>OY728125.1:516337415-516962415 GCA_963277665.1 Viscum album
TTATATACATTAGCAGGAATATAAACATTTTATAATCATTTCAATATGAACCCTTTCATATATTATTTTAAAATAAAATTATATGATATTTCATGAATTATAAATATTTTATATCCTAATTAATATTATACAAACATTTTATAATCTAATTTATATTATATAAACATTTTATATAATATAAATATCATATATATTGTAATGTATAAACCCTTTATAAAAAACCTCTTATGATTTCTAAATTAACCTTTTATTTCTAGATCACAAGGCATGTCATTTAATTTTTCGAAAGGTGTTTTAAAATATTATCCTTTAATAATTGGGTACAATGTTCCACAAATATTTATTTAATTAATCATACCAATTTATTAATATTGATAATTTATAAAATAATTATAAATTAAGATATTTCAAAATTTCTTTTATTATGATTTATAAACGTTTTAAAACCATAAAATCCATTTAATATTAAAAAAATTAAAATAAATTTTTTTGTACCCATATACAGAATCTCTATTATGTGTAAGGGTGTCGTGCTTATTACCCTTACGTTGACACTCTACATAAGGGTACCTTTTATTCCCAGAATCCCATGTAAAGGTAATATAAGGGTTAGTTTTACATAGCATGATTACAAAAATCATTTCATAAAGGTAGTGTACAAATTACCTTTATACAAATCCCTCACATAAAGGTACTACCTTTATGAAATTATTTTTCTTAAGGGTACACTCTATATTTCTTATGCTGTATAAAGTTAATCAACATGGAACCTTACATAGTATCACTAATACCATTATGTGTAAGGGTAAAGTTCCAATGACCCTTACATAAACCCCTTGGAAACTACCTTTATAAAAATCATTTATATAAAGGTAACAATGAGGTTTCCCATATGTTGACATTCTTTATAAGGTTATTGTGTAAGAGTAAATCATATTTACCTGAACTCAAGGAATATGTCTTAAATACGTTGTTCTTATTTACAGATCTGGTTTTTCTAAAAAAATGGTGAAATCCTGTTAAAAACTTGAATATCCATGATCTGATAACACTGATGGGTTTTTCCTGATCACCAAATGATCATCTTCATGGGAATATAACCAAAAAACATAGGATATCTATCTTTAAGAAATAAAAATTGTTAATATTATTTCAAAATAATGTAACATGAAATGAGATTTTCAGTATCCATATTAATCCTTCAATGGAGAATGGTTGATGGAGATCACAAGGAAAAATGAACAAACACACCCTGACTCTGATGTGATACACCCACCAATGGATCCATGATTGTATCGTGAGGATTCTTGAGAAACTGAAGTGGTTATAACTTCATCTTAGGTGAGATGAACAGTTCTTGGGAATAATAAACATTTAGAAGAGGATTATACCCATCACACACCCAACAAGAGAGGGTCTAAACCTCTTATATAGCCAATGCTCGAGGCATCTCAAAAAAATGCATCTCAAGCATTATTGTTCATTGGGAATTATTTTATTGAATTCATTTCAATAAATAAATGAAAACTAAGTAATCCATTCATAATTAATTTCAACTGATGCATAAACTATATAGGAGGAATAAATAATATATTTATATATTATAATTATTATATTCATGCATCGCATGCATGAAAAATACATGAATCAAAGGAATTATAAAACATAAATTGTATATATATATATAACATCATATATCATATATATATATAATATCATATATCATATATATATATACTTCAATCATCATATTAATATGTACATGAATCTCATGCATGAAAATTTTAGTGCACATCCAACAATTCTTCCACTTCTCTATTTCTTACGATATTTTCTCATTAATTATTTTTATATTACATTTTCTAATATAAAAGTTTATTATTTATCTTCTAAATTTATAAAAATATGATTTTGTAAAGGATAAATTTCACCCTCTATTAGGGATAGTTTTACCCATATTCATATTCTTTCTTATCACAATTATTCATTTTGATTATTTTAAAAGTTTAATATTCCATTTAATTTACACATATCGTATTTACCTTTTATTCTAAAGTAAATTTTATACTTATTTTAATTGTTTTTATTATTTTAAAATGTTTCAAAAATACTATGAAGTACTTTTTCAATATTAATACTATTTATTATCTTCCACTCCAATTTTATTCTACATTTCCTTTATTTATATTCAAGTTTCGATTATTTGTTTATTACTATTAAAATAAAAGTTCGAATAGATTTTTTCTACATATGAAATTTTTTTTGATGGTTTCTTATGTCTTTATTTTTATGATACAGTTTCAAAAATGTTAAGGGGATAACATTCTGGATTTTTCATTCATTTTTTTCTCTTTGTTATCATGGTTATTTTTTCAATAAAATTGTTTATATTATTTATCCAAAACAAATTTAAAAAATATTTTTACAAAAATATTATTATATTTATTTCTTTTATTATAAATGATGTTTAATCCATTTCTTTATTTATTTATGAATGTTTTAATGTTATGTAAAAATAAAGGATTTTCATTCCAAAAATAATCACAATTTCTTATTATCCTCTAAAGTATTTTTTTATTTATTTCAACATATTTCTCATTATATATTTTTAATAAGTAGTTATTGTACCAAGATAATCCCTTAATTTTTTATCCAAATTACTATATATCCATACTTATGAAGAAATAAAATATCTATATGTTTTGATACATCATTGGTTATGTCTTGACTTATCAATAACTATTCATGAATATAAAATTTATTTCAATACCATTCCCTTAATAATACCATGTATTTCATATTTTTTATTAAAGGGTGTTCACTTAGATAATCATTCCATTCAATTAAGTAATAAAATATATTTTCATGACTATATAACCCTTATACTCTATATAGTGTAAATACCATATACATAATTATTATAATTGAATGATATTTATCTAGATACACTTTATAATATTTATACCACATCCCTTATGTAACCTATTCTATTTTCATTGGTTACCCATGATATGATATTTGATGAATATATGATTATTTTTATGATTATGTGGAACACATATGTTTAATAGTTTTTACTAAATCATAGGACACAAAATTGTTAAAATCATTATTCCATGTTTAATGTATTCACGTGGTCTTCAACCCCATGACACAGTGCTCTTATATAATGATATGTGATATCATTCAGCTGACTCTCAAATGGTGATATCATATTCGTTCAATTATTGACACATCATACAATGATGATTAGAATGATAACTGAATATTAATGGAGTTTAAAAATCAAATTAATCAATGAGGTGGAATCCAATTGGTTTCGTTATTTCATAAGATATGAAACATTATAACTCCAAGAGGTTCCTGCAATCAACAATGGGGGGCTATAAAATAGAGATCTATAAACCACATCTGGATTGGTTCTGCCTAATGTGACCAAGATGGGTTTCTATATGACCTCAATAATTTCTTCTTGTATGTCAGAGGATTCCGAATAGTAATGGGGGTCTAAGGAATATAGTAGGGAGACTCTACCCTCTATAATAGAGTAGAAAACACAAATAAAGATAAAATAATCAAAAATAAAAATCAAGAAGATAATAGATGAATAATAACCAATCTAATTGTAATAAAAAATATCATTCCATACAGTATGAAAAACTAAATATCATGTTTCAATTCATACATGAAACCAACTAAAAGATGGTATCCAAAATAAAGACTCCCCAAAACATGATATATAACCCAATTATCAGTCATGTATCTATATCCAATACCATCTAGAATAGAAACCAATCAATCATCGTTCCCCGTTACCTTTTCCAGACTACTATCCACGAAGTCTGTCGAGAACCAAATCAGACTTGAGGGGGGTGTGATTAAAACATAGTTTTTCGACACCCATAGTGTCTAAAAATCAGTTTGAACTAATTTTACAGGAAACAGATCGATAATTAGGGGCATTAATTCATAAATTAATAAAGAATATAAAATAACTCTCCAACCCTTGAGCTCTAGGTTGACACTCTGGGTTATCCAATACCTTTTTTGGCTCAATTAAAACTACATTTCTAAATTCCATCTCCAATTTCATGTACATTCCCATTATAAGGACCAAATCTCCATTCCACGTATAAAGTATATGTGTATCTCTTCCTTAGACATAATGTATCTAGGAATCTCACCCTCATGCATCATGTAACCATACATATCACCCTCAAGAATCATGTAATCATGAAATAATGGAATATATGTGACTTCCCATGATATATATGCTTACATGTTCCCAATGTAAAAGACCATAATAAATTAAAAAGTATCACCATACCAAGTGTGAATTCACATGTGTGGTCTCCTTACGTGCTCAACAGACATCGGTCTCTATACAAATTCCCTTGCTAGATTTCATTTAAAATTTCACAAAATAAAAGCAACAAGATCTAATGCATTATGATTTACCAATTCAATATATATTGACATATTCTATATTAGTTATTCCATCCAAATTAACATTTATCATAACATTTAATTAGTTATGACAAGTTACCCATTTTCGTGAGATTATCAATATCCAATCATGTCATCATGAAAAATCCTTTTTCATATCAACTAGTCACTTATAATCCAAGTGATTATTTAACAATAAAATTACCCTAATTCACATGTTAATCCAATTATATATACAATTCCTCGTTTAAAAAAGGAATATATGTTTATACATTGTAGGTTCCAACCTAGGGACTGATGGAGTTGGTCCCCTAGAACCAAATTTATTAGTACATCATTACATGATTTAGTAATAAATTTTTCTTATCACAACATCATTGTTCCAAATCATGAAATTTTAATGTGATAATATCCTAGGAATTTATTTCTCAATAACTAGTTGTAGCATCTTCTCACAATGATGAGAACTTAGAGGCCCCACGACAGTATTCATGAATATAATTCTACGGTTAGATGATATTTTCCCATATGAAGAAAATGATACAGGCCTTGAGGACTAATATGATCATTATACATTGGGAAACCTTCTCATGGTGTTCACCCTTGATAATCTCCAAGGTAGTAGGTTATGTGAAAATACCCATTAATACGAAATCCAAAATTCTATGTGACATTGGATATTCCTATTTTTGAACATATGTATTTCTCATTAGAATTTAATATTATCATTAATGGATATCATGACCTGCATGATTTGATTTATTTATGAAAACTATGATGAAATATGCTCGCAGTGATTCGGGATACATTGGGTACATCTTGAGTGATATTTTATTAATGGATAATGGGAGATAGGATTTATCCCTTCTATCCCTTTGATGGATGTTGATATCTCCTTCCCCTTTATGGGAATGGAAATTATTAGATAAATCCATGTCCATGGAGTTCAATAGGATGGTTTATTTCGATAAATTTAAATAAATTGACATCGATCACATAGGTTGATGGTACTGGCATTAAACCCTCTTGATTAGATATATTGTGATAAGGGATTATATTACATGGTAAGAATTTTTAGGAATTTGGGTTTCATTGAAACATTAACATATTTATCTATGGGTGCCTTGGTGTGATTTTTTATGATAACCTTTAACATTAGGCGCTTATGCCTATTTATATATATAAATAGGCCGATAGGTTCATGCATTATTTGTATCCTCAATCTCAGTACAATTATAGTATTAAATTTAATAGTTTTGAATGAATAATGTATTTATATATGTTTGGTAGACCATCATAATTTAATCACAATTTTTTAAAAATAATATGTGAGTTAAATAATAATAATAAATATTTATTTGAATGTTTGGTGAATATAATATTTAATATATTTATCACAGAATAATTTTTCTGCATTTATTTATTAAATATTCATTATTTGAGGATGTATAATTATTGGTGAGGGAAAAAGGATCATTCTTAATAGTATAATTAGAGAGGATATAAATTATACTTATTTATATATTCTTAAAGTTGTTTTAATTGTCAAGTGATTAGTAAAACTATTATTATTATTGGAAATGGGTTCAATTAAGAATTATAAATATGGAAAGGGATTTGTGTACAATTTTCCAAACCTAGACCTTCCATAATAAATATCTAATTATAACACTTTCCAAATACAAACATTTTGTGAAAAATAGAAAAAGTGAGACTATCTCATGACCTATAGAGAGATCAAGAGATATAGAGTTCTCTTCTCACCACCTCTCTTAGTCCAATGAAAGAACATCAAGAGTCCTTCCCCTTCAATAATGATTTTATTATGATCAACCATGAACAATGGATGTGATCAAGATAATACATTCTAGAACTCAATGGTTCTATGGAAATATTTATTAATTTCAGTGTGCATGTGGATCACCGATAGAGAAATTATGACTTTTATTTTATAGTGCAATGAAAATATGATGAGACAAAGTCAACTAGATAATCAATGAAGATAGAATTCCAAGATAACGTAATTATATATCTTCTCATAAATTAATTATAAATTGCATGTGAAGGTCCTCCTCTTCTGGTTCTACTATTTTAATATAGTCAAGTAATCTAATATTTTCTTTAGAAATTATGTTTTAATCATATTAAACAATGATTTCATGTAAATTAAAACTAAATGTTGAGTTTTCCATACTACAAAATGATGTCTCTATTGTGCCTAGAACCATCAATTGGTATCAGAGATGTCACATATTTAATTTATAATTACATATTATTCATTGATTAGTTACATGTGTTTTCACTTTCTTTTACTTATTTTGATTCGTTTTAATATCTTACAACATCACCTCTTCCCTTTACTCATTCCAACCAATAGAACCTGTAAATAGTTAAGATTAAAAAATGAACAAACATTTTAATAACACTATCTAGAGGTGCCAAAGTCTCTTCCTATAAAAAATAATCAGGTACTACTAGCATACATGTTGTGTACTTTTTTGACCTCTATATTTGGTTATGAAGTCAGATGGATCAAATGAAATTGGATCTAAGATCATAAAAAAATTAGATCAACGTGTAGATCTAGGTAGACTAACCCATATCATGAAGAATTAAATGTCAGGTAACCACTTTACAATACATTTAGTACTTATTTTCTTGAAATAAAGAACATGGGGTCTCCCAATATGTCATGTATCAAATACATGACATGAGGACTGACGAGTCATGCAATCCTAAGTACACACACCCTGTATCCTGAGTACACTTCTTGTACCTAAAACATAAATATGGATGGAAACATGGCCAGTCCTAAGGCATGTATTATAGACATGGTCTAATGATAGTAAATACCATTTACTATAGTATATGCCATGTAGTCTATAACAAAAAGTGTGCCCTGTTTTTCATAGAGATAAATTAAATATATAATCAAACCTATTCACCTGTTTTTCATTTTTCATTTATTTGAAAAAGTATATTCAACGTATAAGATTGATAATTATAAATTAAATCTATTTTAATGTTAAAATTATAGATAAGAGCACATATTTTCTTCTAAGTTCACTTCCATACTTAATTAATTTTAAATGAAATTATTTTTTCTTGAAATTAGTGATTATTGTAAGTTAAGGATAATAGGATGGAATTAAGATAATATTGAATTAATTTGATTAATTAATGGTTTTGTATCTTAATTAGATAATGAATCTACGAAATTGATAACAAGATTTTAAATTTATGCTCATTTCTTGGTGTGTGTATAATCATGAGATAATAACATCCCTTCGTATGTGATTTGTTCCTTTTAATTTATTGTTATTAAATTAAATTTGATGGTCTACATGCCATCACAACCTCCTTATTATATAAGGTCGTGCATTACATTGGGTGATTTTATTAAAACCATCATTATCCAATATATTGTATCCACTCACCTACATGTGAGTAAAAACCTATGTAATGATGGTACTCACATAAAAGAGGAGATGAACCGAATCAAGGTGCTGAGGTGAAACCAATTGAGGTGATACATAGAAGCCAAAGGTGGAATACTACAACACAATCCAAGATATGGTTCAAGATGTTTTCTCATATGGTCAAGGATTCGTTTATCATTGTTTAGATAAACTAACCATTATAAAATATCATGATCAATCCACATATATTTAATTTATGTTAGTTTAATCATTAATTATTTATGTATGTATATGTTGATTGATCACCTAATAAATGAATTAACTAGAATTTAAGATTAAATAAAATATAAAAAATATTATTCATAATTGTTTTATTAGTCATTGTTAACCACTTATGTAAAATCCACTTAATATTAATAAGGAATGTGAAAAGTTATAACCATATTTATGCATAAGGATAAAAATCACATTACTGAAATATGATGTTAGTATCTCCTTATAATACTTAAGTTAGATTTGACCTCATAGTTCAGAGTTCTTGACCAAACCATGTTGGGGTGATTTCAATAATCATGGAACCTTTTGCTTGAATTTTTGGATTGGATTAACTTAGATTACATTAAGGGTTGAATTCCCAAGCAAGACATGGTTTAACTAAGAGGAAATTATTGATGATATCATTAAAATATGATTTTAGGATTGAGGAGTCCACTAAATAGATCAAGGAACTACATGTTAATGTAGTTGCTATATTACGCTAACTTCAAACACTTTGAATAAATTTTTGGGCCCATGTATGGGTTATAAGAAGGGGAATATGGATCCTTGACACTAGAATATCTATGTGAAAAGATATTCCAAAACTAATGGTGAAGAATATTAGGTTTCAAAAAATAGTGATAGAATAATAGAATTTATTTTATTTTACATTTATCAATCTATTTATATAATAAAAATAAGTACTGATTAGAATAAAGGTATAGGTTCTTACACATTATACTACACCATGAATGGAAATTATATGTTCTATAAACCCCACTTCCTGTGTTCATTTTCAAATATTCTTTTGTGGAAGAAGTATGAATATATTTGAATCATGTGTACAACATAATGGATGTCCAACGTCTCATGTTATCCTCCTTGTCCAATGACATTATAAATAAATATGAGGATATGGATGTGTATATAATTGTTTCTCACCTTTAGTACCTCAATCAATATAAGGCGAGATCATAGAGATATGAGATCTACAATAAAATATTCAATACAATCTTGGAGAGTCAGTTCCAGATGAGGTGTATATAGTTTATATGATTAGATATATTGATCACCTATGCATATTGGGTTTTAAGATCCCTGATAAGTTGTTCACATATCCAATTATGTCCTCACTAACCTAAACATCTCTAGTTTTATTGTGAATTATAATATAATAAATAGTGATAAGAAACATTTGAATATTAATACTCTTATTCGCTAAGTTGATAAAGATATGATGTGTGAAAAAACCTATTTTCATTATGGTGAATAAGAATATAATGAATAAGGAAAAGGGGTTTAAGACTCATTCAAATTCTAAGTCTCCAGAGTACCATCCCTCTATAACAAAGAAGATCCAAAAGAATGTAAATAAAAGGATGTGGTATGTTTTTCATGTGGAATGAAGTGGAACTAGAAGAGGAATTTTACTCAACCAAATAATCAAGGGGAATATTCTGTTTTATTCCTTATTGAGTGAAACCATTCCATATATATATGTTTGGTATTGGATACTACCTATGCAGCTCATATTTTTATCCAAATATATGAACAAATTGTATTTCATAATTTTTCTAGAGATAAGGTAGATCTATGGTCTGCCAATGGAGGTAGGATGGAAATTTATCCATTGGAGACTACCATATCACATTACTGACATGATTTATTTTTGTTTCAAAGAATTGTAATTACATTCCTAGTGTTACCAAGAACAGAATTTCCATTTTTTTAGACATGGATGATTAATTTTCAGATTTGTAAATAATTTTTTCTACTTTTATGAAGATATCATATGTTATGGTATGGAATATTTGAATAACGGTCATTATGCGTTAAATTAAAAAACCCAAAATTGGAAAATAATAATAAAAGAAATATATTCAAATCATATAACATCCATTTTTGGCATCACTGTCTTGGTCATGTAAATAAGAAGTGTTTGGAAAATATCTAACAATATAGTTACTTGGACTCTTTTGAGATTACAATTGAAATATTTCATTCTTTTTTACAAGGTAATATAGCCAAACCACCATCTAGTTTTCAAGGTTAAAGGGACAATGGGCTTCAAGATTTGGTATATACTACTGTGTGTGGACCTTTTCAAGTATATTCAATAGGTAGATTTTAATAATTTATTACTTTTACTGATGACTTGAGAAGGTATGCTTATATTTATTTGATAATGTATAAGTTTGAATCCTTTGAGAAGATAAAAGAGTATAAGAATGAGTTGGAGAATCATCTTGGTAAGAAGATAAAGAAACATTGAACAATCAAGGTGGTGAATATCTTAACTAATAATTTATCAAGTTTTTATGGGAGTTTGAGATTATATATTAACTCACTCCACCCTATGTACAATAGTTAAATGGTGTTAGTGAAAGGATTAACTGTGCAAAACTAGACATGGTAAGGTTTATGATGAGTGATACAAGCCTTCTATTGTCTATTTGGGGATATGCATTATAGATGAATTAAAACATTCTAAACTGAGTACTAAATAAAATGGAAAATGTTAATCCCTTTGAGATATAGACTAGAAATAAAATTTAATTATCGTATGTTCATGCATGGGGTTATGAGGTATTTGTTATGGGTAGCTCAAGAAACAAACTAGAAACCTGAGACATGAAGTGGGTCTTTATAGGGTATCATAAGGAAACAAGTGGATATTATCTATAGAACCCTTAAAATGAGAAATTAATTTTTTTAAGATAGGTCATATTTCTTGAGAGGGAGAAAAAACTCAAAGAGTATATTGAGATAAAGATAAATTCGATGAATATGATACTTAAGATACACAAGATTTGGTACATAAATAGATTATATAGGTTTATGTGGAATAAGTCATTCCTAAAACACAAGTATTGTATATAAGTGATATAAAAGTAATAAAAGTATAAAAATATGGTTTTTTAGTCATCAATGACAGTGAATCATTATATTATAGAACTTATTGATATTACGGTTGATGTAAAGAATGTTCGGTGAAAATGGGTATTCAGGAGAAAACTGGACATATAAGGTAAAGTAAATACCTATAAATAATTTATTGTGGATAAATAGTTCAGACAAATTCATGGAAATTACTACAAAAAAATCTTTCTCCATTTTCCTTGTTTAAATCCATTGTAATTTCTTTTCATGGAATTTATCAATGACTATGAGATTTGAAAAATGGATTTCAATGCTACATTCCATTATGGTAACCTTCAACAGGATGTGAATATGGAATAACTAAAATGGTTTATGATTACAAGAAATTAAAAAAATGTTACATAGATCCATTTACTGATTAAATAATTCATCATGGTCATGGAATATTCAATTTGATGAAGCCATAAAATAAATTTTTTTAATTAAGAATGAATGTGAGACATGTGTTTACAGTTTGTTTGGTGGGAGTAAGATTGTTTTTATAGTAGTATATGATGATTAAATATTTCTTATTTGAATTTGTTTATCATCCTTTCAAGAGTTTAATTTTTGGTTGAGAAAGTACTTCTCGATGAAATACTTAGTGGAGTATTCTTTATTCTGGGGATCAAGATCATGTATGATAGATCATAGAAGTTACATGGACTAAGACTAGGTACATGAATTGACTAGATACTAAAGAGTATTCGTATGGAACCATCTAATATAGAATTGGTTCCAATGTCACATGGTATCCATATTTCTAAGAAAATGATTTCTCATACATAAGGGGAAAGAGAGAATCAATATGATCACATAATATTCAATGATAGGATCCATCATGTATGTCATGTTATGTACAAGGGTTTATGTAGCCTATTATTTGAGAATTGGATGAAGATATAAAGTAAATATAGGTAAATATCATTCGACCACTATTAAGGTTATCGTTATGGATCTGAGGTGAACTAAGGATATATTCTTGGTGAAAAGAAGAGATGCAGATCTAGTCATCAAGTGTTATAAAAATTAATTCTATAAAACATATGAAAATAATTCAAAGTCACGTAATAGATATATATTTTGTCTAAACAAAGGATCCATGAGTGGGAAGAGTTAAAACAAGCCAGTTGTCACCAATTCTATAGTAGATTCTGAGTATATTATAGCATACGATAAAGACAAGGAATCATTTTGGATTCCAAAACATATCCAATAGCTCTATTTAGTTCATAATAGTATAGATCCTATCACATTTTACTATGATAATGTTTTAGTTAGGCCTCTATCTAAGGATGCAAGTCCACATCACAGGATAAAGAACATAATTCAAAAGTGTCATATCTTGAGGTATTTTTCTCAACGAGTTGATGTTGTGGTGGGTAGAGTATCATGTGAGATCTATTGAACTAAAATTTTTTATTATTTGGATCTAGTGTAAGTAAGAGTATATTGTATTTAGTTCCACGGAACCAATTTCCTTAATACGTGATTACATATTTTAATAATAAAGTTTAATATTACAACATTCTTATTCCTCTAGATGAAATCGTTATGTGATATTTTCTTAAGAATTTATGTCACACTAACAGTTCATAGAAGCTCTCAGTTATGATGAGAACATGGAGATTACAAGATACTATTATTTAATATAGTTAAATATTTGGATGATATTGTTTTAATAGACATAGGCAATATAAGTTATTAGGGGTAAGAGTTTTATGATACATTGAGGCACATTTTTATTGTGTTCACCCTTTATAATCTCCATGATATGATGTTATGAGAACATACCCATTAATAGGAAATCTATATTTCCATGTGTCATTGAATGTTAATATATGTGTATATATGTATTTATCCTTAGAATTTAATATTTCCATTAATGGATATCTTGGATCCTGTGATTTATTATATTAATGAAAAATGTGACGACAAATACTCACAGTGAGGTAGAATATGTTGGGTGCATCATAAGTGATATTACATTAATGGATAATAGAATAAATGATTTATTCCTTATATCCCTTGATGGATGTTGATATCTCAATCCCCTTAATGGGAATATAATATCCTAGATAAATCAATGTCCCCAGTGTTCAGTAGAAAAATTCATTTATGGAAACTCAAAGAAAGAGGCATTGATCTTATAGGTTAATGGAACCAGTGTGAAACTTTCTTGATTTGAGATATTTCAATAAGGAATTATATTACATGGTAATTTTTCATAGGAATTTGGATGTCATTGTGATGTTAAATACTTTATTTATGGGTGTCTTGGCATGTATCTAGATGTTAAGCTTGGACATTGGGTGGTTATGCCTAATTCCACTAAGAAAGAGGCCAAGATGGTCACACACTAATTATATCTAAAATCTTAGTCAAATTCTAGTATTAAATTTAAAATGTTTGAATAAATAATATATTTATTCCAGTTAGGTAGATTTCCATAATTTAATAAGAAATTATTCAAAAGAATAATTGAGTTAAATAATACTTTTATTATTCATTTCAAGCTCAGTGAATAAAATATATATTATATTTATCTTAGAATAAGGAAGTGGAATTTATTTATTAAATATTAATTATTTGAGAAATGGTAATTTTCAATGGGGGAAAATGGATATAGCTTAATGGTCTAATTATAGATGATATAAATTATATTCATTTATATATTATTAAAAGTTTTTCACATGTCAAGAAAATATTATTATTAATATTATTATTCATGGGGTCAATTAAGAATTATAAATATCGAAACAATTTTCTTTAACAATCCAACCTGGGTTACCCTAAAACCTGTCAACTGACCCAATTTGTGACATATCCCAAGGGCATTCATAATCCCTATGGGTTGGCGGCAAGCACCCGGGCATAAAATACAAAATAGAGGGAAACATTTCTCCCAACCTGAACAAACAAATGGTATATATATATATATATATATGTGAAAAAAAACAATAAGAAATAGTGGAATAATAAAAATATAGATATGACATAACTATAAGAAAACTGTGGAAACATACAACTACAAAAGTCGTTAAAAACTCCAAGACAATTCCAAAAGAAGAGGACTAATAACCAAAAAGCTACTCCAAATGATGGTTGGGACGGAATCCCACCATCTCACCTCCAGCTACCCAACCAGCTAACATGAACCTCACCACCTCACTGTGGAGCCTTTCCTTTCCCAACACTAGAATAATAACAAATGTCTATGCACCACTAAAGAGGTGTGTAGGGTGTGAGCTAACAGGATCTCCACCTCACTGTTTCACCTTTCATAACCAATGTAAGACTATAGAAAAGTATGTGGTCTGACCCCAATTCCATCTACCAGGGGAGACATTACTCAAGAGAGAATTCAATTCCTGAAAACTCTAACACCTAATATTCACAAACTATTCCAAACAACTATTCTCAATGTCATAAGTAAATATAGAAGTAAAGGTTAGAGTATATGAAAACATTATTTTATGATATCAAGGCAAGCATAATATGCAAGGCACTATCCTAGAAGAAATTTATAATATAAATGGGCATACACAATATTAATATTTCATAACAAATTTAATAAATCTCAATATCTAAGAAACTTAAAAATTAATATTTTATTTAATTTACAAAAGATAAGATATTTATAAACTATTCATAAATAAAAACTAATTATAAACATTTTATAAATTATCATGAATATAAACATTTTATAATAATTTCAATATAAACCCCTTCATATTTTATATTAAATAGAATTCATATAATATTTCATGAATTTTAAATATTTTATAATCGAATTAATATTATATAAAATTTTTGTAATATAATTTATATTATATAAAAATTTTATATAATCTAAATATCATATATATTATAATGTATAAACCCTTTATAAAAAAACTATTATGATTTCTAAATTATCCTTTTATTTATAGATCATAAGGCGTGCCATTTAATTTTTCAAAAGGTGATTTAAAATATTATCCTTTAATATTTGGGTAAAATGTTCCCTAAACATTTATTTAATTAATTAAAACTATTTATAATTATTGATTAATTTATAAAATAATTATAAATTAAGATATTTCAAAATTTATTTTATTATGATTTATAAACATTTTAAAACCATAAAATCCATTTAATATTAAAAAAACTAATTTCAAATATAATTTTTGTGTACCCATATACAGAACCACTATTATGTGTAAGGGTGTCGCCCTTATTACCCTTACGTGGACACTCTACATAAGGGTAACTATTATTCCCAGAATCCCATGTAAATGTAATATAAGGGATTTCCTTATATAGCTTGATTTGAAAAACCATTGCATAAAGGTAGTGTACAAATTACCTTCATACAAATCCCTCACATAAATTTATTACCTTTATGAAAAAAAATTTGCTTAAGGGTACTCTCTATATTTCTTATGCTGTATAAAGGTAAACAATAGGGAACCTTTAATATTATCACTAATGACATTATGTGTAAGGGTAAAGTTCCAATGACCCTTACATAAACCCCTTGGGTACTACCTTTATAAAACTAATCTATATAACGGTAACAATTAGGTTTCACTTATATAGACCTTATTTATAAGGTTATTTTGTAAAGGTAAATCACATTTAACTTAACTCAGGAATATGTCTAAAAAACCTTATTCTTATTTACAGATATGGTTTTTCTAAAAAAAATGTTGAAATCATGTTAAAAACTTGGATATCTAAGATCAAATAACACTGATGGGTTTTTCGTGATCGCCTAATGATCATTTTCATGGGAATATAGCCCAAAAACATAGGATATCTATCTTCAAGAAATAAAATTGTTAATATTATATCAATATAATGTAACTAAAAATGAGGTTTTTAGTATCCATATTAATCCTTGAAAGGAGAATAGTTGATGGAGATCACAAGGAACAATAAACAAACACACCATAACTCTGATGTGATACACCCACCAATGGATCCATGATTGTATCGTGAGGATTCTTGAGAAAATGAAGGGGTTCTACCTTCATCTTAGGTGAGATGAACCGTTCTAAGGAATAATAAAGATTCAGAAAAGTCTTATACCCATCACACTCCCAACAAGAGAGGATCCAAACCACTTATATAGCCAAAGATTGAGGCATCTCAAAAAAAATCATCTCAAGCTTTATTTTTCATTGAGAATTTTTTTATTGAGTTCATTTCAATAAATAAATGAAAACTAATTAATCCATTCATAATTAATTTCAACTGATGCATAAACCACCTAGGAGGAATAAATAATATATATATATATATTATATTATATTCATACATCGCATGAAATAAAAATATATGAATCATAGGAATTATAAAACAGAAATTGTATATATATATATATATAATATCATATATCATATATATATAATATCATATATCCCATATATATACATCAGTCATCATATTAATATGAACATGAATCTCATGCATGAACATTTTATTGCACATCAAACAATTATTCCCCTTCTCTAGTTCATATGATATTTTCTCTTTAATTATTCTTATATTACATTTTCTAATATAAAATTTTTTTATTTATCTTCTAAATTGATAAAAATATGATTTTGTAATGGCTAATTTTCACCCTCTATTAAGGATATTTTTCACATGTTCATATTCTTTCTTCTCAAAATTATTCATTTTGATAATTTTAAAAGTTTAAAATTCCATTTAATTTACACATATCATATTTACCTTTTATTCTAAAGTTAATATTATACATATTTTCATTTTTTGGTAGTATTTTAAAATGTTACAAAAATACTAAGAAGTATTTACTTCAATATTCATACTATTTATTATCTTCCACTCCAATTTTCTTCTATATTGCCTTTATTTATATTCAAGTTTACATTATTCGTATTATTACTATTATAATAATTGTTTAAATATATTTTTTCAATATTAAATTTTTTTTGAAGGTTTCTTATGTCTTTATTTTTATGATATAGTTTCAAAAAATTTAAGGGGATTCCTTTCTTGATTGTAATTTCATTTTTTCTCTCTTCCTTTTCATGGTTATTTTTTTAATAAATTTTTTTATATTATTAATCTAAAACACATTTAAAAAATATTTTTACGAAAATATGATTATATTTAGTCCTTTTTTATAAATGATGTTTAATCCATTTCATTATTTATTTGTGAATGTTTTAATGTTATGTAAAAACGAAGAATTTTCTTTCCAAAAAATTTACAATTTCTTATTATCCTCTAAAGTATTTTATTTATTTATTTCAACATCATTCTAATTATATATTTTTAATAACTAGTTATTGTACCAAGATAATACCATAATATTTTATCCAAATTACTATATATCCATATTTATGATGAAAAAAAATATCTATATGTATTGATACATCATGGGTTATGTCATGATTTATAATTAACTATTCGTGAATATAAAATTTATTTCAATACCATTACATTAATAATACCCTATATTTCCTATTTTTTTTAAATGGTGTTCACTTGGATAATTGTTCCATTCAATTAACTAATAAAATCTATTATCATGACAATATACCACATATAGTCTATATAGTTTAAATACCATATACATAATTATTCTAATTGAAGGATATTTATCTAGATACACTTTATAATATTTATACCACATCCCTTATGTAACGTATTCTATATTCATAGGTTACCCATGCTTTGATATTTGATGAATATATGATTATTTTTATGATTATTTGGAACACCTATGTTTAATAGTATGCACTAAATCATAGGAAAAAAAATGGTTAAATCATTATTCCATTGTTAATGTATTCACATGGTCTTCTACCCCATGACACGGTGCTCTTATATAATGATATGTGATATCATTCAGCCGACTCTCCCAAGGTGATTATCATATTCTTTCAATGTTTGACACTTAATACAATGAAGAATATAAATATAACTATATATTAATGGATTTTAACAATAAAATTAATCAATGAGGTGGAATCCAATTGGTTTGGTTATTTAATAAGATATGAAACATTATAACTCCAAGAGGTTCCTGCATTCAACAATGGGGGGATATAAAATGGAGATCTATAAACCACATCTGGATTGGTTCTGCCTAATGTGACCAAGATGGGTTCCTACATGACCTCAATTATTCCTTCTTTTATGTTAGAGGGTGCCGACTAGTAATGGGGGTCTAAGGAATATAATAGGGAGACTCTACACTTTATAATAGAGTAGAAATCATAAATAAAGGAAAAGTAATCAAAAATAAAACTCAAGAAGATAATCGATGAATACCAACCAATCTAATTGTAATAAAAAATATCATTCCATACATAATGAGAAACTAAATTTCATGTTTCAATTCAAACAAGAAACCAACTAAAATATGGTATCCAAAATAAAGACTCCCCAAAACATGATCTATAACCCCAATATCAGTCATGTATCTATATCCAATACCATCTAGTATATAAACCAATCAATCATAGTTCCCATTTACCTTTTCCAAACTAGTGTCTATGAATTTTTTCGAGTACCAAATGAGACTTGAAGGGGGTGTGAGTAATTCTTAGTTTTTTGACACCCATATGTCTAAAAATCAGTTTGACCTAATTTTACATGAATCAAATCGATAATAAGGGGGATTAATTCATTAATTAATAAAGAATATAAAATAACTCTCCAACCCTTGAGCTATAGGTTGACACTTTGGGTAAGACAATACCTTTTTTGGCTCGATTACAACTACATTTGTATATTCCATCACTGATTCCATGTACATTCCCATTATAAGGACCAAATTACCATTCCACGTATAACATATCGGTGTATCTCTTCCTTAGACATCCAGAAACTATGAATCTCACCCTTAGGCACCATGTAACCATACATATCACCCTCAAGAATCAAGTAATAATGAAATAATGGAATATATGTGAATTCCCATGATATATATGCTTACATGATCCCAAAGTACAAGACCATACTAAATGAAAAATTATCACCAAACCCATTGTGAATTCACATGTTAGGTCTAATTACATGCTAAACGGACATTGGTCTCTATACAAATTCCCTTGCTAGATATTATTTAAAATTTCACAAAATAAATGCAATAAGATCTAATGGATTATGATTTACCGATTCAATATATATTATCATATTCTATATTTGTTATTCCATCCAAATTACCATTTATCATAACATTTAATTAGTTATAAAAAGTTACCCATTTTCATGTGACTATATCAATATCCCATCATGTCATCATGAAAAATCCTTTTTCATATCAACTAGGTACTTATAATCCAAGGGATTATTAAATAATAAAATTACCCGAATTCACAATTTAATCCAATTATATAGACAATTCATCATTTAAAAAGGTATATATGATTATACATTCTAGGTTCCAACCTAGGGTCTATTGGAGTTGGTCCCCTAGAACCAAATTTATTAGTCCTTGATTACATAATTTATTAATAATCTTTTCTTATCACATCATTATTGTTCCAATACATGAAATTTTTATGTGATAATATCCTAGGAATGTATGTCTCATTAAATAGTCATATAATCTTTTCACTATGATGATAACTTAGAGGCCCCAAGACAGTATTCCTGAATATAATTATATGGTTAGATGATATTTTCCAATATGAAGCAAATGAAACAGGCCTTCAGGACTAATATGAATAGTTTACATTGGGAAACCTTCTCATGATGTTCACCCTTGATAATCTCCAAGGTAGGTGGTTATGAGAAAAGACCCATTAATAGGAAATCCACAATTCTATGTGTCAATGGATATTCCTATTTGTGAACATATTTATTTCTCCTTAGACATTAATATTATCTTTAATGGATAGCATGAATTGCATGATTTGAGGTATTTATAAAAACTATGATTAAATATGCTCACAGTGATTCAGGATGCGTTGGGTACATCTTGAGTGATATTTTATTAATGGATAATGGGAGAAAGGATTTATCCCTTATATCCATTGATGGAAGTTTATATCTCATTCCCCTTTATGGGAATGTAAATTCATAGATAAATCCTAGTTAATTGAGTTCAATAGGAAGTATTGTTTCTATAAATTAAAATAAAGTGACATCGATCACATATGTTGATGGAATCGTCATAAAACCTTATTGATTTGAGATATTGTGATAATGGATTATATTACATGGTAATAATTTTTTGGAATTTGTGTTTCATTTAAACATTATCTTATTAATCTATGGGTGACTTTGTGTGATTTTAAATGATAACCTTTAACTTTACATGCTTATGCATATTTCTACATATAAAGAGGCTTATAGGGTCGTACACTATTTGTATCTGCAATATCTTTTTAATTATAGTATAAAATTTAATATGATTGAATGAATAATGTATTTATTCATGTTTGGTAGACCATCATAATTTAACCACAAGTTATTCAAAATAATATGTGAGTTAAATAAAAATAATATATATATATTTTAATGTTTGGTGAATATAATATTTAATATATTTATCATAGAATAATTTAGTGACATTTATTTATTAAACAATCATTATTTTGGGATTTATAATTCTTGATGAGGGAAAAAGGATAAAGCATAATGGTATAATTGGAGAGGATATAAATTATACTTATTTATATATTTATAAAGGTTTTTACATGTCAAGTAATTAGTAATACTATTATTATGATTGGACATGGGTTCAATTAATAATTATTAATATGGAAAGGGTTTTGGGTACAATTTTCCAAACATAAACCATCCATAATAAATATCTAATTATATCACTTTCCAAAAACCAGCGTGTTGTGAAAAATAAGAAAATTGAGACTATCTCAATACATAGGGAGAGATCAAGAGATATAGAGTTCTCATATCACCTCCTCTCTCAATCCAATGAAAGAACATCAAGAGTTCTTCCCCTTAAAAATTGATTTTATTATGATCAACCATGAACAATGGAAGTGATCAAGATAATCCATTCTAGGACCCAATGGTTCAATGGAAATATTTAGTAATTTCAGTGTGCATGTGGATCACAGATAGAGAAATTATGATTTTTATTATATAGTGCAATGAAAATATGATGAGACAAAATCAACTAGATAATCAATGAAGATATAATTTCAAGTTATGGTAATTATATATCTTGTCAGGAATTAATTATAAATTGCATGTGAATATCCTCCTCTTCTTGTTTGAGTGTTTTAATCTAGTCATGTAATCTAACATTTTCATTAGAAATGATGTTTTAATCATATTCAACAATGATTTCATGTAAATTATGACTAAAAGATGAGTTTTTCATACTGCAAAATGATGTCTATATTGTGCCTAGAACCATCAAGTGGTTTCAGAGTAGTCACATATTTAATTTATAATTACTTATTATTCATTGATTGGTTACATGTGTTTTCATTTTCTTTTATTTATATTGATTCGTTTTATTATCTTACATCATCACATATTCACTTTAATCATTCCCACAAACATAACATGTAAATAGTTAAGATTAAAAAAGGAACAAACATTTTAATAACACTATCTAGAGGTGGAAAAGGCTCTTCCTATATAAAACTATCATGTACTACCAGCATACATGTTGTGTACTTTTTTTGACCTCTGTATCAGGTGATAAAGTCAGATAGATATAATGAAATTGGATCTAAGATCTTAAAAAAGTAGATCAACGTCTAAATCAAGGCATACTAACACATATCTTGAAGAACTAAATGTCATGTAACCACTTTACAATACATTTAGTACCTATTTTCTTCCAATCGAGAACATGGGGTCTCCCAATATATCATGTATCAAATACAAGACATGAGGACTTACGAGTCATGCAATCTAATGTACACACACCATGTATCTCGAGTACACTTCATGATCCTAGAACATGAATATGGCATGAAACGTGGCCAGTCCTAAGGCATGTATTATAGACATGGTCTAATGATAGTAAATACCATTAACTATAGTATATGCCATGTAGTCTATAGAAAATAGTGTGCCCAGTTTTTCATAGAGATAAATTAAATATATAATCAAACCTATTCACATGTTTTTTATTTTTCATTTATTTGAAAAAGTATATTCAATGTATAAAATTGATAATTATAAACTAAATCTATTTTTATGTTAAAATAAAAGATAAGAGTACATAATTTCCTCTAAGTACACCAGCATACTTAATTAATTTTAAATGAAATTATTTTTTCTTAAATTTATAGATGATGGTAGGTTAAGGATAATTGGATTTAATTAAGATAATATTGAATTAATTGGATTAAATAATATTTTGGCATCTTAATTAGATAATGAATCTAAGAAATTGATAATAAGATTTTAAATTTATGCTCATTTTTTTATGTTTGTATAATCATGAGATAATACCATCCCTTCTTATGTGATTTGTTCCTTCCAATTTATTGTTATTAAATTAAATTTGATGGTCTACATGCCATCACATCCTCTTTATTAGGTAAGGTCTTTCATTACTTTGGTTTCTTTTCTGAATACCATTGTTATACAATATATTGGATCCACTCACCTACATGTGAGTAATAGCCTATGTAAGGATGGAGCTCACATAAAAGATGAGATGAACTGAATCAAGGTGCTGAGGTGAAACCAATTGAGGTGATACATAGAACCCAAAGGTGGAATACTACAACACGGACCAAGATATGGTTCATGTTTTTTCCCCTATGGTCAAGGGTTAATTTATCATTCCCTAGATAAACTAACAATTACAAAATATCATTATCATTCCACTTATATTTTATTTATGTTAGTTTCATGGTTAATTAATAATTTATTTCTATGTTTATTGATCACCTAATAAATGAATTAACAAGCATTTTAGATGAAATAAAATATAAAAAATATTTTTCATAATTGTTCTATTAGTCATGGTTGACCACTTATGAAGAATCCATTTAATATTAACAAGCAACGTGAAATGATAAAACAGGATTTATGCATAATGATAAAAATCACATAACTGAAATATTATATTAGTATATCCTTCTAATAATTATGTTAGATTTGACCTCATAGTTCAGAGTTCTTGACCAAACCAAGTTGGGGTGATTTTAATTATCATGGAAACTTTTTCTTGAATTCATGGATTGGATTAAGTTACATTACATTAAGGATTGAATTCCCAAGAAGGACTTGGTTTAACAAAGAGTAATGTATTGATGAAATCATTAAATTATGATTTTAGGATCGAGGAGTCTACTAAATAGATCAAGGAACTACAAGTTATTGTAGTTGGTAAGTTACGCCAACCTAAAACCCTTTGAATATATTTTTGGGCCCAAGTATGGGTTATAAGAATGGGAATATGGATCATTGACACTATAATATCTAAGTGAAAAGATATTCCAAAACTAATGGTGAAGAATATTAGGTTTCAAAAAATAGTGATAGAATAATAGGATTTTATTTATTTTAAATTTATCAATATATTTATATAATAAAAACAAGTGATAATTATCTACTATTAATTATTATAAATATAAAACAAAATTAATTCGACAATATAATTTTGATACATACTAGAGAAGGATAACCATATCACCAGCATGAAATTAAAATAATTGTATATATTCTTACGCGTTATACTACACCATGAATAGAACTTATATGTGCTTGAAACCCTACTTCCTAGGTTCGTTTTCAATGAGTATGGTGTAGAAGAAGTATGAATTTATTTGAATCATGGGTACAACATAATGGATGTCCAATGTCTCATGTTATCCTCCATGTCCAATAAGCTTATAAATCAACACGAGGATATGGATGTGGATATCATTGTTTCTCACCTTTAATGCCTCAATCAATAGAATGTGAGATCATAGAGATATGAGATCTAAAATAAAATATTCATATACAGTCTTAGAGAATCTGTTCCAGATGAGGTGTATATAGTTAAGATGATTAGATATATTTATCACCCATGCATATTGGGTTTTACGATCCCTGATGAGTTGTGAATAGATCCAATTATTTCCACACTACCCTAAACTTCTATAGTTTTATTATGAATTATAATATAATAAATAGCGAGAATATACATTCGGATCTTATTACTCTTATTCGCTATGTTGATAATGAAATTATGTGTGAAAAAACTATTTATATTATGGTGAATAAGAAAATAATGAATAAGGAAATGTTGTTAAAGAATCATTCAAATTCAATGTCTCCAGAGTACCATCCCTCTATAACACAGAAGATCCAATGTAATGTATAATAAAAGGATGTGGTATTTTTTTTCATGTGTAAATAAGTGAAACTAGAAGAGGAATTGTACTCAACTAATGAACCAATGAGAAGATTTTTTTGTATTCATTATTTAGTGAAACCATTCCATATATATATGTTTGGTATTAGATACTAACTATGGTGCTCACATTTTTATCCAAATATAGGAAAAATGTATATTTCATAATGTTTCTAGATATAAGGTGGATCTATGGTCTTCTAATGGAGCGATGATGGAAATTTATCCATTGGAGACTACCACATCATATTAATGACATGATTTATTTTTGTTTTAAGGAATTTTTATCACATGCCTAGTGTTACCAAGAACATTATTTCCATTTTTTGTTTAGACATGGATGGATTTATTTTCCGATTTGTAAATAAAGTTTTCTATTTTTATGAAGATATCATATGTTATGGTATGGAATAGTTGAATAAAGGTCTTTATGCATTAAATTACGAAAATCCAAAATTGGAAAATGATAATTAAAGAAATATGTTCAAATAATATAACATCCATTTTTGGCATCACTGCCCTGGTCATGTAAATAAGAGGTGTTTGGAAAATCTCTATCAAGATAGATACTTGGACTCTTTTTAGATTACAATTGAAATATTTCATTTTTGTTTACGTGGTAATATATCCAAACCACCATCTGGTTTTCAAGGTGAAAGGGACTCTGGGATTCTAGATTTAGTATACACTAATGTGTGTGGACATTTTCAAGTATATTATAGAGGTATATTTTTATAATTAATTACTTTTACTGATGACCTGAGCAGGTATGGTTATATCTATTTGATAATATATAAGTTTGAATCCTTTGAGAAGCTAAAAGAGTACAAGAATGATTTGGAGAATCACCTTGGTAAGAAGATAAAAAAACTTTGATCAAATAAAGGTGGTGAATATCTTAACTAATAATTTATCATGTTTTTATGGGAGTTTGAGATTCTATATTAACTCAATCCTCCATATGCACAATAGGGAAATGGTGTTAGTGAATGGAGGAATTTTTCACTACTAGACACGATAAGGTTGATGATGAGAGATACAAGCATTCCATTGTATATTTGGGGATATTCATTATAGATGAATTAAAACTTGCTAAATTGAGTACTAAATAAAATGGAAAATGGAATTCCCTTTGAGATATGGACTTGTAATAACTATTATTATCGTATGTTCATGCATGGGGTTATGAGTAAGTTGTTATGGGTAGCTCAGGAAACAAACATGAATCCTGAGACATGAAGTGTGTCTTTATAGGGTATCCTAAGGAAACAAGGGGAAATTATCTATACAACCCATAAAATAAGAAATTAATTGTTTTAAGAGAGGTTATATTTCTTGAGAGGGAGCACAAACTCAAAAAGTATGGTGAGTGAAAGATTAAATTCGAGGAATATGATACTCAAGATATACAAGAGTTGGTACATAAACCGATTAAATAGGTTAATGTGGAATAATTCATTCTTGAAACACATGTATTGTATATAAGTGATATGGAATTAATAGAACTATACATATTAGGTTTTCTAGTCATCAATGATACTGAATCATTATTTTATAGAACTTATTGATCTTACGGTTGATGTAAATCCTATTAGGTAAAAATGGGTATTCAATAGAAAACTCGACATATAATGTAAGGTAAATACCTATAAATAATGTATTGTGGATAAATAGTTTAGACAAATTCAAGGAAATGACTACAATAAAAACCTTTCTGCATTTTCCTTGATTAAATCCATTATAATTGTTTTTTATGGAATGATTCAATGACTATGAGATTTGAAAAAATTTATTTCAAAGCTACATTCCTTAATGAGAACCTTCAAGAGGATGTGAATATGGAATAACTAAAATAGTTAATGATTACATGGAATTAAAAAAATGTTACATAGAACCATTTATGGATTAAAGAATTCATTATGGTCATAGAATATTCAATTTGATAAAGCCATAAAATAAATATTTTTAATTAAGAATGAATGTGATACATGTGTTTACAAGTGGTTTAGTGGGAGCACAGTTGTTTTAATAGTAGTATATGTTGATTAAATATTACTAATTTGAAGTGGTATATCATCATTTCAAGAGGTTAATTCATGGTTGTGAATGTGTTTCTCCATGAAAGACTTAGGTGGAGTATTCTATATTCTGGGGATCAAGATCATGCATGATAGATCAAATAAGTGACTTGGACTAAGACAAGGTACATTTATTGACTAGATACTGAAGAGTTTTAGAATGGAACCATCCAATAGATAATTAGTTCCAATGTCACATGTTATACATATTTCTATGAAAATGTTTCCTCATACATAAGGGGAAAGAGATAATCAATAGGATCATATAATATTCAATGATAGGATTAATAATGTGTGTCATGTTATGTACAAGGTTTGATGTAGCCTGTGATTTGAAAATTGGAGGAAGATATCAAGTAAATATAGGTAAATATCATTCGACCACTACTAAGGTTATCTTTCATGATCTGAGGTGAACTAAGGATATATTCCTGATGAAAAGAAGAGATGCAGATCTAGTCATCAAGTGTTTTAAAAATTAAATATTTATAACATATAAAAATGATTCAATGTCACATAATAGATATATATTTTGTCTAAACAAAGGATACATGAGTTAGAAGTGTTCTAAGAAGCCATTTGTCACAAATTCTATAGCAGATTATGAGTATATTATAGCTTACAATAAAGACAATGAATCATTTTGGATTCCAAAACATATCCAATAGCTACATTTAGATCATAATAGTATAGATACTAGAACATTTTACTATGATAATGTTGTAGTTCAGACTCTATCTATGGATGCAAGTCCACATCAAAGGTTAAGGAACATAATTCAAAAGTTTCATATCATGAGGTATTTTTCTCAATGAGTTCAAGTTGTGGTGGGTAGAGTATCATGTAAGATCTATTGAACTAAATTTTTTTATTAGTTGGATCTAGTGTAAGTGGTAGTCTATTGGATTAAGTTCCATAGAACGAATTTTCTTAATACATGATTACATTTTTTATTAATAAGGTTTTATATTACAACATGATTATTCCTCTGGATGAAATTTTTATGTGACAATTTCCTAAGAATTTTTTTCACACTAACAGGTCATAGAAGCTCTCGGTTATGATGATAACTTGGAGATTCCATGATAGTATTACTGAATATAGATCTATATTTAGATGATATTGTTCTATGAGACATAAAAAATATAAGTTTTCATGGGTAAGAGACTCATGATACATTGAAGCACATTCTTATGGTGTTCACCCTTTATAATCTCCATGATATGATGTTATGAGAACAAAACCATTAATAAGAAATATATATTTCCATGTTTCATTGAATGTTACTAGATATGGATATATGTATTTATCCTTAGAATTTATTATTTCCATAAATGGATATCTTGGATCTTGTGATTTATTATATTAATGAAAAATGTGCTGACAAATACTCAAAGTGAGGTATAATATGTTGGGTGCATCATAATTGATATTACATTAATGGATAATAGAATAAATGATTTATTTATTATATACCTTTATGGATGTTGATATCTCAGTCCCCTTAATAGGAATAGAACATCCTAGATAAATCAATGGCCCTGGTGTTCAGTAGAAAATTTGTTTATAGAAACTCAAAGAAAGATACATCGAGCTTATAGGTTAATGGAACTAGTATAAAACATTTTTTATTTTAGATGTTGCAATAAGGTATTTTATTACATGTTAATTTTTCATAAGAATTTGGATGTCATTGTGATATTAACTTCTTTATTTATCGGTGTCTTGGCATGTTGCTAGATGTTAAGCTTGGAGTTTGGGTATTTATGCCTAATTCCACTAAGAAAGTGACCTAGAGGGTCACACACTAATTATATCTACAATCCCAGTAAAATTATATTATTAAATTTAACGTGACAGAATTAATAATATATTTATTCGTATTTGGTAGATTGCCATAATTTAATAACCAATTATTCAAAAGAATAATTGAGTAAAATAATTATTATTATTATTCATTTTCAAGAATAGTGAATAAAATATTTATTATATTTATCATAGAATAAGGAAGTGAAACTTATTTATTAAATAGTCATTATTTGATGATTGGTAATTTTCAATGAGGGAAAATGGATATATATTAATGGACTAATTATAGATGATATAAATTATATTTATTTATATATTATTAAATATTTTTCACATGTCAATAAATTATTATTACTATTATTATTATTCATGGGGTCAATTATGAATTATTTATATAGAAAGGGTTTTCTTTAACAAACCAACCTAGGTAACCCTCAAACCTGTCACCTGACCCAATCTGTGACATACACAAAGGGAATTTTTGGTCCCCATGTGTTGGCGACCAGAATTCGGGCATAAAAAACAAAACAGAGGAAAACATTTCTCCCAACCTGAAAAAAATATTGGTATATATATATATGGAAAAATAAGAAATAGTGGAATAATAAAAATATAGTTATGACACAACTATATGAATACAGTGGAAACAGACAACTGCAAAAGACGCTAAAAACTCCAAGACAATTCTAGAAGAAGAGGACTAAATACCAAATAGATACTCTAAATAATGGTTGGGATGGAATCCCACCACCTCACCACTAGCTACCCAACCAGCTAACATGAACCACTCCACCTCATTGTGGAGCCTTTCCTTTCCCTACACTAGTATACAAACAAAGGTCTATTCACCACTAAAGAGGTGTGTAGGGTGTGAGCTAAGAGGCTCCGCAAGATCCCATCCAGGTCTTCCATAAAAATCCTCTATGTAAAAATTCTTGTATGATCATTTTATGTAAAACACATGGCATGATAAGAAGTAAAATAGTTTTATTGAAAAAATGGTAAACATTGTTCTTTTTCTACAGTTCTAAACAAAATAAGGTATATCAATTTCAAACACATTTTCTATATCATTTTTCACAAGCATAAACATGCATATCTAGGAAAATATAGAAATCCATGCAATTAAAAATACATGAATAGATATCACAACACCAAGGTATACTACAGGTTCTAACCATAAAAAATCATACAATAATAATCAAGTATAAATATATGATCCCGAAACACAGACCAAAGAATCATAGGAATACCCCATGAGTAAACTCCAAAAAAATGTAAATATAGGTACCCTAGAAGAATGGGCCTAGGAAATAGAGAAAATACCCAGAAAAATCCTCCTTCATAATCTAAATAAAATTTAATTTGACCTCAATATAAACCTTACACCTTGGTATCAAAGGTAACCCATGTTCTCTTTTTCACAATTCATTTCAATTCTTTGAAAAACATTTCAAAACCATTTCACAAATTCCATTTCAATGCTTTGAAAATACCCATTTATTCACCATTTATAAATAACCATGGAAAAATCTTTTTTCATTAAAAACCCTTTTCAACACACACAAAACAATAATTACAATTTCAATATACAAAATTGTTTGTAAAGAAAAACAATCAGGTTCATCAATGCAGGCTAGAGACGGAACCACTTTCCTCAAAACTCAGGTTACCCATGCCCACAATGAAATCCAAAATAAACTAAGCCCATAAATATCAATGAAGTCCCTAGAATAAAATCCACATCAATATCTATTCAATTTAGAAAACAAGGGTTTAGAGGAAGAGAGGAAACCCACATACCTTATAAATGAACGCCTTCTTCACTACAAATAACAGAATAAAAGGCCTCTAGAATAAGATATCACAACATATCTAGGAAGAAACAAATAAGAATAAACAACCATAGACCAACTGATCTAAATATTCCACCCAACGGAGATATCGTGATCAAATGAAATGAAGAAACAAAAAGGTTACTCACCAAGAGAGATGCACTGCAATCACAATAGAGATCGAGTGTCAAACAGATTTCCCTATGTGGTGTGTCCCAATAAATTTTGGGATGGTTTTTGGTTCAATATCCAAGATTTTTGGGGAAGGATTCATGAAAAAACCATCAATTGTCCATTTTTAAAACGGTATGTGGGCCGTTTCACGACGTGTAATATAGTTACACTCCATGAAATCCATGATGTAGAAATAAACTGAAACATATGTCACCTCAGATTAAAAATAAATTATTTAAAACATTCACTATGTGAAACCACCATTCATGACTTGTAATATTTCGTAGTGTGAACCCCATTTCATGGCTTGTACCCAACAACAATTGCATGGAATTTAACCCATTTACACGACATCAAATCTTCTTGCATCTTGAAGAAAATGATATTTAATGTTGAATGTCCAACAAATATCTGAATTGACCATTATAGGTTTCATCCAAACATAAAAGGAGGGGGAAACCATGATGAGGATAAGGTCATACCTAATAAAACAGTAATGGGATGTTACATTTTGTGTGTAGTTTTCCAACCCTAATCCATTAATAATAAATATCTTATTATATCACTTTCTAAAAACAAAGTTGTCGTACAATATAAATAGAGTGTGAATCTATGAATCTGTAAAGATAAATAAATATATATATATATTTCTCATCTCCCAACTTCTCTCCAAATAATGAGAGAACGTCAAGAGTCATTCCCCTTTAAGAAGATTCCTACATCCATCAGACACGAATGACGCAAGTGATTAGGATCATCCATGCTAGCACCTGGTGATTCTATGGAAATATTTAGAGATTTTAGTGCACATGTGGATCACTGTTAGATGGATTATATACTTTAATCCTACAATTAAATGATGATACGATGATACATAGTTAACTAGATCATTAATGAAGAGATAATTTCAAATTTTTTGTTATTATATATATGCTTATAAATTAATTATAAATTACACATGAAGATCCTCCTCTTCTGGTTCCAGTGTTTTAATATATCCAATTAATATATAGTTTTTATTAGAAATTACATTTTAGTTAGGTATATAAATGATTACAAAAAAATTAATAATAAAATTCAAGTTGGTCATACCACCAAAGGATACTTATACGGCACCCGAATCTTATAGGGTCAGGGGTAGGCACACCCCACAGGTGGTTGAAAGTCTCGACCTCAATGCCAAAAAACCCAAAAGGATAGATGGGTTGTCCATCTATAAGTATTAAATCCATAAAATATAATTTTATTTATAAGGTTTCACGTGAATGATTTTCCAGTGTGATCTCATAAGTTGTGCATACTTAAAAGAAAAGGAAGTACATAGGGATGTGTTTTAGACCACCTACCATAAGAAGAGACCAATGATCAGGGGTTATAATCAATTTGGAACAACATTTTACCCTATTTAATGTTGTAAATCCACTATATCAAGTCTTGAATAAGAATATCCAAGGAGGAAACAAGATAAAGACACTTAAGTTGATCAAAACTCACTGATTTAAGTAGTCTAAATCGAAGAATGAATCAATGAGCCAAGTAAAAGTGTTTGAGAAGTCAAAGAATATTTATAGAACCATTTAAATCCATAAATCCAAAATTTATGTTGAAATGATGGTTAGTTATAACATAAATAGTGGTTTCGTGGTAGAAAATATAGTTCAAACCCTCACTATACCAGACCATCCCGATGCCACCGGTAAGATATTGGCTGCCACCAGCAAGCTAGTGGTGACAGCTTGTACCACTATATGTCTAGGAACCCCATTGGTTTAATGGTGGGTTCCCACCATCTAGAATTTTATTCTATTATTGGAGACCCACTCTACTTAGAATCCATCAGATAGCTGATGATCTTCCTATAGGCTAACTAATATTATACCTCACCCGCCGACTTGTTTGTGGCATTGTAGCTTCTCTCAAACTACATTACACTATTATATTCACTATTACATATTCTTCAAGCCTTTAAACACCCTGGTAACTTCACTTTAATTGATAAAAAGGATGACTATATAGAACAAAATTGTTCAACCAAAACATAGGGAAAAATTACATGGGTAGAAGGGAGAGATCGTACAATATTCTCACCATATAACAGATCATACTTGATCTATGCTCCTATACATAACTAAGAGGTATTGGAAATAAACATTGGGCACTATTCCCACATATCTAACTCCCTATCTCAGGTCTCCGCTTGAACTTACATATTCTCCCATTGTACTCTCACTAGCGGAATAATATTTCCTCAAATATTATTCGCTCTATGGTCTATGATATAAATTGGATTATCCTCAAAGGATTCATTAGAAACAAGATCAATTTCTTCACAATATATCATGTATGAAATGTTAGGATTATAACTTTGAAGCTAAGACACATAACATACATAATTCATGGAACTATATTACTTTAGATGATCTAATCGGTATACCACCATATTGATTCTATCCATTATCTCAAACAACTCAATGAACCAGTGCTCTAGCTATTCTTAATTACAAATATGGTGTTTCCCCATCCTAGGAGGCACCTGAATAAAAATCCAATGACCAACCTCAAACTACAGAGGGCATATCTAATTTTTAGTATAAGATTTATATTTGTTCTTTGTGGTTACCAACCACTGTATGGTCAACTGAACTTATTCTAATGTCTCTTGAATGATACTAGGTCCAAGAAGTGATAAATAGCGTACATATAACTAGAAAAAAAAAGGAAAATTACATGAACTTATTTATTAATCCAAAAATGGAAACTTTTGGATCAATTACTAGAAGTTATTATTATGATAAAACTCCATAAGTATCAGGTACTAAACCTAAGAACCAAGAAAATCCATAAAAATCTAATAACATTTCCCTTAGAATCTGAATCAATCCATTTGAATTGTCATTAATATGAATATTTTAGGTTGTTCTTAGAATAACACAGAATACCAATTTCTTCTAAATTCCCTTCAATAACTGTGATAAGAAACCAATATATTTATAAAAAATGATACTCCCTGGAACACCATGTAATGGAAATATCTCCCGCGCATAGATATTACCAAGATAGTCAATGGTAAAGATCTACCTAATAGGTAAGAAGTTGGATCCCTTTATCAGTTGATCCACAATCACCCATAATAAATTATTTTTCTAAGGATTCCAAGGTAACCTATCACAAGGTCCATGGTGATATCATCCCACTTATTTTCTGGAATGGAAAAACACTATAGTGACTTAAATGGCCTATGATGCTCAGTCTTCTACTACAGACATGTGATGCATCACACCAAAAATCCCAATATATCTATATTCATCTCTACCCACTACTATTTTCTATAAATATAATGATATATATTTATTATTTTGATATGTACCACACATTTAGAATCATGGTAATCTCTCATCATCTCCCCATTCAAACCCATACAAACCCAGATTTGACCAACGACATGAATAACCCCATCAATGCCAAGAGACTAATCTAATGGTGCATCCCCACCGTATACATTGTCCCTAAGGGATAAAAATTATGAATTAGATAACTACCCTCTCTTGATCAAATCTAAAACAATAATTACAACAAATTTCAATGATAGATTCATTCACCCCTATAACTACGAAACATCCATATTCAATTCTGTAAAGAGTTCAATTAGCTTTCACTCATCACAAGATTCCCACATTAACCAAGTATGTTCCTTTTTACTCAAGGAATAGACAACGAAATTTCCCTTACCTAGATTTTATTGTAACTAAAATTCAAAATAAATATTATTTTCAACCCACATCCTCTATTAAATGTGTAGGTATTTCTATAAAAAAGAATCACTTTAGGTCATTATAATCAAAGCACACTACAAACCTCTTACACAAAAAATAATTTCCCAAGTATCATAGTTAATGTACCACCATAGATAATTCTATATCATGAGTAAGATAATTCCACTCACATAGCCTCATGTTTTTGTATCCATGAGCAACCAAACAATCCTCCTGCATCAGAACTACCATGAGACCAATTCATGATGCATATCAAAATATGGTATACTCCTTACCCAGATAAGGTAAAGTAAGGATTCGTGTTGAGGTCAACAAACTCTTCAATTCATGAAAATCCTTAACACAATCATTATAACAAACAAACATCACCCATATCTTGGTCATCCCAAAAATCGGTTATTATATATGGGAGAAGCCCTAGTTAAAACACAAATAATATCCCTTGAGACTGAGAGATATCTAAATCTCAATTTCATTCTTAGGTTATTCCCAAGATAACATGGCTTCCACCTTCTCTAGATCCACTGAAACTCCATCCTCTATTATTACATATCTTATTAAGTGATGTTTTTCAATCTAGATGTGAAATTTAGATAGTGTGGTGTATATTTGGTACTCTCCCATCATACTTAGGATGATGTCATGATATTATGGATAATCCTCCCCATACTAGGATTATGCTATTTTTTATGACATCCACAATAAACTAATCCAAAAATAAATATCCTAACAAATTTATGATGTCAATGAATATTTTTGTGCATTAGTTAGGTAAAAAAACATTACCATGAACTTATAAAAACTATAACTTCTTCTAAAAGTAGTTTGGGGTATGTAAGATACTCTCACCATCAACTAATGGTAACCTAACCTCAATTTGATATTGGAAAAAATTAGGGCACCAATCAGATGATATAAGAGATCATAGATGCACGATTGGGGATACCGGTTCTTGAATATCATATGCTTTAGACTTTATTGATCTATACATAAGTGAGAAATACCATCAGACTTCTTAGATAAAATCATAAGAGAATCTTATGATGAATTATTAGGTTATATTAATATATTATATTCTATATTTTCCAAATATACCTTCAACTCGCGAAGTTCATTTGATTTTATCCTATAAAGAGGGATGGAAATAGGTTTGGATCCTAGTACCAACTCAATAGTGAACATGATCTCCAGATCAGGTGGTAACCCACAGAACTCTTCTGCAATTACATCCTTAAATTATTCCACTACTGGAGGAAAATTAGTCTAATACAACTGACCATCATCTAGAAAAAGGGTTTCTAGATGGTCCATGATAAAAAACAGTATGCTGTGAATTTGTCATACATGACCAGTCTCGAGATCCCATTCACCACATTATATATAGATAACCCCTTATGGATATAGAAAAATCACTCTCATATGATAGAATTCGATATGAGATCAGTATAGAACTATCCAATCCATACCCAAAATCAAATCAAATCCTTCCATTTCCAACACAAACTGCTCCTAAAGAAAATGGTAGTCACTAATTTAGAGAGAATACTTATTAAAGTGTTAGATACCCACTGATTTCACCCATAATGATATATCTATTGTCAAAATCCCATCCAATATTTCTATATTAAAACAAAATTCATTGACACATTGAGATGATATAAAGGAATGTGATTCCTCTATATCAAAAAACTTGAGGAAAGGGTAGATGACATGAGATTCATACCTATGATAGTGGAAGGTCATACATCCAAACTAGTGGTAGTAGACTATATAGTAGAATCATACATGACCCTCTACCCTAGGCTCTAAAATAACTCCCCTATGATGCTCCCTCATACTAATATTGTCGCTCTTGAATCAGGGGACCACACCACCTACCCAAGCCCTAGTGACCATTGGAACTCGAACTACATTTCTATTAAGTGTAGTTGAGTCCTTCCTATACTCTAGTTCCTACCCTGATCCTCTACTACCACTCAACAGCTGATTACTCCTACAGAACCACTAAAGAAGGACTATCATACCATATTTTCAATAGTCTGTGGTAGGGAAAGAATATTTAAAGTACATGTGGCTAGCCCTTCCACACTAAATGCACTACCCTTGGCCCCGATCCTTAGATAATTGTCTACTCCCCTAGCATATTCTTCCACCATTTTGTGGGTGTAAATTATTATAGTGGTTATTCATACTACCTAAAGAAAATATCCCCAATCATCTTGATGAGACTTCATGCACACAAATAGTTGTATCTTTTAGGTTCAATGAGATAATGATTTATCACATCAAAGAAATTATTCAGGATAAATAAATTCACCTATGAATTGATCTCATACTAAATCATGTCCTAGAAGTAATTTTTCCTGGCTACCTCATCTACTTCAAAATATAGAGAAAACAATTCTGGTCATTAAAACTTACAACATATTCCATCTTTAAAATTCTCCCCTGCATCACGTAAATTAACAAACAAGTCTTATCATACCTCATCATCTATAGAAAAAAGTGACTTAGAAACTTTACCTCAAAGTCCTTCTATGACATCTCATCATACTACCCATCTTACTTTAATATATCGCACTAACACTTGGATATTTATCATATCATATTAGAAGAAATATTCACCCTCATAGACAAATGTTTATCTAGGTGTTTGAAGATCGTATATATATACTCGGTCCAGAACTCAACTACTTAAAGGCCTCCCTACCTAGTGGTCATGGCCGGATGCTATAGTTGGAACTCTCTTGTCATATCATACATTGAAGGTGCATCATTATTAGTATCCCCATATATGAATCAAATGACCTATAGAATCTATCTTGGAGATAATCATCCATCAGATTCCTCATAGTTTTAGGAAGTTCCAACTCACCTGCATGAGGTGTGTATTGGTTACCAATCTCTTAGTGCTTAACTAGAAGAGGATGTAGATGTATTTTCTCTACTAGAGTCAATACACTACTCATATCATATGATATATAATAAGATAAAACTCATAAGGATAATATTAAAATAGATAACCAGTAACATAATGATACCCTAAAACATGGCATAACCAGTGAATTATAATGTTAAAACAGCTTCAATTATTAATTTTTATATAATATGTCACAGTATTACATTTCAAAATTTATATTTCTAGATATATCATATGTGGTAAATATGTTCTTATCATGAATGATGCATGTCTACATATTTCCTTTCATTCCTACTATGATGTAAGAATACACATCGCATTCTATACGAAACCATTAGAAAACTATCATAAAATAGTAACAACACACAATAAGTACATCACCCAAGGTGAAATAATATTATAATTATAATAAAAAAATATCAAGAACATTGATCTCTTCCCTAGGAACTTTTATTTTCCCCCATGCATGGGTTAGATACTCCCATGAATGAGATCATTATCATACCCCAACACATCCTAGTCTTTTTTATACCTTCCAGAAATAGTAAATAAATATAAAATGGCATTGGATCTTATAACACTTTGTAAAATAACTGGCCTGGTTCTCCCTCACATGTTCGAGACAGGTCGCTACATGACCACAATCACACCTTACTATATTCCAGATGCTATAGATTACAATCAAGGGTCTAAATAATATAGTGGGGAGACTATACCCTCTAGAACATAGTAGAAAAGGAAATCGAAATATGATAAACCTATCCAACATACTACTCAAAAAATAGAAGAATACTAACCAATCCAATTATAACAAACCACGTCATTCAATAAAATATTCCAATCATAATTTCATGCTGAAATTCATATAAGAAACCAACTAAAATATTGTCTCCAAAATAAATATTTCCAAAAACCCATCCATGAACCCCCTATTTGGTCTCGCCTCTAAGATCTAATCTCATCTATCATAGGAACCAATCATGAATAGGGCCCCTTTCCCTTGTCTAGACCTGTATCCATGAAGTATTTTTGGGTAAAAGAATCCAATTAACTATGGTGTGAGTAATGTTTAGCAGTCCATCACCCATGATGTCAAAACAAACCTTGCCTAAAATAGTAGTACATGTTACAATGCAATAATAAAGGGGAATTAATTAATAAAGTAATTCATAACATCAAATAACCCACCAACCATTGAGATCTAGATTGAAACATAGGGTTTTCCAATACCTAATTCATATAGATGTTAGCTATATCTATCTATTCCATCTCCGAGTCAATAAGGATTCCCATTCCAATGAACAAATGATTATTCTAGGTATAAAGTAGTAGTGTATATCACCATTGATCATTAAGTAACCATGAATCTCACCCTCAATCATCAAGTAACCATACATATCACCCTTAGAAATCAAATAATCATGTTATAATGGAATCTATGTGAATTTCCATGCTAGCTACAATTACATGATCCCAAGATTAAAGACCATACCACTTGAAAAAGTATCACCAGACCCAATGCAAATTATCTTGTTATGGGGAGTTATGTGATCAAAGAACATCAAAATCTATGTAAATTACCATGATAGAGTTAATTTAATACTTAAAAACAAATATTTGAATATATAATGCATTCAAATTTACCAAACATAAAAAACATATATAATTTTTATTCTCTCCAAATTACCAATTATCATACCATTTAATCTGTTATGCCCAGTTTCCCATTTTCATGCCATTATATCCACATCCATTCATATCATCATTACAAATAAATTTTCATGTCAACCATCCACTTAAAAATAAATTGATACTTTAACAATCCAATCACCCTAATTCACAAGTTAAACCAATCCCAAAAACAATTCTACATTTAACAAAGGGATCTAGGTGAATATGTTCTATGTTTCAACCAAGGGTCAAGCGTAGGAACACCTCTTAGGTGGCCTAAAGTCCTAGTTTTAATGGAAAAGGACCCATCATGATTCGTGGGAGTTCTAGGTATAAATATTCCATCCATATAATATATTTCTATTTATAATGGGGCATGCATGTGGCATGCCAGTGTGGTCGCACAAGTTTCATATACTAGAAAAAAATGTAGACCTTAGGGTGAAGTTTTAGTCCACCTACCTCAAGAGAGGATAAGAAGAGACCAATGATTGAGAATCTAGATAAACTTGAAATTATAAAATCACTTATGGATAGTGGTATATAAATCATATCGAGGATGTTAAAAGAAGATCAATGGAGGAAATAAGAGGGAAACACCCAAGATGATAAAAAATCACAGAATCAAGTTATTTGGATTAAATAATTGATCAATGAGACAAGGAATTGTTTTGGTGAATACAATGAATCCTTATAGAACCTCTTATGTTTTAAACAAAATTTGGGTCAAAATGTGGATTAATTATAACTTAAATGTGCGTTATATAGGTTTTAAATACAATTCTACCCCTCAGTTTCCCAGTCCATATAGCTACCTTCGGCTATCCACTGGCTGTCATCGATTAGCCGGTGGTTTCAACCATTTCCACTATATAGTTGGGAACAAAATTATCCAGATAGTGGGTCACCACCAGCTATATTATGAGCTTCATGTAGGCTCACTATGATTCTACCTCTCCCACTGGATAGTTAGTGGAATGCATCGGCTAGCCAATGGAATTACAGCTTCTCCCAAGATACATTCCACTTCTACCTTCAGTGGTCCATCTTTTATGAGCCTCTAAACACCAAAATAATCTTGTTTTAGAATATAAAAAAGGATATCTTACAGGAAAAAATTACTAAACCCAAACTTATAGAGAAATTACATGGGTAGAAGGTAGTGATCCTACACTGGAGATCATTCTTAGTTTGTCAAAAATCTCTCAATTTCTCTTCTATCCATTTTCCTTTAAGTAGGAGGTGATAGCCAACCATTATGAAGAATATTTTTAACCAAAGTATTTATTTATTCCACTTGATTGTTGATACCTTTTGAGGAATGAACTTGTTGATTTTTGTAGATATTTCTCCATCAAACCTACTTCTAATGAAGTTTGAAAGCATGTATAGATATGTGTGATTGTTTTATGGTTTTCTTATATCATCTTATTGATTCCACTAAAAATATATATTCTCATGGGTATTGTATTTACAGTAACTTCATAGAGGCATAGTGATGTCCCACTAAACCTTTACGTGGTATCAAAGAAAGTACCAATGATGAATTAATAAGATTAAAATTGAAATTAAAAACTATTGTTCAAGTTTTTCCAAAACCAAAACAGTGGTTATTACACCACCTCATGATATATAATGTTTTCCCTCAAATATACATGGTTATATGAACACCAAGTCCTGGTATATTAAATTTTATATGGAAAATGGTTTGAATCAAGGGAAAATTTCATGGATGTTCTAATCGTAAAATATGGAATCATTATCAATATCAATATGACATGGTCAGATAGCCACTACATTATGCACAGAGCCACCATGGGGACTCATTATTAGATGGGAAATGTTAACAAGTCATGGATATTTGAGGTTCTATAAAATCAATATTTGTGTTTTTATATTATGATGTGACCGATTTGAGCTACACTATCCAAAATGGTTTGGTCAATTAAACTACACTATGGTGAAAAATGTGACCTTTAGAAAACTTATAAAATATATTTTCTTCCAAAAAAAATCACTAGAATTATCCTAAAGGGTCCACGTTGAATATATGTGGATTTAGACTATATCTAAAGTTGTTATAGTTATTATGATTATCTAATGTTATCATATCTCATATTAAACAATTGAATTTTTCATTTATTTTTGGTATTTCTATTAATTATTCTTGTATATAAATTATTTATATGGTGAAAAATTCATATGATTTGGTTCAAAATATTTAAACTACTTCTTATAAATTTTCATATCATGTATATAATAAATACATTCTAAATATCACAACATAAGATTTAGTTTTCTTTTTCTGTGACTTGAGTTTTTGATAGAGTTATGAGCATGAATTTAGAGGTTAATTATAGTGTATATATATTAGGTGTTATAATTATGATGAATTTTATGTATCCCTTGAGAATTTAACCATGGTCAGTCGGACATGAGGTCAGACTACTCGCGATCATGAGGTATTATTCCCTATCTATAAAATAATGATTTTTCTACATATTTCACTATGATTTCTCTTTTGGAGATTTTTAGTTTCATATAAATATATTCCTTAACATTAAAGTGTTTCATATACCATATACATGTGATTTATTTTGATGAGTAGAAGTATTTGGATTTTTATATTTGGGTTAGTAATACAAACTACGATTTGTGTAAATATTTATGCATTCATATGGTCTGAAAATATTAATTTAGTGGAAGGAATATGGATTCGAAGTCTAAATAATATGAATCATGCATGAATATAGGGATAACATGAAATGTAAATATTTAATGGAGTGAAATAGTAAAAAATGATATGAATATGATGAATATGGAAATTGGTAGACTAAAAAAACCATGTAAATAGTAAGTTTAATATTCCTTAAAAAGGAAATACATTCTAATACTTTTATCATTCTATATAAAAACCTAAAGGTTAGGTTCCCATGGATTATCTTGTGCAAGGCATGGAGGATGAGGCTAACCCTAAAAGATTTTATAAATATCCCATTGTGATAACTGTGTGACATTTATCTAGGAAAACTAAACATTATGAAACCATAAGAATAGAGTAGATTTTATCTTTATGATGGATTTAGTAAAAGGGTTGTTCAATTAACTATAAAAGAGTCATATGTGATATTATTGGCATGATGACATCCATAAATAGTTATGTAATGGGATAAATGATAAATCTAAACAAAATTAAATCTAAATATGGATCATGGAATGCTAAATTGATTGGATATATAGGGTCATCATATTTAGTGGGATTCTTTATTCCTTGGATAAAAAGATATAAAACATGGTACTCTCCAATAGATATATCTTTTTAGTAGATTATAGAATGCATCACATTTTCATTTTTATATCTCTTATAGGTATGACCTATAAAGTAATTCATTATTGGTATCTATGGTTGGGATGTTTTCTTAAATATAATTATTCTGATGACATAGATATGAATGCTATAGAAATCAAATTATTTTCTTCTGATTCATGGGTATTGGATAATGTGTGTGCATCACGTATTTTTCTGATAAATATAGACTTGAAAATTGAATTTAATTGATGACAGGTGATGTAGATCTATGTTTTGGAAATGAGGTAAGAGTTTCTACATTAGATATTATTATTTATGTTTTAATTATACCTAGTGGATTAGTTCTAAAATTTGTATAACCATTATTATGTTGTAGTTAAAAATAAAAAATAATAATTTATAGAACTTGTTTAGATAAGAATGGGTTTTCATGATTTATTAATAACATGAGTTATTCTATTAAAAAAATGAAATGTTTTATTGAATTAGGAATATAGAGAATGGTTTATGCATTCTAGGCCTAAAAAATAAAATATATAACATTAATGATAATAATTTCTAGGTTGATTACAATACCACTTATCTTTGGTATTGTTGTGTTACACATATAAATGAGATACATATTTTAATATTGCAAATATATGGATTATTGGACTCATTATATTATGAAATTTTTGAAATTTTTTAATCTTTTTTATTAAGAAAAATGATCAATGTGACTTTTAGTAGAAAATTGAGAGGGATATTGGGAAATTGGATATTATAAATAGTGATGTATTCAGACCGATTAATACTAAGGAAAGTTGTATATATAGATACTTTATAACATTTTCTGATTATTTCATTAACTATGGGTATTTTTTTCATGTAAGACACAATTTTATAACCTTTATAAAATTCATGGTGTCAAAAAGTGAAGTACAAAATTAACTAACAAAAAATGATAAGATTCTCTGATAAAATCATGGTAGTGAATAATTGATCCATGAATTTATTGTTAATTTTAAGGATTATCGAACTATTTCACAACTCACTACTCTTAGAACACCATCGTGGAATGATGTGTCTAAATGAGGAGTGTTACCCTAATGGATATGGTTTTATTAATGATGTGTAAGTGTGACTTTCCTATATCATTCTAGGTATATGCCTTAAAAGCGATATATTTCTTATTAAATAGTGTTAAATGTATGGAATTCCTAATGACACCATAAGAGAAATGGGTTGGGTGTGTCCTAATTATTCTTTTATGAGGGGGTTGACTCCTTCCAATCAAGAGTTGACCAGACTATAAGGGAAGAAATACCCAAAGCAATGATATTATTTTCTCTAAAATCAAAGGAAGAAAAGGTTTCCAAGGCATGCAGATTACATAACCATTAAAAGGACATGTGATTTCATGACCTTCAAAAGGTCATGTGAATTGGTCACGTACAGTGCATGATCTACTTAAAATCATGTGGAGCCCCTTTAAAAATTCTCCATGATCTTGAGAAAGTGTTCAAGAAACATGTTTATCATGTGGAGGCTTCCAGATGGGTCCTCTATATCACGTGACATGTTATCTAGTGGGATACTTATAATCATGAAAAACCATTTCAAAATAAAGGAAAATAATATAAAAAATGTGGATACATTATGCAGTCACTGATATTCATGCGGCGTGAACATACGGCTCACAACACACTGTAGATCCCTAACAACATAACCACCATGACATGTGAAATAATGATGGCATGTCACCTTCATCATACAAGGGTTCTCATACATTTCTATTATATTATGAGATACCCGCTTGCTCTATAATAAAATTAGAGAATCATTCCATGACGATGCTCACACACTGGAACAAGATCCAACATTGATCACGCAACGCACCATGGAAAAGCAGAGAAACTAACCCAGACAAGGTGTGTGCACCATCAAAATATCCCATATTGATGATGCATATCCCTTATAGGGAACCAATGGTAAATGGATGAAAAAACATGTAAAATAAAGGATGAAAATATTCAAAATATGGAAGCCTTTTTTGGTCGTTGATATTCATGTGACATGCTCATAAGGTTTTCAAGACCTCACAAATCCCCTAAAAGATCCACCTTATCAAGAAATATCCTTTTGACATTTCCCCTTCATCAAGAAAATGGTATTTGACATGTCCATGTATTTATGTTCTGCCACTTTGACTTCATATATGAGTAAAGGGTTTATCCATGACAATTCATATACATCAGCATGAGACCCACTATTGGTCACGCAATATATCTCATACAAGGTGGGTGATTTTCTTTGGCAACACTCATGAAAATATTCATGATCCCCAACCCATATAAAATAAATAAGGAAATAAAAAGGTAAAATATGGAAGCTTGTTATGGAGTGAGTATATGATGGCCTTCATATGAAATAGGTTATATGCCTTGGAAAATCACCATTGATCACGTGAGGCCCTATAGAAATCTAGAATGGTTCTAATCTCAAGAAGGCACTCTTGAGGATCCAGCATTATCTCATCACACCACTCGATATGTTATCATGGTCCCAAATAATTCCTCTTGACAAGCTATCTATGTCTCATGGAATACCACAGACAGGTCATCTTCAGTCACACAGAATCCTCTTCAAAGGAATCCTGATCTCACAAATACCCCTAGACATGTCGGCCTTACCCTATGGAACCTCATTAACACATAAACATGGTTAGGAAAAAACAATTTTATTTTCCTGTGACCAATAAAAATAGCAAAATAAAAACATTATTGTGATCGCTGAAAATCACATGACGTTATGGATGATCCTAAAAGGATCGTGAAAAACATGTAGCACAAAATCCCTCCACCGAATCTAGAAAAAATCCATTAGATATGTACAAAACAAGTTGGAATATAACCAAGGCAGTGAGTCTTATAAATCCCTCCCCCTCATCATTGAAAAAAAGTGATGATCCATCGGACATGGAAGTGAAAGAGAAGACTTATTAGAGTGTCCAATCACGAGGTCGCAAGGTCTTCCACCAAGTAAAAAATATGTTGAATGAACTAAGGGATCCGATGGAATGAAAATGTGCTTCATGTGGTAGCTCATAGATCATGCGAAGGACTTCTATAATGTCATCTGAGTCATGTAAAGGATGTCTCTCATTTCAACTGGGTCACGTGAATCCTGAAATAAGCTAATACTATGAAAACCTTGTGACACGTATGTAATAAATATTGAAGTAAATTACAATAAAAGATGGTGTACATATGAAAATAAGGATACATTGATCCTTATATGCTTCACATGACCAACTCAAATCATGTGATTGCAATGGGACATGTCACTCAAATCATGTGATGCTCCCTTGATAGGCTATTTATATCATTGGATGTCCCTTGAACATTTCAAATAAAGTCATATGATTCCCTACACTCATGACACCCAAGTCTTTCAGAGTACCTTAGGTTTTCCAAATAATTTTTGGGTTGTCCTCCAAACATGTCATCCATGTTTTGTGGCGACACTTGGACATGTCAGCTAGATCTCTCAAGGAGACCAGGATAAGTTAGTTATGTCTCCTGATGACACCAGGAAAAGTTATTCAAATCACACAAAATACTCCAAAAAAGATATCCCAAATCATGTGACATACTCCATAAATGTCATAATTGGTTATGATATTTTCTTTGGTAAATTTTTCAGATCACGCGATATCCTCCAAATATGTCATTAATATCATGCAATGTCCCTCAAAAAAAGTCAAATGGACCATGCTATTTTATTTTTACATGTTTATTGGACAATCAGGACATGTTCAGAGGTCCTCAAACATCCCAAGAAGATAATCATAACATATCAAGTAGATAGTCATGAACTGTCAATCCAATGTCCAGAACATGATAACATTATGCAGTGGATATACTAAGGAATCATCATTGTGTAATAACTGAATAAACTAAACTACAAGAAATATGATTTCTTCCTTAAAGATGATATATAGGATTCCTTACTAAGGATCGATCTCTATATCAAATATCCAAAGGAAAACCACAGTATGTATGCCTTGATCAAACTGAACTATAAGAACTATGATTCATTCTATAACTAGGATATGTAGGACACCCTCCCAAGGTCCAAGCTCAAATGGGAACCCACCTCAGGGTAATTCCCTCCATTTCTTCATCGTTCCAACCATATGGGCCCAATCTCTCCCATGGAATTATCATTCTTCTTCATCAATGGAAGATTGAGAAGAAAACCGAACTATGATAACTTTGATTCCTGTTATAACTCATATACATAGGATGCCTTCATACGGCCTAAGATCTATTTCAAACATTCAAATGGAATTCAATGTGCATAAGTTCTACATCCATATATAGTGAGAATGATCACTTGATATACCATGTTTCTCACATTGAGCATGGATCACATGGACTTAAGGATTTGAAATGGTCGTATCATTTTTATCATGAATCTCTACTAGCTAGGGAAACCTCAATGTGTAAGCCCGGATTAGTGGGATGAAATGAATTCCCCCATAAAAGGGAATCCACCTAGGGGAATGTCCCAAGTTCATGATCAAACTATGGTGACTTTGATTCATATCATAACAAGAATACGTAGGATGCATCCCTGTGGCTTGAGCTCAAATACCTAGTGCATAAATTCCCCCATATATATCATTTTCACGAGACGTTAAACTATAGAGGTTTAAAAATCTACATGGGGTTTGATTCATGTTATAAACAGGATATGTAGGACACCTCATAAAGGTTCAAACCCATCTTAGGGATATTAACCACTTCCTTGGATGACATTAAATTCTGTAGTGCCTGGTTATATGGATACAAAATATAAGAAGCTACCCATTAATGGGAAATGGATAAAAAACCTTCGATACATATAGTTGGAATCATTAATAGACACCCCCCTCCACCCACACACACACACATGAAAGGGTTCAATAGTGGATCATTTTTTAGGGTAACCATTCCCATATCAGGATTATAATGGGATTTTAAAACATATCCTAATTCTATAAAATAGTCATGGAGTAGGTAAAAATTCCTCATTAAAGGGTATGATGAGACCAACCTCATATCCTCTCGACCAGTGTGAGTTCTTAAGTGTCATTGGGTCTAAAACCCCAATTGATTGTCTGCATTTAGAAAGTATTTCTATACTCATTAATGGATATAGGAATCACTGGGAGTTTCTATTATTAACAATAATGGTAATCCCGAGAAGAATGATTATACAAGACACTGAACCCCCCCCCCCCCAATCAAATATTAGGCCAAACTAAATGAAAATACATTTGTATCTTTTCTGATAAAACAAAAATTGTGAACCCAACATGAATCTCTCAAATTATAAAAATGATCAGCTAACCAAATACAATGATGTTCCTTGTAAAATAATTTCATCCTTATTGTGACAAGTCCACTTGAGCATAAAGGTCAGACTAGGAATAAAAATGGAAAATTTTGTTACCAATTCATATCTGATTGAACATATATCATGCCAATGATGATGCACATATTGATAACCTTGTTCCTTTTTTTCTTCTTTACTATAGATACTACTCTAACAAAAAACACCCGACTAGACATAATGAATTCATCAAGTGACTATTCTGGAAAATCAGTAATGGATGAAATCCCTATAGGTCACTGAATGACCTCACATGCCCGACACCTTTACTATCAGGTGGAAATTGTAATGGAATGAAAATACCATCAACATGGTACAATATCGACCGTTGAGGCTACATATGGTTTTCTTAAAATGTTGAAACTTATGAGTCTTAATCATCTAATGAAAGATCTAGTAAAGATAGTGGTTCTCATTTCCATCACCAACCACTTTGGAAGCGTATCCTCAGAGTGTGGCAATCACCACCTTAAGTGTCTGATGAAGGTTGATCATGGAGTCAATTGGGGTTTCCTTCCAGTTTAGATACCTATGAGGAGGGATCATATCAATCATTTCCACCATCTCCATCATTTTGGTTCCCCTCAGTCACCTACTGAGTGCACCATCCAGCACACTTCCACCTCTAACACCCATGCACAGGAAACAAGAAAACACATTGGGTGTGGAAATATTTGGATAACTGAGAGTTGTATCATATACCCACATTCATTGACAAATCCTGATGGCATACTCTAGTGGTATCCAGTGAGAAGGCTCATATCCCTACTCACTTCGAAAAAGTTTGCAGGAATATTCTTTCTACAAGCATGGTGGAGGCACATATACCTGCCCCCGTGCATGAATCCCATCATAATATTCTGATGGAATAAGTAGAAAGTAAGTTGGATTATATCCCAACTTCAATCAAAGATATCTTCCATTATGTAGTGGAGAGAGAAAATGTGTATTCTTACATTAATGTTCACACTTTTCTAAAGTGTTACTCCATATTATAAATAGTTAAAGAACTATGTTGGTATATTCTAGAATTGGTATAGATACAGGGATGGGTGCATATTCTTATCCTGATAGCCAAGGTAGCACAAAACTCTGATAATCACGAACAAGTTGTTTCTCCAGATAAATCAGACATTCTTACTCTCCTCTATGAGAATTATCGGCATATTTTGATAAAGGACGAGGCACTGGACCAGGCTTATACTCCCTTTCCAATAGGGTATCACCAATTGAGAGAAGAAAATTCCGTAGTAAAGGTAAAATCTCTTATCAAAAAAGACCGATGGTATACTCCAAAGGCTTCAGATCAGACTCATATCCCCATTCTCACTGGGGCTCACCAAGTGATAGTGACACATGCCTCGGGATATGCTCATATTCCTGAAAAACAAATACAGTGGTATACTCTAAAGAATATTAATCAAGAACATATTCCCATATTGACTGACACCCACCATGTGAGAGCATCACATTCCTCATTACATGATTATATTCCTATCAATGAAGCTACTTTACATATTCGAACAACTCACAGAAGCTAGGATCATTTCCCTACATCCACCGATAAAGGACTGCACTCGCATCCTTCATAGGTTGTACATGAGTAGGTTCATATTATTTATCACATTTTATAGGCCCATTAGCATATTCTAGCATATAATTCACATTTAAACTGGACTCATATACTTGCTTCATCCATGGTTAACTGGCATACTCCAGCAACCACCCACTGGTAGGCTCATGTTCTTACTGATAATACGTAAGATCATTAGAATATTCTAGTATCTTCTTAGTAGAGAGATCATAATACCATATCACCAAATGGTTATCAACATACTCTGGTATCCATCATATATAATACCCATATCCCTGCATAATTCCAAAATTCAGGTCGGCATATTTTGTTCATGGCCTAAAATGAGCCCCATATTCATAACCTGCTCAATTTTGGTGAACTTGAGGTTATTCGAGACACATTATTAACACCCCAAGGGTCATCCAACTCTTAAACTAAAGCATAAGGTTATAATTACCATTATATTACTCTTCATGGTAGTGTGGATGTAACGCCCCGACCCCAGTTACCCAGAGTCGGTGCATTATTACATAACATTGGCATGATCACAAGAAAGATCAAATCTCTAAAGACCGATTGGTTTAGTAGCCTTGGAAACACTAGATATATTCATAAGTTTTACATTACATCATAAAACGAAAAACTACTACAACAACATATTGTCTCCATAATCCACACTCATATCCCCACATAATATCCCTGCAGGTCATTCATAACTTACTTCTTCACTTCCTGGGAAAAATAAAACATAGAAAAGGGGTGAGCTCAAATGCCCAGTAAGGATAACAATATAGCGAAAACTTTCATAAATAAGAATAAACATTTAAGGCAATGTAAAACTAAAACAAAAGCCTTTCAAACATGAACTTTCAACATGGTGCGACATAAATAAAATGAAATAATGCCATTTACTTATTTACATGGATATTCTACTAATCGAATAATCACATGCAAAAATCAATAACCAATTTCATAATGTTGGAATGGATAATTCCAGACTATCATAACCACATAGTCAAGGCCTCGTGCCAAGACTACAAATAAGATTTTGTCAAGGCCTTGTGCCAAGACACTAGTTTGTCTCATGAGACCTACCGATGCATCGACGAGTTATAGAGGGCTCCACCCGTCACATATTAAGTCCAATGCATTCCCATATGAAAAGGTTTAAACATAACATAAACATTCGTATTAAAACTAGCATACGATGTAAAGACCCGTAAAATTCAAGGGAAATTTTTTTCTTAATTTTCTTTAGAATTTTACAAGAGCGCGGTTTCAGACGGCACCTGATTCCGAGGCCCGGAGTGCCCGGAATTAATTTCCGAAGTTTGGCTCGGGTACGTTCAGTGAACGAACGAGCGGGAATTCCTAACTTTTGATCCGGTGCTCGGAATTGAAATCCGAGGGCACCGATGAACTCGCAGTGCCGATTTTCGCTTAAAGAGACCCTTTCGGGAGTTGCGTATGTTGCGGGTTGAAAGTTAGTTTTGGGGATTAAAAGATAAGTAAAATAAAATTGTGTGTGAATTTTATTTTATTCTAGGTGGTTAGACTCTCTCATGGGAAGTTGTTGGTGGGGCCCGCAACCACCCAACTTCCCATGTGTGGTTATGAGGGAGGTGGGGCCCACACGAACCCCCCACCTTTTCAAATTCCCTAACCCCTCTAAACCCCCTCTTTAATTTGTGACTCTCCCCTACATTAAAACTTGCCAACTTATCTTTCCATTTAATTTCTTGACAACTCAAGATTTTAATTAATGTAATAAATTCAACTTTTGAATTTTTGAAAGGTGGGCAAAGTGAAAATAAAATAAGGGTAGCTTATTTTATTTTGGGGGTTGCTGTGTTGTGTGGAGATTTGAGAGAGGAAGAGTTCTACACTTTGAAGAACTTCTTTTTCCTCCTTGAAGAACGCGAAGAACCTTCGAACATCGACGAAGAACGCCACGTACTCGGAAATCGTCTTTCGCGACGCCATACCCGCGACACCGACGACGTCTTCTTCCGCGTCATCTTTTCCCGCGACGAAATCGTCGTCAAAGAACTTCGAATCCTCGCTTCACGACATCGACGTCCTTCTTCCGTGACGCCGACCACCGCGACGCGTCTTCCGCGGGTCGTTGACGATCTTCGTTCTTGAAACCAGAGGTAGGGAATGATCTTTATTGATTATTTTTATTCCTTTCTTGAATCGTGGATTTTAGCATGACTTAACGTGTGACTTATTTTATTTAAGTTCCGTTTTTATTTCTTTAACGTGAGGGGGACCGGACCGCACGAACACGGTCGAATCCCCCTCCATCGTTCATGTTGTTCATGCTGGAGGAAACAAGTAACGTGGTGCCGTCGCACCACGCGGATGAACGTTCAGATATTTTCCGCAACGCCGTCGCGCTTCGTCGAGGAGTGATTTCAAGAACGCGACGCCGTCGCGCCGCGTTGGGAGGATTCTTGGCACGGAGAAAGGGGCGCGGTGCCGTCGCACCGCGCCGGACGACGAACACCGCGGCCGGTTCCGGGCCGCGGTGAGACGAGGAGACCGCGGCCGGTTCCGGGCCGCGGCGGAAGGAAAGACCGGCGGCCGTGCCGCCGGCGTCGGAAATCAAGGGCGGGACCGGAATTTTCCGGTCCCGTTAGTAAAGACCGGCCGGCCAGCGGGCCGGCCGGATATCATAAAAACCGGGGGTTTAAACCCCCGGCCGGCTCTTCAAACCCCCCTCTTAAAGAGGGGGGGCGGTTCATTTAAGGAGGGGGGGGCAAAGCCCCCCCGGTTTTATTCAACCGGCCCCCATTTGCGGGGGCCGTTTCTTGGCAAGGCACGGCTTAAAGCCGTGCCGTTTGTGAAACGCGGGGCTTAGCCCCGCGTGCCTCCCGCCGCCGCCGCGCGGCCCGCCAGCCGCCGCCGCCACGCGGCCCGCCAGCCGCCGCCGCCACGCGGCCCGCCAGCCGCCGCCGCCACGCGGCCCGCCAGCCGCCGCCGCCATGCGGCCCGCCAGCCGCCGCCGCCACGCGGCCCGCCGCCGCCACGTGGCCCGCCGCCGCCGCGCCACGCGGCCGCCGCCGCCACGCGGCCCGCCGCCGCCACGTGGCCCGCCGCCGCCGTCCGCCGCCGCCGTCCGCCGCCGCCGGCCGCCGCCGCCGGCCGCCGCGCCACCCAAGGGGGGGGGGGGGGTCGGGCCGGGTCGTTCCGGACCCGGACCCCCCGTTTCGGACCAGATTCGGTTTTTGGCTCATAACTTGAGCCTCGGACCTCCGAATGACGAACCGTCTGCGGCAACGCGATCCTTGGATCGAGACGGTCGTTTCGGTATATCGCACTCAAGGTTTCGGTTTACTTTGAGTTCGGCCGGGTTGGTTCGTTCACGAAACCAACCGGGCCTTCGGAGCGGAAACGCTCATATCTTGAGCTACGGACGTCCGATTGACGTGCCGTCAGTCACGTAGTGTTCCTCTTAGTGAGACGGATCTTTTGGCATACTCCGCCCGAGGTTTGGACGCAGGTGGAGTACGGTCGGGTTGGTTTTGCCTTAAAAACTAACCGGGCCCCGGAGACGAAAATGCCATTAACTCTCGGACCGGGCGTCCGATCGACGCGCCGTCTGTTGCGTTGAGTTCCTTTTGTCGATACGGAACTTTTGGATACATCAACTTCGGTCTTCGTGACAGTTGATGTATCAGCTTCTCGGCTCGTGGAGCGGACCCTCCGTACGAGCTTGCTGTGTGCGGGAACCCTAGTGCTGGCTGCGACTGTTCTACTGCTACGACTGCTACTGTGACTGCGACGACGACAGTACAGAGATCCTGTGTGGATTCGACGACGACAGTACAGAGATCCTGTGTGGATTCGACGACGACGACTACAGCACTCAGCGATCCTACGTGGATCAGTGCTACAGGTTCTGTGTGAGCCCGATCCTGTGTGGGTCCTTGCGCTCAGCGGTTCTGTGTGAGCCAGCGCCTACAGGTTCTGTGTGAGCCCGATCCTGTGTGGGTCTTCTGCGGGGGTTAGTTACCTATCGATCCTTCGTGGGTCCGACGACTTAGATGGATCAGTGATCATCTTTATCGTCCTTGAAGAAGTGTACCTGTGTGAGCTGAATCCCGTTACTTTCCTTTGTGGAATACGTATACTTTCCTGCGTGGACTGAGTTATACTTGATCTCGGAGGTTGGAGCGTATTTGAATTGATGACTTAGGTATATGTATGGGCATATACCTAAGCAGTGTTGGTTGTTACTTCGTGATTGTACCTTGCTTCGTGATTTATCCTTTGTGGATTTTGAGAGACCTTCAGGGGTCTCGGGGTCCCTACTGAGTAGCTTATACTCACCCCTGCACGGGCTTCGCCCGCACTACGTTGTGTTGGTTGCAGACGACGGACAGCGTTGACCTTAGCTGAGGTTCGCGGAGCGGGACGGTACCCGGAGGTGGACCACTGGGCGGGACGAGTACGGAGCGGACGGTGGGACCCGTGGAGCAGAGGAGCTATCTGTACCCACCCTTCAGGTGGGATTTCCGGTGGACAGCTCGGAGTAGCGGCCTTTACTTTACAGTTGCTGTTTTTCCCTTTTTGAGTTGTACTTTACTTTCAGTTTGGGTTTGTATTTTGGCCCATTTACTTTTCCGCACTTTCAGTTGTTCTCTGCTTGCTCAGTGATTACCTTCCGCTTGTTTACTCTGTGGTGTGTGTTTTCTTTTCAAAGGCAATGCCTTCCCTTTTTACCGGGATTTACGCCTTGGTGCTAGTCGCCAGCCCCTGGCCTATGGAAGGCGGGCTTGGGGTAGTCACGGCTCGGACCCCGAGGGCGGGTCGTGACAAATTGGTATCAGAGGAGTTCGGTTCTACCGCGAACTCTGATCTTTTCTATGTGAAGCAATAATGTTTAGCGTATTGAGTGTGGTTATCAGTCCAGGGAGTCCAGTGTTGGTGCGGCGGCCGACGTATCCATACACCAGGACCCTGACTTCTGATTTCCGACTTAATGCACGAAAACATTGATTGCGTGTGTGTTTCAAAGTTTTCTTTGTGATTACTTATATATCAGCTCACCAGGTATACTGTTCTGACCGTGGCGTACCTGTTTTCTTTTCAGGATGCCCCCACGACGACAGCCAGCTAGGGTTCCGATGGTCGAGCGAGACGACAGCCCACCGAGCGACGAGGCCTCGGTGCAGGGCCCTTTTCCAGTAGTGGCACCGGCGGTAGCTTTACCCGCCGAGCCCCCGATGCTTCCAGCAGCAGCCGCTGACGATGCACGTCGCCTCAGCGCACTGCATGAGTTTCAGCGACAGCGACCGCCCAGGTTTCGCGGGGAGACGGATCCCCAGGCAGCAGAGGACTGGCTGGAGGCAGTGGTTCGAGTGTTTAGGCTAGTGAGGACACCAGCAGACCTCATGGTGATCCTCGCTGCGAGCCTACTACACGCAGCAGCAGGACGATGGTGGAGCTTGATGCTCCAGGTGCACGACGAGGCATCTCTACTCTGGACGGACTTTGAGAGCCTCTTCCGCTCTGAGTTCGTTCCGGCCACCCTTCGAGCGGTGCGCATCCAGGAGCTTCTACAGCTGCGGCAGGGCAGCATGACGGTCGCCCAGTACTCGGCGAGATTTACCGATCTCTCGCGCTACTCGACCGACATGGTACGGGACCCATTCTTCCGGGCCCGGACCTTCGAGCAGGGTTTGAGACACGAGATCAGGGCATCGCTGATCTCCCTCAGCATACCGACTCAGACAGGAGTACTGGAGCGGGCTCTTCTGATCGAGAGCTTCCTTGCTGAGTCTACACCAGCACAGCGACCCACCGCAGGGCGGCACGTGGCAGAGTCATCTGCAGCAGGCAGTCGACGGATGACTCAGGGGTCCAGACAGACCAGACCTTCAGGCAGACGATCTCAGGGCACTGGCTCAGCAGTGCGGGGCACACAGCGCGGAGCCAGTCTTCCGAGAGGCAGGCAGTGCTACTCGTGCGGCGGACAGGGCCACATGGCTCGTGACTGCCCGACCCGCCGTGCCGAGGAGCAGCAGTCAGTAGATGGACCACCGAGGCAGAGGCAGAGGGTCGACCGTGGCGGTCCGCAGGGAGGAGGCGGACGAGGCAGAGGAGCTGGACGAGCAGCTGGTGGTGGCCGACGCTTTGAGGCTTTACCACCACCACCACCAGGAGGTCCACCCCGACCACAGGGAGCTGGCGGGCAGCGACAGGCACAGCTCCAGGCAGCAGAGGCCTACGACCACGGCGCACCCGAGATGATTCGAGGTACTATCTGTGTCTATTCCACCCTTGCTGCAGTTCTTATAGACACAGGAGCGAGTCATTCTTTCATAGCCGCTGCCCTTGTTCGGAGCTCGGAGATTCCGACAGAGCCGTTGGCTCGATCCTTACGGCTAGAGACTCCTACGGGAGCAGACTCGACGATCACGCACTGGTGCCGGCAGTGTGAGCTTACTCTAGGAGGCGAGAGCTTCGGCTGGGATCTTCTTGTAGCAGCGTCGAGGCCTTACGACGTCATCTTGGGCATGGATTGGCTGTCTACGGTCCATGCTCAGATTGACTGTTTTAGGCGCAAGGTGCGATGTGTACGCACCGACGGGAGCAGGTTCACCTTCACCGGCGAGAAGGGAGCCTTAGCAGCACAGGATGGACTTCCGCGGAGGAGAGGACAGCCCATCACTCATCAGTTGGCTAGCCTTATCCTTGGAGCAGTTGACGTGCGGAGTCCTGGTTTTCCTGCAGTGGTGGATCAGTTTGCGGACGTTTTTCCCGACGACGTTCCAGGGCTACCTCCTCGCAGAGAGGTAGACTTTTATATTGACTTGTACCCCGGGACAGCCCCGATATCCACTCCAGCATATCGGATGGCCCCCGCCGAGCTTCGAGAGCTACGGGTACAGTTGGAGGACTTGCAGGGCAAGGGGTTCATCCGACCCAGTGTTTCACCCTGGGCTTCTCCGATATTGTTCGCCAAGAAGGCGGACGGGAGCTTGCGACTTTGTGTTGACTATCGTCGCCTGAACCAGGTGACAGTGAGGAACAAGTATCCGCTACCGAGGATTGATGACCTCTTTGATCAGCTCAAGGGAGCACGGTGGTTCTCGAAGATAGACCTCAGGTCAGGCTATCATCAGCTCAGAGTCAGAGACGAGGATGTGCAGAAGACGGCCTTCAGATGTCGGTATGGCCACTATGAGTTCTTGGTTATGCCTTTCGGTGTAACCAATGCTCCAGCAGTGTTCATGGCTCTCATGAACAGGATCTTTCAGCCATACCTCGATCGGTTTGTCGTGGTCTTCATCGACGACATTCTGATTTACTCTACGACAGAGGAGGAGCACGCCTATCACTTGCGAGTTGTTCTTGACACACTCCGAGAGCACCAGCTTTATGGTAAGCTCTCGAAGTGCCAGTTCTGGATACGTGAGGTCCACTTTTTGGGACACGTCATCTCTGAGGCGGGAGTTGCAGTGGATCCCGCGAAGATTGAGGCTGTGTTAGCATGGGAGCCACCCAAGAGCGTGACTGAGGTTCGGAGTTTCTTGGGACTAGCTGGATACTATCGGAGATTCGTTCCAGACTTCTCTAGAGTTGCAGCATCACTCACAGCTTTGACGAAGAAGGGGAAACCCTTCGTGTGGTCAGACAGATGTCAGCAGAGCTTCCAGGAGCTGAGGCAGAGATTGACTAGCGCACCTATCTTGAGGTTGCCTGAGGAAGGAGTAGGGTACGTGGTCTACTGCGATGCATCAGGGACCGGACTCGGATGTGTTCTGATGCAGGAGCGGGCAGTGATCGCCTATGGATCACGACAGTTGAGGCCGCATGAGCAGAACTACGCTACCCATGACCTGGAGTTAGCAGCAGTGGTCTTCGCTCTGAAGACATGGCGACACTATCTGATGGGCGAGCGCTTTACAGTCTTTTCCGATCATCAGAGTCTCAGGTATATCTTCTCGCAGAAGGACCTGAACCTGAGACAGCGACGATGGCTCGAGTTCCTCCAGGACTATGACTTTGAGATAGTCTATACTCCTGGGAAGGGGAACTTAGTAGCCGATGCCCTCAGCAGGAGGACGGGCATTCAGCTACTTGAGGAGGCGACGGAGCAGCTGGCCTCTTTGCAGATATCTTTCGTGGATAGAGATGGAGCAGCCTTTCTTCAGTCTCTCACAGTCACTCCTCCACTACTGCAGCGAGTCAGAGAGGCACAGCGCGGGGACACTGACTGCGAGACACGGCGTGCACAGATATCCTCGGGACAGGCACCTGATGGTTTCTCCCTTGGAGCAGAGCACGACATCCTTTTCAGAGGACGTGCCATGGTACCAGTCACATTGCGAGAGGAAGTGCTGAGGGAGTTTCACACTTCTCCTTTAGCGGTACATCCTGGAGTGGCGAAGATGTACCAGGACCTCAGACGACAGCACTGGTGGCCGGGCATGAAGAGAGCTGTAGCAGAGTTCGTTTCTCGATGCCTTACCTGTCAGCAGGTGAAGGCAGAGCATCAGGTACCAGCAGGCTTGGTACAGCCCTTGGAGGTTCCGGAGTGGAAGTGGGACGACATATCTATGGACTTCGTGACTGGACTTCCACGCACTTCCAGAGGTCACGACTCCATCTGGGTGATTGTTGACCGACTCACCAAGTCGGCACACTTCTTACCCATCAGAGAGCAGGGCTCAGTGGAGAGCTTGGGACGTCTCTACGTTCAGGAGATTGTGCGGCTCCACGGCGTGCCATCATCTATCGTTTCCGATCGAGATACCCGCTTTACTTCCCGGCTTTGGAAGGGGTTACAGGAGGCGTTCGGTACGCAGCTACGTCTTAGCACAGCTTTTCACCCTCAGACAGATGGTCAGACGGAGAGGACCATTCAGACTCTCGAGGACATGCTCCGCGCATGTGTCCTCGACTTTGGTCGTAGCTGGGAGGACCACCTACCCTTGGTGGAGTTTGCGTACAACAACAGCTACCACTCCACTATCGGGATGGCACCGTACGAGGCATTGTACGGCCGACCATGTAGATCTCCTTTGTGCTGGACAGACCCCGGGGAGTCAGCACTGGTGGGACCGGAGATGGTCCAGGCCACGACAGAGAAGGTCCAGGTCATCCAGGAGCGGATGAGGACAGCTCAGAGCCGGCAGAAGTCATACGCTGACAGGAGGCGGAGGCCACTGGAGTTCGAGGATGGCGACCACGTCTTCTTGCGGGTCTCACCTCGACGTGGTATTCGGAGATTTGGCCGAGGCGGCAAGTTATCTCCGCGCTTCATCGGACCCTTCCAGATTCTCAGCAGGATTGGCGAGGTGGCTTATCGCCTGGCTCTACCACCTCAGTTGCACCGGGTGCACGACGTCTTTCACGTATCCCAGCTGAGGAGATACGTGCACGACCCGACGCACATCATTGACCATGGGGAGCTTGACGTTGACGATGGGGCGACTTTTACGGAGGTCCCGGTGGAGATAGAGGATCGACAGGAGCGGGTCCTGCGTGGGCGATCGATTCCTCTTGTGCGCATCAGATGGCAGCACGGGAATCTCCAGGAGAGCACATGGGAGCGGGAGGCTCAGATGCGTGCTCAGTACCCTCATCTGTTTCCCTAGTTTTGATGTATCTTTACGGGGACGTAAAGCCCTGAGGTGGGAGTAATGTAAAGACCCGTAAAATTCAAGGGAAATTTTTTTCTTAATTTTCTTTAGAATTTTACAAGAGCGCGGTTTCAGACGGCACCTGATTCCGAGGCCCGGAGTGCCCGGAATTAATTTCCGAAGTTTGGCTCGGGTACGTTCAGTGAACGAACGAGCGGGAATTCCTAACTTTTGATCCGGTGCTCGGAATTGAAATCCGAGGGCACCGATGAACTCGCAGTGCCGATTTTCGCTTAAAGAGACCCTTTCGGGAGTTGCGTATGTTGCGGGTTGAAAGTTAGTTTTGGGGATTAAAAGATAAGTAAAATAAAATTGTGTGTGAATTTTATTTTATTCTAGGTGGTTAGACTCTCTCATGGGAAGTTGTTGGTGGGGCCCGCAACCACCCAACTTCCCATGTGTGGTTATGAGGGAGGTGGGGCCCACACGAACCCCCCACCTTTTCAAATTCCCTAACCCCTCTAAACCCCCTCTTTAATTTGTGACTCTCCCCTACATTAAAACTTGCCAACTTATCTTTCCATTTAATTTCTTGACAACTCAAGATTTTAATTAATGTAATAAATTCAACTTTTGAATTTTTGAAAGGTGGGCAAAGTGAAAATAAAATAAGGGTAGCTTATTTTATTTTGGGGGTTGCTGTGTTGTGTGGAGATTTGAGAGAGGAAGAGTTCTACACTTTGAAGAACTTCTTTTTCCTCCTTGAAGAACGCGAAGAACCTTCGAACATCGACGAAGAACGCCACGTACTCGGAAATCGTCTTTCGCGACGCCATACCCGCGACACCGACGACGTCTTCTTCCGCGTCATCTTTTCCCGCGACGAAATCGTCGTCAAAGAACTTCGAATCCTCGCTTCACGACATCGACGTCCTTCTTCCGTGACGCCGACCACCGCGACGCGTCTTCCGCGGGTCGTTGACGATCTTCGTTCTTGAAACCAGAGGTAGGGAATGATCTTTATTGATTATTTTTATTCCTTTCTTGAATCGTGGATTTTAGCATGACTTAACGTGTGACTTATTTTATTTAAGTTCCGTTTTTATTTCTTTAACGTGAGGGGGACCGGACCGCACGAACACGGCCGAATCCCCCTCCATCGTTCATGTTGTTCATGCTGGAGGAAACAAGTAACGTGGTGCCGTCGCACCACGCGGATGAACGTTCAGATATTTTCCGCAACGCCGTCGCGCTTCGTCGAGGAGTGATTTCAAGAACGCGACGCCGTCGCGCCGCGTTGGGAGGATTCTTGGCACGGAGAAAGGGGCGCGGTGCCGTCGCACCGCGCCGGACGACGAACACCGCGGCCGGTTCCGGGCCGCGGTGAGACGAGGAGACCGCGGCCGGTTCCGGGCCGCGGCGGAAGGAAAGACCGGCGGCCGTGCCGCCGGCGTCGGAAATCAAGGGCGGGACCGGAATTTTCCGGTCCCGTTAGTAAAGACCGGCCGGCCAGCGGGCCGGCCGGATATCATAAAAACCGGGGGTTTAAACCCCCGGCCGGCTCTTCAAACCCCCCTCTTAAAGAGGGGGGGGCGGTTCATTTAAGGAGGGGGGGGCAAAGCCCCCCCGGTTTTATTCAACCGGCCCCCATTTGCGGGGGCCGTTTCTTGGCAAGGCACGGCTTAAAGCCGTGCCGTTTGTGAAACGCGGGGCTTAGCCCCGCGTGCCTCCCGCCGCCGCCACGCGGCCCGCCAGCCGCCGCCGCCACGCGGCCCGCCAGCCGCCGCCGCCACGCGGCCCGCCAGCCGCCGCCGCCACGCGGCCCGCCAGCCGCCGCCGCCATGCGGCCCGCCAGCCGCCGCCGCCACGCGGCCCGCCGCCGCCACGTGGCCCGCCGCCGCCGCGCCACGCGGCCGCCGCCGCCACGCGGCCCGCCGCCGCCACGTGGCCCGCCGCCGCCGTCCGCCGCCGCCGTCCGCCGCCGCCGGCCGCCGCCGCCGGCCGCCGCGCCACCCAAGGGGGGGGGGGGGGGTCGGGCCGGGTCGTTCCGGACCCGGACCCCCCGTTTCGGACCAGATTCGGTTTTTGGCTCATAACTTGAGCCTCGGACCTCCGAATGACGAACCGTCTGCGGCAACGCGATCCTTGGATCGAGACGGTCGTTTCGGTATATCGCACTCAAGGTTTCGGTTTACTTTGAGTTCGGCCGGGTTGGTTCGTTCACGAAACCAACCGGGCCTTCGGAGCGGAAACGCTCATATCTTGAGCTACGGACGTCCGATTGACGTGCCGTCAGTCACGTAGTGTTCCTCTTAGTGAGACGGATCTTTTGGCATACTCCGCCCGAGGTTTGGACGCAGGTGGAGTACGGTCGGGTTGGTTTTGCCTTAAAAACTAACCGGGCCCCGGAGACGAAAATGCCATTAACTCTCGGACCGGGCGTCCGATCGACGCGCCGTCTGTTGCGTTGAGTTCCTTTTGTCGATACGGAACTTTTGGATACATCAACTTCGGTCTTCGTGACAGTTGATGTATCAGCTTCTCGGCTCGTGGAGCGGACCCTCCGTACGAGCTTGCTGTGTGCGGGAACCCTAGTGCTGGCTGCGACTGTTCTACTGCTACGACTGCTACTGTGACTGCGACGACGACAGTACAGAGATCCTGTGTGGATTCGACGACGACAGTACAGAGATCCTGTGTGGATTCGACGACGACGACTACAGCACTCAGCGATCCTACGTGGATCAGTGCTACAGGTTCTGTGTGAGCCCGATCCTGTGTGGGTCCTTGCGCTCAGCGGTTCTGTGTGAGCCAGCGCCTACAGGTTCTGTGTGAGCCCGATCCTGTGTGGGTCTTCTGCGGGGGTTAGTTACCTATCGATCCTTCGTGGGTCCGACGACTTAGATGGATCAGTGATCATCTTTATCGTCCTTGAAGAAGTGTACCTGTGTGAGCTGAATCCCGTTACTTTCCTTTGTGGAATACGTATACTTTCCTGCGTGGACTGAGTTATACTTGATCTCGGAGGTTGGAGCGTATTTGAATTGATGACTTAGGTATATGTATGGGCATATACCTAAGCAGTGTTGGTTGTTACTTCGTGATTGTACCTTGCTTCGTGATTTATCCTTTGTGGATTTTGAGAGACCTTCAGGGGTCTCGGGGTCCCTACTGAGTAGCTTATACTCACCCCTGCACGGGCTTCGCCCGCACTACGTTGTGTTGGTTGCAGACGACGGACAGCGTTGACCTTAGCTGAGGTTCGCGGAGCGGGACGGTACCCGGAGGTGGACCACTGGGCGGGACGAGTACGGAGCGGACGGTGGGACCCGTGGAGCAGAGGAGCTATCTGTACCCACCCTTCAGGTGGGATTTCCGGTGGACAGCTCGGAGTAGCGGCCTTTACTTTACAGTTGCTGTTTTTCCCTTTTTGAGTTGTACTTTACTTTCAGTTTGGGTTTGTATTTTGGCCCATTTACATTTCCGCACTTTCAGTTGTTCTCTGCTTGCTCAGTGATTACCTTCCGCTTGTTTACTCTGTGGTGTGTGTTTTCTTTTCAAAGGCAATGCCTTCCCTTTTTACCGGGATTTACGCCTTGGTGCTAGTCGCCAGCCCCTGGCCTATGGAAGGCGGGCTTGGGGTAGTCACGGCTCGGACCCCGAGGGCGGGTCGTGACATACGAAATGTCAATAATTTCACCATATACTATAAATGGTATAAAAATAGCACATCCACAGTCAAACATATAACAAAACCTTCAATACAATATAGAAGTTTTGTATCATAATAAATCAACTTTTAATAAGCGTAAAATCCAACAAAGGATATTGACATAGATGAAATCAAAACTATTTTTAGAGAAATATCTCCTTCTATTTTCGAAATCATTTAAGAGCCATATAAAATAAAAAAATTTCTTGAAAATATTCTTATAATCTTGTAAGGAAAGCTTTGAATATTTTATAATGGCGGAAAATAACTGCACCCGCCGTATAAGTTAAAAAAAACATTCTTATCTTAATTCTGTCGAAAAGGTTAAAAAGCACCTTGTTTGGAAAACGACGGAATGATTCCCTTATAAACCTCTTATAAAAAGTCAAACAAGGGTATAAATGAATTTAACCCATATTATTTTAAATATTAAAAATGTTTTGAAATACATTTTGAAGAAACATGGATGTGGATGATAAAGAGATCCCAGTAGATTATTACGTATAAACAACCTCGGATAATGAAGAGATTGTGAAATAACCCTTACCTTGTACTTTTCCTTTGTTGGGGTAGGTTAACCTCATGTATAATGGTGAAATAATTGTTATTAAACTATACATAAATCATATACATTAATATGATATCATATAAGATCTTTTAACATTGCTTTATTAATAATATCTTAGTATTATCGTCGTTTCGGGTGATAATCGATTCGTTCTTCTTAAATGTTTGGTTACGTAAGACATGTTTGTAATGGATAGATTATATCTTATTCATAATCAGAATGATATTAACATTATTTTTAACCCTAAAATGAGAATTAGACTGGAATGGATACGATGGAGAATGAATCTCATCGCGTTCGTGGAGACAGTAGTCCGTACGTACGCACGAGCGACAATATCATTCTGTTGATATTAAAATAACATATAAATGGATGGTATATCATATATACAGAATCATTAACATGTTATATTTATTATTTACATGAGTTACACGTCATTATTATACCCATCCAAATAATATTATATTGAATAACAATTACACCATGACGTGGAGACGGTAAGCCGTACGTACGCACGTATGGTGACATGTTATTCAAAGGGTGGATAGAATACTGAATATGGTTGTACCATATTTATAATAACATCACAGTATATATATTATACTGGATTTATTATTTTAGAATGGTAACAACAAAGGAAGAAGATTTGGAAGAAGGAATGAACTTAGAAAAGGGTGGTGAAATCATTACCTCTTCTTCGGGTTCTTCCTTTTGATTTGATCAAAAGGGCTACTTAGGTTGGCTTTCTGATCAAACTAAGGCCCCTAGGTTGTATTGAGGGATGTTGGGAGAGTATTTGGGCAGAGTTTGGCTGAACCAAAAGGCTTTGAAGGTGTGAAGAAATGAGAAGGAGGAGTGCCCTTTTATAAGAGGGGTGAGGGGCACCTTTGGAAAAGATAGAGATATTAGTTTATAATAAATTCATATTCGGTTTAAAATGGCTCCAAAGATGACTATTAAATGTTTAAGGTGGGGAGGGGTCGAAAAAAACTCAACCAATATATTTTAGACAGGTTTGGGTACTTATATTAACCTTATCTTTAAGTATTAACTCTAAGTTAATTAGTTTCACTTTTACAATGTCTCTTTGTATTTTTATATAATATTGTTAATAAACTTACTATATACATCCAAGAGACCCCAAGTGGTCCATTAATGATGAAACTATCATGATATAAGTCTCTTGGACGAACCTTATATTTTTAGGAATTTAATATCAATTAATAATATAATATTTGTTTTAAGAACTCTTTTATGTCAATTTTGACACTATTCAATAGTTGATTTTTGTGAAACTCATAAAAGATTGATTACTTAGAACAAAGAAAATTACATCAATCCTAATATATCATATTATCCTAGAAAATTAGTTTAATTCATTAAAAGGTTCATATTATATTTATTTGGGCATTTATAATATCAATTATTTTAATTTTTCACTGTTATAGTAATTACTGCATCATCATTGTGTCATAAATAAAATATAATATTTAATGTCTAAAAATTATAAATAAAATATATTTATGTAGGAAATCGTTTTATCTTTCTAATGAATATTTATAATCTAAAATCCATCATATATATCCCTATGTAACAATTATTTTTCTAAAATATATATGCTTGTGTCATTTTTGTATTCATTTTAACTTAATTAAAATAAAGTGTCATTATCACTTACAAGTGGATCCATGGGGTCCCAAAATAGACCCAAAGATGCCCATGGTCGACCATGTATCAACCAATAGGGTTAAGACACGTTTTAGGGTAATTTATTATTATTATAATATTATTGTTTTTACCCTTATTTACCGGATTTACCCTTAACCATGGTAAATAAAATATTTACCGCAGTAATTATTCAAAATGTATAAAAATAAAAGTTACCTATTTACACAATTTGAACATCCTGATTCAAAATATGGAATCCATTTTCCTAAATTCAAAACACTGAAGTGGCAGAAATTAATTTAAAATTAATTCCCGCTGTCAAAACAAAAAGCGTGTTTTTAAGAGATAATAACTATCAAAAGATTGACACTTGTTTATGTTCGGTTTAATTGTAAAATTATGTCCAATGACCAACATTATATTAAATGGTAAAAATATATTCTAAATATAATTTAAAACTACTAAAATTCATAATTTATCAATATTAATTATTTTGATTGAAAAAGTTGTTTTTAATTAAAATTTAGTAATTTTCACTATTCATCAAAATATAAAAGTTATCCGAAAAGTACCAATATTTCACCCTAGGATAATTTCAATATTCCGAATCCAAAAATGAAGTCCATTTTGAAATATAAAATATATATGATTTCAAAAAGTAGGTATTACTATTCACAACGGCTAGTTTAATTAGTTGTGGTGTGTGTTAGAACTCGAGGTTACGTACAACACACGCTATCGCATTATTCGAAGGGAAACGTACCGTGGAAGCTTGGGGTGTTACATTCTCCCCTCCTTCAAATAATTGCATCCTCGCAATTTCTAGGTTATTACTGCATAAAAAGACTCGGTTGGTTCTTCATCATAAGTTTCTCGGGTTCCCACGTTGCCTCTTCCATCTTATGGTTTCTCCATAGAACTTTTACCAGATGCGTCGTCCGGTTTCTCAGCACTTGTTCTCTCATATCAAGAATCTTGACGGGCTCTTCGCAATAAGACAGATCGGGTTCCAGTTCTAATTCCTCATAGGTGAGTACATGCGTTGGGTCAGACATGTATTTCCTCAACAGAGATACGTGGAACACATCGTGAACTTTGGAGAGACTTGGCGGCATTGCCAATCGGTAAGCTACAACCCCAATTCGTTCTAGAATTTCGAAAGGTCCGATGTACCTGGGACTCAATTTACCTTTCTTACCAAAACGTCTGACTCCCTTCCACGGAGATACCTTCAGAAAAACATGATCACCGACTTGAAATTCCAAATCCTTCCTTTGATTATCGGCATAGCTCTTCTACCTACTTTGAGCTGATTTGATGTGATTTTGGATTACTTTCACCTTTTCCACCGTTTCCTCCACCAGTTCTGGGCCTACAAGTTTTATTTCACCAACGTCATCCCAACAGGTAGGTGTACGACATCTCTTTCCGTATAACGCTTCATATGGTGCCATCTGAATACTCGAATGGAAGCTATTGTTATAGGAAAATTCTACCAGAGGTAAATATTGATCCCACATACCCTGAAAGTCAAGTGAGCAAGATCTCAACATGTCTTCTAAGGTTTGAATAGTCCGTTCTGATTGTCCGTCTGTCTGAGGGTGGTATGCAGTGCTCAAATAAAGTTCTGTATCCAGGGATTTCTGAATACTTTTCTAGAATCTTGAAGTAAAACGGGGATCACGATCAGAAAAAATTGATAAGGGTACTCCATGAAGTCTCACAACTTCGTTAATATATAGTCTTGCTAGACGTTCTAGGGGTACATCTTCTCTTATAGCAAGAAAATGCGCTGACTTGGTAAGACGATCAACAATCACCCATATTGCATCATTCCTTCTAGGAGTCTTTGGTAGCCCCATGAAAAAGTCCATCGTAATATTGTCCCATTTCCACTCTGGTATGGGAAGAGGTTTCATGACACCTCCATGCTGTTGCCTTCCAGATTTCACTTGTTGACAAACCATACATCTTGACACAAAATCAGAAATCTCCCTCTTCATGTGGTCCCACCAAAAATGTTCCTTCAAATCTCTATACATTTTGGTGCTCCCAGGGTGTATAGAGAAATTGGAACTATGAGCAAAATACAGCAATTCCCTTTTTAGATCAGTTAAATCGGGAACACAAAGTCTCTTCCCGAATTTCAAAATTCCATCTTCATACACAAAGTCTCTCAATCTCCAATCATTTGCAGCTTTAATATTCTTTTGGAATTCTTCATCATCGGTCTGAGAACTCTTAATACTTTCTAGTAAAGATGGTTTGGCAACCATTTGAAAAAGCATTGATGTTTCGCCTTCCCTGGTTATTCCCATGTCCATTTTCACAAGATCCATGAAAATTGGTTCCCTTTCAATTCTCATATTGTTCAAAACTCCATGGTCTTTTCAACTCAAAGCATCTTCCACCTTGTTTACTTTCCCCGGGTGGTAGTGTATCGTGCAATCGTAATCCTTGAGTAATTCAAGCCATCTCCTTTGCCTCATGTTGAGTTCTTTTTGTGAGAAAATATACTTCAAACTCTTGTGATCAGTATAAATCTCACATTTTTCACCATAGAGGTAGTGCCTCCATATCTTCAAAGCATAGATCACAGCTGCTAACTCAAGATCATGAGTAGGATAGTTTTTTTTTCATGAATTTTCAACTGTCGTGATGCATAGGCAATAACTCTATCATTCTGCATAAGGACACAACCAAGTCCTTTCTTCGATGAATCACTATAAATAATGAACCCGTCATTCCCCGATGGTAGAGTGAATATAAGAGCATTGACTAATCTTTTATTCAGTTCTTCAAAACATTCTTCACACTCTTTTTTCCAAACAAATTTAACCCCTTTACTTGTGAGCTTCGTTAATGGGTTAGCCAATTGGGAAACATTCTGGACGAAACGTCGATAATAACCTGCCAAACCAATAAAACTGCGTACCTCAGTTATACTCGTAGGTGCTGGCCATTCTTGGATTGCCTTGGTCTTAGAAGGATCAACAGAGATTCCATCTTTAGAGACAATATGTCCAAGAAAAGAAATCTCATGAAGCCGGAATTCACACTTGCTAAACATCCCATATAATTCATGCCTCCTCAGAGTCTTCAAGATAATGCGCAAGTGATTTTCATGATCTTCGTAGGTTTTGGAGTATACCAATATATCATCAATAAATACCACCACAAATTTATCGAGATACTCCTTGAAAACTCTATTCATCAGATCCATGAATACAGATGGTGCATTAGTCAATCCAAACGGCGTTACGGTAAACTCGTAATGCCCGTACCTGGTTCGAAATGTTGTCTTCGGAATGTCTTCCTTCTTCACACACAACTGATGGTATCCAGATCGAAGGTCAATCTTTGAAAATTATTGATCTCCATGCAGTTGGTCAAATAAATCATCAATACGGTGTAGGGGATACTTGTTCTTTATTGTTATAGCATTGATCTCCCTGTAGTCGATACATAACCTCATAGACCCATCTTTCTTTTTAAAAAAAATAACAGGGGCTCCCCATGGAGAAACACTAGGGCGAATAAATCCCTTATTACTCAATTCCTCTAGTTGTTTCTTTAGTTCGACTAATTCTATAGTGGCCATTCTATAAGGGGTCTTCGATATAGGCCTTGATCCAGGAATCAAATCAATAGAAAACTCAACTTCTCGTTCTGGAGGATGTCCATGTAAATCTTCCGGAAATACATCTACAAACTCATTCACAACAGGTACATCCTCTATTTGAACATTCCTTTCCTCACCGATAGTTATTTCATTCTCTTCCTCCCCAATAATTGAATTAAGTTGAGATACTGGGGGTGGATCTAAATAAGAATTAAGTGGTGACGATTCTGCTCTAAAAATAAGGTGTTCATTATCATTATCATCAAGAATAGTTACCTCTTTCTTCTTACAATAAAACATCGCATCATAGTCCGAAATCCAGTCCATACCGAGGATTATATCAAACTCAATCATAGGTATGACGATGAGATCAACAGATAAAGAAAATTTATGTGCTCTAATGGGGACTGATTCACAAAACTTTGTTGCAATGATACTTCCCTTAGGAGTTTTAACTGACAACTCCCTTATTAAATCAAATTTGAAATATCTAATTTTCATAGCAAACTGGGAAGATATGAAACAATGCGATGATCCAGAATCAAATAATGCATTTGCTAAACTTGAGGAAACCATTAAATTACCTGCCACCACGGCTTTCGGAGCTTCTACCTCAGCAGTAGTGATATCATAATCCTGGCCTTGATCCCTTGGCCTTTTCTGAGGTAAGTTCTCCTGACTCTTATGACATGCATTTTCATAATGTCCCATCTCCCTGCAATTGTAGCACTGAACGTTGGTAGCTTCCTTCTTCCCCTTGCAATCATGAGCTCGGTGGCCTTTTTCACCACACTTGTAACAGACTCCCATTCCCTTCAAGAAAGTACCAAGATGTTTCTTCCCGCATTTACCACAAGATGGATATTCAACCTATCCCTTCTTCCCCTTATTTCCATTCCCAGATTGATCAGAAGGTCTCTTCTTCTCTTGCTTTGCTTTAAAGTAATAAGACTTAGAGAATTCCTTTTCGGTCTTGATAGCACATGAGACAATGTCTTCGTATGACGAAAAGGATTGTGAGACTAATGCTCGACGAAGAAATGGTTTTAACCCATCAAAGAAACGATCAATCTTACTTCTTTGGTTACGTATATAATCAACAGCGTACCTTGCTAACCTTGTAAAGTTAGCCTCATACTTTGTGACATTCTCATCCTCCTTTTGTCTCAAACTCAAAAATTGCCTTTCCATATCTGCTCGATGGTCGCGAGGAAATTATTTTTCTAAAAACAGATCTTTGAACTCCCTCCACTCCATATTTGATACTTCATAATCTTCCTTCATGTTTTGAATCAATGACCACCATTGATCAGCATCTCTAGTGAGGCGATAAACTGCCATGATAACTTTTTCCCTTTCATTGCTCCCCAAAGCCTAAAATATTTTCTCTAGGGAAAATATCCATTGCTCAGCTACTAAGGGATTTGTATTCCCATTGAACGTTGGTGGTTGTTTCCTCATGAATCGATCTAACATTGATCCTCCACGCTGCAGATCAGGGTGCTCCATACGGGTAAGGTTATTATTCATAACCTGAGTAAGTTGTCCCAGTATGGTGATTAGCTGATCGGCACCAGTTGCATCACCAGCCCCACTATAATTATCTTGAGCAGGAGGGAAATCCCTACATGGAGTGCGTGCATTGATACGGTTTCCATATCTTCCACTAGGCGCCATTTCTAAACAATGGCATAAACTAGATCAGTTGATGAATCAAAATACATAATCACATATTTATAAAACACTTAACATACATTGAACTATTTAAGGATATAATCCATAATCATAAAAATGTTTTCTTTGAGGAAGTATATACTCATACACCCTTCATAATGATTTGTAAAGAAAATGAGAGTTATACTAAGCATATCCCCCGGGAGTGTTGTAACCAAGAGTGCAGCAAGGCCCGTTGTCGTGCACCGGTTCCCGTTCGAGTCTAGATCAAAGCGGTGTTTTCGGGTTTTACCCCTAGGTACATCTGTGCCAGAGCCGCCTCTACCTGCTCGTATCCAGACATGGATGTATTGCTCGAAAAACTCACAAAATCTCTACAAGACCAAAATTCTAGGAAGTTCTTCTATACTAATCCTCAAAGTTCATCTTAGGTCTACGTGCTCTAATCAGAGTTTATCTAAATCTAGCTTCCACGGTTTGTACTAAACTTCCTCTGATACCAACTGTAATGCCCCGACCCCAGTTACCTAGAGTCGGTGCATTATTACATAACATGGGCATGATCACAAGAAAGATGAAATCTCGAAAGACCAATTGGTTTAGTAGCCTTGGAAACACTAGATATATTCATAAGTTTTACATTACATCATAAAACGAAAAACTACTACAACAACATATTGTCTCCATAATCCACACTCATATCCCCACATAATATCCCTGCAGGTCATTCATAGCTTACTTCTTCACTTCCTGGGAAAAATAAAACATAGAAAAGGGGTGAGCTCAAATGCCCAGTAAGGATAACAATATAGCGGAAACTTTCATAAATAAGAATAAACATTTAAGGCAATGTAAAACTAAAACAAAAGCCTTTCAAACATGAACTTTCAACATGGTACGGCATAAATAAAATGAAATAATGCCATTTATCTATTCACATGGATATTCTATTAATCGAATAATCACATGAAAAAATCAATAACCACTTTCATAATGTTGGAATGCATAATGCCAGACTATCATAACCACATAGTCAAGGCCTCGTGCCAAGACTACAAATAAGATTTTGTCAAGGCCTTGTGCCAAGACACTAGTTTGTCTCATGAGACCTACCGATGCATCGACGAGCTATAGCGGGCTCCACCCGTCACATATTAAGTCCAATGCATTCCCATATGAAAAGGTTTAAACATAACATAAACATTCGTATTAAAACTAGAATATGAAATGTCAATAATTTCACCATATACTATGAATGGTATAAAAATAGCACATCCACAGTCAAAAATATAACAAAACCTTCAATACAATATAGAAGTTTTGTATCATAATAAATCAACTTTTAATAAGCGTAAAATCCAACAATGGATATTGACATAGATGAAATCAAAACTATTTTTAGAGAAATATATCTTTCTATTTTTTAAATTATTTAAGAGCCATATAAAATAAAACATTTTCTTCAAAATATTCTTATAAGCTTGTAAGGAAAGCTTTGAATATTTTATAATGGCGGAAAATAACCGCACCCGCCGTATAAGTTAAAAAAAACATTCTTATCTTAATTCGGTCGAAAAGGTTAAAAAGCACCTTGTTTGGAAAACGACGGAAAGATTCCCTTATAAACCTCTTATGAAAAGTCAAACAATGGTATAAATGACTTTATCCCATATTCTTTTAAATATTAAAAATGTTTTGAAATACATTTTGAAGAAACATGGATGTGGATGATAAAGAGATCCCAGTAGATTATTACGTATAAACAACCTCGGATAAAGAAGAGATTGTGAAATAACCCTTACCTTGTATTTTTCCTTTGTTGGGGTAGGTTAACCTCCTGTATAATGGTGAAATAATTGTTATTAAATTATACAAGAATCATATACATTAATATGATATCATATATGACTTTTTAACATTCCTTTATTAATAATATCTTAGTATTATCGTCGTTTCGGGTGATAATCGATTCGTTCTTCTTAAATATTTGGTTACGTAAGACATGTTTGTAATGGATATATTATATCTTATTCATAATCATAATGATATTAACATTATTTTTAACCCTAAAATGAGAATAAGACTTGAATGGATACGATGGAGAATGAATCTCATCGCGTTCGTGGAGACGGTAGTCCGTACGTACGCACGAGCGACAATATCATTCTTTCGATATTAAAATAATATATTAATGGATGGTATATCATATATACAGAATCATTAACATGTTATATTTATTATTTACAAGAGTTACACATCATTATTATACCCATCCAAGTAATATTATATTGAATAACAATTACACCACGACGTGGAGACGGTAAGCCGTACGTACGCACGTATGGTGACATGTTATTCAAAGGGTGGATAGAATACTGAATATGGTTGTACCATATTTATAATAACATCACAGTATATATATGATACTGGATTTATTATTTTAGAATGGTAACAACAAAGGAAGAAGAAGTGGAAGAAAGAATGAACTTAGAAAAGGGTGGTGAAATCATTACCTCTTCTTCGGGTTCTTCCTTTTGATTTGATCAAAAGGGCTCCTTAGGTTGGCTTTATGATCAAACTAAGGCCCCTCGGTTGTAGTGAGGGATGTTGGGAGAGTATTTGGGCAGAGTTTGGCTGAACCAAAAGGCTCTTAAGGTGTGAAGAAATGAGAAGGAGGAGTGCCCTTTTATAAGAGGGGTGAGGGGCACCTTAGGAAAAGCTAGATATATTAGTTTATAATAAATTCATATTCGGTTTACAATGGCTCCAAAGTTGTCTATTCAAAGTTTAAGGTGGGGATGGGTCGAAAACAACTCAACCAATAGAATTTAGACAGGTTTGGGTACTTATATTAACCTTATCTTTAAGTATTAACTCTAAGTTAATTAGTTTCACTTTTACAATGTCTCTTTGTATTTTAATATAATATTGTTAATAAACTTACTATATACATCCAAGAGACCCCCAAGTGGTCCATTAATGATGAACCTATCATGATATAAGTCTCTTGGACGAACCTTAGATTTTTAGGAATTTAATATCAATTAATAATATAATATATGTTTTAAGAACTCTTTTATGTCAATTTTGACACTATTCAATAGTTGATTTTTTTGAAACTCATAAAAGATTGATTACTTCTAACAAAGTCAATTAAATAAATCCTAATATATCATATTATCCTATAAAATTAGTTTAATTCATTAAAAGGTTCATATTATATTTATTTGGGCATTTATAATATCAATTATTTTAATTTTTCACTATTATAGTAATTAATGCATCATCATTGTGTCATAAATAAAATATATTATTTAATGTCTAAAAATTATAAATAAAATATCATTATGTAGGAAATCGTTTTATCTTTCTAATTAATATTTATAATCTAAAATCCAACATATATAACCCTATGTAACAATTGTTTTTCTAAAAGATATATGCTTGTGTCATTTTTGTATTCATTTTAACTTAATTAAAATAAAGTGTCATTATCACTTACAAGTGCATCCATGGGGTCCCAAAATAGACCCAAAGATGCCCATGGTCGACCATGTATCAACCAATAGGTTTAAGACACGTTTTAGGTTAATTTAGTATTATTATAAAATTATTGTTTTAACCCTTATTTACCGGATTTACCCTTAACCATGGTAAATAAAATATTTACCGCAGTAATTATTCAAAATGTATAAAAATAAAAGTTACCTATTTACACAATTTGAACATCCTGATTCCAAATATGGAATCCATTTTCCTAAATTCAAAACACAGAAGTGGCAGAAATTAATTTAAAATTAATTCCTGCTGTCAAAACAAAAAGCGTGTTTTTAAGAGATAATAACTATCAAAAGATTGACACTTGTTTATGTTCGGTTTAATTGTAAAATTATGTCCAATGACCAACATTATATTAAATGGTAAAAATATATTCTAAATATACTTTAAAACTACTAAAATTCATAATTTATCAATATTAATTATTTTGATTAAAAAAGATGTTTTTAATTAAAATTTAGTAATTTTCACTATTCATCAAACTATAAAAGTTATCCGAAAAGTACCAATATTTCACCCTAGGCTAATTTCAATATTCCGAATCCAAAAATGAAGTCCATTTTGAAATATAAAATATATATTATTTCAAAAAGTAGGTATTACAATTCACAATGGCTAGTTTAATTAGTTGTGGTGTGTGTTAGAACTCGAGGTTGCGTACAACACACGCTATCGCATTATTCGAAGGGAAACGTACCGTGGAAGCTTGGGGTGTTACATTCTCCCCTCCTTCAAATAATTGCATCCTCGCAATTTCTAGGTTATTACTGCATAAAAAGACTCGGTTGGTTCTTCATCATAAGTTTCTCGGGTTCCCACGTTGCCTCTTCCATCTTATGGTTTCTCCACAGAACTTTTACCAGATGCGTCGTCCGGTTTCTCAGCACTTGTTCTCTCATATCAAGAATCTTGACGGGCTCTTCGCAATAAGACAGATCGGGTTCCAGTTCTAATTCCTCATAGGTGAGTACATGCGTTGGGTCAGACATGTATTTCCTCAACAGAGATACGTGGAACACATCGTGAACTTTGGAGAGACTTGGCGGCATTGCCAATCGGTAAGCTACAACCCCAATTCGTTCTAGAATTTCGAAAGGTCCGATGTACCTGGGACTCAATTTACCTTTCTTACCAAAACGTCTGACTCCCTTCCACGGAGATACCTTCAGAAAAACATGATCACCGACTTGAAATTCCAAATCCTTCCTTTGATTATCGGCATAGCTCTTATACCTACTTTGAGATGCTTTGATGTGATTTTGGATTACTTTCACCTTTTCCACCGTTTCCTCCACCAGTTCTGGGCCTACATGTTTTCTTTCACCAACGTCATCCCAACAGGTTGGTGTACGACATCTCTTTCCGTATAACGCTTCATATGGTGCCATCTGAATACTCGAATGGAAGCTATTGTTATAGGAAAATTCTACTAGAGGTAAATATTGATCCCACATACCCTGAAAGTCAAGTGAGAAAGATCTCAACATGTCTTCTAAGGTTTGAATAGTCCGTTCTGATTGTCCGTCTGTCTGAGGGTGGTATGCAGTGCTCAAATGAAGTCCTGTATCCAGGTATTTATGAAGACTTTTCCAGAATCTTGAAGTAAAACGGGGATCACGATCAGAAACAATTGATAAGGGTACTCCATGAAGCCTCACAACTTCATTAATATATAGTCTTGCTAGACGTTCCAGGGGTAGAACTTCTCTTATAGCAAGAAAATGTGCTGACTTGGTTAGACGATCAACAATCACCCATATTGCATCATTCCTTCTAGGAGTCTTTGGTAGCCCCATGACAAAGTCCATCGTAATATTGTCCCATTTCCACTCCGGTATGGGAAGATGTTGCATGACACCTCAAGGCTGTTGCCTTCCAGCTTTCACTTGTTGACAAACCATACATCTTGACACAAAATCAGCAATCTCCCTCTTCATGTGGTCCCACCAAAAATGTTCCTTCAAATATCTATACATTTTGGTGCTCCCAGGGTGTATAGAGAAATTGGAACTATGAGCATCATCCAGCAATTCTCTTTTTAGATCAGGTAAATCGGGAACACAAAGTCTCTTCCCGAATTTCAAAATTTCATTTTCATACACAAAGTCTCTCAATCTCCCATCATTCACAGCTTTAATCTTCTGTTGGAATTATTCATCATCAGTCTGAGAACTCTTAATCCTTTCTAGTAAAGATGGTTTGGAAACCATTTTAAAAAGCATTGATGTTTCGCCTTCCCTGGTTATTCCCATTTCCATCTTCACTAGATCCATGAAAATTGGATCCCTTTCAATTCTCATATTGTTCAAAACTCCATGGTCTTTTCTACTCAAAGCATCTTCCACCTTGTTTGTTTTCCCCGGGTGGTAGTGTATCATGCAATCATAATCCTTGAGTAATTAAAGCCATCTCCTTTGCCTCATGATGAGTTCTTTTTGTGAGAAAATATACTTCAAACTCTTGTGATTAGTATAAATCTCACATTTTTCACCATAGAGGTAGTACCTCCATAACTTCAAAGCAAAGATCACAGCTGCTAACTCAAGATAATGAGTAGGATAGTTTTTTTCACCATAGAGGTAGTACCTCCTTTCTTCGATGCATCACTATAAATAATGAACCCATCATTCCCCGATAGTAGAGTCAATATAGGAGCATTGACTAATCTTTTCTTCAGTTCTTCAAAACATTCTTCACACTCTTTTGTCCAAACAAATTTAACCCCTTTATGTGTGAGCTTCGTTAATGGGTTAGCCAATCGGGCAAAATTCTGGACTAAACGTCGATAATAACCTGCCAAACCAATAAAACTGCGTACCTCAGTTATACTCGTAGGTGCTGGCCATTCTTGGATTGCCTTGGTCTTAGAAGGATCAACAGAGATTCCATCATTAGAGACAATATGGCCAAGAAAAGAAATCTCCTGAAGCCAGAATTCACACTTGCTAAACTTCCCATATAATTCATGCCTCCTCAGAGTCTTCAAGATAATGCGCAAGTGATTTTCATGATCTTCATAGGTTTTGGAGTATACCAATATATCATCAATAAATACCACCACAAATTCATCAAGATTCTCCTTGAAAACTCTATTCATCAGATCCATGAATACAGATGGTGCATTAGTCAATCCAAACAGCATTACGGTAAACTCGTAATGCCCGTACCTGGTTCGAAATGTTGTCTTCGGAATGTCTTCCTTCTTCACACACAACTGATGGTATCCAGATCGAAGGTAAATCTTTGAAAAGTATTGAGCTCCATGCAGTTGGTCAAATAAATCATCAATACGAGGTATGGGATACTTGTTCTTTATCGTTATAGCATTGATCTCCCTGTAGTCGATACATAACCTCATAGACCCATCTTTCTTTTAAAAAAAAAAGAACAGGGGCTCCCCATGGAGAAACACTAGGGAGAATAAATCCCTTATTACTCAATTCATCTAGTTGTTTCTTTAGTTCGACTAATTCTACAGTGGCCATTCAATAAGGGGTCTTCGATATAGGCCTTGATCCAGGAATCAAATCAATAGAAATCTCAACTTCTCGTTCTGGAGGATGTCCAGGTAAATCTTCCGGAAATACATCTACAAATTCTTTCACAACAGGTACATCCTCTATTTGAACATTCCTTTCGTCACCGACAGTTATTTCATTCTCTTCCTCCCAAATAATTGAATTAATTTGAGATACTGGGGGTGGATCTAAATAAGAATTAAGTGGTGACGATTATGCTCTAAAAATAAGGTGTTCTTTTCATTATCATCAAGAATCGTTACCTCTTTCTTCTTACAATAAATCTTCGCATCATAGTCCGAAAGCCAGTCCATACCGAGGATTATATCAAACTCAATCATAGGTATGACGATTAGATCAACAGATAAAGAAAATTTATGTGCTCTAATGGGGACTGATTCACAAAACTTTGTTGCAATGATACTTCCCTTAGGAGTTTTAACTGACAACTCCCTTATTAAATAAAATTGGAAATATCTAATTTTCATAGCAAACTGGGATGATATGAAACAATGCGATGATCCAGAATCAAATAATGCATTTGCTAAACTTGAGGAAACCATTAAATTACCTTCCACCACGTCTTTCGGAGCTTCTACCTCAGTAGTAGTGATATCATAAGCCTGGACTTGATCCCTTGGCCTTTTCTGAGGTAAGTTCTCCTGACGCTTAGGACATGCATTTTCATAATGTCCCATCTCCCTACAATTGTAGCACTGAATGTTGGTAGCTTCCTTCTTCCCCTTGCAATCACGAGCTTGGTGGCCTTTTTCACCACACTTGTAACAGACTCCCATTCCATTCAAGCAAGTACCAGGATGTTTCTTCCTGCATTTACCACAAGATGGATATTTATCCTTTCCCTTCTTCCCCTTATTTCCATTCCCAGATTGATCAGCAGGTCTCTTCTTGTCTTGCTTTTCTTTAAAGTCATAAGACTTAGAGAATTCCTTTTCGGTCTTGATAGCACATGAGACAATGTCTTCGTATGACGAAAAGGATTGTGAGACTAATGCTCGATGAATAAATGGTTTTAACACATCAAATAAACGATCAATCTTACTTCTTTGGTTACGTATATAATCACCAGCGTACCTTGCTAACCTTGTAAAGTTAGCCTCATACTTTGTGACATTCTCATCCTCCTTTTGTCTCAGACTCAGAAATTGCCTTTCCATATCTGCTCGATGGTCGCGAGGAAAGTATTTTTCTAAAAACATATCTTTGAACTCCCTCCACTCCATATTTGATACTTCATAATCTTCCTTCATGTTTTGAATCAATGACCACCATTGATCAGCATCTCTAGTGAGGCGGTAAACTGCCATGATAACTTTTTCCCTTTCACTGCTCCCCAAAGCCTGAAATATTTTCTCTAGGGAAAATATCCATTTCTCAGCTACTAATGGATTTGTATTCCCATTGAACGTTGGTGGTTGTTGCCTCATGAATCGATCTAACATTGATCCTCCACGCTGCAGATCAGGGTGCTCCATACGGGTAAGGTTATTATTCATAACCTGAGTAAGTTGTCCTGAAATGGTGATTAGCTGATCGGCACCAGTTGCATCACCAGCCCCACTATAATTATCTTGAGCAGGAGGGCAATCCCTACATGGAGTGCGTGCATTGATAAGGTTTCCATTTCTTCCACTAGGCGCCATTTCTAAACAATGGCATAAACTAGATCAGTTTATGAATCAAAATACATAATCCCATACTTATAAAACACTTAACATAAATTGAACTATTTATGGATATAATCCATAATCATAAAAATGTTTTCTTTGAGGAAGTATATACTCATACACCCTTCATAATGATTTGTAAAGAAAATGAGAGTTATACTAAGAATATCCCCCGGGAGTGTCGTAACCAAGAGTGCAGCAAGGCCCGTTGTCGTGCACCAGTTCCCGTTCGAGTCTAGCTCAAAGCGGTGTTTTCGGGTTTTACCCCTAGGTACATCTGTGCCAGAGTCGCCTCTACCTGCTCGTATCCAGACAGGGATGTATTTCTCGGAAAACTCACAAAATCTCTACAATACCAAAATTCTAGGAAGTTCTTCTATACTAATCCTCAAAGTTCATCTTAGGTCTATGTTCTCTAATCAGATTTTATCTAAATCTAGCTTCCAAGGTTTGTACTAAACTTTCTCTGATACCAACTGTAATGCCCCGACCCCAGTTACCCAGAGTCGGTGCATTATTACATAACATGGGCATGATCCCAAGAAAGATCAAATCTCGAAAGACCAATTGGTTTAGTAGCCTTGGAAACACTAGATATATTCATAAGTTTTACATTACATCATAAAACGAAAAACTACTACAACAACATATTGTCTCCATAATCCACACTCATATCCCCACATAATATCCATGCAGGTCATTCATAGCTTACTTCTTCACTTCCTGGGAAAAATAAAACATAGAAAAGGGGTGAGCTCAAATGCCGAGTAAGGATAACAATATAGCGGAAACTTTCATAAATAAGAATAAACATTTAAGGCAATGTAAAACTAAAACAAAAGCCTTTCAAACATGAACTTTCAACATGGTACGGAATAAATAAAATGAAATAATTCCATTTACTTATTCACATGGATATTCTACTAATCGAATAATCACATGCAACAATCAATAACCACTTTCATAATGTTGGAATGCATAATGCCAGACTATCAAAACCACATAGTCAAGGCCTCGTGCCAAGGCTACAAATAAGATTTTGTCAAGGCCTTGTGCCAAGACACTAGTTTGTCTCATGAGACCTACCGATTCATCGAGGAGCTATAGCGGGTTCCACCCGTCACATATTAAGTCTGATGCATTCCCATATGAAAAGGTTTAAACATAACATAAACATTCGTATTAAAACTAGCATACGAAATTTCAATAATTTCACCATATACTATGAATGGTATAAAAATAGCACATCCACAATCAAACATATAACAAAACCTTCAATACAATATAGAAGTTTTGTATCATAATAAATCAACTTTTAATAAGCGTAAAATCCAACAAAGGATATTGACATAGATGAAATCAAAACTATTTTTAGAGAAATATCTATTTCTATTTTTGAAATCATTTAAGAGCCATATAAAATAAAACATTTGCTTCAAAATATTCTTATAATCTTGTAAGGAAAGCTTTGAATATTTTATAACGGCGGAAAATAACCACACCCGCCGTATATGTTAAAAAAACATTCTTATCTTAATTCTGTCGAAAAGGTTAAAAAGAACCTTGTTTGGAAAACGACGGAAAGATTCCCTTATAAAACTCTTATAAAAAGTCAAAAAAGGGTATAAATGACATTAACCCATATTCTTTTAAATATTAAAATTTTTTTGAAATACATTTTGAAGAAACATGGATGTGGATGATAAAGAGATCCCATTAGATTATTACGTATAAACAACCTCGGATAATGAAGAGATTGTGAAATAACCCTTACCTTGTACTTTTCCTTTGTCGGGGTAGGTTAACCTCCTGTATAATGGTGAAATAATTGTTATTAAATTATACAATAATCATATACATTAATATGATATCATATATGATCTTTTAACATTGCATTATTAATAATATCTTAGTATTATCGTCGTTTCGGGTGATAATATATTCGTTCTTCTTAAATGTTTGGTTACGTAAGACATGTTTGTAATGGATAGATTATATCTTATTCATAATCAGAATTATATTAACATTATTTTTAACCCTAAAATGAGAATAAGACTTGAATGGATACGATGGATAATGAATCTCATCGCGTTCGTGGAGACGGTAGTCCGTACGTACGCACGAGCGACAATATCATTTTTTTGATATTAAAATAATTTATAAATGGATGGTATATCATATATACAGAATCATTAACATGTTATATTTATTATTTACATGAGTTACACATCATTATTATACCAATCCAAATAATATTATATTGAATAACAATTACACCACGATGTGGAGACGGTAAGCCCTACGTACGCACGTATGGTGACATGTTATTCAAAGGGTGGATTGAATACTGAATATGGTTGTACCATATTTATAATAACATCAAAGTATATATATGATACTGGATTTATTATTTTAGAATGGTAACAGCAAAGGAAGAAGAAGTGGAAGAAGGAATGAACTTAGAAAAGGGTGGTGAAATCATTACCTCTTCTTCGGGTTCTTTCTTTTGATTTGATCAAAAGGGCTCCATAGGTTGGCTTTCTGATCAAACTAAGGCCCCTAGGTTGTAGTGAGGGAAGTTGGGAGAGTATTTGGGCAGAGTTTGGCCGAACAAAAAGGCTTTTAAGGTGTTAAGAAATGAGAAGGAGGAGTGCCCTTTTATAAGAGGGGTGAGGGGCACCTTTGGAAAAGCTAGAGATATTAGTTTATAATAAATTCATATTCGGTTTACAATGGCTCCAAAGTTGACTATTCAAAGGTTAATGTGGGGATGGGTCGAAAACAACTCAACCAATAGAATTTATACAGGTTTGGGTACTTATATTAACCTTATCTTTAAGTATTAACTCTAAGTTAATTAGTTTCACTTTTACAATGTCTCTTTGTATTTTTATATAATATTGTTAATAAACATACTATATACATCCAAGCGACCCCCAAGTGGTCCATTAATGATGAACCTATCATGCTATAAGTCTCTTGGCCGAACTTTAGATTTTTAGAAATTTAATATCAATTAATAATATAATATTTGTTTTAAGAACTGTTTTATGTCAATTTTGACACTATTCAATAGTTGTTTTTTTTTTGAAACTCATAACAGATTGAATAATTCAAACAAAGTCAATTAAATCAATCCTAATATATCATATTATCCTAGAAAATTAGTTTAATTCATTAAAAGTTTCATATTATATTTATTTGGGCATTTATATTATCAATTATTTTAATTTTTCACTATTATAGTAATTACTACATCATCATTGTGTCATAAATAAAATATAATATTTAATGTCTAAAAATTATAAATAAAATATAGTTATGTAGGAAATCTTTCTATATTTCTAATGAATATTTATAATCTAAATTCCAACATATATAACCCTATTTAACAATTGATGTGCTAAAATATATATGCTTGTGTCATTTTTGTATTCATTTTAACTTAATTAAAATAAAGTGTCATTACCACTTACAAGTGGATCCATGGGGTCCCAAAATAGACCCAAAGATGCCCTTGGTCGACCATGTATCAACCAATAGGGTTAAGACACGTTTTAGGGTAATTTAGTATTATTATAATATTATTGTTTTAACCCTTATTTACCGGATTTACCCTTAACCATGGTAAATAAAATATTTACCGCTGTAATTATTCAAAATGTCTAAAAATAAAAGTTACCTATTTACAAAATTTGAACATACTGATTCCAAATATGGAATCCATTTTCCTAAATTCAAAACACAGAAGTGTCAGAAATTAATTTAAAATTAATTCCCGCTGTCAAAACAAAAAGCGTATTTTTAAGAGATAATAACTATCAAAAGATTGACACTTGTTTATGTTCGGTTTAATTGTAAAATTATGTCTAATGACCTACATTATATTAAATGGTAAAAATATATTCTAAATATACTTTAAAACTACTAAAATTCATAATTTATCAATATTAGTTATTTTGATTAAAAATGTTGTTTTTAATTAAAATTTAGTAATTTTCACTATTCATCAAAATATAAAAGTTATCCGAAAAGTACCAATATTTCACCCTAGGCTAATTTCAATATTCCGAATCCAAAAATGAAGTCGATTTTGAAATATAAAATATATATGATTTCAAAAAGTAGGTATTACTATTCACAACGTCTAGTTTAATTAGTTGTGGTGTGTGTTAGAACTCGAGGTTGCGTACAATACACGCTATCGCATTATTCGATGGGAAACGTACCGTGGAAGCTTGGGGTGTTACAGTGGAGATTGATCGTAGGCACTTTACTCCTGATATTTTTTGTGGTCAACCTCTCAATGGTGATATCTCCCATGAACAAGGAAATCCTCCCCTTTCCTAGACATATATGTATAGAGCGGTTTTAAAAACATAGAAACCATAAAAAAGATATGTTTTAAAAACACTAGGTTCAATCATATATAGTTCCCCATCATCTACAAGCAACCCTTCACCACGGTCAGTAGGAAACCCCGAGAAGAGAATTCTTTGGTCTGACTAAGTGGAGGCATGTAACTATGATAAGTAGAATGCCAAAATTGATATATGGAGAGAGTTATTTAGAAAAACCCTCTCCACAATGTTCTAGACCCTTATCCTGTTGACTATGAGATCCTTGATGAGCTAAATAAGGGGTGAGTGCCATATCTATGCCAAAACATAAGGAAAAATCATTAGTGATTTCATACTAGACAACTACCTTATCCAAGATATAAGGATCACCTTAAGACCATCAAGATACTCTATTTTCATCTAGACCTGGATGCCATATCCTTGGCTCGAGACCCAAAACTAGAAAGTCACAGTGAAAATATACAGCATGCATTCCACCATTGCATCATAACTCCCAGTAAACTAATCACCAAAGCCACATCATGTATTCATATTTGTGTATGGAGAAATTATGGGGTGTTTTACTACAAATCATGCCCAAACAAGAAACCCCCCCCCCAAGATATAGTGTTCTTTAATGTCATAGCCTCTAGAGAAATCAAAGGATCGAATAATGCACAATCCAGTTGGTCACTACATCAGAATACCATAGCTTTAACAATTCCAATACATCACAAATAGAGGTACATTATTACTAGATGGTCTTCAAACTGGTACCCTTGAAGTAATGGTAACACATTTTAGACCTGGAATCCAAAGTTGTGATGAACCCAAAAACATCCTAAAAAAGAATAATTCTGCTCATGGGATACTATTTAACCCATCTCATAAATAATAAAAGCTTCTTTAGCGTCCATCCATAAGTGAACCCATCCCACCAGTCTAGGGGAATATCTACCACCACCACCCTTCATATTATCAATCCCTAAGAGGATTCATGACATAAAAGAAGCAGTTTTAAATTAATCCTTTCCCACTAGGATGGGGGAATTTAAATCTCAATCTTCATCACTAGATTCATCACCCACTAATAGGGTGCTGGAAAAATAATCATCAATTTCAGATCAACCCCATCCCGCTAGGATGGGGTTATTTATATCTCAATTCAAATCCCAAGAACCATCAAATCCTCAATTGGAATCATCAAATTCTCAACATTGGGATCAACAAATGATAATTGTTGCCCTGAATAGTCCCCACCCTATAGGGCTAGGAGAATTTTCATTATCACAATCATCATAGAGGGAATCGGTCTTATCCAAGTTTAAAGGTAAATATCGATTGTTGACATCACATTTGTTCCTCTCACCACAAGACTAACCCCTTCTATTTAGGTTCCATTAAGAAAACATGACTGAAAACTCCATCAATTTCATTATTCTTAGGCTAATATGGGAGGAACATATGTTGAAGTTAATCAAACCCTATAGGGGTCATAAACCAAAAAGTTACAGTATGGCCAAGGGTTTTAGAAATGACCCTGATGAAAGTAGTATAGAATCACCCTGTTGCATTTACATTAATGGGATAAATACCATTTCCTGATATACTTATCTGAATTTAATCACTGTCAATGCAAAAAAATAATGTGTATTAGGATGCAAATTCATAGGGATGTAGTACATAAAACATTCCCCAATAGGAAGGTGATCTGGATGCACCCACTAAGGCCACACGTACCAAAAACCAGAGGAGAATACAAAACCTAAACCCTTAGAATGTTGAGTTTCAATCTCTGTGGTGGAATACTATTATGAATACATGTATATAAGTGATCATATCCCATCTAACACCTAGAATATTTGATATTCTTTCCACGGAGGGGAAATTTTCACAATATGAGAATGAGATTCATAATCTCATACAAATCAACGAGGATATACTCAGGGGGGAAATTACCACTAGGTATCATCTTTAGGAGGAGATGAATATCCTTACCCCCATACATCTCGAAATAGTTGATCCTACTATAAGAGTGGAATATCAGTTTCATAATGTTTTTAGATCTAGTAATTTCGTCTATTTAAATGAGTAAGTTAAAGATGATCATAACTTCAATCTATTACGATGATAGATGCTCTCCCTCCAGGGTAATCATTCAGTCTTATGATCGACTGCGAATTGATGGAAGATGAAAATAGGTCTACCTCATCAGGCCCCATATGATCTATAAAGATGTTAGGTGGATCAAACACTAGTACCTTTGAAATTGTTCAATGTCATCAAGTACATGGATACTCGAATATAATTCATGGAAGGGTGACTTGAACCTATAAAACCTAGGAAGAATCCATATCCAAAATGGTTGGATGAAACTGTTATTCCATCCAATTTCATAAATCCTACCTTATCCAGATTTTATGGAATGAGTGACCCTAAACATCATCTCACACACTTCGTATCCCAATGTGGTATGATGATGGTCCCTCGAGATCAGCAGGAGTCGACCAACCTAAAGTGTTTTGTACAAGCTCTGATAGGGTCATCCTTTTTTTCGTACAATAGTCTTCTGAAATGATCTGTTGTAGGATGTAAATACCATAATCATCCAATCCTTTTCTTGTTTATCTATACACTATGAAAAATGGAAATTTTTGACCTGAAGAAATGTAATCTTCACACATATGAGAGGGTGTCTGAATTCATATCCATATAGAAGGGATTAAATTATTCACTCAGTATCCCTCTCCCACAAGAGAACATTGTAGAACATTGTGCTAAAAAACTATGTAATGAGATTCATACACCTTTGATACAAATGTATTATCTAGGTCGTTTCCTTAAGATTACATAAATAGTTCAACATCTAGAAGATTCCATTCAGTAAACCCAAGATAAATCTCAATGCATGCCTTCAATATAAGGGAAAATTATAATCAATGAACAAACTATATATATTAATCTTAAAATAGTATAAGTGTCTTCCCAAGAACCTATGTAGGCCCTGAATCACCCATAACTTCATATCAAGTAGCCGCAACAACAAAATCACCCTTTTTCAAAAGAGAAAAGATATCCGGGTTTCTCGAGATTTCAAGGAAGGGGGAATAGAGTATATTATTTTAATGAGAAAGTCCCCAATTATTTCCTTGAAATCATGGACAATAACTTTCTCAAGCTATCAAAACCAAGGAAGCGCAATGAATTCATCCTCACTGATCGTCGTGATTACTGCCCTTTCCATAGGTGGCTAGGTTACAATATTTAGGATTTATTTGTCTTTAAATATATCCTTCAAAGAATGTTTGATTTTGGACTGGGGATATTGGACAAATCCCTATTGTCTTTTATATACATAACTGTTTCCTGGATAGAAGAATAAAGTGATTTTCAAATCGTTCTAGCCATACATGGGTTGATGTTCGATAACTAGATGACCTGAATAATAATTTACCAAGATCACACCACCCAAAGATCATAGTTTTTAAAACCCATAATGTTCATGTCATCTAGTTAGGTTACGTCAAACATGCCTCTTAGGGGTGAACATGACCATCATAAATAGGTCGAGAGAGAATAGGAAGAGTCATATTTAGCTCTGACCCAAGATCTAACTCATGAATATTTCTTTCATGAACAACCAAATTATGGCAACCAACCCAAAAAAAGGAACCCTCATCAAATGAATATATCATATTTATTTATATTAACATGATACACTTGATAGACCCATTATCCGATGATTAATATACCTCTGAGTATGAGGTCCCCATACCTGATCGTGGAACCAATGGCCTCGGGCATAGAAGTTGAGGATACAGAGGACAGTGTGTGCATGGTTGGAGCTAATATCTTAGTAAAATCCTCACTTAGTATTTATAGGAATCCATGACCAATGGGAAATAACTCCATTGATCTCAGTAGAAATATGGAGGTTCCTTAGATCCCTCTAGTGGATGCCCCATCCCAATCATTTTATATGACCGTTTGGTGAGGATTAAATTGTCTGATTGACCCAGAAAATAGGGAAGGTCAGAAAAAACTATGCCACTAGAAAAATATGTTCCTTATACCTCTTCACAATTACCAGTCCCCTCTTCCCCAAAAACCTCAGCTCATGATCCATGTGATAAGGAGAAATTTTGCATCATGAAGTACAGAACTTTAGCATAGAAGTATGACATTCCGAAATAGTTGGATGTTGTCCTAGCCAATGTCTTAATACTATATGAGATTCATCGTTCAAAATAAATTAGATAGAAAATAGTTTAATCCCTCCATATCCCATAGTAATTTGATTTATAATTCACTGGAACAGTGGTTTATCGAATGGAGATCATGTCCTCAAAATTCAATGTCTCTATAGCATTCATAGAATATGTTCAACAAGAGGCCTTCGAGGGACACATCATACCACTATATGTTGTGGTTATACTTGATATCATCGACACCAAATGTCTCTGATTGACAATGGTTCTAGGATCAACATCATCCTGATATGGACCCTTCAATGTTTGGGATATAGTGATAGAGATTTATCTCTCACAAATCTAATCAATCAAGGTTATGATAAGGGTAATCAAAGACCTCTCAGAAAGATAAAGATAAATGTTTAGTCTTGGGATCTCACATATAAGACTGAGTTCAATGTTATAAAAAATTAAACCATATATATTTTCCTAATCATAAGACCTTGGCTTCATATGCACATCATGGAACCTTCAACATTTCATCAATACTAATAACCCATCGGTAGGAAGGTCGGCATACTACATGATGATAATGTCCACATAGAGTCTTGAAAAGCCACATATGATGAGTTAGGTTTCTATAAAAGGGAATGAAAAAATGGTGGATGAAAATATATAGGTTGAAGCCCCCAATAGAATGAGGACCGCCCCTATGAATCCATGGAGTATGATCATCTGTGACTACGTGATTCCATAAATATGACTGAGGCAATAGAAATGATCCAAGATACCCAATATACTTCTTTCCCTAGTGATAGCATGACATAAAATAAGCTTTAGAGTCTCTCTATAATGACCCTAGCTGTATGGGATGAAAATTCCTATTACTATGTCCTCTCTCACCCCAACAATGATAGTGATCCCCTCATATTTCCTACCTCATATAAAAATCATCCATCGTATCTAATATGGAAGGGGAAGATGATGAAATCAATAATTACCATCCCACATTTAAGTAATGTGTCTCCACAACCATTGATGTGCTCAAGATAATAAATCTAGAAACATAATAAGACCAATGACCTATATTGATTAGTTACACTATGCCTCTCAAGGATCAAGTGATGTACAACACATTTCTAAAGAAATATTTATATGTATTCTCTTGTAATTATATAGAAATTCCTATAATAAACCCCGATGAGGCCACACACCATATCATACTACCTGATGACCATCGAGGATTGAAGTAGGTATCCAGGAGGAATAACCCATCTCATACTAATAACATATAATCATAAGTTGATTTTTTTTAAATCCAACTTTTTAAAAGAGGTGAAACACCCAACATGGATTGATAACAGTATACCTATCAAGGAAACGAATAGGATGATTAGGTTGTGAATTTATTTCAAAGACCTTAATCAATACTTTCCGAAGTAGAAAGTGCCATTTTCAGTCACATAAATAATGATCGATGAAACTATTGTTTCCCAAGACCTTTTATGGATGGGTATTCAGGGTACATTCAGATTAAAATGGTACAGGAAGATGTGGAATCGACCACCTTTAGGTCACCACAATGGTTCTCTTGATATCAGGTCACCCCCTTTGGGTTAAAGAACATCGACTATACATATTAATGTGCCATGTATCATATCTTTAAGTCTTTCATGGGGTGAATAGCTGAATGTCATATTGATAACCTGGTGGTCCAGTCCCGATGGCGAGGTGATCACTTCATGGACCATAAAATAGTATTTTACAAGTTGTGGCAACACAATTTGAAAATAAATCCACTAAAATGAAATTTTGGTGTAACTTTAGGGTTGTTCCTTGGATTTTTGTACACTGATGTATCATTAAGGTTGAACATGAGAATAAAAGTGAAAATATTGAAATGAAACCCCCTCAGAATATCAGAAAAATGAGGGTGGTCTAAGGTAACCTTGATTACATTAATCATTTCATAGCCAACCATGCCTGAAAAACCCTCCCCTTCACCAAGATAATGAATAAGGGAACAACCTGTCAATATGATGTGGAATGTCAAGAAGCCTTTGAGAGACTCAAGCAGTACATGTTTCACCCACCGGTCTTGATGCCATTGGTGGAAAAAATTCACTCATCTTATATATGATTACCGTGGAATGATCTATTGGATCACTCCTTGAATATAAAAATGATTTGTGGAATGAGTATAGTCTTTACTACAATTGTCAAACGATGCAAGGAACTAAGACATGATATTCTGATGTTGGGAAGAAATTCCTCGCACTCATATTTTTAGTGAAAAATATGACGCATTACATTAAGCACCATGAATTCCACTTGGTATCTCATGTTAACCCACTCAAGTATATCATTGGATTTCCTATGTTGACCAGTCATTTGGCATAAAGAGAGTTTATTCTTCTAAAACATTACATATAGTTTGTGTCACATTTGTCAGTGAAAGGGAATGCCCCGGACAATTTCCTCGTGGCATATCCATCTCCAGAAATCACACCGATGGATATCAAACTTCCATATGATGATGTTTTTGATTCCCGTTTGTTAGGACCAATAGGGGCCTATATACCTTGAGAGGGGGGTGAATCATGGAATGGATATTCATTTTCAAAATTCTTCCTGCCCCACTAGATCTTGACCTCTTTATTACAGGGGTCACTTTGTTTTCTCTTGTGTGTAAACTATGATCACTTCTTTACTTCTTTATCTAATGATGATGATTTGAATGCAATTCAGGGAAGCAAATAGACAGACACAAAGATTTTTACTTGGTTCACCCTCACTAGGCTACGTCCAAGGATCATATAGCGACAAGTTTCCGGTCATTCCAAATTCCACTATTTTTCACTAGATGTGGATACAAAGTTCGGGCTAGATCACTTCTATGCCTAGGCTCACCGCCTTTAAAATGTTTAGGGTTATCTCACTGCTATCCTAAGGGTCACTCCCTGTTTCTCTCTCTCTGGGTCACTGCCGGTGGAGAGGATCACCTACTTCCACTTCCTAAGCTCACTACTCTGGAAGGAAATCCACTCACAGTTTATAGACCTGTAGGTCTCTTCATTTTCATTAATACATGAATCCTCAAATGTTGATAGATGCTTTGTTGAAGTCCAACTTTCATCCACTGATGAATGCCACTTTGTCTCTGAACCACTGGGCAATTCACATTGGAAACAGCTTCGCAAAGCACCCTACTTCGCTAAGATACAAATTTCGTGAAGCTCAAACAAGCCTTCGCGAAGCTCCTTCCTTTTCGCGAAGCACTCTCACGAAGCACTTTTGTGAAGCACTCTCACGATGCTGAAGATGTCGCAAAGAAACATACCTCGCGAAGTTTACTAAGCCAACACGGAGCTCGCAGGTTTCACGGAGCTACAATAGCCGCCGTGAAGCTCTTCTTTCGCGAAGCACACTGGCTCTGAGAACCACCTTCGCAAAATGAGAGCAAATGATCTTCTCTGAAAAATATCTCTACTTCTCTCGAGGGGGTCAGCCTCTATTTATAGGCGATTCCACCGACCCTCGAACTTTCCGCGCGAAGTCAACGCCACGTCATCTCAAATCGTGAAGCTCTGAAGTTTCCGCTGGAATTTTTTGCAAATTGCGATGCACCACGGCAATTTTTCTTTCGCAGAGCTCGTCGTAATCGCGGAGCATTACCATCAACATTCCTCCGAGCCTTCGTCATGATGTTCCCTCGCAAATCCCTTCACCGCCGCAATACACTTCAAATATGTCGTTCGCGAAGCTTTGACATAATCGCGAAGCATCACCGCCTCCATTTTGCTGGTTTTCGCGAAATCCAATCCATGCATCCAATCTTCGTGAAACTCATGCCTTTTCCATATAAAAATACGATCGTCATGGAAATCCTATTTTCGCGATGCTCACCAAACACCAAATTTTGGACCTCAAAAATTTGGCAAACACTGGGAACGGCGCCACCTTGTACTGCTCTTTTGTACCGCCTCCAAATCATCCTTTTCTTTGTTATCATTCTTTTTCAACATTGATTGTCAACAACTTCTCGGGAACTCGACAATTCTCCCTGGAAACCTGCTTTGTCAACAAACACAATCAACCCAAAAATACTGCAATGTTACCTTGAGGGATTTTCTCCCAACAATCTCCCCCTTTGGGTTTGTTGACAACTTTTCACAACTCTTCTCAGAATGATTTTCTTCACTTTGATACCTCACTGAGTCTTCTTCCAGTCGCTACCACCATTCGCCTCTTGAGATTATGATAGCGTTCATGGAATCACTTAACACGTACTCTAAGCCCACATGAGAAATGCTCGGCGTGAGAAACAAGAGTAGTATGATAATTTCATCAATGAATCACTTCATGTAAAACACCAATTGTCGATTCCAACCGGATACCAATTCTTAAATTGATACCAATTATTGAACCACACTGATCCCAATTAGTGATAGCTGGATACCTTCGCTCTCCATTCCAACACCAGCGTTCTGCTCTTATCACGATCCTCAGCTGTCGTGATTTCTATGCTTTGATCGGTCACATCCAGCATCGTCAGATTTTAAAAATCTCCCCCTTTCTCATTGCTCCCATATCTGGCTGCTCCACTGGTCAGCTTCTCCCCATATCATTCATGATTTATCAAATCTCCACATTGTCTCCCCCTTGAACAAACACTATTTTCTCCCCCTTTGTCAACGAACTCAAAGTTCACTCCATTGCAGTATGTAATAGAGTAGAGAACACATCAGTACATTAGGGAAAAACACATCATACCTCGGGGAGAGGGGGTGGGGGATTCCACATCCACACTATGTCAAAATGTCATAAGTTTCCTTGGGTAAGGCCTTTGTCAGAATGTCTGCAACCTGTAGTTCTATAGGCACATACTCCAACTTCATGATTCCCTACTCAACTTTCTCCTTGATAAAATGATACTTTATCTCAATGTGCATTTTCCTTGAGTGATTGATGGGATTTTTCTTGAGCTTTATAGCACATGATTTATCACACTGGATTCTGATCGGAGACTTCATTTCAACTCCCTTATCTTCAAGCTGCTGCATCCTTCACAATAATTGTGTGCATGCTTGAGTGGCCACAATATACTCAGCTTCTGCGGTGCTCAATTAAATGCAATATTTCTACTTGCTAAGCCAAGAAATACACAATCCACCAAGATATAATGTACCACCTGACGTTGATTTTCTATCATCTGCTGAATCGGCCTAGTCTGCATCACTATATCCCAATAACTCTTTCTAATATTTATCAGTATATGTCAAGCCAAAATCCAATGTGCCCTGGATATACTGAAGTATTATTTTCACTGCATGCATGTGTATTTCCTTGGGATTACTATGATATTTCACTTCTTGGCATGTGGTGAAAACAATATCAGGCCTTGTTACAGATAAGTACAACAGACTTCCAATAATTTGCATGTATTATGTCATATTAACTGCCTTTCCATCCTCATCTTTTGATAATTTCATCCGGGTAGCAACCGGAGTCTTCATCTCCTTGGACTTCTCCCTTCCAAATAATTGAAAAACCACTTTTGAATATTTGGATTGAGAAATAAATGTGTCATTCCTGCCTTGTGTAACCTGTAAACCACGGAAAAACATTAGCTCACTAATCATAGACATTTTGAACTCATGTTTCTTGAATTGAGAAGACTGTCTCCACAATGCTTCATCTGATCTTCCAAATATTATGTCTTCTTCCTAGACCAGCCTCATCATCCTTTGATTACTGTTGTTGTTGAAATAAATATTGTAATCAAATCCCCCACGCTGAAAACCAAGCTTCTTCAAATACTGATATATCCTTCATTACCATGCTCTTGGTGATTGTTTCAGCCCATATAATGCCTTCTTCAGCCTGAAAACTTTTTTCTCATCCTCATGAATGAGAAAACCGTCTAGATTCTCAATGTACACCTATTCTTCCAGAAACACATTTAGAAATGCACTCTTGAAATCCATCTGGAACACTTTGAACTTTCTTTGCACTGTAATGGCTAGGATTAATCTGATTGTCTCCTGCCTTGCAATCAGTGAAAATGTCTCATCACCATCTATTCCCTCTATCTGGGAGTCTCCTTTACACATCATTCATGCTTTGTTCTGAATCACTCTTCCATATTCATTCATCTTGTCTTAATAGACCCATTTAGTCCTGATGACGTTTTTATCTTCTGGGCTCGAAATAATCTCCCACGTCTGATTCTTCTCAATTCTGATCTAGCTCTACATTCATGGCCTGAACGGAGTTTTCATCATCAGCTGCATCAGCAATGCATTTCAGCTCAACCAGATATAGAAAATATGTCTGATGTAGTGATTTTATTTTCCTTGTATGAACAGAATCCGACTGATCACCAATTATATTTTGTCTATAAATTTCATCTCAACTCTTTGGATTCCTTATAGACACAGACATAACACTTTCTTGTTTATCATCAGTGTCTTCTTCTGAATCAGTATCATCCACTTCTGATCTCCCAATGTTTCTTTCTTCCTCAACACTTTCATCAGGATGTGGTTCACTGACTCATTTTTCAGTTGATTCATTTCTTTCAACTACTATGATCTGTGTCACTGTTCAATGACTTCATTTATTTGAACATATTCTCCCAGATTTTTTGTTAAAACACATTTGATTTTCTCTCACAGCTTCTTGTTATCCTGAATGCAGTCAGCTGATACCACATTGTCAGGAAAAAAAAGTTAAGCATGAGATGCATGATTATTGCTGCCTATCCCTATGTTTCTTTCTTCCCTTGATAGAGAATGTCTGAGCTGTGTCAACCAATTATTGCTTTGATGGCTCTTGCATCTGATTCTGTTATTGAATGATCCCCCTATGTTATGCAACCATTCCTGGAGTTAGGCCCATAAAAATTCTTCTTCTCCAGCCTCTTCTATTCTCATCTTACACTTGTAATTGATCTATTAACGAAATCTCTAAGACTACTGAGTTGGAACTCGGTGTAGGAAACAAGAGACGAAGTTAATAACACAATAACATTATGTTGTGCTCTGTTTCTCCCTTTATCATTCAACTCGGGTACCTGATTTGAATCAATTGACATTTTAGAGAATATCACATCTCCACTTCGCATCCTTAGATGCCACTTCCCCTTGGATCGTATCTCCCTAGAACCTGAAACACTTGATTAATCAGTTGTCAACATTTATACACATAGGGAGAGGGGTGTATTTATCGAATCCTAAAGACGAGAGTATTGGTTGATCCTGATGGGTCATCCCATTAATTCTTTCTTAGAGTGCATCACACTCCTTTCTTGCTTCCTCTAGCTGCCTAGCCAATTTTAACTGTTCTTTCCATATGACTAGGCATTCATTTCCCACATTCTGAGCTTTTTTCTGATACATAGATTTGGTAGACTCGGCCTTTCTCACCTCTTGGGGTATAAACCCACTAGTACACATTTCATTCTTTGAGGTTCTACCAAAATTACATCTTCCTTGATTATTTCTATTAGTAAAAATATCTTTTCGTTCCATTTTCCCTTGCTTCTTCCACCATTGCATGGATCTTGCACCTTTTTCCATTTTTCGTTGTGGAACACGACATGCGAATTTTTCAACGCATTCTTTTTTTATCTGCCTTTTATCTGATTTATGAGTCACCACACTATTTTGAATTGGTGGTGGGTCCTCCACTGAATGCATATTCTTCTCACTCATAGATTTAGAGTCTCCTACCTTTTTCTTCCAGATGTGTTCATTTTCTTTCTTAGAGGGAAGTTGTGAGTGTGATAGAGAAGGTGATTGATACACCTTTCATTCATCTCCATGTGATTCCCCTAAGGCTTTAAGCCCATTCTTCACCATACCACTTTGCCTCCCAGTGTATTATTTCTCTAGATGCATCATTGGAGTCGAGAATCTCCTTTCGAGTTCATTTTCCCTTTTTGAATTCTTCTTACTACAGTTTCTTGCCAAATGTCCATAATCAGAACATATAAAACATCTTTCATAAAAGGAATAACTCGTTTCATCATTTCTATGTTGATATGATGATACACCTTGAGTTCTTCTTCTGATACGGGGCTCTTGAGCTTCCTGACACATATTCATGGTCTGTCCCATTATTCCACAATAATAGCATCTGATTAATTCTTTCCTCTGTGAGACTCTTCTCTCTGATTTCTCTTGAAAATTCTTCTTATTCTCAGATTTAGCAAAGTTTCTGTTTTCACAACCTAAAATGTAATCTAGTGCCTCTACACAGAAGCTTGATGTGTGGACATAAATCCCACAGAAAAAGCAGATTTCATCACTTCTTTTTGTAACTAACCATTTAGGACTATCTCCAGCACCTACATGTTATTCTCCAATCCTATAACTGTTCACATCTATCATCTTATCATGCATGGGAGGTGATTCATCAAATCCAATACCAGCTTTTCAGAAACATGCTGGTCTTTGAGCTGAAAAAATATTCCGTTGTTTCTCTTCAAAAATAGCATATATTTTCTTCATTTTATCATCACTTGTCGAAGGATGATCAAATAACAAGAGTAAGGAATCCTTCATTTTTGGAATTCCTTTAGCATTGGATTTCTCCACTTCCTTATTTACGGATTCTAGCTCTTCTTCCAAATTCTGAATCGTCATATCACATGATTTAAGTTGGGAATTGAATTCCCTTATTAGATTATTTCCACGACTCATCTCATCTAACAATTCTTGTGTGAGATTTTATACCATACCACTTTCCTCCTTTACTTTCATTTTTTCTTGAGAAACAGATTCAGAGATAGATTCATTATCTTGTTGAAGTCATTGATTATTTTGAACTTTTTCAGACAACTGTGTAGCTAGATCATCATTTCTGGCTTTGAGATTCTGAATTTCATCTGTGTTCAGATTCTTTCCCTTGACAGGAGCTTTTTATTTTTCAACCTTTACCGATCTCTTTCACAGTTCTTCATCTTGAGAATCATTCTTCTCTGTTAGGTTAGTAACCACATCAATAATCCTTTGGTTTAAGCCTCTTATCTTGTTGACCTCAATGTCCAATACATTTATTAGAATATCTTTAGATTTAACTTCTTCATCCAATTTCTTTGTCATATTGAAAACATCTACTGGTGGCCTTCTTGAAACATCTCCAACATCAGTTGTTTCTGTATAACATTGAAGTTCATTTAGTTCACTCGTTCCGGCATCATTATTGAGTGAATCTATCTTTTACCTATCAGATTCAACCAATCCTTCCTTCAGAAAGCTGTTTGATTCCTTTAGTTGAATCACACTATTTCCATAAACACTTCCACACTGAGGGATACCACATGACTTCTGATTCTTCATTGATGTTTTTCCCTTTTCCATGGCTCACAAGATAAGAGTAGACTGATTCTTTAACCACACAGATCTACTACACCAAGTCGGAGCAAACAAATCTGATAAAAGCAACCAGCCCTCTAATACCAATTTTTAGGACCAATAGGGGCCTATAACCCTGAGAGGGGGGTGAATCAGGGTATGGATATTCTTTTTCAAAATTCCTCCTGCCCCACTAGATCTTGTCCTCTTTATTACAAGGGTAACTTTGTTTGCTCTTGTGTGTAAACTATGATCACTTCTTTAATTCTTTATCTAATGCCGATGCTTTGAATGAAATGCAGGGAATCAAACAGACAAAAACAGAGATTTTTACTTGGTTCACCCTCATTGGGCTACGTCCAAGGAGCATACGACGCCAAGTTTCCAGTCGTACCAAATTTCACTATTCTTAACTAGATGTGGATACAAAGTTCGGGCTAGATCCCTTCTATGCCTAGGCTCAATGCCTTTACAAATATTAGGGTCAGATAACTGCATTCCCAAGGGTCACTCCTTGTTTATCTCCTTCTGGATCACTGTCGGTGGAGAGGATCACCTACTTCCTCTTCCTAAGCTAACTGCTCTGGAAGGAAATCCACTCACAGTTTATAGACCTATAGGTCGCTTCATTTTCATGAATACATTTATCCTCAAATGTTGATAGATTCTCTGTTGAAGTCCAACTTTCATCCACTGATGAAATCCACTTTGCCTCGGAACCACTGGGCAATTCACTTTGGAAACACCTCCGCAAAGCACCCTACTTCGCTAGGCTCCCAATTTCGCGAAGCTCAAACAAGCTTTTGCGAAACTACTTCCTTTTTCCGAAGCACTCTCGCGAAGCACTTTCGAGAAGCACTCTCGCGATGCTCTAGTCATCGCAAAGCAACGTCCCTCGCAAAGCATAATAAGCCAACGCTGAGCTCGCAAGTTTCACGGAGCTACAATAGCCACCGCGAAGCTCCTCTTTCGCGAAGCACACTGGCTTCGTGAACCACCTTCGCAAAATGAGAGCAAATGATCTTCTCTGAAAATTCTATCTTCTTCTCTCGAGGGGGTCGGCCTCTATTTATAGGCAATTACACCGACCCTCGAACCTTCCACGCGATGTCAATGCCACATCATCTCAAATCGCGAAACTCCGAAGTTTCCGCCGGAATTCTGTCCAAATTGCGAAGCACCACGGCAATTTTCCATTCGCGGAGCTCGTCGTAATCGCAGAACATTACCGTCAACATTCTTTCGCGTCTTCGCCATGAAGCTCCCTTGCAAAGCCCTTCACCGCCACAATGCACTTCAACTCTGCCATTTGCGAAGCTTTGACGTAATTTCAAAACATCACCACCTCCATTTTTCTGGTCTTCTCGAAATCCAATCCATGCATCCCATCTTCGCGAAACTCGTGCCTTTTACATATAAAAATATGATCTTCACGGAAATCCTATTTTCACGATGCTCATCAAACTCCAAATTTTGGACCCCAAAAATTTGGCAAACACTGGGAAACGGCGCAACCTTGTACAACTCTTTTGTACCGCCTCCAGATCGTCCTTTACTTTGTTATCGTTCTTGGTCAACATTGATTGTCAACAACTTCTCGGGAACTCGACAATTCTCTCTGGAAACCTGCTTTGTCAACAAACTAAATCAACCCAAAAATACTGCAATGTTACCTTGAGGGATTTTCGCCCAACACCATTACATGCCCTAAAATTGGGAGATGTACTGTAATGGCGACTCTTGAAATTATATATGAAATAGACTAGAAAACCAGAAACTAAATTTAGTTTTCCTAGGGATTGTATTGGTTTATCTAGAAAAAAACATTTTCCCTACTCTTTCTCACTATCCAAAGGCTGCACTAATAAGGATTCTGAACACCAATTCATCATCACTGGATTGGAATTATCCCTATAGCTTCAAACATACTACCTGAACATCGAAAGAGATTCAGAGCTATTGATAAAGTAGATCAATGGTGAATATGCCATCAAAAAAGAAGAATTGACCCCTCTTATTGGAAACATAAGTGGACTAATGGTGGAGTTCCCTTTTGACCCCACACTACATCATATCCCCTAGTCACAGAATTATCATGTCAACACATTGGTTAATGTATCCACATTCCTGGATGACTCTGGTCGAGAGGAAGCAATGTCCCACATCACACACTAGAGGATGGTCTCATCAATAATCATATACAATATAGAATAGATAAATTAGGTCAACGCCACCCCATAGCATGATGAACCAATATCTAGCCCTATATGGATAAATCCCATAATTAGCTATCTCCAAAAGTGGATTATCCTAGTATACCAAGCCATAAGGGAATAGATTATGTTCCAAGAAATTAACTTTACCATGTAGGATGGTCCAAATGAGTAAAAAACAATATAAAAGTGAGTATTGTATGGTATACTCCTTATATAAATACAAAATAGAGATTTCCACCATCATGGAAGTATTCTATATAGTTTCCTACGGTGATCATTAGTCTGGTACCAAGATATTCCACCAAATCATAAGGTTGGGTTACTACTAGAAAACCAGGATAAAGGACTATATTGAATTCACCATGAAATTTCATGCATTAAAAATTAATGAAAAACATCATTCATAAACCACCAAAATCATTACATACATCCAAAAATTACTAGTTGTTTTTCAAATAGGGAATGGATGATTTGGGGTAATATCCCCCAGTCACAACTAAGTAGTTTAAGTACATATTTAATGATGTTAACATCTTTTATAAATGGGATTAGGCAATAACCCTCAATGAAGTTGGTATGAATAATATCATCAACTTCATCAAGTTCAATATCATCACTAGGTTTATATTCCCTCATAATATATTGATGGAAAACAACACTATCTTATGTTCTATCGAGTTAAAGAAATTGCAGCAGGTGTAAAACATCGAGTCCAATCAATCATCCCACTATCATGAAGTGGGAAATGGAAAACAATATGCCATTAATAAGACTCTATCAAATATACTCTAGAATATGGTGAATAAGGACCAGAAGTCCTAGATAGACAAGCTCCTCCATGATTTATGGGCCTACCTATAATTACATTTACTACTAAATAAGAAAATACTTATAAATTGGTGTATGGATCTGAGGAAGTATTAAACATAATATTTTATTTTCCCTTGCTTTGAATATCTATTTATAGATAACTCTCAGATGATGAGCAATTGAAAAAGTGGGTGGATGAATTATAGTCGATCAATGAGAAAACCATGAATACACTACACAACCTCAATGTTTATCAGAATCAGATCACATAGACCTTGAATAAAAAGTTCCACCTCTATTCATTCCTATAAGTAGAACTAGTATTAGATATATGAACCATAGTGATATTAATAAAGAAACCTTAGAAACTAAAACCTTGATGGGAAGCACCTTATATCATATATAAGGTCTATCACAATGGATCCTATTTATTGGCCACAATGGATGGGGAATGTGTCACACCCTCCCCCAAATGAGACGATTCATAAGAAATACTTTTCATAGCTTCTGTAAACAATATATCTTCCTAGTCTCATGATGTTAAACTAAAAAAACATGTCCTTGTTGCATGACATTAAAATGAACAAAAACATCTTAACCACATGATGTTAAACTATATGGAACATGTCCTTATAACAAGATGTTAAACTGTAAAACATCTCTCGTTTTATTCAAATGATATTAAACATCACAAATTTTTCCTGACCTCATGATATTAAACTACATGGAACAAGTCCTGACTGCATTTTATTAAACTCCATGGAAGGCACCCTCACCGCATGGAAATAAACTACATGGGAAACATCATTTAACCAATGATTCATTGAACACGAGCTAGATCTGTGTAATGGGTCAATGAAGTTCTCCCATCCATGTGTGTGAGTTAGATACACATACAGAATCTCCACATTCAATATCTATATCTGGCTTCACTACTGCCCCTATAGGATACACAGAGATACCCAATCCTCCAATCTTGGATGCAACCATAGTATTTATTTTTCACGTTAGGTAACCTTCATCCTCACTGCATGATATAAAACTACAAAAAAAACCCAAAATTTATCTTTTTTCATGTTATTCACCTTCGTGCTTAGTTCATAATGTTAAACTGCACAACTGATATCCTCTTGATTGTATAGTGATTCACTATTCATTTCTACCCTTATACCACTGTGATAAACTGATTTTGAATCATAAATTCCAAATTTAATAAAAAAAATCATTTCATTTTTTATTCAATTATTTTGTGTTAATAACTATTAAAAAGGTTAATTTCAATTGTTTTAATGAATTTATTGTAGGTGGATATGATTTGGAGGGCCCTAAATGAAGTTAATGAAAATTGGGGCACATTTTATAAGAATCCATGGATATATGTGGACTAAACCGCACACTTATACTAATATGTACTTCCAATTTGGATGATATTTTATGGTATGACCCAAAATTCATTGGGATACAAATTTTATGAAGATCACCAAACCCAAATCATCCATCTGGATTGACAACTGGGCTAATCAATCCAAGGAACCAAATCTGCACAATATCAAAAGTTGTATTTTTTATTTCATCCATATCTATGGTTATAATTTTCCAAATGATGCAAAAATTTTGGTTGAGTAATTAAAGTTGTTGGAAAAAAAATTTGTTTGTTCAAAAGTGGTATAATACTATCTATCCATATAAATCTATGGGACAAGTGGTTTTTTGAAATCATGGTTCCCAAAACCACCTTTTACCTTGCCTATAAATTGGCACATTGGGCACCACATTTTCAAGTTTGACTAGGGGAAAAATATCTTGAATTTTGGTGACCCAAAGTATTCATCTCCTTATCAAAAATATTTTTGAGTACTCTATACTCATAGGGGGTCATGGATGAAGGAAAATTTTCACCCGAGCCTCCTCCTCCTCTCAATGGTGATCTTAACAGTGGACGATCATTTCGAGGAAGCTACACAAACTTGGAGGGAGTTCCAAAACATTTTATGCTACTAGTTTTGTGTAATTTGTGTTTTAAACATTTCATTTAATTTTTAACTTAGCATTATATTTCATTGAATGGTGTTTTTGGTTTAATCAAGGGAAACCGTTTTTATATCATCACCGATTAGGTTGAGATTTCAAGTGGGAATATTTAGCTAATCTGATTAGACAACACAAGCATCCCTTTTCAAATTTGCATGCATTATATTTCATTATGATTTGGTACTTATTATTCTAGTATTTATTTTAAAACCATGACAAATTTATTTTTGTTTCAATGGTTGGTTCATTTTTCATTGTTTTAAGAGGCAGGGGGAATCAAGATCTTGACGTCCCTTATCTATATAATTCCATTAAACCATGTTCAATTATAAGAACAATGAACTATCCAAATTGTTCTATGAAATTTAAATGACCTATTAATTTATTAATTATGAAAACATGACCATCCTTTTTCAACGATTTTACTCATTAAAACTAAGTTAATTTCTTTAAAATATTTTAAAAATCACACCTTATTTTAGTACATTTTATTAAAAATACTAACTCTAAACCCATCAACATTCCTTGAGATATGACCTAGGGTCTTCCATGTACTATAAATCACATTTAAAAATATAACCAATTTTACATGTCAGGAAAACATGGTCAAATAATGTTTTCGTTTCTATGGATCACTTTGGTATTTAGTTTTTGTTTTTTATAATATTTTTTGTAAATTTTGTGAATATTTATATGTTTCATTTTCCTCCATCACATAAATTTTTATGTAATGATTTATCTCTTGTGTAGGTTCTATTCATGATGTGTTATACTTTAGGATATTTACCACCTTTCAAACCTGAACCAGAGAGTATCCTACATCATTGACACTAAGACACATAGGTGAAACCTTTGAAGGGAGACACCCATAACATTAAAAATCATCTCAATCATAATTATTCTTATGTAAACCATATTAAAACAGAAATAATATTTCATAACATGGATGAAAATAACAATGAATTAAAATAACTAACCACAACTTATATAGTGATCCATCCCACATACATTAAAATACAATGTGAAGCACCTAATTGTGAACTAAAATCTTGTTTAATTCACTTATTACCATGATTCTATGGACTCATGGGAGAATATCCACATCAGGACTTAAAATAATTCCACACTATGTATTCTATATTAAAACCTTCTAATGGGGTAGAATAACAAGTAAATAATAAGGAATTCCATTTTTCATTAGTAAAAACTAAAAAATATTTGTTATATTATGTTAATTCCCCAATTAGAGGTTGGGAGAACATGAAATACCTTTTCATTGAAAAATACTTCCCAACCTCTTAAATGCAGCTATAAGGAAATAAATTATCTTTTATAAGGCAATCATAAGGGGAAGCACTTCATAAATACTGTGAAATGTTTAGAATGATTTTTTTATGTTTTCCACACCACCTAATAAGTGATGAACTATTAATATAGTATTTTTATAATGTTTTAATTCATATTGATCAAAAAATGATTGATACTGTTGTCAGTGCTGTACTAGTTGATAAAACCCAAATCCTTGCAAGGGTCCTACAGAACATAGAACACTCAACAATTTGTTTCAAGGTCCATTTTACCCATTCAATATGTCCATGAGGTGTAAAGTTATGAGTTCTAGAAGATTATGGACATGAAGTTTGAAGAGGTAATCACCCATCTCGGACAACTTTCTCATTCCAAATGGAAATCCCAATCTCCACCAACCATAAATTTGTTATATTTTCTTCCAACACCCACTATTCTGACCAATTCCTTCAACTGAGAGAAACATCTGATAGATTTGAAGAAATCTTCTCAGGCCACCCCTATAAGCATCCCATTTGGAAAGAACCATATTATCCATCTAACCCTTGGTGGAAATTAAACCAATTGTATCAGAAATAGTGGTTTTAAAACCAACCACAAAAATCATGGAACCAACTGGGGTTGAGTATTCATCCACAACCACCACATATATATCCTCAATCAGGGCCTTTCCAATAACACCATCAAAAAATAGAGCTTAGTCTAGAGGACATGATGAAAAAAACAGATTAAAATAACCTCCAATTCTAATAAACTACCCAAGATTACATAAAAAGTCCTAAACATCAAATTAGGAAAACTTTCCAACTCGGTGGGGGAAATCTAAATTCATGGGTCAGGTAAACTACAATCTTAGCCACTATTCAACCCTATGGATAATGGCGATGTCAGTTACATCACCATTCTATGTGGAACACAACATAAAATCCAAAAAACCCATCTATTAGGGTCATCCCTTCCTTAGGAAACCTCCATCCCAACCCCTAAGAAGGGTCCAAGAATAGAAAACCATGTCTACAGAAAAATCTGCCTAATGGAAAGTGTTTTTCTATTCATGAGTCTCATATCCCAAAAATCCATCTTCCATTTCCCCAAAGGACCACCCAACCAAGAAAAAAATAAACTGAACTTTATAAAGAAATCTTGTAAAATTTTATAAAATTGACGTTTAAAATTCCCTTGATTGATGTCGTAAATCAAATTCCATGATACACTATGTTTCAAAAAGAGATGTGTACACAAATAAGGTAACTTTGAGGTGATTAAAATTTGATCTTGGGAAGGAAAATATTATCCTTGATATAGCCATGACTTCCCACCATATTCAATGATCTGAGAAGATTCTCAATTCCATGCACCATAGGGGAGTATTTCTTTACAAATTCATTGCATGATTTGGGTGATTCAAAAAATGTGATGTCTTAATCTATTTTTTATTCACATTAGGTTGGAGAACTGAAGCCCACTAGAATTTGTGTTCAAATAGAAAACCATAGTATAGTTCACCTCACTGGTGTGTTAGAGGATGTTCTTATGAAGGAGAAATTTTTAATTTTTCCTACTAATTTTTATGTTCTTAAAAGAGAAGATGATGGGAAAAATAGATATGTCCCACTTATATTTTGGAGGGATTTCTTGAAAAATTCCAAAAATATAATTAATGTCCACAATGATATATTATCTATGGAGTTTGGTGGTGATATTTTCCACTTAAATATCCTTTATGTCGTGAAGCACCCCTAGGGAGTTCATTCCTCACTTCCAGTTAACTCAATTGATGTACTACCTTCCCCTAAAAAACATCTCTTATTTCACTTAATCCCCTTTCTGAGTTTTCATCATTGATATACATTCCTGGTAATGAGTCAAGAATTGTATGTTGTATCGGTTTAGTGAAATTTCATACATGTTTGTTAATTGATAATTTATTGAGAAATGAGGATCTCATTACCATCGACGAAACATCTAAGCATGTAAAAGCTTATTCCTCATAGGGGGATGTCACAATTGAGTAGTTATATGATATCATTGACCTCCCAATTTCACATTCAATCTCATAAATCCAAAATTCACTTAAATTGAACTTAAATAACTACCTCAAAAATTAAAATATTCCTATCATTAGAATGGAAAGAAGATACATGTCGCCATTTCTAGTTTAGACCCTCCAAAAAATTATTTTTAAACTACTTGAACATTTGAGGGAGTATAAACATGCTCTGGGATGGAAAATTGATGACATTCCTACTATTATCCAATCATTTTTCACACCTCATATACTGTTAAATAATTAGTCTAAACCAGTGAGTTTGGATCAACATAGACTAAACCCAAACATCATATATGTTGTTGAAAAGGAGGTAACCAAATTATTGGTTGTTGGAATCATTTACGCCATCTTTTACAGCCGATGGGTCGATCTAGTGCAAGTTGTCCCTAGAAAACTGGCCTTTCAGTAATTAAAATTGAAAAAAAAAAGATTCGGTTCCAATCCATATGAAGAATATTTGTCATGTCTATATAAACTATCATAGACTAGTCCAACATAATAGGAAGGACCATTTCCTAGTGTCATTCATTGAAGAGATTCTTGAGAGACATACGGGGAAGTCCTGCTACGGTTTCCTTGATGGGTATTTTGGATACTTTTAGATCCATATTTCCCTAAATTATCAGGAAAAGATAAAATTTACTTTCAAATTTGGAACATTTTCCTATATGAGGATTCTATTTGGTCTATGAAATTATTTGGGTACTTTGAAAGTATTCATGGTTCATATTTTTTCAAGTTACATGGAAAATTTCATGGAAGTAATCATGGATAATTTCACTGTATATGGATCCATTTTTGATGGATGTTTGAATAGTTTTGGTTCTGTCTTACATCGATGTATTGAAAATAAAATTATATTAAATTACCAGAAACTTCATTTCATGGGGTGACAAGGTATAATACATGGGCATGTAATTTCTAGGGATATTATCTGAGTGGATAAATCAAAATTATATTTCATTTATTCTCTACCATTTCCAGAAATTGTATGGGATGTGTGGACATTCCTATGTCAAGTTATATTTTACCATTATTTCCTTATTAACATTAATGAGATTTCAATCCCCCTCTCCCACTTACTCCAAAACGAAAAATAATCTATTTTTTATAAATAATGTGAGGAAGATTTTAAAATTTGAAATAGAGTCCAACTTCACCACAAATAATCTGACCACCATGGTGGGATTTAGCATTTTATATCTTGTGTGATACCTTTAATTATGAATTTGGGGATGTCTTATCACAATGGTTTGATCAAGATTCACATGTCATTTCCTATTCCCCATATACACTACAATATACTGGAGAAAACTACACCAAAACTAAAAAATATTCCTTTTCTATTGTGTTTTCCTTGGATAAATTTAGGTCATACCTTTTAGATTCTAAAATCATTGTGTTCTCAAATCTTGAATCCCTATAGTATCTCCTTAAGAAACATAACTCCAAACCATGTATCATTAGCTGGATGTTCCAACTTTAGGAATTTAATCTATAAATTAGAGACAAAATAGAGTAGGTTATTTAGTGTCTTAACATATCATTTGAATCCTCTCATACTCTGACAATGAATCATCCCCCTGTATTTCCATAAATAAAATGTTTCTTGGTGATTAATTATACTGTTTGTAGGAATCTATTCTTTGGCATGTTTATGTTGTAAATTATTTGGTATCATATTGTGTTTCTAGGGATTTCAAAAAAACAAATCCATAAATCTAAAATAGGAGTAACATTGGTACATTTGGGATGACCCCTACCTTTTTCGAATGTGTTGTTATCATGTCCTTAGTCATTGTGTTCCCAAAAACATGTTTTAGTCTATCCATAGGTTCTCCCACACTCTTTCTTGTGGGGGCCACTTTGGTCCCCAACGGACTGCTCACATTGTCCTTTATTCTGGTCTCTTTTGGCCAACATTATTTTGGGGTTCCCATGATTTATATAATGATTTTTTAGGCTTTAAAAGAATGTGAAATGTATCTGAAAAATGAATTGACACAACAATACTTTATCTTCCATGACATTTTCGATGTTTGGTCCATTTACATTATGGGGAAATTTCCCAATTCCTTTGGAAAAATTTACATTCTTATGATAGTTGATTATGTGTAAAAATGGGTAGAGGCACGGACCATGAGGATAGATGATTCCAACATAATTGTGTAATTATTGAGAACATAAATTTTATATATTTTTGGATTACCTAGTTTCATCATCAGGGACTAGGGTTCTCATTTTTTCAATAGAACAATGAAATCATTTTTTCATTAATATGGAGTCAAGAATCGAGTGTGTACTAAAAATAACCCACAAACCAATGGTCAAGACGAGGTGTTTAATAGAGAGGTAAAACAAACTCTTGAAACAACTCTTCAATCCTGACAAAAATAGTTGAGTCTTAGAGACAATGATTTATTATGGGTTTACTGTACTCCTTGAAAAATTCAAATTAGAATTTCAACATATTGTATAGTTTCTTGAAAGATTTTTCACCTCTATTTTAAAATAGTGCACAGTGACTATTGGGCTATTAAATAATGAAATTATATTATTTTTGATAATGGTTTTCAAAGGAAGCTGTAAATTCAGGAGTTGAATGAAATGTGTAGATATTCATATGAGAACTCCCGGATTTTAAAGGAGTGAACCAAGGATACACACAATCGTCTCATCCTTCATCATCAATTACACATTAAGAAGAAGTTCCTCATTTAAAATATAAGTCATAATATCAATCTATATAAGATTTATTCCCATTTTTTTGGTCCATACACTATTACTAATTTTTATCCATTTGGTGTTGTTCGGTTTACAAATGATGAAACAAAACAAACCTTCACATTCAATGGGCAGTGCCTAAAGCACTTCCATGAAGCCATTTCGAATTCTCTAATAGAGGAACTTCAAGTTCAAGAAGAAACATATCAATGACACCCACTAGGTTTTATCCTCCCTTCCCACATTCTATTTTATTATAGTGAGGACACTTCATACTCTAGGTGTGGGGGGGTGGGTACATTCTTACGTTATTTAGCAATTTTTATAATCTTGCTTCTCTTTTAAGAATGTTGAATAGTATTTTTTAACTTTCCTACCCCACCCCTCATTTTCCCCATCACTTTTATGCCAAAATATTCATTTTATATTCCCACATATTCATGGAAAATGATTCCTAATTAATCATGGAAATTATTGAAAATTCATGATGAATTTCCCAATTTCAAGTTGTTTTAATAAAAAACAATTCCCTGATAGAATGTGTGTTTTTTCATGAATTTAATATTGAGGTCTGACTTTTTCTAGATAAATGGTTTATTTTTTATGATATAAATGGATGTATAATTTTTAAACCATTAAGAATAATGTTACCCATTGTGTGATTAGTTTATCAGAAAATTATGTCACTTAATATCTCCACACATCTTTTCACCAAACCATTAAGTGTTAATATTTCTTATATGTTCCCAATTAGGGTAATTGTATCATTGAGAAGGGGGAGAGTGAATCAGTGATATATTTTCTTTTATGTTTCCTTTATTAATAAACACCCATCACCTCCTATAAAATATTACTTTCCCTACTAAAAATAATTCAAACACATGTCTACTAAAACACACAAATTTACAAGTATCACTATTCGACAAGAATAGCTACATCCTTGGTATAGTTTGGAAATTATTCAATACCACACAATCCACTAGAAAAAAAATCCTTCGTTCAGAATACAATGAGTAGGATATAACCTTACACTCATGTAGCACTATGTAAAAAATCAAATATTCCATGTGCTTATTCTAGAAAAAATTATTTAATTCAAAGTTTTTGTAACAGAAATTGTTATGGTGAATCTTGAACAACTTTAAAAGATATTATCTTTTAAAATAATTATTCACTTTCTTACCTAGAAGCTTTTAATATCATTTTAGTACTTTGTAATAAAACATAGTCTGATTTAGCACTCTGATTCCCATCTCTGATTTTCTCAATACAGTAATATAATACTATCAGAATATGATTGAAACAATTATAAACCAATTCTATTATGTGTCTGTAAATCCCAATATGATTCCCAAATAATTATGATTCTAGATAAATACAATTCCCATCGAAATATGATGATCATATGTATATGTTTCCGAGCAGAATATGATCATGTCTTCTCTCATTTTTTCTAATGTCTGTAAAACTTATTCAAGAAAACTCAATTTTGAATCTTCTTCTCTCTATAATTATTTAGCGCACTTACTTATCTCTTATTTAACCATGAAAAATACTTATATCAAAATTTATATGGTACTTTCCCTTTTATACACTCCCAATAAATATTTTTCATGGGATTATTTAAATTTTTCTTGCTCAACCAAATTACAGAAATAATGTATTCATTTTATATTTTGAGTGAATCTTGACTTCATCAACAATTCTCAACTATTCTCAACACTTATTGATCCCTTTAGAATCTTATAAAAACATCATATAACCTCTGAATTTCTTTAAAAACATCAGTCTGATTCTGATTATCCATTACAAATTTTCAATAAGATATCTTCATTACAATGTGGGCATTTAGTCACTCCAATTTTCATGACCATATTGAGAAAAAAATAATAACTGAATATATGTCACTATGTTTCTCTACACAAATTCAAAAAAAATAAATTTTTCTTTAAACTATTCAATTTTCTTGATCCCTTTTTAAATAATTTCACAATGTCTTTAAACATGACTTTTCTTCTTCTTCTTTCCTCCAAGGTGATGATCCTAAATCTGATTAACTTATCGATGTCAGGTTAATTATTTTTATTAGTTTCTCCTTCATTCAGAAAATCATATTCAACTTTAATATGATCGAACTTGACCCATTTGAAATTAAAACAATTCAACCTAGTGATTGGTTGACTAAATTATTGATCGCTCTCTAACATTTCATTTCAAATCAGATCTAACAATCTCAATTCCTTTATCATTTGTCCCAACATCTCCTAATAAAAAAAATTTTTTCTTCATTAATATGATGGTATACTGAATACAATGGACCGGTGTCAGTAGCTTTGACTTCTATAATTTCCTTCTTTTCTTCATTAAGATCATAATTATCATCTTTAAACAAATATACATCTGTAAAATTCATTACAATGATCTTGAGATCATAAAACATAGGTTTCTCCAACTTTCTTCTTTCAAAAGCTTCATCTTTTATCATAAATTCCTTCATGACTTTGATTACATTAAGGATCGTCTTCAGTATCTTCAGATTAAAAATGGAATGTATTGTGACTTCCCAATCAACATCTTTCTTTCCTTATCATCCCGAATATGATTGGAATTATTATGATTAGACTGAATAAGATTGGAAGAATCTTTTATCTCCCTTTATTTCATTAATCATGCATCACATGTTTTACAACATACTTATTATTAATGAGATATCTAAGATCAGGAAAACATCATCACATTTTTATCAGATCTGTGACTAATTATATTAAAATCATAACCTCATTATGATCAAAACCTCATTTCAACCAGAACCTCATTACGATAAAATTTTCCTTGATAGAACCCAAGTTGGATCCAATGATCCTTTTTCTTCTAGCAAACAAATTCTGAATATGATGAACATTCTTTAAGTATAGTGATTCAAAATTCCTGAATATGATGGATTCTTGAATATGATTTTTGAGTTTGAACACTGTATTTTATAAAGTTATGTGATTTCCTTTTCCTTTTTGGATGAAAAACCAATCACCAATAAACATCATACTAATTACGATGGTGAATATAATTTTCACAAGCTTCTGACTTTTTATCAACATCCCAATCTAACGAATCATATCAACTCATCCAAATGTTCTGTATTTAATTATCATATCAATAGTTTTTATCCAATTGATATCTTTATTCATTTTATATTTTCATCCATCATCTTCTCAATATAATTTCTTTATTCATCATAATAAATATATTCATCTATTGACAAAAAATACAATTGAAACACAACTTAGGCCTAACAATATCTGTCTTTGTGTTTATTATCAATAACCACTTCAACCAATTCAAAATATTAAGTAGTATTGTTTTCTTTTCCCAATTTTTCTTCTCTTCATTCATTTATTTCTACCCATATTTATCTTCTCTCCCCCTTTCTCTTATATCTCTATCTTATAAACAATAAAATTAAAAGGGTTCATCATGTAAAGTTTCTCCATATTGAAAAAAGATCTAATTTCTTGTTGTTTGAAATTTTCTTCAATAAATCATGAAACTTTTCATAAACATGTGTATCACATGAGTTTCATAACAAATAACCTTTAGCTACACAACTCTAAGTCTGCATGGGTGTACCTGGTGTTGAAAAGAATAGTTAATAATCAATGTTTTCAATGTTTTCCATTGCATGAATTTCATGTAATACCCAATTCATGTTTTTTTCAACATTATCATGACTGGGTAAATCCATAAAATAATTGGTTTACGATAAAAGTAACCCACACCCATATCAACAAATAGATCAAAAAGTTTAGGTATATAAACACAAATTTCATAAACATAAATTTTGTATCCACATTACTTTATTTTATAAGAATAGTATGATACTCAATACCACAATCTTTATTATTTACACTCCTTTAATTCCCTAAAATTTAGTACAAGTATACAATGTTTTTCAGAATAAAGAGGAACCTCAGTTGCTTCATAGAAGCAGCAATCGGACTGAGAGTCCTCAATCAGTCTTGAAATTTCCTTCTTTTTCTTGTATTTTTCATTGGATGTTCTTCATTGATTCTATTCATCCTTATTGGGTTTTGTAACAACATTCTTCTTATATATAAAATATTCTTATGAGGATGTCAAATTTTCTTTATCCTTAGTAACATCTTTGTTACAACCAATTTGTAACATTTATCCCTTGCCTGTATTTTTTTCTTGCAAGATAGTTGAACAACTTTTGATATCATGTCATAATTTCTCATATCCACATTCTATTGATACATTTTTTGTAAAAATAACTTATATATTTATAATTATGTTTATTCCCCTATTATATTAATTTTTTTTTGTTCTTCCTCTAACTTACTATCTAATTCAACATGTTCTTCCAAATAAATAATCATTCTTTCTTTCAGACTCAGTAGATTTGTTTTTCTTAATTTCCAAAACATTCAACTTCAAAGAATTGTTCAGAAACATTTTTTGATCTCGTAACAAAATAATATATCCTTTAGAAATATGTCCAGGTTTCCCACATCTTCACACGGTTTCTAGAGGTTAGAGCCAATTTTCAATTTTTACATCGACCTTCTCTGGTCTCTTCAGAACATCCCTCTTAGACTTCTTCCCTTTAGGGGTTTGACTCCCCCTCAAACATTTCCTTCTATTGTTTATGGAATAGTTTTCATATAGTTGGTTGAACCAAAACTTGTTTGTTATATGTCTAAATCCTCCAAAATTCTAGAAGTATCTATAAAAAGAATATTTTCTTCAATAACTTCCATAATGATAGGAGTTATGAATAAATTTATTAGCTACCTTCCTAATATAACTCTCTTGATCACCAAAGTTTATATTTTAAATTTGAACCTTCTTCTTTAACATTGTTTTCTTTTTAGACTTATATGGACTAGAAGTAATAGAAACTTTTTCATATTCAGAATGTTTAGAAACATTTTTGGACTCCGGATTTTTAGAAACTTTTAAATTATCCACTTTGATAATCTATGCCATGTAGATAACCTTTACATATTTCTTATTTTTAGATAAAAATTTATGTTTCTTATCAACCTTTGAAGATAAATTTTGTTGATCGTATCAGGATTATCCTTAAGATAACTTTCACATACTTTAGATATATAGTTATTGAAACTTTTATCTTTCTGTTCATCTTTAGAAAGTTTTTTTGGGAAAGATAAAACTCTTCTTCTTTATCTTTCATCTTCACTTCCAGATGTTAATTATGATTATTTTATTCCTCAAGAGATTTATTCAAATCATAAATATCTTTCATCAACATAAATTTCTCATTAGGAGTACATTCTTGATTGTTTGTTGAATATTTTTTCAGTTTTTAACTCTATGATATCCTTTTTATGTATCCAAATATTCCACATATATTATTTCAATTCATCATTAAAATTATATTATAATTGAGTTTACTATTCTTTAGAGATGTTAATTTCATATAATTTATTTCCATCTATCACAAAAACTTATTTTGTTCATCATTTTTAATGGAATTTTCAGATTCATCTTCACTATATTCTTTTTCAAAATAATTTCTTTCACTATTGGAATTAGTTTACTCATGAACTATTACAATAAATGTGTTTTCTTTAGCATCATCTGAATCTTCTTCACAACCATCATCCTTAGATAAAAAGATTCCCTTTTTGTATTTGCAAAAATTCTTATCTTTCCTCTAGGAGTATTATATTTTCATATCACCCTTTTTCTTCCAAGATATTCTTGGCCTTATTTATTATTTATCACTTTCTTCTTAATCTCTTTCCTCGTCATCACCTATTTGGGGACAATTGGAAACAAAGTAAACAATGTATCCACAACCAAAAAGTTTTAAGGGATGTTTCCAATTATATCTTTTTGTGCCTCTTTTCACTTTTTTATAAAAAATGGATAAAATTTCATCAATATTTTTACATACCTCATTTTCAGATTCATATTCATCAATATCATATTCCTTATGAACTTTCATAACCTTTTCGTTCATAGAGGCCTCAAAAAATATTTCTTAGTCACCTTTTTTTACCCTCATAACTTGTTCCCTTCTCATATAATATGTGATGATAGTTCTATTAAAATCATCTAGAGCTAATGTATTAGGATCTCTATCATGCAATGAATAATATTTAGAATCAAACTTTTCATGATGAATTCTCAAGATCTTTTTAACAATAAATGAAATTATAAATTTTCACCAAGACCTCTAATAGTGCTAACAATGTACTTCAACCTAGTAATGATTCATTGTTGGATTCATACTCACCCTTTTTCAAATATTCATACTTCAATATACATATTTATAAATTTTCCTTTCTCACTTTTTTAATGCCTTCATAGATGTTTTTTAGCTTATCCCATAGTCCTTTGGCAGTAGAAACTCATTTTACTCTCAGAAACTCACTTTTAGAATTGATGAGTGTAAATCATTCTTATCTATTACATCATTTTCAATGTTTTCCATTCCTGAATTTGTGAGAGTTTCATTCTCAATATTATGAGAAAAACCATCTATAACAGGTTTTGAAACATCATTACCAAGAGACATATAATATATGGAATCATTATTCCTTTCTATATATGACAATTCATATCATTTAAGATCGGAATTCTGTTACTATTCACATAACTCGGATAATGTATCACAACCTATTCTTCAAATCATCAGCAAAGAATAAATGAAAGGAACCATTTCTCTAAAACCAGTAATAAGTGCCTAGTAAAGATAATTGTATCACTATGAGGGGGAGGGGTGGATCAGTGATATATTTTTCTTTTATGTTTCATTTATTATTAAATTACCTTCTCCTCGTATTAAATATTACATTACCTACTAAAACAATTGGAACAATCATCTACAGGAACACAACAATTTATAAGGTTCACTATTCCACAGGAATAATCACGTCCTAGGTATGGTTTGGAAATAATCCAGTACCACACAATCCATTATAAAAAAATAATTTATGTGTAATATAATTAGTAGGATATACTCTTACACTCGTGTAAAACTATGTAAACAATCAAATAATGAATGTGATTTTTCTATCAAAAATGATGTAATACAATGTTTTTGTAAGAAAACATGTTATAATACATCTAGACCAAAATTTCAAATATAAGAACATTTAAAAGAATACTTCACTTTCTTACCTAGAAGATTGTAAGAACATTTATAGAATATTTAATAAAACTTATTTTGATTTTCTAGTCCTATTATCATGTATGATTTTCTCAATACAAAAATATAACTCTATCAAAATATGATTGAGACAATTCTGAACCACTTCTATTTTTAGTTTGGAAATCCCAGTATGAATCCAAAATGAATAAAATGATCATGTAAATATGATTCCAAGATGAATAAAATATTGTCACTTCCCTTTTCTTCTTCTCTCCAGCAAACTTCTTCATGAAAAATTAATTAAGAAATTTGATCTCTCTATAATTCTTCATCCCTCTTGCTTCTCTCTTCTTCACTCATGAATAGTACTTATGTTAGAAATTTCAAGGTTATTTCCCTTTTATACTCACCCCAAAAATGTATTTGGTAGGATTCCTTAAATTTTTAACACATAACCAAATTACCTGAATCATACATTTCTTTTTAATTTTAAGTGCATCATGACTTCTTCAATATTTCTCAACTCTTCCCATCTCTTCAAGTTACTTATCAAGTCTTCTAAATGATTCTCTTGATTCTGAATTTATTCAACAACATTAGTCTGATTCTGATTCACTAATCTAATTTTTCAATATGATATCTTCATTATGATGCAGCAATTTTTTCACTAATATTTTCTTGGACCTCTTGCAATCAAATTAGAACTAAAGATATCTCACTATATTGCTCTGCACCAATTCAAAACAAACATATTATTTTTCAAACTCTTAAAGTTTCTTGATCCCTTTATCAATACATTCACAAATTCATTAAACAAGACCCTTCTTCTTCTTTCCCCTAGTCCAATGATCCCAAATATGATTAATTTATCAGTGTCAGGTTACTTTTTTTATCAGTATTTCCTTCATTCATACAATTGAAGTCAACTTTAATACGATGGATCTTGACCAATTTGAAATTAAAACAAATTAACTTGGTGAATGGTTGATTAAATTTTTGATTGATCTCGGAAACTTCTTTTTGAATCAACTCCAAAAATCTCGGTTCCTTTACCACCATTCCAAACATATCCTGATGAAAATAATTCTTCCTTTGATGAATATAATGGTATACCAAATATGATGGACTAGTGTCAGTAGCATAGACATAAAAAATCATTATTTTCTTCATTAGGATCATCCTTATCAACCTTTAAATAAATTTGACCTTGGAAAACTCATTATAATGGTCTTGTGACTGGAAAAATCTGACTTCACCAACTTTCTTCATTCATAAACATCAGTTTGTATCCTGACATTGATAACATTGAAGATTAGCTTCAACATCATCTTACTTACAATGGAAATTATTTTGACTTCTCAATCAACATATTTATTTCCTTCTCAGCCTAAATACGACTAGTATGATTATGATCAGACTAAATATGATTATAAGAATCTTTCTTATCTCCTTTTCTTTCATCAAGCTTCGATAACAAGTTTTACAACATACATAGGATTTATGATAACTCCAAGGGTAGAAAAGCATTATCACATTTATATCAAATCCATGATGAATCTTATTATAATCTGATACTCACTATGATTTGAACATCATTAGGATTAAAACCTCATTATGAAAAAAAACTCATTACTATTAGATTTTTCATGATCAAACCAAAAGTGCATCTAAGGATCCTTTTAATCAAGAAAAAAACTTCTAAATACGATGGAATTTCATAAGTACTATGTTTTAGAATCATGGAATATGATGAATTACTAAATACAATTTGTGATTTTGATCACCATATTTACAAAGTGAAGTGATTTTCTTTTCCTTTTTGGAAGAAAATTTGATCACCAACAAAATTCTTCCTGATTTTGATGGTGAATATAATATCCACCAGGTTATGAATTTTTATCAACATCCCAATCCAATGGATCGTATTGAATAATATTGATGTTTTGTATCCAATTAACATATTAATGGTCTATATCCTATTGAAAACATTATAAAATCTGGATTTCTATCCATCATATTCTAAATATAGTTTCTTTTTTCCACATAATCAACATAATGATATACTGAAAATAAATAGAAATAAAAAACAACATGGGACTAAAATTTCTTATTTAATATAAGGTAACTATTTGATAGGTTAACATTTATTGTCTTTCCACAATTATTTTCCATACCTACGTTCCTTATATGGTCTGTTTCATTACAGTATCAGATTGGCCAATGCATATGTACATATTATCTAACTTTTGAACACCCTAAAAAACTAAAAATAAAAAAAAATATAAAATACTGAAAAACATGGGTTGTGTTATGGGTAGGTCAAAAACCACTCTTCATTAACCATTTATCTTCTTATAACTATTATAATTAGTGTTTTGTAGATATCAAATAAGGGTTGAGTGATGAGTGTGAGATTTGTTCCATGTTCAACATTTGAAAAAAAAATAAAAATAATAATAACTGAGGGGATTGATTAAATGTTCAAAATATGGGGATATCTAGCTCTAGAGATTATGGTTTGACTTCTAGGAATTCTTAAGTGAGTTGGTCTTCAAACTTATTGCAAAGGGTGTAGGACAGGTTCGATGGACAGAATCATTTACACTAAAATGTTTCAAAATAAACTATATTTACTACATAGAAAGTGGAAAAAATATAAGGAATTGGTTTTCACACAAACACATGATGATTTAGTAACATTTTTAACTTTTGAATTATTTTCTCAAATTTTTATCATTCATCTCCTTGAATTTTATTCTGATACAATTTTTGAGACATATTTTTCTATGATCACTGAGAATAAATACGTGGTGTGATTTTTCCATTGATAACATTGTTATCAAGAATTAAATTGTAATTTAATGTTAAATTTTTAGGAATTTTGGAATATCTCTATGCATAATTTTTGGAAATGTGACTCTACCCAAGAGTGAAAATGTTTAGGTGTGGGGGTGTGATCGTGTATTGATTCAAAATTCATTTATACCCTTATACCACTATGATAAACTGATTTTGTATTATAAATTCAAACATTAAAAACAAATTTTACTTCATATTTAACTCAAATATTTCGTTTTAATCACTGTTAAAAAGGTTAATTTTACCTTTAAGGATGATTTCATTGTAGTTAGAGGTGATTTGGAGGACCCAGGATGAAGTTAAAGAAAATTGGCTTAATTGCACAAGAATCCAAGAACATATGTGTGCTTAAGCACACAATACTACTAATATTTTCATCCAATTGGTATTATATTTTTTGGGATGACCAAATATTAATTGGAATCAACTTTTATGAATACACCCAATCCCAATTTTTCCATATGTTGGCCAAACCGGACTGATTTGTCCATGGAACCAAATCTACATGATGTTAGAAGTTCTGTTTTGTATTTTTTCCATATATCAAGATGTAGTTGTCAAAATAAATCCAAATATTTAGTTAAGTTATTAAATATATGGTTAAAAACTATTTATTTTTTAAAAAATTGAGATAAGACTATCTATCCATCGAAAAATATGTTCCAATCCGTTTTTTGAAATCAGGGATCCCAAAACCACCTTCCAATTTACCTATAAATTGTCACCTTGGGATCCCCATTTGAAATTTCGACCAAGAGGAAAATCAATATTATTTTGGAGATCCAAATGATTTCTATCATTATCTAAGAATTTTAGGATGCACTATCCTCATAGGGGGGGTTAGGTATGAATATGAAGTTCCACCCGAGCCTCCTCCTCCACTTGATGATGAGCGAATTAGTGGACGATCATTTCGAATGAGCTAACACACTTGGGAGGGAGTTTTGACACTTTTTATAAGACAATATTTTTTTAATTTTTGTGTGAAATATTTCATTTAAGTTTTATCTTAACATGCTACTTCTTTGAATTTTTTTTACTAAAGTGTAACACTTTTTATCTAAACACCGATTAGGTAGATATTTCATGTGGGATTATTGGGTTGATATGATTGGACTACACAAGAATCCTTTTTCACATTAAAATGTATGATATTTCATTATGGTTTGGTATCCCTTATTGTATTCATGAGTTCCAAACCTTGACAACATGTTTTTTGTGTCAAGGGTTGGTTATTTTTGTATTGTTTTAAGAGGAAAGGGGGGAATTGAGATCTTGACAACCCTCAACTGAAGAATTCCATTAATCCATATAAACTTTTCTGAAAAATTAACTATACATGATGTGTAGTAAACTTGAAATGACCTTATTCTCTCATAATTCTAAAAAAAATACCTTGCTTTTTCAGCTATTAAACTCTTTAAATTAAGTTATTTTCATAAAACTATTTTCAAAACCACTCCCTCTTTTAGTACTTTTTATTAAAAATGCATAGTATAAACCCATCAACACTCATTGAGAGAAAACTTAGGGTATCACCTATGCTATAAATATAATTTAAAAACATAATAAATTTTATGTTTCACAATATTGTGGTAACCTATAATCATTACACTAAATTTCATGGTTTCTCATAACTCGGTATGGTTTTATTCACATTCCAATGAGATAAATAGGGATTCCTCGATCCTATATCTTTTCTTGGAAACAACATGATAAAAAATTACCTTGTACTCTCTTCAATTTCCTATATTATTTGGGATAAACCTTTTCAATTCACTGTTTCTCACAATTAGAATTGCTCATGTGAGATTTTGAATTTTGTTAACGGCCTCCCCGCATGACCAATACATATTCATTTATGATAGGGTTATCATTGTTCAAGATGTAAGACCATAAAAGTAACACCATATGTATTTTCACACATGATGTTAAAATACATGGTTTATGTATATGGAATGACATAAAAATACGTATTATCATGTCGCTCTCCTGATAGGACAACTATCTTTAGTTTTGGTCTCCCACCACACCTCCATTCAAAAAATATTTGTGGATTGATTACTGCCATTGCAGGATACATTGTGATGCTTATAGATACACTGTTAGGCTCAGTCAAAATATACTCTTTTCATATTGGGAAACCTATGTCCTTGCCTCAGGACATTAAACAGCATGGTTTCTCATGAACAATGTGTGGATTGATTCTTATCATCACATGACACATAGAGATTCATGGATCTTCAATCCTATGTCTAATGGAAAAAGTAAATGGGAATAATGCACCCCTATGCATAAGGTTAAGACCTATGTGAGAAAGTTTCCCATTCATGAACTATATTTATTTGTATTCCTGTTATCAACAAATATGTTGTGATACTCGAATCATCAATATCATTTCCAACTACAACAACCTATATAAAACATCCCCTCCAAATGTATGGGTTAAAACTGTGAAGGGATATTTTTAAAAAGAACTATGAATTGATTGGTTCCCACCATCACAGGATACATAGAGATACTCCGACCCCCAATACTAGGTTTATCCACAACATATAAAAGTATTAAAAATGTACCCATGATTGCATATGGACTGGACCTATGCAGTGAGCTATCTGAGATCCACTCATGCACAACTTAGTTGATTTCCCATTCTCCCCTTGTTTCTCATGTAGATCATGGATCGTGTGAGCTTATGGGACCTGGAAATTCACACTAACTATGTGAACGAGATATATTTCAGATCGTGGACCATGTCAAAGCAGCAATACTTTCAACTACATAGTATATTTATGTCCATTATTCATGATGTTAAAATTCATGGAAATAAAAACATCCTCACCACATAATGTTAAATATAAAGAAAAAAATCCTCATTGCATGACATTAAATATACCCATAAAATGCATCCCCACAACATGAAGTTAAAATATGAAATCCATCACCCTTCATCATTCTTTATTAGAGGACCCCAAACACATGACCCCAAAAAATAATGTACAGGGAGTTGTCATCATCATTTTAGCACCTCATCCCATAAATTACACTTCATATCATGAGTGCCTCAGGTTGTTGCAAACCTTTCATGCCCTTTGTAAAGAAAAAGAAATATCTCCATTTTATCTTTCTATAGATGTATAAGGTCTTATACCTACCAACCCAATACATCTTGGCCTTATGGGAAGGGATTTCTAATATTTGTAAGTCTAACATCACTGTGGGATGACTCAACACCTGAGGGTGTTCTGGTCCATCCCCAAAATGATTTCACATATCATTACACATGACTTGAGAACCCCGAGCCATGATTTTCAACATTTTAACCTCTAACTCAGAAGGATGTTGGAGTACTCTTTCCTTGGGTATCTTAATTAGGTTTTTGTGTACAATTCCCCTCATCCCAGGTCCATGTCTATCATGACCTTAAACTATATACACTTTTTTCAAAGATATACGAACATAAAATTTATCCATTGGTGGTATAAACTGAATGACCATAAAACTACTAGTAAAAAAGACATAAAAATTGTCCTGTTGAAAACCCGAAAAGGGCGGCCTGAGAAAAATTCAAATCTCCATTCACTAAACTATTAATCTCTATAGTTTATAATAAATTTAGAGAAAAAATTAATGATGCATAAATATTATAGGTCCCACTTCATGCCCCTAGTAAAAGAAAATACATGATCACTAGAACCTTAGGTTCAATAAAATGTCTGAGTAATGATTTTTTACATATCTTAATCGTGATGACATGTTCATTAGGTGGTGACACAACTTTTATGGTACTCGAACCCTTCTGGAATATTAAACTTTTCATAAAACACCTATGTGCCTCTAAATTCTAAGAAAATGTGATCGGTTCCTTATGTTTATATCCTTCTCTAAGAACCCCATGGACATTTGTCATTTTTTCTCTCAACTCTTCCCCATATAAACCTATTAATAGGGTCTTGATGCTCTTAATGGACCCTTATATCCCAAGAAGTCCCCCCTTAAACCTAGGAGTTATTTTCCTAATGATGTGTAACATTATAGGATAACTCCATTAAAAATGGTTAACATATATCGACTGGTTCCCACCTCTAGTTAACTTAGATATTCCTAAAATATGATTTACGATCCCCATAGATAGACTATTCAAAAATATTTGACATCCTCAACATTATGTCACAGTGTATTATACCCCTTCTCAAAGAAGAAATGAAATTATCAATTATCAAACCTTTTTAGGGCCCATGCCATATGATTGGAGACCACATGGTGTAGAGACTGAGCCTCCCCATGAAAATCTAAACTTCCCTAAGGTTCCATAACCCTTCATGTATAGCTTTTGATATATATCTATCTTCATCGCACATGTGTTTGAGTCTTTAAAATATTTTCTGGGACTTGGAAAATGGAGATGATCCTCTTTACTTTTCCATGAATTTAATCCATATGGGCTCATTCATAGGGGTATCTAACATAAAAACTAGAGGCATATCCTCCTAGTAAGTATGGAAATCTGATCCTCGTGATCCCTGGGGGTACCATGGAATAAATCAACACCTTAGGGTGTCATGGTTCATCCTTGGTATATATTCCCAATTTTATATTCATTGGTTCAAACTTCTAGGTTATGAGTTACTTAACCCATATTCCAACTATCTAAGTGTACTTTCTATCACTAATCTTTCACCTTCCATCACCACCCTTTAAGGTAAGGATTTAGGGTGTCATGAACCATCGTGGATATTCATCCCTGATGATTTCTACAAGAATTCAGGGTTCCAAAACCCTTCATCAATGCTCATTATTCATAATATCAATTAATAATTTGGGGTGTTAGAACCACTCATGGACATTTGTTATTTTAAATACCATGAAGGATGCAGTGTTATTGAAGCATTAATGAATACCTATCCTTTATAGAAACATAAGGTATGAGCTAAAATACCTTAAACTAAATCAAGAGAATGTCTGATTCGGAAGTCATTAATCTACAACAATACAAGTTTCGAGCCAGAAGACCTTAAAATATAGTAATATAAGGTTTGAGCTAAATGACTATAAACTACAACAATAAATGTTCAGGGCTAGAATAACCTAAACAATAGAAAAATAATGTTCTAGTTTTCAATACATAAAGAGACAAATATGCTTGAATAGATTTGGGAAATTTTCTGTTGGGTGAAATCTTAGTCGTCTGGACCAAGAGGGGATTTTTCCAACACATAGGATAACCTCAGGGACCATGTTTCAACTAGTTGGAAATCCATAGAAATCATTATCTAAATATAATCAAGTTAAGTTGAAGGCCATTAGAATAGAGTGTTATAGTCAATATAAGGAATGTAAACATCATCCAATAGGCTGAATCTATACGAGGGACTTTGGTGATAAAAATGATATCATTGAAGCTCAGATGAGAGAAGCCGCTTCGAAACCTCATTGTTATATTGCACATGTTATCGAGGGTCAGTGTTACAGTTCCCAATAATCATGTCACTCTAGTTAGACACTATAGAATATTCATGGGATCTAGAATCCATATGAATAAAATAAATTGTTATATGTCAGAAAAAGTAAAACATAATCTCATCAAAAGAGGATCATAATTCCAGAAGAATCCGGCAAAGCGCATGAACCATAAGGAGATTCCTGATCACATGGCTTTATACATGTCTCACAAACAAGATAACCTATGTATATATTATGTACTGTTTAACCTATAATAATCCTTATAACTTCATGACAATCCACCAGACTCATGATTTTGTGACCCTGACATGGTCACACGATCCACATAATGATGAAGTGACCATGTGATCAAACCAGTAGATCATGTGAAACCTCAAAGGTGGTCATATGGCCAAGAAATTAGGCTAATTATCGAGAAATTTCTATGATATGATTCATTATTGGTTCATGAATGTTTTGAGAAAAATAATATCTCATGAAATTGTTCTCACGGATCATTCTTGAAAAAAACTATCTTATGAACAGTTCTAGTGAAGCAGTATCACGAAGTAGATACTATTATCAATCTTTCGAACAAGTTTCATGGCCAATTATTACAAAGGGGTCACATTATAGGAGGGTCACAAGAGATCAGCAAAGTCGAATTATCCAATGATATGAGTTCCCCTATGATCCAATATTTATAGGGAACTTTTTTGAATACAAATAGTCACCCAGATTGCTAAACGTTTCCCAAAACATATATTGGAGATGGCCCCAAAGACTCGAGGGTGGGATTTACTCCCCTCAAAACCAAGACCTAATCCCCACAGATGTCACTCCCGAGGGGGGTCATTTCTTGATTCCATCCAATCAATCATTAACAAACCTGCAAGGGAAAAAATACTCAAATAATGGGTTTTAATTTCTATAAAAAGAAAAGGAGGAGAAGGTGGTCAAGAAATGTGGATCACATAACCTTCAAAATGACATGAATTTTCCTGAACTTTGTAATGTCATGCGAATTGGTCATTCACACCACATGATCTACCTAATATCACATGGATCCCCATTAACAGGCCTCCATATTCATGCGAAAGTGTCCAAGACACTCGTTGATCATGTGGAGGTTTCTAGATGGGTTTCTCAGATTGTCAACTGGTGGTCACCTAACAATCATTCAAATACCTTGAGAAATAAATGATGAAAATATAAAAAAAATGTATATACCTTATATGGAAATTTATATTCTGACGACATGACCATGCGATTTAGAATACACTGTAGATCCCTATTGACAAAACCACCTTATCAGGTGAAAGCACAGTGGCATGTCACCTTCATCATACAAAGGGTATTATACATATCCAAATAATTATACACTAAACTTATGGATCTATAAGACAAGAATAGGATATGTGTATGATGATACACACATGTTGGTGCAAGATCCTACATTGATCACATGATGCACCATGAATAAGAAAATAAAATGACCTGGACAAGGTGCGCGCACCATCAGAAGATCTCATATTGATCATGTGGTGACCTCATGGGAAACCAATGGAAAAGGGTTAAAAAAATTTAAAATAAATGAAAAAAATTATGAAAAATATATAGGCCTTTTTCAGTTGTTGATATTCATTCAATGCACTGATAGGGTTTGAAAGACCTCACAAAACCCCTGACATGTCTGCCTTATTATGCAAGTGCCTATTGATATGTCCCCTTCCTCATGTGAATGATATTGAAAATTTCCATTCATTTATTATCTACCAATCTAACTTCATAGATGAGAAAAGTGGTTTTCCATGAAAATTCTCATGAATCACAAAAAAGACCCATTATTGGTCACATGGGACATCAATGAAAAGGGGGTGATTTTCTTCAACAACACTTGTATAACATCATCAGATCCCCATACCTTGTAAAATAAATAGGTAAATAAAAAAGGGAAAATTATGAAGCTTCTTGTGGAGTTAGGATACTCTAGACATTATGTGAAAGATCACATATGCCCCAAACAATCACCATTGATCGTGTGAGGCCATCTAGATAAGCCAATATGGCCTCATTAAGGCCCTTAGACATGACGTCCTGATCTTGCGATAGCTACCTCGATAAGATAGTATAATCTCATGAGACCCCTTAACATGTAATCATGATCTTGTGAAATCCCTTTTGACAAGATTCCTTTGTTTCATTGAAGACCCTAGATATGTCATCTTCGGTCACATGAAAGCCTCTCCACAAGCATACTGATCACTTGTAGGCCCATAGAAATGTTGGACTGGCCTAGTGGAAGCTCCTTAACATGTACACATAGTCACGAAAAATATCATTTATTCCCCTAGTTTGAATAAAAATGGAAAATTTGGAACATTCTCATGGTTTCTAAATATTGTGCGACACCGTGGATGACCCATGGTAGGTTCATGTGAAGAGAGTGATGTTAAAACCCTCCACTAACTCTAACCCAAATCCAAGAGATACACACCATGAAAGGTGGTGAATAACAAGGCTAATGAGGCCTATAAATACCTATCTCTTAGCATACAAAAAATCAATAATCCATCAAACAGTGGAGCATAGGATCATAATTCATGGAGCATCAAGTCATACGATCACAAGGTCTTCCACCATGTAAAAATCTATACATAGACCTAAGGGATTGTTCAGCATGCAAATGTGCTTCACATGATCCCCCATAATAAAACCATGAAAATTCATCTAGGTCTCATGATAACACTAGTACAACTCATACAGATCATGTGATATCCTTCAGATAATTAATCCTAGATCATGTGACATCTTCCATACATGTCATCCCAAGTCATGTGATTTCCTCTAGATAAGCCCTCTAGAGCATGTGATTTCCTCAAAACAAGTCATTCAGGTCATGAAATATCCCTCAGACAAGTAAATTTGATCATGCGGTTTCCTTTGAACATATATTCTAGTCAACCAGGACATTTACGAATATCCTCAAACATATCAGGTATACAATAAGAACATGTCATGAAGAAAATCAGTATGTTTCAAGTTGACATCTCGGGACATTATATCCTTGTCCATTAGTTATACTAGGGTATCATCAATGTGTAATCTCTAATAAAACTGAACCATGATAACAATAATTCCTACGATAACTAGGATAAGTAGGATTCCTTCCTAAGGCTCAACCTCTATATTAAATATCCAAAGGGAAACCTCAATGTACATGTATCAATCAAACAAAACCATGAGATCTCTGATTACTATAATAACCTGGATATGCAAAACATCTTCATAAGGTTTGAGATAAAATGGGAACATATATTATTGTAATTCATTCCATGCCTCTAACATTACAACCATTGTGGCCTAATCTCTCCCATGGGATGAACATTCTTTCTCATCCATCAGCGGATTGATAAGGCAACTAAACTATGAGAACTATGATTATTTCTATAACCAGGATACATAGGATACCTTCCCAAGGCCCAATATTCATATAAAACATCCAGATAGTTTCCTGAATTCATAATTCCTACATCCATATGTAGCAAGAATGATTACTCATAATCTCATTTTTCTCACACTAATCATGGCTCGCATGGACATATGAATTTTCGATGTTCATATCATTCGCATCATGAATCTCTACCATCTAGGGAAATCTAATTGTGTAGACCCATGTTAGTGTCATGATATGATGACCCCCATACAAGGTTATCCACATCAGGGCATGTCCCAAGGATGTGATTAAACTATGATGACTCTGATTCCTGCCATAACCAAGATATGTAGTGTAACAACCCAAAGTTTTATCAATTAAAATTCCCATATTATAATTATTTCATATGGTATAATAACATAAAATGAAATATTTATCACAATAAAAACATTATAGATGATGAATCAATGAAATAAGAGGTATTTCTTGAAGTTAAAAAACACATACTGATAAAATAGTAACTTCACTTTAAGAATAGTAATATTACCCTTATGAATAGAAAACCACACAATGGGATAGTAAACTCACCTATAAAAGTATATATAAAATTTAATCATCCTATAAATGGTAATATTATATAATTATTTCATAGTATAAGTAAATAAGTGTTTTAAAAATTATTAATTAGGTGTTGGTATTTTTATAAGTCATAAATATTTAATAATTTATTTTAATTTAATAATTTAAAAGAAAATTTATTTTCATAAAATGTATTTATAAATTAATAATTTCTTTCCATGTGATTTTAAAATAATTTTATGAGACCTTAATTAATTTATCAAAGTGTTATAAAAGAAGTTATAATTTTAAAATCTGCATTTTCCCACTAAATGATGTCATTAATTAAAATAATAATTTCCCATATTTATAAATTCAAATCCATAAAATTGAGTTCATTTTTGAATTATAAACATTGAAAAATGTTTAGTGTAATTTTTTTGTATTTTTCTAAAATACTTGAATTTTTTTAATAGTAAAATATTTTAATGTACGATAAATTCTAAATAAAGGAATTATGGAGTCATAGATGATGCATGGATAAGATAATCCCAAAATCCTGAACCATATTTAATTATTTTAATGTATTATTTGAAAATAATAAAATTATTCAAAGTATTGATCCAAAATAATAAACTAATGAATTAAATAATGACAAAACACCCCCCCCCCACCCTCCTCCAGTATAAATACCACCTATCACCATCACTTTCCCTCACACCACTAAAGCCTTCAGAAATTTCAAAATTATGGTAAAATATCCTCTCAAGACCATCCCACACTTCCAGAATATTTTTTCCCTAACAAGGTACCAAAAATATTCCCTAAAGAGGATCTCAAGAAAAAGGAATCAAGAGGTAAAATCCTCATCATTTTCTTTTAATTTCTTTTCACGTTCCTTTTATTTCTTTTTCTATCCTAACCTTCCCTCATCCAAATGGTATAGTAAATTTATTAACTCAAATATATTATAATTATATTATTATAATGGAATAATCAATCATTAAACCCCTCTCCTCTCTCTTTTATTATTGTAATGAAAACGTCATTGGTGAGGTGTTAATTTATCACCTATAAGGACAAAAATATTTCATTTTACATTACCATCTTCATGGTTGGTCATGAAACTATATTTGTTATTTGAACTAGATTATAATATCTGTAATATACATTATTTAATTTTGTTAACCATCATATATATATATGATATTAAATAAGAGTACAAAACTAGTTCATTGTGATCGAAAAACTGCTAAAATTAATATAAACGATTATCATTAACTTGTTATCTATTTATTCGTCCTCACCCAAAATAACCAAATGAATTATATGAACATTTAATATTATTAATTTTCATTAATAACTTATAAATTCATTTCTAGAAAACCATTCTCATCTTACATGGCTATCCATAAATGTATATAAGTAATCCGATCAAGAAATGAAAGGAAACTAACACTCCCGAATGATGAAATTAAATCTCATAACGTATAAGAAGAGAAATAAATGTACTTAATAAAATTATAGTAAATAAAATAAATGTAAAAAATGTTATTGATTATTTAATTAATAGATTTAATTTTTTTATATAGGACATCGAGATCAAGGGAAGAATCATTTCATACATAAGGTAAGGGATTTTACCTGAACCTCCATTTTTCCTTCAGGTTACTATTTCTCTCTCTTTATCAAAATATAATAATTATTTACATATATAAACATTTTTATATTCTACTTTTATTTTCCAAACTCAATTATATAGATTGTATCATCCTTATGTTATGGGTTTTACATGTTTTAATTAGGTTCCCTTCACAAAATATTTCCAAAAAAACGGGTCAAAGGGAACTACCTAATTTCTTACCCATTTTCAAATTCACTCCATAATATGTTTTAAGACACAATTATTTTTCAAAAATAACTCATTTTATCACGAAAAACTACCATAGTTTAATTCTTGTTTTATAAAAACAATTATTCCTTTTCCATTTTAATGAATCTTGAATGTTTTCCATTAAAGTGTACTAAAATGTTTTATTTATAATGTTTATTAAACACTCTTTTCACTTCAATTTGGCATCACTAGCCATGATAAATGACTATATTACATTGTTAATTTCCATGTATTATTTAAATCCATACTTTCATGGACACCATTATTAAATTCACCTTTGATATGCCTTTTGAAATGATTATGATACCCAATTCTTTCCATGGGTAAACCTTTTGTTTATGTTTGATTGATTATATATGATTATTTATGTGGAAAAAATATTCATTAACATGTTATTTTGGGTTCACCTAGATATGTTTCCAATGAATTATGTAATGTTTAGTCTCATAAGACGTCATGTGCGACGGTCTTGGTGGTTAGCCTTGACTCGTGCTCCATGTGCAACGGTCTTGGTGTTTAGCCTTGACTCATGCTCCTCTATGTCCAATGAGACTTTAACAATGATAAATTAATGTTTTATAATTCTTAAACATTAGTATGATTTCATGATTATATGATCCCATTATTTATATTTTATGATTACATATGCTTACTCATGTTCTGTTCATTTTTATATCATTATGTTATTCCTTCTAACACATTTGCTATGCTTTATTTTAATGTTTATTCCCTTAATGGGATTTTTAGCTCATCCCTTCTTTCATGTTATCCCAAGGTTATACTAATAATATGTATGGCCTCAATGGAAGTTAAGAGATCATAATGGATGAAAAATAAATAAATATTTTATTTAGCCCCATGTTTTAAGTTTTATGTACCTAGTATTCCAAAGACACTAGATATTACGATCCTTGGATTGTAAATTCATAGTTAATTATGGTTAAAATCTTTTAATAATATGTGAAAATTATAGGGTAATTATAGTTTTTATCATAGTTAGTTGTAGTAATTTTTTAGATATTAGGAATATAGAACTCTAGTAAGAACTTTAGTGATAACACTAAGTCCAAGAAAACATCCCTAAATTATGGTAAATATAGATTAAGTGGTTTGTAAATAAAATGAATCCATGTATGGATACTAAAAGTGGGAAGTGTTCTGGAATATATGTAACTAGAATTAAAAACTCATACAATGTTTTTCAGGGATAAATTAGGGTAACATTGTACATGACAACAAGCCTTACTATACAGCTAGTTGGACACTCCTAGGGGATATATTTTGGGAAATTTATAAGATCATTACAACCATTATTTAGGGGGAAAATGAGCCAAAAATATATGTTTGGAAACATATAATGGATAACCTAGATTGAATCCTCTGGAATCACAAGTTAGGATATATTTTTCATTTACAAGTTCATCCCTTTATGTTCAAATTTTGTTTTTATTATGATTTTTAGTTGTGTATTCAATCCCCCTAAATGTACTTTATTTTTCTTAGATAGTGGTTTCGAATAGAATAAATCGTGCCAATAATGAATGTGATAGGAAATGTGATGATTTCCCTAATTATATTAAAAATATGATGAGAACGAGTTCTCAAAACATCATGAATGTACATTCTCAACAGGTTGAAGTTATGAATAATAACTTGAATCTTGTGGAACGACCTCCTTCTCATAAGAGAGAGAAAGTTGCAGTCAAATATTTTATGTTGTAAAGGCCTCCCATATTTAGTGGATCTTCTGATCCCCTCCTCACAGAATAGTGTATTAACTCTATTGAAAAGATATTCTTTATCCACTAGTGCTTAGAAGAAGATAAATTTTTGTTGCAGATCAATCATTTTGATGGGGAATCTTATCATTGGATGAAAATGATCAAAAACACAAATTCAATGTAGGAAATTGATTTCATAGTTTGAGAGGAATTAATGAAATTTTTTTTCAACAAATATTTTCCCTAAACCCTCCATCTCAATATGATATGTGAGTTCCTTATACATTAGTAGGAGGAAGATGTGTATATCAACTACTATGGAGTAAACATTAAAAGGATTTCAATATTTGCATCCATATTTTTCATGGACACTAAAATAAAAGTGGATAACTTCTTTAGAAGACTAAATATGAGTATAAAAATGAATTGGTGATTTGAGGCATCGATAGTTATGAGGCGATTGTCTGTTTTTCCCTCAAGGTTGAAATTGAGATCGGAGAATCTTAGTGTTATCATGGTCCCAATTAAATAAACGAATAAATGGAGTCTAATAAGGGTATATCAACATATAAACACCATGATTTAAAGATGAATTAATATTCTATGTGTCAAAATTGTGGGAATAAGTATCATGGGATCTGTAAAAAGGGAACCAGGAAATGCTTAAAATGTGTAATAATTGGACATATGGATAAAAACTACTAAAGGGTTATAAATAATTCCACAAACAAGGAAGTAGAAATAAAGGTTCATTTCAACAATTAGTATGTAGTGAAATATTACAACTGTAAGTAAAAAGGTAATTATTTTATCCATTGTAATAAACCAAGGTTTTTTTAAGGAAATCAACAATAACCTCCAAAGAAACAAGTAAGGGATTATTATATCACTACTAATGAGGTGGATCCGGAAAAAGATTTGGTGATAGGTACACTAGTTATTCATTACAGAATATAAAACATGCTATTTGATTCTGGTTCTAAAAATTATTTCAGGTCTTGCAAGTTTAGTAAAACTATTCAAACATGACCTCAAAATTTGAAGGTTGAGTTATCTTTGAGAAAAGATAATGGGGAAATTATATAATAAAAATTACATAACTCCCCCTGTTAATGTTTTCGGACTCAACCTCCTGGAAAATCTTTTCTAACTTCCATTGGTGGAGTTGGATGAAATATTAGGAATATATTTTCTATCATTATACAAATCCAACATCAACTATTGGGAAATGGAGATCACTCTTCACATCCCAAAGAATCCTCTAATTATTTACACTGTAAGGAGGAAGATGAATCTTTTTCAGAATCATCATCTCATGTGTGGATATTATTGTCTTATAGGAAAACATATGTAACTAAAATTATTGAGAAAAAGGATATGATCATGCTTGAATACATGCTCATTGTGAGGTTTTACACTGATGTGTTCCCTCAAGATTTTTCTGGTATTCCTCATGAATGATAAGTTGAGTTATCAATTAAACTTATTCTTGAATATCTACCTATATAAAAGAAACATTATAGATTGGACACCATTGATCTACAGAATTGAAGAAGTAGTTATAGTAAAACCTGAATAAGGGTTTTATGCACCTGAGTGCTTCACCATGGGGTGAACAAGTCCTCTTTGTCATGAATTAGGATGGACCAATGCACCTCTGCATAGAATATCATGAAATTCATAAAATAAAAATAATTAACAAGTATTAAATTCCATAGATTGATGAATTTTTTGATTTGTAATGTGGGTCTAGTTATTTCTCTAAGGTGGACCTTTAGTCAGGATATCCTGAACTAAAGGTGAGGAAAGAATATATTCTCATGAATGCCTTTTGAATGATGTATAAACATTATGAGTTCATAGTTATTCCTTTTGGACTCAATAATGCTCTATAAATATTCATTTATTTAATGAATATATAATTTAGAGATTGCCTCAAAATAATTGTTGTAGTCTTTATTGATGATATTCTGTTATACTCCAAGATTAAGGAGGAACATGAGGAGAATTTGAATATAATTCTAAATAATGTTAAAAAGAATAATCTATATGAAAGGTTTAGTAAATGTGATTTATATATGGAGGAAGTATCATTCTTAGGTCATGTTATCACCAGAAATGATATATTTCTAGACCCTTTCAAGATAAAGTCAACCAAAGAGTGGCATAGGCTAACATCTGTAAAGAAGATCTGCATCTTTCTTGGTCTATAAAGGTATTACTGATGCTTTTTTAAGAATATATCATGATTTTAAAACCCAATAACCTAGATAAAATGGAAGGGAGTGAAGTTTTTCAAGACTCAAGAATGTCTAGAAAGCTTTAAGGAGCTCAAAAAAGTCTTATCACTGCAGCCATACTCGCACTCCAAAAAAGTGGAGATCTCTTTGTTGTGTATAGAGATTCTTAAAAAAGATATTAGGTTCTGTACTGATGAAAAATAATAAAGTGATAGATTACACCTCATGGAAGTTTAAAATTATTGAGAAAAATCATACCACGCATGATCTACAGTTGGCAGTCGTGATCTTTGTATTGAAAATCTGGCGGCATTATCTTTATGAGGAGAAGTGTGAGATATATACAGATCAAAAGAGTCTCAAATATATATTCAAGAACAAGGAGATAAATTTTCACCCATGATGATGGTTAGAACTTATCAAGGATTTTGAATTCTCCATCCACTATCATCCTCGAAAAGAAAATAAGGTAGTGGATTCTCTAAGTAGAAAGGATCATGAATCATTATCGATTACGGGAATTGATAAGTATCCAATATTATTAGACCAATAAAATATGGATGTGGGAATCCTTAAGGAAGGAACATCATCAATCATTTCTGAAATTATTTCTCAACCATCCATTATGGAGAAAATAAAGGATGCTCAAAAAATGATGTGGAAATTTAAAAAAGGGTGGAAGCTATCATAAATGGGAAATACTCATAGTTCCAAATGTATGAGGAAGGAGTCATGATATTTCAGTCACAATTATGTGTACCATCTGATCTAGAAATGAAGAAGTATCTTCTAAACAATGTAAATAACTAAACATTATATATTAACCTAGGGAATACAAAGTTGTATCAAAATATCTTCAATAGAACACTTGGTGGGAAAATATGAAAAAGGAGATCTTAGAATATACATCAAAGTGCCTGGTATGTTAGAAATTGAAAACTGAATGAAAAAAAGTCTAAAGGGTGATGCAACCATTATCCGTACTAACATGGAAGTGGGAGAACATCACCATGGACATTATCACTATAATTCCAAATACATATAGAGGGAACAATGATATATGAGTTTTGGTAGATCGTCTTACAATGATAACTCACTTTATTGTAATTTGAGAGGACTTATCCCTGGATAAAATTTTACAAATATGCATCAAAGAAGTGGTAAGGATGCATGGAGTACCACTATCAATTATATCTGATCAATATCTGAGATTCACCTCCAACTTATGGAAATTTCTCTAACCAGCTCTAAGCACTGAGATAAACATCAGTATGGAATATCATCCTCAAACTGAGGGCCAATCTAAGTGGAATATTCAGACAATGGAAGACATATTGATAGTGTGTTCTATGAACATACAATAAGGATGGGACCAATATCTTCTACTATCCTAATTCTCATAAAATAATAGTTTCCACCTCAGCATACAAATCTATCCATATTAATCCATTTATGGTAAAATATATAGAACATTTTCATGCTAGGATGAAGTCGTTGAACGTATGCTTCTAGGATCTAAAATGGTCGAAGAAATTGTGAACAAGGTGAAAACCATTAAGTAACACATCAAGGCTGTCCAAATTTGAAAAAGGAGCTATGTAGAAAATAAATGATGAGAACATGAGGTTAAAGTTATGGACATGATATTCTTTCGAATATATCTAAGTAATAGGATCATGAGATTTAGGAATAATGGAATGTTGAATCTCAGGTACATCGGCCCCTACTAAATCCTTGATCATGTCAGAACTATGGATTATCGAATAGCACATACACAAACGATGTCTTAAGTACAATTTGTATTCGATGTGCCCCTATTAAGGAAGTATATAATAGATTCTTCAAATGTACTGAATTCTAAGTTGGTACTGTGGGATAATGATCTCACTTACGAGGAGTAGCCAGTGAAGATCTTGGATCATAGAGATAATGTTCTACACAAAAGACCACTCATCTGGTCAAAGTACTTTAGTGGATCAATAAGTGTGAAGAGGAAACATGGAAATAGGATCAATTGATAAAGGATAAGTACCCACACATATTTTTACCTTAGTGTGTAAAATGAAATTTTGAGGGAAAAATTTCATAAGTGGGGAAGAATCTAACACCACCAATGTTTTATCATTGTAAATTACCTTATTATAATTATTCCATATGGTATAGTCACATAAAATCACATATATAAAACAATAAAAACTTTATAAATGATGAATGAATTAAATAATAGGTATTTCTAGAAGTTAAGGAACTTACACCAATGAAATAGTAACATGGCATTAGGAATAGTAATATATCCCTTATGAATAGTAAACTGGGCAATAGAATGGTAATCTCACTTATCAAATTATAAATAAAATTTAATCATATTATAAATTGTAATATAATATATTTATACCACAGAATAAGTAAATAAGTGTTTTAAAAATTATTAATTTATTGTTGGTATTTTTATAGGGCATAAATATTATATTAATTTTTTTTGATTGAATTAATAATTTAAAATAAAATTTAATTTCATAAAATGTTTTCAAAAATTAATAATTTTTTTCTAATGATTTTAATATAATTTCATGAGACCTTAATTAAAATTTTAATGCATTATAAAAGCCCTTATAATTTTAAAATCTGTATTTTCCAAGTAAATGATGATTTCAATTTAAATTATAATTTATCATATTTAGAAAATATTTTCATAAAATTGAGTTCATTTTATAATTCTACACGATTAAAAATGGTTAGATTGAATTTTTGGGATATTTCTAAAATACATGATTATTTTGTGAATGGTGAAATACGGTAATTTACGATAAATGCTAAATACATGAATTATGGAGTCATAGATGATGTATGGATGATTTAATCCCAAAATATCAATCCATAATTAATTAATTTATTATATTTTATGATAATTTCCAAACTATTTTTAGTCTTAAGCCAAAATAATAATATAATGAATTAAATAAAGAGAAAACACCCCCCTCCACCACTATAAATACTACCCCTCACCACCACTTTTACTCACACCTCTCAAGACTTTATCCTTGTCCAAATTCTATGAAAATATCTTCCCAATCCCCTCCCCAACATCTAATATATTTTTTTATTAACAAAATTCCTAAAAAAATCCCCAAGGAGGTTCTTAAGAATAAAGAATCAATAGGTAAAACCCTCTTCATTTTCGTTTAATTTCTTTTCAAGTTCCTTTATTTTATTTTTCTATCCTCACCTCCCATCATCCTAATGTTATTATAACTCTAGTTACTCAAATATACTTTAATTTTATTATTCTAATGTAATAATCAATCATTAATCCACTCTCATATTCCTTTTATTCTAATAATTAAAACGTCTTTCATGAGGTGTGAATTTATCGCCTTCAAGGACTGCAATTTTTTATTTTCCATTACAGTATTCAAGGATGGTCATGAAACTATTTTTTATGGTTTAAACAGATTATAATATATGAATAATACTTTATTTAATGTTCTCTAACCATGATATATATATTATATTAAATAACATAACAAAACTTTTTTGTTGTGATTGGAAAACTGCTAAAATTAATCTAAATGATTATCATTAACATGTTATCTAATGATTAATCCTATCCCAAAATAACAAAATGACTTATATGATCATTTAATATTAATTTTTTTTAGTAATAACTTATAAATTCAATTCTAGACAACTGTTCTCATCTTACATAATTATCCATACTTTTATATAACTATACGGATCATGAAAACCAAGGAAACTACACTCCCGAACAATGAAATTGAATATCATAACCCAAAAAAATGAAATAAATTAAATTATTAAAATTATAATAAATTTAATACATGTATAAAAGGATCTTAATTAATTAATTAATAGATTTAATATCATTCTTCATGACATTAATATCAAGTGATAAATCATTTCGGACATAAGGGAATCTCCATTTTTCTTCAAGTTACTTTTTCTCTCTCTTTATCCAAATATAATGCTTATTTATTTTTATATAATTATTATATATTCTATGTTAATTTTCCAAAAACATTTATCTAGATCATACCATCCTTATTTCATGGGGATATACATGTTTTAATAAGGTTCCCTTCTAAAATATTTCTAACAAGAAAACCTGATTCAAGGGAACTACTCGATTTCCTACCCGTTTTCAAATACAATCCATAATATTTTTTAAGACAAAATATTTTTTATATAATAAATAATTTTATTATGAACAAATACCATTGTATAATTCTTGGTTTTGTAAACAATTATTATTTTTTCATTTTAAAGAATCCTGAATGTTTTCCTTTAAACCGTACTAAAATGTTTTGTTTATAATGTTTTTTAAAAACTCTTTTCACTAATGTTTGAAATCACTTATCATTATATATTAAAATATTCCACTATTAATTTCCATTTATGATTTAAATTTATCCTTTCATGGAAACCATTATTAAATTCCATTTTGATATACCTTTTGACAGGATTATGATACCCAATTCTTTCCATGGTTAACCCTTATATTTATGTTTGATTGCTTATGCATGATTATTTATGTTGAAAAAATATTCATGAACATGTTATTATGGGTTCTAATATATATAACTCTAATTAATTGGGAAAATATTAGTCTCATGATATGTAATATACAACAGTCTTGCTAGTTATCCTTAACTCATGCTCCATGTGTAATGGTATAGGTGGTTAACCATAACTCATGCTCCTCTATGTAAAATGAGCATTGAATCATGCTAAATTCATGTTTTATGTTTCTCAAACATTACTATTATTACATGATTATATAATCCAATGTTCTATATTTTATTATTACATATTTTTAATCATGTTTCATTCCTTTTTATATCATTATTTTATGATTTCTAACCCAAGTGATGTGATTTATTTTAATGTTTATTACCTTATTGGGATTTTTAACTCATCCATGTGTTCATGTTATCACCAGGTTATCCTACGAAAATGTCCGTTCTAAAAGGAATTTATGAACTCATAATTGATGATAAATAAATACATTTGTTATTTAGTCCCATGTTTTTAGTTTTATGTACCTAGTGTTCCAAACACACAAGACTTTACGAACCTTGACAGGTAATTTGATAATTAATTGTGCTTAAAATAATGTAATAATATGTATAAAATGTTAGGGTAATTATATGTAGGATTCCTTCAATAAGAACAATCTTGATTACCCGGTGCTGAAATTCCCATTTATATGTCCTTTCCACATGATGTTAAAGCGCATGGGTTTAACAAACTATATGGGTTCTGATTAATATTATAAATAGTATATATAGGACACCTCAAAAAGATTCAAGCTCATCCTCAAGATGTTAACCACATCCTGAGATGATAGTTAATTTTAGAGTACCTATTTATATAGCACCAAAATATAATAATCTACACATCAACCGGAAACATATGAATAACCTTGGATAAAAATAGATAGAATCTATAATAACCCCCCCCCCCCCCCCGTACACATGAAAGGGTTCAACAATTAATCATTTTAATAGGTTAAATAGTACAATATTAGAATTTGGAAGGGATGTTAAAATATATCTTAAATCTATAAGAGAGTCTTATATAAGGAAAAAATTCCCCCTAAAATGTTTTGATGAGCCTAATCTCTCATCCTCTCATGTGATGTGAGTTCTTAAGTGCCATTGGCTCTGAAACCCCAATTGAACTTCTACCTTTGGAATGAAGGTTCGTACTAATTTATGGATATAAGAACTAATGGAAATTTTCAATAAGAAAAATAATGTTAAGCCTAACATTAATTAATTTATAAGTCACTAAAAATCACATAATCAATTTACATGAAAAAATAATTCACACACATATGTATCTTTTATGAAAAAACAAATGGTTTGCGGTTGTCAGGTATATGTATGATGTTTAGCTTCTGATAAAATTATCCCAATATCATATATATTTAGTTTTATTTTTTATTCTAAAGAAATGATGAGATGTTATTTATATAATTCATCAAATCAAAAAACAATTGGCAGGATTTGGTATATTCTTTGATAATGGATATTTAAATTGAGGTGTTAGTGGGATGGAAATTGAACATGGATAAGTTCAAGACTAAAGAACATGAATTTTTATAAAAATCTAAATTGATTAGGTTCCATAAGATATTTTAGAAGAATAACTGACTTGGGTTACAATGTAATCTCAAAGGTTGAGTAGGATACATCAATAGCCTAAAAGATAAATATTTCTTATAGAAATGATTATAAACTAATCTTCCTAAATGATGAAATTACAACCTATCAAAAGAATATTGGGAGTTTTGGTTATATGTAGAGTCTATAAGATATGAAATTTGAGATAAAGTCCATATACAGTTACCAATTTTAGATATTGGTGGATTCACCTAAAGGTGTGAGACCCATAGGGTACAAGTGGTTTTCCATGAGAAAATTAAGATGGATGGTATAATATCAACCTATTAATCAATTTTTTTAGCCATAATAGATCATTAAGATTATGAGATATTTCAAATAGATTTCAAAACATTTTTCCGTGTAAATTTAGTTTAGGAAATGTATATGATATATCCAAAAAAAATTAATGTACCAAATGAACATGTTATGGTTTACAAGTTAAAATGATCCAATTAATGATTTAAAATTGATTCTCAGAATTGTAACATCTGATTCTATCATGCTATCAAAGAGTTTGGTTTCATCAAGAATGTGGATGATTCCTATATATAGAAGTGGTTTAGTGGGATTGTTTTAAATTTATGGTATTATATTTATATGGAATACTATTCACTAGAAAAAATTTCTAACATTTACATCTATAAAGGTGTGTTTAAGAAAATGAATCCCTAATAGAACTAATATTTTAAATGATTTTCATTTGAATTACAATGAATAAATTCCTACATATTTTTCATTTTTAACTGATTTTCTTCATTTTAGTTTTTCAATGGTGTTTTATGAATTTCAATGATAATGGAATAATTATTATTTTTTTAATATTTTGAATCATTTGACGAATAAATTAAACAATCCATACCTTTGTTTTCTATTCAAATTTATTTATGAAGAAATTGGTTTTTGAAATTGGAATGGGAAAATTTGGCTAATTCTTAATCATAAATATTGAATATAAGACTCTAAACTTTATAAATATTTGTATCTATAGTAATAAAGCTTGAACATACGTCTTCTAATCCCATAGTAAATATTTTAACTCTATAATAATACTTTCTTCCATTTACCAAAATCATGAACTCATCATCATAAAACGTTTTTCACTATGAATGTAAATCTTTGTACTCCACCATAAGGATTAAAAATCCTTACTAAGAGTAAATTTATATGATGTATATTACTAAGATATATGATCAACACTTTGTGAAAATTAATTAAATATGGATGCTACAAAATTCCATCATGTTTTAATGAATATCAATCCACATGGACACATTTAAAGTGGATAAAAAGAGTCATTTATTAAGGGATGGTTAGATGAAGAATAAAACAGAATAAATTCATGCCATATGCAAGGATATTAAATGTCATCAAACCATGTGTGTATGATAATATCATTATTTCTTCCACCTAAATAATTTAGGGATGTTATGTTACATGTGTATGAATCTTTCCAAGGATTGATAAATGGATGAAATCAAATTGAAATAATTTTTACTCTATTTTCATGGAAAATTCAAACCCTAATAGGATACCACAAGCATATAAATGAATATATATATATATATATATATATTTCTGTGTGTGTGTGGATGACAGTTTCAAATGTGTGTGTTTGTACTATAGGTGTGTTTTGTTCAGAGGGATGGTCAAGATCTATTATAACTGCGGGGAAGATGGGAGATGATTTTTCCATGCTCGACTAAAATCTTGAGTGGCTATGGTAATGTGATCAAAGGAAAAACCCTTTTGAGTCTATGTTTTCTTTCACTATATCTTCTTTATATTTTGTAATGTCTGAACCCAGTTGACACTAAATTGATTCCCTGATTTGCTTCTCCACATGGCCCCAACTGTGCGTCCTCACACGCTACAGGCTGCCGACTAGTAGTGAGGTCCTAGTGTGTGTTTGTGGGAGATTATACCCTCATATAAGAGAAATAAAAACCATGGGTTTTTGTGGAGTTGTACGCCTCTCGGACTCCTTTTGATTATGTGTGGTTTACAATTGGAGAGGAGTACAGGTATAAACAACATGTGGTATATGAGGACTGGGTGGAGTTTTGATCTTCCTATCATCGCTTGGGTCATTCGGTGGCCATTTGCAACAGCGGAAGAACATTGAAGGATCGTTGTTTAGATACCTTGGTGTCTACTCGAATGGAGGGTGATGCATTAGGTAGGGCATCGAAGGATGGTGCGAGGGAAGGGCCAGGGCAGACAAAAATCGGTTCTGAGGGTGTAGGTAAGGAACCTCTTATTCCGGTGGTGGAAGGGAAATTGGTCGAGGAGTGTAGGAGGATGTTTGTGGATGGACATGATCCTGTATGTGGGGAAGGAAATGTTATGGGCAAGTAGTTGGAGGTTGCTGTGAGGGAGGTTACTACTGTAGAGGATGGGAGACTAGAAGGGAGTGGTAGGGAGGTCCATCATCCAGTGGCTGCAGATAAAAAGGAGGGTTCCAGCGGTGATTTGATTGAGTACAGTCATGAAGCTATGGCCCCTTTTGCTATGGTGGATGGATTGGAAGGGACTGTGTTGGCTGTTGCAGGAGATTTTTTGTGGATCACAGAGAGGGGGAGGTGCCCCCAGCACATGCAGTGGTGGATGAGGGATCTAGAGCATTTTTAGAAACTGTTTCCACAGGGGTGGATCGAGGTATGGATGTCTCAGCCAGACATTTTACCCCTTTGAGAAACAGGTTTGAAAGCCACATCAATATCGGTCTAGATTCCAGTTTATATGCTATATCTGAATGTGGAGGTGTGGGTGTTGGGGTCTCCATGACTGAGCCAATTTGTGGAAGTTTGGGACAAGAGGATGTTTTGAGGCCTGTGGAAAATCCTACTAATGGGGTTAGATGCCTTGTTCAGATTGAAAAGAATACTTTGACCCAAAGGAGAGAGAGGAATAGGGGGCACAATGGTAGTGACTCTAAAAATTTTCTTGGTAAAGGGCATGAGCTGGATGGGGATGGTAAAGAAAATATGATTGGACCGACTAGTAATTCATATAGTGATATAGTTCAAGGTGGGAACAAGAGGTTGGCTGAGCGTTAAGGAATGTTATCTGCAACCCCATGAAGAAGAACATAGAAATAATACTCTTATCTTCCATGCTCGGCAAGAACCAGACCGGCCTTTAAGAGGGAGGGTGGTGTGATTGTTGCCTTTAAAAATTATAGCTTGGTCAAACAGTCCTATGGAATTCAACCATCTCAGGATCAGTTGAGGAGATGGGAGTTTGTTTATTTTGAGAGGCAGCACGTACCAACCACTCTTTGGGAATCGGCCACTGCAGATGACAAATTTGGATTGGGATGCGGCGATGATTACGGGTACTATGATTTGTAGTGTGGTTCTTTTTCTTTTTTTGTTTTTGAATAGTAAGTGTCAGTTTATGATGTTGTTGGTCATTTGGCATTGATATGTTTTTGTTTTGGAGATGTTTTGGGTACCAACAACCCATAATCCAGCTATTATAATGACAAAAAATGTTCTCTTCTTATTTTTAGAAGTAAAAAATTGTACTTTTCAGAGATTTTTCATACTTAGAGAATTATTATGGTAAAGAAACATCATTTTTGAATTTTAAATGTCAAAATTAACCTAGTATGAATTTCTTTAAGTTTTCTAAGAAGTATCAATTTTATAAACAATGTTTTTATGAAAAGTGTTTTTTTATGAATAGTTTCTGATGAATAGTAAAAAATATTTTATTATTATATAACTTTTTTTGTGAAATGATGTTCAAAAATCTGACATGCATGGTTATAATTAGGGTTAAAAATGTGGTTCAATAAGATCAAAACAATTTTTTTATTAATATTAACTTTAACCTTTGGAATAGTAATTTTACCCTTATGAATGATAATTTTATCGATGGAATCGTTACATCACGTAAGTATGTATAAATATGTTTTTGTCATCTTAAGTGGTAATATAATATAATTAAATCATAATATAAGTAAATAAATGTTTTAGAAATTATTAATCATGTATTAGTAGTTTATTTATTTAATTTAATTTAAAATGAAATTATTTTTTAAAAAATGGAGTTCAATTTTGGATTCTACACATTGAAACATGGTTAGGGTGAATTTTTGGGATTTTTCCTGGAAGAGTTGAATTTTCAGTGAATAGTAAAAATAAAGTTTTGAGTTTCGGTGTGTTTAATGTCATCATTAATGATATAATAATTATGTAATAATTATGGTATACTTGTGTACTATATGATATTTTATGAGGTGTCCCAAGTTGCCAATACCATGGAAAAATACCATGAGCAACCCCGTGGTTTTTCAAATACCACTAATGAGTTGTCCCTTTGAAATTAATAAAATATTCCCTAATTTTTTCTATAAATACCAACCCATTACGTCATTCATTTCATTCCAAATTCCTCCTAAACAAAGATATGGACTTCTATATCCCAAGGAGTCCTCCCAAGGTGACCTCAATCCCCCCAAGGTCCCAACATTCTATTTTTTGAAGTTATACTTCAGGGTAAGGGAACCTTTCACACTCCTCTTTTAGTCATGACTTCCTTTATGTTATGTCTTCTATTATCCATCTTATTATGTGGGGGTATGTTATTATATAACCTTATTTCTTTACAATTCATGACCAATGTATGAGATACCATTTCCCCTCTCATCAACTAAATTTCTAGATTTTAAAGTGATGTTGTTAGGCTGTCGAATTATCGTAAAGGAAATCACATCTTCTCTTTTTTCAAGTTTTCTTTTCATGTAGTTTGTCATTAAAATATCCACACCATGATATTGTTTATATTTTATTCTATTAATATACTGTAAAATGAATCATTTATTTATGGGATACCCTTTTCCAATTGTTTTTTATTTTTTTAAAACCATGTTATATAGTCGTTATGCTGCAGAATTTTGGTCTCAAAATCTCTCTCTTTTTCTCAAGAAATTATATTATTTTATTTATGTGAATACCCAAACCTAATTCATTTATAGGGGTATTCTTCATGAAATAAAATTGATATATTTTATTGTGTAATTTACAAGAATTTAACCCTCACTCTGTTTCCATGGGTTATAAATGACATAATGATCTCGTTTTAAGCTCTTTTTAAAACATCACGATTTTGATATGAAAACCATTTCTTTTATTATCATATAGTTATTTATGAACATTATTTTTATTATATATGTTTCTAACATAAAAATAAATACATATTAAGGGTTCACCCTAATAGAACTTAAATGAATTGGGTATGAAATTTAATCTCTAGGGATGAAAAGTTTTACGATACCTTGGTGAATAACCTTGTTAATTTTTATGACACCTTTGGGATGGACCTCGGTGATATATTGATTAATGTATAAATTAAATGTTTTAGAAACATTTTGATGATCTATTTCAATTTATTATTATTATTATATGCCACTTTATCTACATGTTCTTCTTCATATTTCTCAAGTTCAATGTAAATTGTTTCACTTGTTTTCCATACGGGGCCTTCTGGTCACCCATTCCTTTGATGTATATCTTCAGGTTATGAGATGCAGTAATTGTCATAAAATGAACATATGATGAATAATTACAATAAAATTATAATAATTTTAATATTTTCATGTATATTATTACTAATTTCTAAGACATTATACTTTAAAGATACTCTATTTGTAAAATGTAATGAAAAGCTATGTAATAAAAAGGTAGGATGCCATTGTTGGTATCAAAGGATAGTTTAGTTATTAATGGAAATTAGGTGATGTAAACTTCAGAAATAATCCTATAGAAATTTTAAATATAGGAAAAACATCCTGGTATTTTGGTGAAATATTATGTAAGTGGTTTTCGAACAAATAAATCATTGTCTAGATATGAACAAGTTGATGTGGCTCTAGCACAGATGTACCTAGGAGTGAGAAATCTGAAAAGGAGTTTTAGTCATGACCCAGGGTATCCTGGTACATGACAACAGGCCTTGTTTCACTCCTAATTTGAAACTCCCGGAGGATATGTTCAGTTAATCCCAAGATTTTTATGAATCTTTATGAAGGATTTATAGTGAAATGTAATTTTTTAAGAATAATGTTTTAAGGAATAAAAATGATTTATAGTTAAAAGATTTATACATGAAATAGGCTTCTAAATAAGGTTTTATTATATTAGAATATAGAGTTCAATAAGAAGAACTGCGAAAATGGTGACCGCAATAGACCATGTTTTGACAACCCTCCAATGGAAGTCAGAATGGAAACATTCATGAGAATGATGAACCAACTAACTCAAGTTATGGGAAATAATATGAATCAAGCTAAGATACACATTTCACCGCAAAGGGAACAACATTCTGTTGAGTCCCTTATGCATAAAATACCACCAACCTTTAGTGGATCTTCTAACCCATTGATTGAAAAATAGTGGATCAGCTCTATTGAGAAGGTATTTTCTATGCTCCACTATTCGGAACAAGAGAATGTCACCTGAGCTATTTACTACATAGAGGGAGAAGCTGATCAGTGGTGGGAGATGGTTAGAAACACGAGACCAAGAGTGTATGTTCAAGCTATGGAGTGGGAAGAGTTCATAGGGATCTTCTTCAGTAAGTATTTCCCTCATTCAATGAGAACACAAATAGAGAAGGAATTTCTCAAGCTAAAGCCTAAGGATAATGAATATGTGAAAAGCTACGAGATGAACTTCATAATGATTTCACATTACACATCTAACATTGTCATGGAACCATATGGGAAGGTTTATAGATTCTTTGGTGGAATAAGACCTCATCTATGGAAGAATCTGTACAACTGAGACTATGACAGCTATGAAGTAATCATACGGAGTGAAATGAAAGTCAAAATGGAGTTCAGTGAGATGCAGTGGTATCATAAATCCCATGATAATAAGAGATCGATGGACCCAAGCCTAGGGATGACATTTGATCAAGGAAGAGGAGGAGAGAAAGTGCATCTTCCCATGTGTAACAAATGTGGGATGAACTATTCGGGGAACATCCCGCTCGGGAGAAGGATGTGCCAAAATTGTGGAAGAGATGTCCACATCATTTGGAATTGTCATAGTGAGGCGAAGCCTCACCTCCCAAACACTAATGAAAAAGGGAATATGGTTCAGGACCTAAATGATTCCAATTCTATAAGTGTGTACAACTTGGAAACATTGTCAATCACTGCCCAAATCTGAGGGCAATAGAGGGGAACCGTCATCAGGCTCAACAAATGCCATGGGATCAAGGTTTTGCATTTGCTATCATGACAGCTAATTTTGAATCTCCAAATGATGTGGTGGAAGGTACTCTTATTGTTATCTAAAATCTATAAATTAATTTGTTTGATTCTGGTTATATGCATTCCACTATTTCCTCTATGTTTACATATAATTTTGAATTAACCCCTGAATTTCTAAAATCAGAGTTATCAGTAAAGACTCTTGTTGGGATAATCCATGAATCATTACTATTTAGAAACTCTAGTATTTACTGTAGTGATCTCAATCTTATCACGAATTTAGTAATCATTCCCATGCTAGAATTCAACATTATACTAGTGATGGACTACCTCTCAATGTATAATGCTATGATAAAATGCAGAAGCACGGAAATATTAGTAGTATTGAATGGAAAAACTACAGTTATCTTCCAATGAGAGATATCTCAAACTGATCTATTTCGAGAAGAACCTCATGTATCCTTATTTATGGATTTGATCAGTGAAGAATAATATGAAGGAAATGAGAGTATAGAGATTGAAAATCTACCCATCATCCAGAAATACATTGAAATATTTCTTGAGGAGTTACCTAGAACTCCACAAGAATGGGAGGAAGAGTTCTCCATTGAAATTATTCCTGGATCTAATCAAATATCAAAGACCATGTAAAGTATGGAAAACATAGAGCTAGAGGAATTTAAGAAACAAATACAAGATCTTTTGGAGAATGGATTTATCTGACTGAGTGTGACTAATTGGGGAGAACTTGTTCTCTTTGTGAAGAATAAGGATACATCAATGCATCTATGCATTGACTATAGAGAACTGAATAGGATAACATTGAAGAATAAATGCCCTCTTCCAATAATTGATGAATTATTTGAACAACTTCATGGGGATCCATTCTCCTCTAAAATTGATCTTCGGTCTGTCTAACATCAATTTAGGGTGAGGAAAGAAGATTTAAAAAAATTGTCCTTCAATCAAGATATGGGCATTATGAGTTTTTTGTTATTCCCTTCATAATAACTAATGCACCTTCTATTTATAGGGATTTGATGAATAGAGTCTTTAAGTACTACCTTGATAACTTTTTGGTAGTTTTTATTGATGATGTTCTGAAATATTCCAAAATATGGGAATATCATAAGGGTCCTCTCAGGGCTATTTTGAAAACTCTATAAAAGGAGATGATTTTTGGAAATTTCAAAAAATGTGAATTTTGGTTACAACAAGTTTCTTTCTTAGGGAACATTGTATCTAATGAAGGAATCATAGTTGACCTTGCAAAAACAATGGTTAAACAGTGGCCTCAACCTACAATAATAATTGAGATTCGTAGTTTCCTTGGATTAGCGTTATATTATAGGTGGTTTGTGAAAAACAATTCACATGTTTCTAATCCATTAAACAAGTAAACTCAAAATTGGGTTAATTTCATCTGGATAAAGGAGTGTGAGGAAAGTTTTCAAGAGATGATGAAGAGATTGGTTACTGAACATGTTTAAACTCTACCCTCAAGTGGTGATGGATTTGTAACTTTTACTGATGCATCTATAAAAGGTATTTGCTGCGTCCTTATGAAAATTAAAAGTTCATCGATTTTTCATCTCGACAGTTGAAGACTCGTGACAAGAATCATCATACACATGATATTGAGTTGGTTGTGGTTGTTTTTTCTGTGATGATTTGGAGGTACTATCTTTATGGGGAGAAATGTAATATATACATATACCATCAAAGTTTTCATTATATTTTCACACAAAAGGAATTGAAAATGAGACATAGGATATGGTTAGAACATCTTAAAGACTATGATTTTTCAATTCATTATAATCCTGTAAGATCATACAAAGTCGCTGATGCATTAAGTAGGAATGACCCAGTTGTTCTATCTATGATGAAGATTCAAATAGGTCCCTTTATAAATGACCTAGTAAAGTTGGACCTGGGAATTATAAGGGAAGGGACATCATAAACACTATTACAAATTATTTCTCAACCGTCGTTACTAGAGAATATCAAAAAAGATCAGAAAGAAGATCCTTTGTTACAAAATAAGTTTGAGTCTATGAATGATGGGAAGTTTCCTATGTTCAATATTGATCAAGAAGGTGTACAAAAATTTCATAAAAGACTATGTTTTCCATTTATTCCATAAATAAAGAAGGAGCTTGTGCATAAAGCTCATCGATTTATGTTCTCGATACATCCTGGGAGTACCAAAATGTATAGAGACCTCCGTATTCATTATTGGTGAGATAATAAGAAAATGGAGATTGTTGACTACTCTATAAGGTGCCTGGTATGTCATCAAGTGAAGGAATACCGGTAACATCCTAAAGGGGTATTAAAACCACTGCCCATACAAGTATAGAAGTGGAAAAATATCACTATGGACATTGTCCCTGGTCTCCTGAGAACTTCAAAATAAAACAATGTGATATGGGTTATTATGTACTGTCTCACCCAGGCTGCCAATTTTATCTCTTTTTGGGAAGAATTATCTCTTGAAAAACTTGCCAATATTTACGTGAAGTAAGTGGAAATGTTGAATGGAGTTCCACATTCTATCGTATCTCATCATGATCCAAAGTTCACATCAAAATTCTGGAGAAGTCTTCAACATGATCTGTGTACCGAATTGAATTTCAGTACGGCCTATCACCCCAAAAATGATGGCAATCTAAGAGAAAAATTGAAACAGTAGAGGAAATGTTGAGAACATTATCAATGGAATTTAAAGGTGGATGGGATCAACATCTCCCATTAGTTTAGTTCTTTTACAACAAAAGATTCTACTCAAGCATTCAAATGGAACCCTATGAAGTTCTATATGGAATGTGATGTAGAACTAATACTTGATGGGATTATGTTGGTGAGAGAAATATTCTTGGGTCGGATCTTGTGGAATAGATGACAGAATAGGTGCATGCCATCAAGTAACACATTAAGGATACTCAGAGTCGGCAAAATAGCTATGTTGAAAACCGTTGAAGGGACTTGGATTTTGATGTTGGTGAAAAATTCATTCTTCTAATTTCACCTTGCAAGAGATTCATGAGGTTTGGGAAGAATGTTAATCTCATCCCTAAGTACATTGGACCCTATAAAATCATTGATCACGTAGGAGCAGTGGCCTATCATCTTCCACTTCCTCCAAATTTAGCACAAGTTCATGATGCCTTCCATCTATCCCTCTTGAGGATGTATATACCTGACCCTTCACATGTACTAAATCTAGAGGTGGTACAACTGAAACATGACCTCTATAATGAGGAGTAGCCGGCGGAGATCTTGTATCGTAGAGACAAGGTTCTATACAATAGGACTACACACATAGTTAAGGTGTTGTGGAGGAACCACAAATGTAAAGAAGCCATGTGGGAACCCGAGGAGTCTATATGGAAAATGTACCCACACATTTTATCTTCAGAGGGCATGAGTTAAAATTTCTAGGATGAAATTTATTAAGGGGTAAAGAATGTAATTATTTGAACTTTTGAATATTACTTTTTTCCGGAATTTTACTGTTATTTTTTTTGTAATCAACAAAACTATAACCTTTTAATTAATGAAGTGAGTATAATTAAAATGAGACTATTGGATTTCGACTGTTATAAGAATTTTGGTCAATATGACTATTGGAAACTATACTCATAACATTGTGATTTTTTTAAATACAAATGATCATCGTTGATTAACATAGACAGAAGAGTTGATGGCCTCATCCAGTAGACTCAAGCTGTATGAAGCCCATCTGTAGGAGCTTAGGAAGAAGGTTTCATCGTTCGGCTTCACTGTGGACCAAGCCCAAGCCGAACTAAAACAAGTTAAGCTTGAACGGAATCACTTACGGGAGAAGTTCAAGTTGATAGAAATCACCACTCGGAAAATTTTGCCTAAACCATCCCAAGATTCTATCACCATAGCAAACCTTACACTTAGGTCCTATTCAGGCATTATAAGGGGTTATGTAACGTGGCCTTAGTGACTTTTTGTAATCCCATGGTATAAATAAAATTTTTATTTCATCATTCCTATTTTAGGAATAGTTCTTCTTAATTAATTATATGTTTAATTAAGAAAAAAACGATAAATTGATTTTAGAAGTAAAAAATTGTACTTTTTAGAGATTTTTCATACATAGAAATTACTCTGATAAAATAAACACCATTTTTGAATTTCAAATGTCAAAATTAACCTTGGATGAATTTTTAGAAGTTTTTTAAGAAGTTTCAATTTGATGAATATTATTTTTATGAATAGTGTTATTTATGAATATTCTTTCATGAATAGTGTTTTTATGAATAGTAAAAAAATATTTTATTATTAAATAACTTTTTCAATGAAATGATTTTCAAAAATCTGACAAACATGGTTGTAATCAGGATGAAAAATGTGGTTCAATAACATTAAAATTTTTTTGTGTGAATAGTAGCATTACCTTTTGGAATAGAAATTTTTCCCTTTATGAATGGTAATTTTACCAGTTGAATAGTAACATCACCTAAGGAGGTATAAATATGTCTTTATCATCTTAAGTGGTAATGTTGTATAACTATATCATAGTATAAGTAAATAAATGTTTTAGAAATTATAAGTTAAGTATTAGTATTTTATTTATTTATTTTAATTTTAAATCAAATTATTTTAAAAAATTGGAGTTGAATTTTGGATTCTACATGTCAAATAATGGTTAGGGATAATTTTTGGGATTCTTCTGAAATAGTGGAATTTTCAATGAATTGTAAAAAAATATGTTTTGCGTTTTGGTGTGTTTAAAGACATCATTAATGATGTAATCATGATTTAATAATTCTGGTCAACTTGTGTACAGAATGATATTTTATGAGGTGTCCCATGTGGACAATACCATGGCAAAATACCATGGTCAAGCCCATGTTTTTTCAAATACCACTAATGAGGTGTCCCTTGAAAATTAATAAAATATTCCCTCATTTTTCTATAAATACAAACTCATTCTTTCATTCCATTCATTCCGAATTCCTCCTCAATGAATCTCTAGTCTTTTTAACACCCAAGGATTCCTCCCAATGTTCCCTTATGCCCCCCAAGTTCCCAACCTTTGAGTTTCTGAAGTTACACTTCAAGGTAAGGGAACCTTTCACCCTCCTCTTTTAGTCACGACTTCTTTTATCTTATGACTTCTAGTTTCCATTTTATTATGGGTGATTATGTTCTTATATATCTTTATTTCTTTCCAATTCATGACCAAATTATTATAGACCCTTTCCTCTCTCATCATATTATTTTTTGAATTTTTAAATGACGTCATTAGGCTGCCAAATTTTAGTAAAAGAAATCACATCTTCTCTTTTTTCATGTTTTCTTTTCATGTTGTTTGTCATTAAAATTTCCACACCATGATAGTATTTCTATTTTATTTTTTTTTCTTATACTATAAAATGATTCATTTACAGATTGTAGACCCTTTTCCCCTCTTTTTTTATTTTTTTCTAAAACCATGTTATATAGTCGTTATGCTATAGAATTTTCATCTAAAAATTTCTCTCTTTTTCTCAAGAAATTATCTTGTTTTATTTATGTGAATACCCAAAAAAATATTTCATTTCTAGGGGTATTCATCAAGAAATAAAATTGATATATTTGATTCTGTAATTTACAAGAATATAACCCTCACTCCCTTTCCATGGGTTATAATGGACATAATGATATCATATTAAGCACTTTTAAAAATGTTAAGATTTTGATATGACACTGATTTTTTTATTCTATTTGGTTTATTAATAAACTTTGTGATTATGATATATGTTGATCACATGAAAATAAATAAATATTGAGGGTTCAAACTAATAGCACTCCAATGCATTGGGTAAAGAATTTAATATCTAGAGATGAAAAGTTTTATGATACCCTGGTAAATAACCTTTGTTATGTTTATGACACCTTTGGGATAGACCATGGTGATACGTTCTTGAATGTCTAAATTAAATTTTGTATCCACATTTTCAAGTTATGGTTCATGTTATTATTATTATGATATTCCACGTTATCTACATTTTCTTCTTGATATCGCTCAAGTTCACATGTAAACTGTTTCACTTGATTTCATTATGGGGTCTTGTGCTCACCCATTACATTGATGTATGTCTCCAGGTTATGAGATATAGTAATTGTACTTAGGATGAACCTATGATTAAGACTTACAAGTCTATTATAAGAATATTTTATGTTTTCATGTATATTCTTCCTTATTTCCCAAACACTAGACTTTAAAGATTTTCTCTTTGTAAAATGTAATGAAAAGTTATGTAATAAAAAGGCGGGATTACATAAATCATCCACTGGTCCAGTGATATAAATTAGAGTATCTAAAATAAACTAAAATAAAATTACATGTATATACTATTAAATTCGATATAAACCACATAAATAGTCTCCATTACACTTTCTAGCTGCTCTGGCCCAATCATAAGAATCCACAAGAGTGTATGTGCTTTATCATTAAATAATGGTCCTTACCATATCCCTCATGTATATGTTCTCAACATGAAAGTAGAGATGTGTTCTAAATGAACAGAGAGGTTAATGTAAAAGGGGTGATGAATAAATCAAGATATGATAACCCTAAATGTGAACCTATAATCTTCTATTAGAAGTGAATTCCCATGAAATATTCTCAACCAATCTGAAACATAAAAAATGATGTAAATAAAATAAAACCACAATTATTCCTTGGTTCTATGATCCTAATAGACCATACCTATTTTTTCAACACTAGAATATCTTTTATCACTATAATTGTTATACAAAAACCAAGACCCAAGTTATGGAACCAAGGCTTCTATACATAGTGATAACTAATGGTGTCAGCACCCTTGGAATCCCCAAAAAAACATCATCAGTTCACTCAAAAACTATTACCTAGTACCTATATGTATTATTATGATACCAAACCCATGAAACAAAGATATAGTTCATGGAGCATCAATACTGCACCTAATTCATACAGTATAAAACATATGCTTGAATCCATAGTTCTACATCTCAATCGCCTATATGGAATTATATATCCACTATACATAATTAGGCATAACATAATTTCATTTAACATATGAACACATGGAAGGTATTACACATATTGAATCCATGTATCACTAAAGGCGTAATATTGTTCCATTCAAACTATGAGCCCATCCATGTTATTCCATATATGAATCCAAATATCTCTCAAATTGTAATATAATATCATATTCTTTATGAACCTTTCCAAGGAATTATGTAGGAGGAACCCAAGTATCATTAAAGGAATAATATATTCTCATATTCCCTATGATTACATCTAATGAATTTTGTACTTGGAACCCATGTATCACTAATGGTATAATGGACAATATAATAATGGTTCATCCACCCCGACCCTGAGGATCCTCTTAGGCATTTATTAGGGAGATCATCATCTATGCTTAAGAATATCTTTAGAATAAATGTTGAATTCCATGTACATTGTGTAACTCTATGTGCATAAATTTAAATCATTCATAGCTTAATTTCTTTTATCCTATGATCCCATCTAAGGAATTCCATATCAAGAATCCAAGTATTTTTCTAGGAATAGTATAATTCCATTTAGACTATGATCCCATCTAAGAAATTTCGTATCAGGGAAATAAGTATCCATAAAGGTGTCATATGCCAGATCCGAGGAAATACCTCTAGGAATCCCCATCATAGAATCACATCGTATCAGGACCCATGGGCCGAGTTCCAGGAAGAACATCTGGAATCGAAGCTACATCAATAGTAACTGACAGAAAGAAATAATAAAATAGTAAGGATAGATAAATTCATAAACCTTCCACTACTTCAATAGTCACTTGGGGTTTCATGTTTGGTATAGGTTATAAGCCAAAACCCACTAACATATCAACCCAAACCCCTAATGCACTGTCTTAGGGGTGGTAAAACATCGAGAAACCCCCTGGGTACCTTAAATAAAACATAGAGTGTTTATTCTACTCAGGATCCTCGTGCTCCACTCATAAGAAAATTTATCCCTCTTGAGATCCTCTAAGATAACATGTAAGATAAGTAACCCCTCTTTGGATCCTCAAAAATAGTAATCTATAATAGGCATACAACATGGGATCCTCATAAGGATTAAGTAAGTGGAGTCTTCCTATAAGGGCTCATGTAAGTTGAAACATATGTAGAGAAATCCTACATGGGATCCTTGGTCATGACAAGATCTCGGAGTAACACATCCCACAACCCTATTTCTAACATCTATCGAACTCTTGGGCTAGAACGTCACTTCTCACAAGGGAGACATATCTATTGGGAAAATATATGTAAGAATAAATCTATAGATATATCTCATGAACATATCTGATCAAGGTCTCATTCTTGGTTGGTCCAAACACCCAACTAGTGTATCTTTTCCAGTCACATATTAGTCCCAATAATCAGGGACTATCCAAAGATACATCTGATGAGGACCTTGGGGAAACCATTACAAGTCTAATAAACATCATAAAAAAACTAAAAGGTGTTTTATTCCATGTCTCACTAACAAGATATGGACGAAATCAATTATTGGAGGAAGAACCTCTACATTGAGTCTATCACCCCAAAATGGCTCTTAAAAGGACTCAAAACACCCTAAGGGTTCACAAATCATGATATATAAATCCAAATGATCAAATTGGATAACTCATATGTCTAATTATGAATTCGGGGAATAAAAACATGAAACCCCCTCATAAGGGTAGCATGGTAGAAGTACACTACATGCATACCCAAGTAAATGGTGTGTACTCCTAAATCTCCACCTACTCATGTACACCAATTGAAAATGTAATGCAAATCCCATGTAGACAGTGTTTAGATCATGTCAATGGTTTTTATCGTACAAGGGGTGTATTTCTGTGTACGTCATATGTCCTGGACATGTGTCTTAGCATGGTCATGGGCTTCTATATAGTGTGCAACCCACACCGGGTATGGTCATGTACTCTATACAGACGAGTTCCCTTACATCGGTACTCTGGCCATATACATAGCTACATGGAAGAGTACAACTACACGATGTGTACTCCAAATACACAGCATGTACTAACAAAAATCCATCATCCCCGAATAGGAAGAACACACGACATGTGTTCCTAAACTACAAATTTTGTGATCGGATTTCCTTAACTGAAAACCCCTACGAACAGACCGAAACTCATTTTTGTTCCCCAAAACCTATCGATCAACCCTTAGGGGTCCTTAGTAATCATAAAATATATTTAAAACTATAAATAAATAAATATATAGTTATTTATGTCATAATAAAAAAATACCCTATCTTTGGGTGGAATCCACGGAAGCTTCACCTATTTCCAGTATCCGTAGTTGTCGCAAGAGGATTCGACTCCTCCAACGTTCTATAGAGTAACATATCTTCCTATATCCCTTTTTATTTCTCTAAATTTCCATATCCTTTATTAATCATGATGAAGTAAACCAACATGGATCAGATTTGAGAATCCATGGGAAAAACGACAAAATAAAAATGGAAAAATAAAATGAAGAAAAAGAACAGCGGCTCGGGCCCTGCCCTAGTACCCAACATGATTTTATACCTCAATTAAGAAAAAACCCCATTTCTAACTCAATGATAGAGACATACTATCAATTTAAATTTATATTCAAAAGACATATCCAAACATACATGTGTGAACAAATTAATATTTAATTAAGTAATTATTAATTATTAATTATTTCATGAAAATTTTAACAACTCATATTTATGGAAAACTATTATCCTAGTGTAAAAACCCTATTTTAGAACCAAAAGAGTGGTCAGAAAAATTATCATAGATCATATACTAGGTTAAAAAGACCATTTTAACCCTCATAAGCATCTAAATCAAAAAAATCAATTTTATATTTAATTTCACTGTTCGAAAAAATGAGCCGGTAAAACCTACCCACCATAACACTTCACGTACACAAGAAGACTTGGTGTTCAAACAATTACCGTGCTCTCATCCTAAGAATCCATAAAACATTGTTACTTTGGTCATCCAACAACTAGTCTTCCAACGTTAACAACTATTCACATAAGTAATAAGATCTTCCACAATCGATCTAATACTCCCTACCATGGGAGAACCCTTATCGTCAAATCACAACTGATCTCTATGTTCAAATGCTCACCCTCCATTCATCAACAAAAACAATGACTAGAGTTTCTATAACTACTCATACTATAGAACCAATGCAGAATCATTAAAACATCACTTATACCTACATTTCAAGAATTGTTTCCTTGAAAATCATCAAATTTGAACTCATAAATAGGGTCTACACCCTCAAAAAGCCAGGGTTGTACTCCCCACTATATGTATTACCTTATACGTCTCCTTCAGTAGAAATCTTAAGGATTTCATTCATCAACCAAAAAATTTATTTAAAAGGATTGTCTTATATTCGATACTCTCCTAGTTCACTCAATACGACTTCAACATATATGACATGATTATATCTAAACTAGTAGTATACTAATATTCCATCGATTGGAATGAATCACTCTCCTTAAGACATTTTTACATCAATCTAGGATATATCTACCTTTAACCAACTCATGACACCACATCTCTCGAAAATGTGTTTCTAGGTCTAATCATGGTTGAACGACCTCATGGAACCCATTTTAGTCACAATATATCCCTTATAAAGGGAATTATTTTTAATCTTACCCAAAATCTATGAAACTCTATGTCCATAAGTATTCCATTAAAACCATTGGTCCTTATGATACACCTGGCCACTCATTTATTAATGAAATAAATGGTACCATAGGAATCTAAAGCATACTATTATCACATCACTCATGATTTAGTGAGTAATCAATCACTAAAGCTAACCTAAACATGTCGTATTTCATGTTAGTCTCATTAAGCTAGAAGTTACCTTAAAACTCTTCTTCAATAACTATCACCTCCATGTTCTAGGATTTATTCCATTGTCTCTCATAGCATGGTATCATTTTCTGAAATTAAAGAGTAAAACGTGAAACTACAGGTAAACAAGTCCAGGAACTCGAACAGTCCTTCCCATGGAATCTAGTCTCGATTACCAAGAACCACAGGTGCTTCATCAAAAACCAAAAGCACCATCATGACTATATCTTAAAACCCAAGCATCTACCATAAATTAATATCAACATAAGAATACGACCAAGATATCTCCCATGGAAGGGATCCATAAACCCTGGCCTACCCCTCCCATAGGTATCCCTTGATCAAACTAAACATCAACATATAAGGGTCTGATTCATAAATAAGGGCCTCTGGATATCCCAACTATACCTATCAATCAAGTCTCATAACATAGGAACTAGGTCCTACCACCTATCCCATAAGTCAAAACTATATCCAAGATCACATCTCATGGTTTGTCGTCCACACACCTACCTCAATTCAAGGCATTCAATGCACCTGTAAATCCTCTCTATAGGAGGTAAGGATAACATTGACCTATTGGGGTCAAAACCTATCAACATGAATTCAATTATACATGTTTTAAATTCCTATATAATAAAGGAAAACATTCAATAAGTTTTAATTGGAAACCCATTTAAGTGAAACCCATTAGTAAATACTAATTTAAGGAATGAAATTTAATGTAATCACCTACCAAACATTGACCTACCACGCCCTAATCCCCTCTAATAATACTCATAAGGAACTTCTCCCTGTAGGGTTATAATATGAACATAAAAAACATGATGAACTGATGCTCATCAAGAATAAACATATGGTAATACACCCTCGAGGTCCTTTTTCACTATTAATTATTAGGTACCTATCAGAATTACACTAGATTATAGGACTTGATAACCATGAACAAAGGTTGATTAAGTAAAATATTGTAGTAATCTAGATGGGAAAACATTATGTAGGTTGTTATAAATTTTAGTTAACTTCACATAAAAATGATACACCCATAAAGGGCCTACTGAATGGGAATCAACTTCCAATGATGAACTATGAGGGTAAAAGATATCACATAACATCTTCTCAAAAATATATGTTGTACAACACACACATTATACAGATAAGTATAATTTCATTCCAAGCTATGAAAGAAAACACTGTATAGGTTATTCTAGTACTTTAAATACCCAAAACTATGTAAAACTATCTTAAAGGGATCCAAAACATGGGAATAATGTTCCCTATTAACCTAATAGGGTCACTTCACCTCTCGTTCATGAGGAATGATTCATCATCCTCACCATCAAATGTCTAACTATATATCTACGTAGCCTACCATTAAATGAAAATATATGTACAAGTTGTCCTAATTGAGTATAATTCCACCAAGAAACTATATAGGGATGAACTTTTTAGGTTGTTTTTGACAATTTAAAAAAATTTCCTCTATCATCGTTATCCAAATAACCCACTAGAAGGACTATAACATGAAGAAACTATGTGATGAATACGACGAATGAGATGCCTCTTGCATTTTCCAGCAATGATTCAAGATCAATCCTTGACGTCTATCCAATAGTCCAAGAGCTATAAATCCATAATAAATAATGAAATCCATAAATAATTTACATTGATCAAAGTGAAATTCATATAAAACTATAACATCATATATCAGAAAAAATAATTCCATATCCCTGGAAACCAGGACTTCTTACTACAACAATTGTTCTTGTCGCACTAGTTTGATATCCATCAAAGGTTATAACAAATTCCTAATACTTCTATCAACCATATCCTAAATAATAATATAATAGGAAAAAAATTACTATGATACCACTTTGTAACATCACATCCAGGGAACCACTAAACCAGTGCCCCGATATGGTTTTCCACCTGGCCTCATGTACACCTACCAATATGCCAGAGGCTACCGAATAACAACAATATACTAGGGTGTGTCTGTTGGGAGACTACACTCTCATATAATATTAATAAAAATAATGGAAATAACTTAATTTCATCCATAGTAGTAAATAATCAATGTGTGGAAGAAATAAATATAAACACAGATTTAATAAATGATAAAATGTAGTAAAGGCCCGAACGACCATGTCATATATACAACACTAATCACCTACTGGGATGATCACATATATAGGAATACATAAAATAAACTAAAATAAAAGTACATGTTTCTAAATTTATATCTGAGTTGAACCACATCCCCAGTCTCCTTGACTCTATCAATCTACTCTATCCCGATCAGAATAATCTACATGATTGTATCTGCTCGATCATGAAATTGAGGGCCTCTCCCTACCAATCATATATTTTTGATCAACATGAAATTATATATAATTTTTTCATGCATGCTGAGGTTGATATTCAGGGGGTGATAAATAAATCACAGTATGACACCCTAAATGGGGAACCTATAATCTACTGTTGTAATCATATGCTAATGCAATATGCCCATCCTAGATAAAACATCATGATTAATGTAAATAAAATAAAACCACAGTTGATCCTTAGGTATATTATCCTGATCGACTATACCTGCTTCATCAAACACCTGAATGTATCTGATCTCAATACATGGTATAAATAAAACTAGGACTTGAGGCATGTAACCAAGGTGTCCATGCCTAGTGATAACCTATGGGATCCATATTTATGGAATTACCAACACAAAAATCATCACTTTACTCATTAACTATTACCCTATACCTTGATATATCAATTTGATACCTAACCCATGCATCAAAGTGATAGCACCTAGATCATTAATCCAACACCTAATTCATATTTTATAAAACTCATTCTTGGAGCCTCGATCCAACATCTCAACCACATATGTGGAATGTTGTGTCCATTATTCATAATTATGCATGACATAATCAAATTTAACTTATAATCCCATCCAAATCATTCCATATAAAGAATAATAGTATCTCTTAAGATTTAATATAGTTATATTCAACCTATGATCTCATCAACGATATTTCTTATAAGGAATATAAGTATCACTCAAGGTTTAATATATTCCCATATACCATATGAGCTCATCCAAGGAATTTTTTAATAGGAATCCAAGAATCATTGAAGACATAATATAGCATCATCTTCCCAATGATCCCATACATGGTATTCTATATTAGGAACCCATGTATCAGTCAAGGAACAATGGAAAATGTAGTAATGGTGCATCCACCCCAACCCTGAAGAATATCTCAGGCATCGCTCAAGGATATCATCGCTAATCCCCAAGAATATCTAAAGAATAACTATTGAATTCCATTTCCTGTGTGGAATGACATTTCACAAATATTAATTATTCATTGATTAATTTCATTAATCCTATGATCCCATCCAAATATTTCTATATTAGTAATCCAAGTATCACTCAAGTCATTGTATAATTCCATCTATCCTATGAGCTCGTTCAAGACATTCTGTATTCATAATCCAAGTATCAGTCAAGGTATAATATGTTAGATACCAGGATGTACCTCTAAGGATCCCCATCATAGAATCACATTATATCTAGACCCGTTGTCTAAGTTCTATGATTAAAATCTGAAATCAAAGTTGAATCAATAGTAACTACGTGAAATAAAAAATAAAAAGAGTGTGGGTGGATGAATGCCTAAACCCACCAAAACATCCACATCCCATTTGACTTAGATATTTGGTATGTGTTCTAAAGTGACAGCCACTACCATATCTACGCAAACCTCTGACACAATAGATCAAGATAGGCCGAACAATAGGGAACCTCTAGGTATCCAAAATCCAACATAGGAGAACCATCCAACTTAGGATCCCCATGGTCCACTCATAAGAGAAGGTAACCCTCTTGGGAACCTCTAATTCAATATATAAGAAAATGAATCCCTCTCGGGATCCTTGAAAATATTAATCAAGAGTTGTAATACTACACGGGATCCTAGAAAAGAGTAGGTAAGTATAGTTATCCTGTATAGGATCCTATAAGTCACGACATAAGTGGGGGCAAACCTATATGAGATACTTGATCACAAAAACCTCTCAAGGTAACACATCCCACAACCCTATTTCTAATATCTATTGTCCTCCTAGGAAAAAATGGAAAATATCACAATATAGAAACCCACACGAGAAAAATCTATGTAAGAGTCATTCTATAGAGATGGATCATGGCCTATCATAGATCAAGGTATCAATCTAGGTTGTTCTTAACACTCAACTGATACATATTATCATGTCATGTCTCAATCCTACTAACTAGGTACTGTCCCAACATACATTTGATAAGGACCTTATAAACCCCATTCCAATTCAAAAATCCTTTATAAAACCCATAACTACATCTCGTTCCAAATCTCACTCGCAGGAGGTAGCTGAAATCAATTATTTGAGGAAGAACCATTCCACTGATTCTCACCCCAAAAAAACTCTTAAAAGGACTCAAACATGTTAATGTTCCACAAACATGATATATATATAAAAAACCATAAATTTGACTACACATATTTCCAATTATGAAACTAGGTTATCGAAACATAAAAACTCTTCAAAAGGGTATCATGGGAGAATCACATGGTGTGTACTACCAAAGCCCCACTAGGATGTGTATGCCAACTAAACATGGAATGTAGATCCCTTATACATGACGTGTATATCATGTACATGGAATGAAACCTAAATTGGTACCTACTCATGTACCTCAAATTTACTATCCATGTGTTGTATCCTGTTTGTGTACATTTATATGGCATGCAACCCACATGGGGTTTAGTTGTGTACTCTATATAGTCAAGTGACCCAAAACGAGCTATCTGGACATGTAATCAACTACTTGGACAATTATAAATACACCGAATGTACTCCTATTACATGGTGTGTACTTCAAAAACCATCTACCTCGAATAGTAATAACACATGTCATGTGTTCCTGAACTACATGTCACGTGATTAGAGTTCGCAAATAGGAAACCTCTATGAACAACCAGAAACCCCTTTGGGTACCACAAAAGCTATAGATAAACCCCTGGGGGTCCTTAGAGACAATAGAATGTATTTTAAATGGAAATGGGTATATATATGAGTATTCATGGAATAGACATAAAAAACCTACCTTTAGGTGGAATCCATCAAATATTCACCTGTTTCCATGATTCGCAGCTACCACGCAACAATTTGGATCCTCCTGACCTCCACAATGAAAAATATCCTCCTATATCTCTATTTTTTAGAATCAAGGATATTCATTGATGGAAATAGAGTATGGTTTGTGTTTTTTGTCAATCCACATTGGGTTGATCAAGGATTTTTCATGGAATGTGGTCTTATGATTGAGGCTGAAAGTAGTATTGAAGGTGGTGAAATTTCCAAATGGTTACCAAATTTTTGTGCCTCAAAACTAAGAGTTTGTATTTGGTAAAGGAAGAGAACTATGAACCACATAACAGAATAGTTTTTGGATCATGAGAAATTGTATACAAAATGGAGGACCACGAACCACGTTGCAGGAACATTTCACAGAATCGAAAATACTTCACGGTGAAGACATGCAGTTCGTGGAAGCTAATCATTATGTGTGATGACCTATCATTGGTGGAAATTATGTACATAGGTTCTTAGAAAAGTGATTTGAAGGATATATTTGTTTTTGGGGAAAACGAGGTGGAGATCGGTTCACGGAAGAATTCAGCCGCCGCATAGGGAGAATGACGGTACACAGACCATGTAGGGAATATGGTTCATGGGAGATGCATGGTATACGGTAAAGGTAGTGTTGTATCAAAGAATTAGTAAATTTTGGTTTAAAAGAATATGGAAGTATATTTTCCTATATAAGGAGAACTAATCCCTTCATTTGGGAGCAACACTGAGATTAAAAATCTAGGAGGAATTTTGTGAAGTCTAGAACAACTTGTGAAAAGACAACCCTACAAAGGGGAATTTGATTACAAATCCATAAGGAATTTGGTGAAGTCTAGAATTGTTTTTGGAAAACGGTTCATGGAAGATGGTTCACGAAAGACAGTTCGCATAGGATGAATTGGTCCACATAGAAGAATAAGTATGTGATCTCAGTTTTAAAATAATGTACGTAGTCATGGTTTGTGTAGGCAGTATGTAGAGGTGGTATACAGTGTAATGTGGCAAGAAGAGAAATATGTTCAGTTCGTGGGGGACAAGTTTAAGAATGAACAGTTTGCGAAAAAGTAAAATTCATATACATTGGAAAATGAGACTTCAATAAAGAATCTATCTATATTTTATGATGCATGATTTAATTCGAATCCATTGATTCGAAATTCAAATCAATAAACTATGTTCTTGATTCCTCCAAATGTAGTGAGAAAGGGGGAGTCAATGAAAGTTATCTGAGGGACATTGTGTGCTATCCGTAAAACCTTATAAATTCAGTTTACCTATCATATAGAGACTGTTCTAAACATTTATAATCCATAACTAGTGAAGATTAGAATACTTTTTTATGACAAAAAACCTATCAGCGTATTCTCCTTGGACTAGACCTTAGTGGTGAACCTGGTAAAATTTTTGTGTGGTCCCTAAATGTGTGAATTTTTAAATTACTACACATTACCTATAAAATATTTAACAAGTTCCTTCCAATGTGGGAATAAGATACTTCACTTTAAAATAAAATTTTTATTCCCTAATTCACCCCTCCCCTCTCAGGGTGTTCCAATGTTCTTAAAGTGGTAGCAGAGGGTAATGGTTACTGGTGTTTAATCTTTCCATCTTTGCTGCCATGGAGAATTTAGTAAGTGTTAGTGGAGTTCCTCTATTTGATGGAAGAAATTTCTAGATTTGGAAAAACCGAATGAGATACCATTTAAGATCCCTTGGAATGGAAGTACTCTTTTCTACTACATAAGGAATTCATGTAACTGATACAATAATACTATCTATGATTGACACAAATAGAAAAATTCTTGATGTAGATTTCAAAGCTCAAAATTACCTAACTACATATCTATATGATCAAATAAATCTGAAAGTGATGATTTTTACATCAGTAATTCTATGTGGGAAAATTGGAGAATATATATGAATGTGACAAAAAAGTGAAGGAGTAAAAACTCTACATTTTACAAAACTTGTTTGATGATCTAAAGATGCATCCTGATGAAAATTCAGATAACATTTTAAATCGAATTACTAATGTTTTTTACGCAATACATGGACTTGGTGATGAAATAAAATAAATTGATATTTTGAATAAAATATTTTGAATACTTCCGCATATTTAAAATATAATGGTGTCATCCCATGAAGAAAGGGATATTTCCAAACATTATATAGATGATCTACTGAGTAGCCTAGTGTCATATGAGATGAGAGTCAAACAAGAAGATGCAACTACACGAGTAAGAAAAAAAATTGAATTCAAATACATGGACAAACTTGAAATTTTAGGAGATAGTATTGATGAATATAAAGAGGAAAATAAATTAAATCTCTCACTAACAAGAAATTCATGAAGGGAAAAGGGAAATTTTAAGTCAAGTAACATTTGTATTGTTTTAATTGTGGAAGAGTTGATAACATTGCCTCCTGATTCACAAGAAAGTTGGATGATTATGTAAGTGAAGGTGGAGACATGCAGAGGCCTTGGAAAAGTTTTTAAAAAATGTATATTTAAATTGTGGTAAGAAAATACACATAAAGGTTTTTATCTATTAAGAGGAAGATGATGATGGTGAATTATTTGATGAATAAGAACCTAAATTTAAATCTGGAACTCATTCGTCAATGATGGATACTGTTGAAAAATATGAACCATCAAGAGATGAAGCTAGAGAAAATTAGTTGACCACTGATGTCGATCTCAAGTTACAACTTATGGATGCTTTTGGTAATCTTAAGAATAAATGAATGATATGAAAAAATTGGAAACCAGTCATGGAAGAGTCATTAGGATATGTTTAAATACTAGAATATGAAATTGATAAACTTGAGGAAGTAGTAAAGGAACAATCACCAAATTTTGAATGATAAGAAGATATAGTTGAACTAAATCTTATAATTGAAGAACATAAAAAGGTCATTCATTAACATACATATAGATAAGAGGAGAAGTCCAAAACCAATGAAGGACTTGAAGAAATTTTTTTGGCTCTAAATAGTAAACTTGAATGTGAATCAAGTCCAAAAGAAACAAAGAATAAACATTAGTTTGGAAAATTCTCAGATGATGAGATGTTATAGAGATTTATTCATGATTCTGATGGAGTTGAAAAGGTTCTGAATGATCAAAGACCCACATTTATGGGAAACATAGGAATATATTTTGATACTAAAACAAAAAATTCTGGAATTAAAATGGGACAAACTAAAGGGGAGCTGAAAGCAAGACATATCATAAATACACCTGAAGTCTAAACAAAGAAAGTCTCAAATCATACTGAAAGGAGGACTAAAAACTATCCTTGAGTTTCTTGATATGATATACAGTCAAACTATCCTTATAAGGAATTTTATATGAGTAGTAATAGAAGTGAAAATACATTTCCACTCATGAATTGTCAATTATGTGGTGATATGGGTAATACCATGTCATACTATGAAGAGGAAAGGAGCTATTTGAACAGGGAAGAGATAGGAAGTAAACAAATGATAACAAATTCATATCCTACTTCTTATAGAAGGAACAATTTATATGGATATTTCTTTCATTATTCTAACTTTTTTCATAAATCTATTGATTGTGGGTAGGGGAATGGTAGGAACAATTCATACACAACTCAGATACAAGTCAATACTCGCCCACTAGATGGTGATTTTCTTATAAAACGGATTTATACTTTCAATGAAGAGTGTTATTATGATGAACCTATTAACATGGAAAATATATTTAAAAACTCATCTTTATCCTTCACTCAAAATAATATTTCCTGGAATGAAATGAAGAAATTTGAAAAATCTAACCTTGCAGAAGTTCCTCTCAACGCTACCAAGAACAACAACACTTCAATTCATGATAGTGTATGCACATCCCATATGATGGTAAATGAATACCTTTTGATGAATATTAAGAAAAAGGTGTATGTAATAGTTAGATTTTTTAATGATGGTACTGTGAAGATCAAAGGCAGTGGAATTACTGATTTTTCCAATGGTAAGCTGAAGAAGATTGAAGTTCTTTATGTGGTTGGGTTTCATCGCAAACTCTTATGTTTGAGCCAACTCTATGACATAAGACTTATAGTGACATTAAATCAAAAGGGGTACACTATAAAAGGAATAATAGGTAACTCTCTCATGAATTTATGTAGAACAAATGGAAACTTATATGGGGTTGATAGTAAAGAGAACATTTGTTACAAGAAAGTTGAAGAAAATAACAACTTGTGGCACCATAGGTTGGGTCACATCATTAAAAAGGATATATAAAAGACGTCTAAACTGAATATTTTCGTGGATATCCTAAATCTGATGTATGAACAGGAGAATACATTGATACATTCATGAAAGGAAATTTGACATGCAATTCATATCATCTAATGAAGAAAAGAGCATCAAATCATCTTAATATCATATATATAGATGTATGTGGTCCGAAACTCGTGGAGAAAGGTATCTTGTTCTTTTCATTGATGATTATAGTAGAATGTCTTGTGTGATGGTTTTACATAGGAAATTGAATGTTCTTTATTGTATAAAAATTTATCGTTGAATCTCCAAGAATGACACTGGATGAATAATCAATGTTTTTATGTCTAACAAAGGACGAAAATATACATCTATTGAGTTTGAAAATTATCGGGAGAAACATGGAATATAGCATGAGGTGGAAGTTGTGAGAACTCCAAATAAAATGGATTTTTTTCAGTGCTAGAATCGATAGGTGAATGGTATGGAAAGAACTATGCTGATTGAGAGTCATATCTCTTACCATGACTGGAAAGACGTTGTTAAAGCTGTAGTTTTTATTGAAAAATGAACATGAATTTATATGATGGATATCAATATACCTTATGTGTTATGACATGGAAGGAATCCCTCTTTGAATTATTTTTATTGTTTTTAGAAGTAAATTATTTATCCTAAACAAATAAGGAAATCAAGGAAAGTATGCTGATGTTGTAGATGAAGGAACATTCCTTGGATATTCAATGAATAAAAAATCCTACAAATGTTTTATTAAATATCATTGAAAATTGTGTAAAGAATTGATGTGAAGATCATTTAATATAAAACCACAAATGCCTCAAGGAATTAATCTGATGATGTGATAGAAGATGACGAAGAATATGGACATGAAATAGATCCAAATACTGAAGTGAAAAAGGAATGCAAAACACATAAGAATCACATCATGGCATTGACTAAGAATAAGAATCATAAGAGGAAACCATGGGTGAATAAAATTCATCTAAACCTCACAAGAGAAATACAAGTGTAAATTGATCAATCCAACATCATTGGGGACTGGATAGCTCCCCCGCAGACATGGAGAATGAGGAATAATGAACAATCTACATTCCTATTAGTTGTAGAATCATCTTATTTTGAAGAAGATACAAAGGGTAAATCATGGTTTAAGTCAATGAATAAAGAGTTGGATCAGATCGATAAGAAAAAAATATGGGATCTAGTAAAGAGACCGGAAAACCAAAATTTGATTGGTACGAAGTGGATATTCAAAAAATTCTTGAAAATAATGTAAATGTGATCATAAATACATAACAACTAGTTTTTAAAGGCTATTCTCATATAGAAGGTGTTTCTGTTGAAGAAACATTTTATCTGGTGGCCAGAATAGAGTCAATCATACTATTTCTATCCATGGAATTATAAAGAGTATACAAAGTGTATTAAATGGATGTTAAGACAGATTTATTAAATGGTGTTCTTGAAGAATAAGTCTATATTGAACAAATGGTGGTATTTCTTCATGGTAATGATGAAATGAAGGTTTTCAGATTAAATAAGTCTCTATATGGTCTAAAATAGACACCAAGATCATGGTACTCTTGGTTGGATTCTTATCTAAAGAATCTTGAATTTAAAATTTTAGGATTGGATAAAAATATCTATGTAAAGGATTTATAAAAAGATCAGTTCATGGTTCTAGTGTACGCAGATGATATTATATTTGGTGGAAGTAGGTAGGGATCAGTGGATTAATTTTCCAATCACATTAAATCAGAATTTGAAATGTCTATGATTAGTGAACTCACATATTTCTTAGGGCTATAAGTGATTCATAGATGTAACGTATCGACCCCAGTTACCCACATTCGGTGCATTATTACATAACATTGGCATGATCACAAAAAAGATCAAGTCTCGAAAGACCGATTAGTTTAGTAGCCTTGGAAACACTAGATACATTCATAAAGTTTTACATTACATCAAAAAAACATCTTATCTTCATAGTCCACACTCATATCCCCAAATACTATCCCTGCTAGTCATTCATAAATTACTTCATCATAATCCTGGGAAAAATAAGACATTAAAGGGGTGAGCTCAGATGCTCAGTAAGGATAACATTATAGAAGAAGCTTTCATAGATAAGCATAAACACTTAAGGCGGTTTATAACTAAAACAAAAGCCTTTTTGAACATGAACTTTAGCATAAAATGGAAACGATAAAATAAAATAATTCTATTTACTTACTCACATTGATATTCTACAACTCGAATGATCACATGAAATATCAATAACCACTTTCATAATGATGGAATGCATCATGCCAGACTATCATAACCACAGAGCCAAGGCCTCGTGCCAAGACTACAAATAATATTTTTCCATGGCCTTATGCCAAGACACTAGTTTGTCTCATGAGACCTACCGATTCATCGAGGAGCTATAGTGGGCTCCACCAGTCACTTACTATGTCCAATGCATTCCTCATATGAACAGGTTTAAACATAACATAAACATTCGTATTAAAACTAGCATACGGAATGTCAATACATTAACCACAAACCATGAATGGTATAAAAATAGCACATACACAGTCAAACATAACACATTTGATACAATATGGAAGATTGTATTGTATCAGATTAATCTCAATCGAGAATAATGAAGGATATTTACATAGATGAAAATAATCATCAAAACTATTTGAGAGAAATATCCCCATTTTTCTTTAAATCGTTTAAAATTCACACTATTTGTCAAGAAGCCATTTAAAAATAGATTTTTGAATCCAAGTGTCACATACCACTTTGAAACATTTAAAAGGAGTTTTAATTTTAAAACATTAATTTTCATATAAATAAATCCTTAATCCCATTTTTAAAACATTGACATTAATGAGCAAGATTTAGAAGAATATGTCTTTAAAACATTAAAAAAAAAGTATTTTATTTAGAGTATCTAACCAAAAGAGAGACACTTGAATAAAAATAATTAAGGTAATAAAAACTTTTTAATATCATGAGAATAAATGGATTCATGATATACTATGTCAAATTACATTATATACACCACATAAAATTGATTTGGTGTATAACAACAAAAAAGTCTCAGTGGAATGTAAATTGAGATGAAATCTCTCGTAAAGGCCGTATCCTTAGGTTAAGGATAAATCAACAACATAATTATGTGTGAAAAATATAAATACACTAAATATGATTGTATATTAAGTGTAAAACAATCAAAGTAAATTCACAATATTCAATTAAAAACAACACCAATGAATTGGATGTTTATCTCAACAAATCAAGATTGAGTAAAAATTACACTTATCAAGTTCATAACGATGACTTGAAAATTTATCAATGGAGTGATTATGTGTATAAAAAGTATATCCACAGAAAGGGGAGTAAAAATTATGACATAATCAAATGAATAGTGGTTCCACACATAATCTTGGAGTAAAGTAATCAATGAAGTATGCGTAAAGCCGAATGAGTGGAAATTGAAATTTCAAATTACCTTATCGATTTGGTAACATATGAAACATACACCCATGAGAAAAGGATAATAAAATATTGTTTTAAATATCCATAAATTAAAGTATATTACCCAATGAATACAATCATGGGTAGTACACACACCACATGCAATAAATAAGTGGTGAACAATGGAAATCTCACAGAATTAAAAGTGAGATAAGAAACCCCTTACCTTGTACATTTCCTTGGTTGGGGGTAGGTTAACCTCCTATATAATGTTTAAATAATTGTTATTAAATTATTCATGAATCATATACATTAATATGATATCATATATGGTCTATTAACATTTATTTGTTAATAATATCTTAGAATTATCGTCGTTTTGGGTGTTAACTTACTCGTTTTCATTTATATGTTTTGTTACGTAAGCCATATTTTCATGGATAGGTTGTATCTAATTCATATCCAGAATTATATCAAGTTCTTAAACATTATTTTTACATCATAAAATGATAATTGTACTTGAATGGATATGATGGAGAATGAATCTCATCGCGTTCGTGGAGACGGTAGACCGTACGTACGCACGAGCGACAATATCATTCTTTTGATATTAAAATAATATATACTTGGATGGTATATTATATATACAAAATCATTATCATGTTATATTTATTGTTTACATGAATTATAAATCATTATTATACCCATCCAAATAATAATATATTGAATAACAATTACACCACGGCGTGGAGACAGTAAGCCGTACGTACGCACGTATGGTGACATGTTATTCAAAGGGTGGATAGAATACTGAATATGGTTGTACCATATATATAATAATATCACAGTATATATAACATACTGGATTTATTATTTTATAATGGTAATAACAAAGAAATAAGAAGTGGAAGAACAAAGGAACTTGAAAAGGGGTGGTGAAAACACTACCTCTTCTTCGGGTTCTTCCTTTTGATTTGATCAAAAGGGCTCCTTAGGTTGGCTTTATGATCAAAATAGGGCCTCTATGTTGTAGTGAGGGAAGATGAGAGAGTATTTGGGCAGGGGTTGGCCGAACCAAAAGGCTTTGAAGGTGTGAATAAATGAGGAGAGGTGTTATTTTATAAGAGGGCTGAGGGGCACCTTTGGAAAAGCTAACAATATTAATTTATAATAAATTTATATTCGGTTTATAATGGATCCAAAGTTGAGTATTCAGAGATTAATGTGGGAATAGGTCGAAAAACATTCAACAAATAGAATTTAGACAGGTTTTGGTCACAATATTAAACTTATATATTAGTTTTAACTCTTAGTTAATTAGTTTGACATTTACCATGTCACTTTGTATTTTTATATTATATAGTTAATAAACATACTATATACATCCAGGAGACCCCCAAGTGGTCCATTATTGATATACCTATCATGATATAAGTTGATTGGCCGAACCTTAGATTTTTAGGAATTTAATATCAATTAATAATATAATATTTGTTTTAAAAACTCTTTCATGTCAATTTTGACACTATTCAATAGTTGATTTATGTGAAACTTATAACAGAATTATTACTTCTAAATAAGTCAATTAAATAAATCCTAATATGTCATATTATCCTTTAAATTTAGTGTAATTCATTAAAAGTCTTAAATTATATTTATTTGGGTATTAATAATATCAATTAGTTTAATTTTTCACTACTATGTTAATTACTACATCATCATTGTGTCATAAATATATTACATTATTTAATGTATAAAAATTATAAATAAAATATCATTTTGTAGGAAATAATTTTATCTTTCTAATTAATATTTATAATATAATTTATCTTATGTGTAACCCTATATTAAAAATGTTTTAGTAAATAAACATTGATTTTAACTCTTTTAACTCTTCTTTGAATTAAATAATAATAAATGTCCTAATCTAATCCATGTGGACCTAAATGATAATATTTTATTCCTAAAGTTTTTTTTGGTCAAGATAAACTTGTCCAATAGAATTAGGACATGTGTTATGGTAATATTAATATCATTTTTACCCTTAATTACCCTATTTACTTTTAACCGTGGTAAATAAAAGTAAAAAGTTACTATTCACCAAAAATTATTTTCATCTCATTGAACCACATTTTATTCCTTGATATTAACCATGTCTCTCGTATTGTTTAAATTTCAATCACAGAAGTGGTAAAATTATGTTTTATGAAAAAATCAGTTTTTTAACTACCACTTAATAGTTTAACTATTCATCAAAAATTGATGTTTTTCAGAACAATGCCAAAATTTCATCCTAGGATATAATTGATATTCCGAATTCAAAAAATGATGTCTATTTTAAAAAATTCCAAACATAAAAGTTGCCTTAATTAATTTTATAATCAATTCCCGCTGTCACAACAAATAGCGTGTTTTTAAGAAACAATATATATCAAAAAATTGACAATTGCTTATGTCCAATTTCAAAGTGAAATTAATTCTAATGAACACCATTGGATAAAAAGGTAAAAATATATTCTAATTATACTTTAAAACCACTCAAATTCATAATTTATCACTATTAATTATTTTGATTAAAAATTGGTTTTTAATTAAAATTTATTAATTTTCACTATTCATCAAAATATTAAAGTTATCTGAAAAGTACCAAAATTTCACATTAGACTAAATTCGATTCTCCAAATCCAAAAATGAAGTCCATTTTGAGAGATAAAATTTATAAAATTTTAAAAAGTAGGTATTACTATTCATAACGGCTAGTTTGATTGGTTGTGGTGTGTTAGAATCTCGAAGTTGCGTATAATGCACGTCATTGCATTAATCAAAGGGAAACGTACCGTGGAAGCTTGGGGTGTTACATTCTCCCCTCCTTCAATAAATTGCGTCCTCACAATTTTTTATAAATTGGTCTTGAAAATATAATGGAATGTCCCACCTCGGAAAAAAATCCAATAAAACTATCACTTCAAAAGAAAGGAAGATAGGTATAAAGTTCCCCCAAAATAACCCATACTAGGATTCCATATAGGAAATCATGGATATGGACGATAAACTAAGTGTTTAGTTCTGATGGAGAGGGATAGAAAACATGATCAGGAGAAAGTTAACAAGAAGAAAATCACAAACTTGTGTTGGGACAAACGGTCCTTAGTCTCCCAGTAGGAAAAGTAAACGGACAACATTTTTTGTTTTAAGTTGCATTACATAAGGATGAGGAATTCATTTATGGTATTGACTAAGAACATAAAGAGATATACTTACTTTTTAAGTAGAGTTTCATTATTTAATAACTTTTTACCACTACCTCATTTTTTGACCAACGAGTATTCATGAAGACTTAGTCACAATGGAAGAGCTAGGATAAACTTCTATAGAAATACATGATCCACGTAGGTTAAACTATATATTAAACTTTTCATTAGAGATTAATCAAAACCAAAATGGTTAGTATAATATATGATAACCCCCCAAATTTATATTCCATTAGATAAAAAAACCCCTAATCTTAATTTCTAAAATTAAACCATCAATACCCCAAAGTTAAATAAATACCATTCAATAATCAATTGTCCTTAAAATCCTTCAATGTATTCCAAACTAATATTGAAACTCAAAACTTATAAGAATGTAGTTTTCCATGTTAAATTGTATCTATAAATGACATTAATTACTCTTAAAGTCGCATACTTAAAAGTTATTAACCTAATCATTTCCATAAAAAACCCAAATCACTATAAATCCACAATAAAAACATAGATAAAAATCCACAATTACTCCTCAAATGAAATCCCATACTATTCTATTTTCCATACAACAAAGTGAAAAACTTCCAAAATAACATTTATCACTTAATTACCAAATCATTTTCCTATACTAAGGGTATTCATTTGATAATACATAAGATCCCAAATCAAATTATTAATGATCAATAAAATCATTTAACTAAAAATATTAGTCACACTAACCAGGGACATCACGTAGTCCAGTGGTAGGAGATAAATCCCAATCGCACTTTGGTTTTGGGTTCGATTTCCACAGCTTTTTCCGACGCGACGGGTTGTCACACGGTCTGCGTGTTGTCCCTTTTTCAAAAACTATATTTTATAACATTATAAAAATGAGATAAATTCCTCAAAATAACTATAACATAATTTAACCCCAAAGGTTATGTCATACCTTGAATTTTCATCCCAAATTATGATAACTTATAATTTTCTCAAACCCAATGATCATATAAAACCAAATGGTTATTCATAACTATATCCACAAGAGAAAAGATAATTATTCCTCAAATATCATTCTCACATGGAAAACTGCAGGGTTACAAATACAAGAGATAATTATTCCAAAGTAAACCCATAAACAAGGAGCACTAACACTTTTTAAACATTTCTCCAACCATTTATTTCTACATAGCTTCTTCCTTGACCACGAAAATATCCTATAGAATAAGGCATTAACTCGGGTAATGGTCAGGTCCCCTACATTTACAGCAAATTACTGTAAATGGATTCTTGGGACCATTTTTATCTTCTTCCATATCACTCTTCATTTTTCTTCAGCAATTCATCACTTTATTTCCTTCCTTCCCGCACGTAAAGCATTTCCTTGTCCCATTGAGACACTTTCCTGGGTGTCTCCTTCCACATTTCCTGTATGATGGAAATTGAGGATTCCTTTCTCCATGGTCTCCACTACTGGAGCTCTTATCATTCATCACCTTTCTTTTCTTTGTTGAGTCTGGGAATTGGTTAATATATATATTGTTGATCATATTTTTGGAAAATTGATTTGGCATAAAGACAATATCTTTTACGGCTATCAACATTCAATTTTTTTGCTCATTTCCACCACCGTTCCCACCTTGTACATCATTCTCAAAGTCACTATCACTTCCTTGGAATCCAGCCATTGACTAAAACCAAAAAGAATTGTGTGAGTAATAGTAGTCATACAATCATATAGAGATTAACATGTCACCATATTCTCAATTTGAAACACATTAGTATTAACCAAGGTCATTTACTCCCATCTTATATATATAATACTTTAAATCGGTTTGTAAAGAAAATGTAAATTATCCTAAGCATATCCCCCGGGAGTGTCGTAACCAAGAGTGCAGCAAGGCCCGTTGTCGTGCACCAGTTCCCGTTCGAGTCTAGCTCAACGCAGTGTTTTCGGGTTTTACCCATAGGTACATCTGTTCTAGAGCCGCCTCTACCTGCTCGTATCCAGACAGGGATGTATTGTTTGGAAAACACACAAAATCTCTACAATACCAAAATTCTATGAAGTTCTTCTATACTAATTCTCAAAGTTCATCTTAGGTCTACGTGCTCTAATTAGAGTTTATCTAAATCTAGCTTCCAAGGTTTGTACTAAACGTCCTCTGATACCAACTGTAACGCCCCGACCCTAGTTACCCACAGTCAGTGCACTATTACATAAAATTAGCATGATCACAAGAAAGATAAAGTCTCAAAAGACCGATTAGTTTAGTAGCCTTGGAAACACTAGATAAATTCATAAAGTTTTACATTACATCAAAAAAACATCTTATCATCATAGTCCACACTCATATCCTCACATACTATCCCTTCAGGTCATTCATAAATTACTTCTTCGTAATCCTGGGAAAAATAAAACATTAAAGGGGTGATCTCAGATGCTCAGTAAGGATAACATTATAGCAGAAGCTTTTGTAGATAAGCATAAACACTTAAGGCAGTTTATAACTAAAACAAAAGCCTTTTTGAACTTGAACATCAGCATAAAATGGAAATGTTAAATAAAATAATGCCATTTACTTACTCACATGGATATTCTACTAGTCGAATGATAACATGCAATATCAATAACCACTTTTATAATGATGGAATGCATAATTCCATACAATCATAACCACATATCCAAGGCCTCGTGCCATGACTACAAATAAGATTTTGCCAAGGCCTTGTGCCAAGACACTAGTTTGTCTCATGAGACCTACTGATACATCGAGGAGCTATAGCGGGCTCCACCCGTCACTTACTATGTAACACCCCAAGATTTTACGAAAAATATTCTTTTTAATATCATTAATTTCTTGTGTTATACGCTACACCAAAAAGATCTTTCACAACACGCATCTCTGACCTAGCTTGAATTACACGAAATCGCGACCTTCCACGATACCGTGTGTTGTACGCAACACCATGTTTCGTTAAACAACAATATGCTATTAAAATATTATTAAAACTAGTCGTTATGATTAGTAATAACCACTTTTTGACATTTTGTAAATTTTATTTTTCAAAATGGACTTCATTTTTGGATTTGGAATATCGAAATTAGCCTAGGGTGAAATTTTGGTATTTTTCTGAAAACTTTCAATTTTTGATGAATAGTGAAACCACTAAGTGGTAGTTAAAAAACTGAATTTTTCATAAAACATAATTTTACCTCTTCTGTGAGTGGAATTTCGAAAATCCTAGAGACACGCTTGATGTCAGTAAGTAAAATGTGGTTCAATGAGATGAAAATAATTTTTTGGTGAATAGTAACTTTTTACTTTTTTTTACCACGGTTAAAAGTAAATAGGGTAATTAAGGGTAAAAATGATAGTATTATTACCCTAACACATGTCCTAATTCTATTGTACAAGTGTAATTAGACCATAAACAACCCTTGGAATAAATTATGACCATTTAGGCCGACATGGATTAGATTAGGACATTTATTATTAATTTATTTAAACAAGGGTTAAAATAGTTAAAATCAAAGTTTAATAAGTAAATCATTTTTAATATGGGGTTATACATAAGATAATTTCTACTATAAATATTAATTAGAAAGATAAAAATATTTCCTACATAATGATTGTTTATTTATAATTTTTAGACATTAAATAATTTAATTTATTTATGACACAATGATGATGCAGTAATTACCATAATAGTGAAAAATTAGAATAATTGATATTATAAATACCCAAATAAATATAATTTGAAACTTTTTATGAATTACACTTATTTTCTAGGTTAATATACCATGTTAGTATTGATTAAAGTAACATTGTTTGAACTAATCATTCTGTTATGATTTTCACAAAAATCAATTACTAAATAGTGTCAAAATTGACATAAAATAGTTTTTAAAACAAATATTATATTATTAACTGTTATTTTATTCCTAAAAATCTAAGGTTCGGCAAAATGACTTAGATAAGGTTATATATTTTAATATTAAACAACTTGGGGTTCGTTTGGCTTGATATAGTAAGTTTATTAACCTTATAGTGTATGAACACAAGAAGACATGGTAAAAGTAAAATTATTTAACTTAATGTTAAATCTAAATGATAATGTTAAAATAGGAACCTAAAATTGTCTAAATTCTATTGGATGAGATGATTTCGACCCATCCCCACCTTATCTTCTAAATAAATCAATTTGAAGCTATTTAAAACCGATTTTGGCTTTATAATAAAATAATTTTTTTTATTCCAAAGGTGCCCCTCTCCTCCCTTATAAAAGGGCACCTCCTCCCTCTCTTCCTCACACAACATTGAGCCTTCACGCTCAGCCAACCCCTGCCAATTCCTCCTCTCCACTTCCCTAGAGACATCCTATAGGACATGGGATTCTTCAAAGAACAATTTTAGTGCCCTAAAAGAAGGTCTCAAAGAAGCACATCAAAGAAGAGGTAATGTCCGTTACCGATTCATTCATCTTTATTTCTTCTTCCACTTCTTCTTATTTATTTGTTTCATTATGAAGTAATAAAATCAGTATCACTCATATTCTGATATGTTATTATAAGTATGAAACAACCCTATTTCACCATCTATCCATCCTATGGAAAAAGAAATCACCGGGCGTGTGTACGTACGGAATACTGTCTCCACGCCGTGGTGTAATCTATTTTCCACCACCACCTTACTTGGATGGGTATAATGATGTAAATAATGACTATATATGACTATTATAAAGTTATACTGATTCTAAAATAGTATACATAAACTCCAATACAATTCCACGATCATAGGAACGATATCATCACTCGTGCGTACGTATGGAATACTATCTCCACGATGTGATGCGACTCGTTCTACATGATCTTCATTTCATAATAATTATATAAATGAATTGAATGAATGAATATGATATATATTACACTAATACCATTATGGAAATGAGGTATCTATAACCTAAAGATAAGAATAAGAATTTATTCGACAAAACACGCATAAGAACAAAAAGATATAAACACCAGAATAACAAGTAGCAATGAAATATTACTACTAAGAAGCTAAGAAAATGACCATATATGATATCATAAAAATAAGTATGATTCTGGAATAAGTCAATAACATTATTTAAATCATTATACAGGAGGTTCAGACACTTACGAAGAAAAACGGACCTAAGGTAAGGGAAATATCACAATCTCATTTTTATCCAAAATTGTTTATAATTTGGAATTTACTGAGGTGTATTTTGTCATCCACATCCATATTTCCTAAATATGTAATATTTATATCCTTCTACAATAGTTTATATCCAATTTTACCCTTCGGTGAGTTTTTTTTATGTAAAAGATATGAAAAGAATATTTTTGTCGTTTTTTGTACGAGGTACTTTTTGACTTTTCTGACAAAAGTACGAGAAGAATGTTTTCTTTTAACTTATACGGCATGAATGGATTTTTAAAACCTTATTTCCAAGAAGCTTCCCTTAAAAGTTTTCATGTTTATTTTTAATCAACTTCTTTTAGTTTAAAACTTTATAACATGTTAATGAATGGAAAGTGTTTTTGAAGTAGAAAGGATATTTTCCTCAAGAATGGAGTTCAAGTGTTTTATCAAAATTATTTTCCATCTAAGATAATAAAGGGTTTTGTTTCTATCCCTATTATTACATTGATTTGATTATGTTGTGATGGAATTATTTTTATGAATTCCTTTATCTTATATGAGTTGTTTTATGATGTCACGATGTTTAAGATTCCCATTTTTACTACATGGGTAATGCAATGATGTATGATTTATGATTTTATGGCACACATAAGAATGGTATCATTATGAGATGGGTGGGACCTATATCTCCCTCCAATGAATTGGGTAAAGATTTTATATCTGATGAGATAGACATGGCTGGAACGGTAGGTCATACCGGTGCAGTGAAACAGGACTGAAACGAGGAGTGAACTCGGTTTAGAAAGGGACTTTCTCCACTAAGATAGTATTGGAAATGAGTCTTGACTAATAAGAAATGATTCTATATGATTATTTGTGTATTCCACAAAGTTTCATGATTTATGTTATGATTATTGGGATTACATTTCACTACTATGATTTATCCCATGTTATGAAATTATGATCTCTTTTGCAGGTAAATATTTCCAAAAGATATGTTCTTATGAATATGATGTGATTGATATTTCTTTTTTTTACCCTTACTGAGCATTTGAGCTCACCATTTTGTGTTTTCATTTCCCCAGGATAAAAAGAAAGGATTTAGGTTTTAAAAAAAAGAAGATCTTTATGGGAGATATTGAAGATCATTCACCACGATTATAAGATTACATTCGGAGTTTCCAAAGACACTAAACTATTACGGTCCTTGTGTGTGTGTGTTTGTTATGTATTAAGTATTCCGCAAAAGTAATGTAATGTTCATGTACGTCAGGCTTCAGGTCTCTATAGTTGGTATCAGAGGAAAGGTTTAGTCAACCTTTGGAAACTAGGATGCGAAAATGTTAGTGAGATCCCTAGAGATATTTCTAAGGTATGTCTAGGGATTCCCCTAAGGATAAGTATACGTATAGGATATAGTCCTAGAACCATGGTAACGATCTTAGAATTTAACCTAAGATGTTAGATATTGAAGTTTTCCCCCTTTATTATGATTTTTTCCTCAAACAGTATTCTTTTTGGGTTTTAGAAAATGGCTGGAAACAAGATGATTCACGATAATGGAGGATATTATGGACAATGGAATGATATTCTTCATGTGAAACCAAATGAAATTGGATTTGGAAGTCCAACCATCATTATTATTCCGAATCAGAAATCTCATAATATGATCAATAATATCAAATTTGGCAAGTTTCCTGACTTGGCTAATAAGAGAAAGATGGAGTTTCATGATGATAATAGAGGAAAGAAAGTTCAATTTCCCCTATGTAAATCATGTGGGAAGAGGCATCGAGGAGAATGTTTCAAGGGAACTAGAAGATGCTTTGGGTGTGGAAAAGAAGGACACAAATCCAGTAAGTGAAAAGGAAAAGGTTCTATTAACACCCTGGATGAGGATAATGGTATTGCTACGACATCAACAATGGTTATATGTTTTAAATGTGGAATGTACGGGAATTATGCAAGCCAATTCCCTAAGGGAAAGTCTCATGAAGAGAATCAATACGGCCGTATGAGTAGTATTTATGTTGATTATGATGAGGAGACTACAAATGATATGTGAGTTGAAAGAATTGTTGAAGCTCAGTCAATGGTTTAAGAAGGTAGTGGAATGATTACATGTTTATCAAGTGTAATGTTGTATAAGTAATCTCATGGTACTATGGAATAAAGAGACATCTAAGGATTGTTACACTGTTGTCTTTCCTTTAGTTTTGAAAGTGTATGATTAATGGTACCGGTATCCATTAAAGGATATTCAGATATTTTTGGAATATAGATGATATGCGCATAATGAAGGGATAAGGAGAAAAATAAATATTTGATAGTATTCATGATATCATGACTGATATAAGGAGAAGGTTATGTAATGGATTGAGTATATAGAATTTTTGGATTTTGGTATGTGGAAAGAGTTAACTTTTGACTGTATTCATGTTTTCACTAAGGTTCAATGGGTAATCATTCTTCAAGAGAATACATGATTAGGGTATTCACATGTTTGTAATTTGACCAACAAGACATATCTTATGATATATGTGGATCAACGATAGTATTAAATATCTGGTAATCATTTTGACTATATTATGAGAGTGGACTGCAGTATTATGGATAAGCCTAAATATTGTAATGGATTATGTTGGACATAAGTTAGTATTGTTTAAGGATAGAATTTATTTCGATATTAGTGAATGGATGTTATAGTAATATAGTTTTAGAAAAAGGACAACCTTCCAGACGGGCGACAGCCCATCACGTCAGACAAGGCTGTAGGAATCGAACCCACAACTGAAATGCTACTGGCCTTTATCGCCTACTACTGGCCTACAGGAAGTCCCTGGTTATTAGAAACTAGTTTTATTTTATTAAGAGGTATGATATATGATGTATAAGTTCATTTTTGGAACTATATACGATTAATCTAACCATAAGATGGACTTATAACTTTTTCTAACCTATTGTTTGAAAGATATGGAATGACCCATCATTATATCACACAATCTACTAACACATCATGAATAAAAAATTTAACTTCATTTCTTTAAGGGATGAAGTGGAAATTATTCAATTCACAAACAACATTGAGATTGTACCAAAATCATGTAAGTATTTCTTTTAATTCATCAACTATTGGGAAATGATCTTGAAAAAAAAATGTTGTCCTAGTGCCCTAATATCCGATGAATCAGATGGTACCCTAGATCATCACAAATTTTTGGCTTTTTGATTGCTGGCTTTTCCATAGCCATGTTCTCTACCACTCTCCATCAGAACATGATGGTTAGATTTCTCTTCCATATCCATATTTTAACCTATGTGGAAACCTAGTGATTAGTTTATTTGGGTAACTGTTACGTTTCATACTTTTTTTTAAAGATTGGGTTTGGTATTTCTTTTTACGATGTGGGTTTCTATTAAAGAAACATTCGAAGAGTAAACCATTTATAACCCCGACGAATTTCGAGGGCGAAATTCATTTTAAGGGGGGTAGAATGTAACACCCCAAGATTTTACGAAAAATATTCTTTTTAATTTCATTAATGTCTTGAGTTATACACTACACCAAAAGGATCTTTCACAACACGCATATCTGACCTGGCTTGAATTACACGCAATCGCGACCTTCCACGATATCGTGTGTTGTACGCAACACCAAGTTTCTCTAAACAACGATATGCTATGAAAATATTATTAAAACTAGCCGTTATGATTAGTAATAACCACTTTTTGAAATTTTATAAATTTTATTTTTCAAAATGGACATCATTTTTGGATTCGGAATATCGAAATTAGCCTAGGGTGAAATTTTGGTATTTTTCTGAAAACTTTCAATTTTTGATGAATAGTGAAACCACTAAGTGGAAGTTAAAATAATGAATTTTTCATAAAACATAATTTTACCGTTTCTGTGAGTGGAATTTCGAAAATCTTAGAGACACAGTTGATGTCATTAAGTCAAATGTAGTTCAATGAGATAAAAATAATTTTTTAGTGAATAGTAACTTTTTACTTTTTTTTGCCACGGTTAAAAGTAAATAGGGTAATTAAGGGTAAAAATGATATTATTATTACCCTAACACATGTCCTAATTCTATTGGAAAAGTGTTATTCGACCAAAAACAACCCTAGGAATAAAATATGACCATTTAGGCCCACTTGTATTAGATTAGGACATTTATTATTAATTTATTTAAAGAAGGGTTAAAATAGTTAAAATCAAAGTTTATTAAGTAAATAATTTTTAATATGGGGTTATACATAAGATAAATTCAACTATAAATATTAATTAGAAAGATAAAAATATTTACTACATAATGATATTTTATTTATAATTTTTAAACATTAAATAATTTAATTTATTTATGACACAATGATGATGCTGTAATTACCATAATAGTGAAAAATTAGAATAATTGATATTATAAATACTAAAATAAATATAATTTGAGACTTTTTTATGAATTACACTAATTTTCTAGGTTACTATGACATTTTATTATTGTTTTAAGTAACTTGGTTCGAACTAATCATTCTGTTATGATTTTCACAAAAATCAATAACTAAATAGTGTCAAAATTGACATAAAATAGTTTTTAAAAAAAATATTATATTATTAATTGTTATTTTATTCATAAAAATCTAATTTTCGTCCAAATGACTTATTTAAGGTTATATATTTTAATAATAAACAACTTGGGGTTTTTTTGCTTGATAAAGTATGTTTATTAACCTTATAGTGTAAGAACACAAGAAGACACGGTAAAAGTAAAATTATTTAACTTAATGTTAAATCTAAATGATAAGGTTAAAATAGGAACCTAAACTTGTCTAAATTCTATTGGATGAGAATATTTCGACCCATACCCACCTTATCTTAGAAATAAATCAATTTGGAGCTATTTAAAACCGATGTTTTCTTTATAATAAAATAATATTTTTTGTTATTCCAAAGGTGCCCCTCTCCTCCCTTATAAAAGGGCACATCCTCCCTCTCTTCCTCACACAACTTTGAGCCTTCAAGCTTGGAAAACCCCTGCCAATTACTCCTCTCCAATTCCCTAGAGACATATTAGAGGTCCTAGTCTTCTTCAAAGTCCAATTTTAGTTCCCTAAAAGAAGGTCTCAAAGAAGCACTTCAAACAAGAGGTAATGTTTGTTACCGATTCTTTCATCTTTATTTCTTCTTCCAATTATTCTTCTTTAGTTTTTTCATTATGAAGTAATAACATAAGTATCAATCATATACTGATATGTTATTATATGTATGAAACAACCCTATTTCACCATCTATCCATCCTATGGAAAAAGAAATCAGCGTGCGTGCGTACGTACGGAATACCGTCTCCACGCCGTGCTGTAATCTATTTTCCACCACCACCTAACTTGGATGTGTATAATGGTGTAAATAATGACTATATATGACTATTATAAATTGATACTGATTCTGAAATTGTAGACATACACTCCAATACAATTCCACTATCATAGGAATGATATCATCACTCGTGCATACGTACGGAATACCGTCTCCACGATGTGATGCGACTCGTTCTACATGATCTTCATTTCATAATGATTATATAAATTAATTGAATGAATGAATATGATATATATTACACTAATACCATTCTGGAAATGAGGTATCTATAACCTATAGTTAAGAATAAGAATTTATTCAACAAAACATGCATAAGAACAAAAAGTTATATACACCCGAATAACAAGTAGCAATGAAATATTACTATTAAGAAGCTAAGAAAATGACCATATATGATATCATAAAAATATATATGATTCTGTAATAAGTCAATAACATTATTTAAATAATTATACAGGAGGTTTGTACACTTATGAAGAATAACGGACCTAAGGTAAGGGAAATATCACAATCTAATTTTTATCCGAGATTGTTTATACTTTGGAATTTACTACGGTTTATTTTGTCATCCACATCCATGTTTTCTCAATATGTAATATTTATATCCTTCTACAATATTTTATATACAATTTTACCCTTCGGTGAGTTTTTTTAAAAAGATATGAAAGTAATCATTTGTGGTTTTTCGTACGAGGTACTTTTTGACTTTTCCGACAAAAGTACGAGAAGAATGATTTCTTTTAACTTATACGGCATGAATGGATTTTTAAAACCTTATTTACAAGAATGTTCCCTTACAAGTTTTCAAGTTTATTTTTAATCAACTTCTTTTAGTTTAAAATTTTATAACATGTTAAAGAAAGGAAAGTGTTTTTGAAGTAGAAAGGATATTTTCCTCAAGATTGGAGTTCAAGTGTTTTATCAAAATTATTTTCCATCTAAGATAATAAAGGGTTCTGTTTCTATCCTTATTATTACATTGATTTGATTATGTTGTGATGGAATTATTTTTATGAATTCCTTTATCTTATATGTGTTGTTTTATGATGTCATGATGTTTAAGATTCCCATTTTTACTACATGGGTTATGCAATGATGTAGGATTTATGATTTTGTGGCACACATACGAATGGTATCATTATGAGAGTAGTACGACCTATATTTCCCTCCAATGCATTGCTTAAAGATTTTATATCTCATTAGATAGACATTTCTGGAACGGTAGGTTATACCGTTGCAGTGAAACAGGACTGAAACGAGGAGTGAACTCGGTTAAAAAAGGGACTTTGTCCACTAAGATAGTCCTGGAAATGAGTCTTCACTAATAAGAAATGATTCTCTATGATTATGTGTGTATGCCACAAAGTTTCATGTTTTTTGTTATGATTATTGGGATTAAATTTCACTATTATGATTTATCCCATGTTATGAAATTATGATCTCTTTTGCAGGTTAAGATTTCCAAAATATATGTTCTTATGAATATGATGTGATTGATATTTCTTTTGTTTACACTTACTGAGCATTTGAGCTCACCCTTTTATGTTTTCTTTTCCCCAAGATATAATGAAATGATTTAGGTTTTAAAAAAAAGAAGATCTTTATGGGAGATATTGAAGATCTTTCACCACGATAAGAATATTACATTCCGAGTTTCCAAAGACACTAAACTATTACGGTCCTTGTGTGTGTGTTTTTTTTATGTATTAAGTATTCTGAAAAGGTAATGTAATATTCATGTACGTCAGGCTTCGGGTCTCTACATACTAAGTCCAATGCATTCCTCATATGAACATGTTTAAACATAACATTAACATTCGTATTAAAACTATGATACGAAATGTGATGGCGCCAAAATATGGCACGAAAGGAAGGGACGAAAAAGAAGGTTGGCACGCTGCCTCACGAAGCACCGACGCGAAGCGCCGCCGCGAAGCACCCCGAGCATCGCGGTCTCGCGAAGCTCCAGAGGTGGTAACTATCCGCCAATGCATTTGACGTTCACGAGCCCGCCGCGAAGCTCCAGAGGTAGTAACTCTCCGCGAACGCATTTGACGTTCGCGATCCCACTGCGAAGCTCCAGAGGCGGTAACTCTTTGCGGACGACGTTGACGTTCGCCAGCACGCCGCGAAGCACCTAAGGCGGGGCGCGAGTTCTGCTTCGCGGAACCCCTTCCCAATAAATACTGGACTCCCCCTAAGTCCCGATGACGGACAATCCAACCTTTCGGATTCTCCTCTCCCAAATCGCGAAGCACCCTTTTCCCCCGGGAATCATGAGCTCCGCGAGGTACTTCTACTTCCTGTGACGCCTTTGCTTTGTCTCGTTTTGAGCCCCTCTTCCGAGAGGGATTCCCTTCGGGAAGCTCAAGGGCATTCGCGAAGGAAGGGGATTCCCAAGGGAACCCAGGCAGCTACGGAGTGTTTATTCTTTGTGAAACACCCGTGCTGTACTACAATCCCTATGCTAAGGCAGGATCACTATCCATCGCGAAGAACATTGCTTCGAAGCACCCTACTTCGCGAGGCACCCCTTCTATGTGAGGCAGTGCTCCGCGAATACTGTTCTAATTCGCGTAGCACCCTCCACTCACACCTATGCCCCAATGCCAAGGCCAAGGCACTCTACTTCGCGAGGCACTCTCCTTTGCTTGGAAATTATTCTTCCCGTGCGACCCTCCAGGTTTGGATGATGTGATTTCAAAGTCCCATTGACAATACCACCCGTAGCGTTGCTTCGCCTAACGCTTCTTCGCATAGGTACGCTAACGTCTATTTCTTCTTCGCAGAGCCACACTAACGTGGACCCCTTCATGGTTTGCTCTATAACCCCCCTTGACTATGGCCTTACTGGTACCTTCCCTTCCCCAAGGACAAGAGGGTACCGGTTATTTAAGACCTAGGGGTGTGGAGTGAACCCACCTCATCTGAGCTGCAGGACGTTAAACTACCAAGCACCACGTCCTCAACACATGACGTTAAACTGTGACCCAACCTCGTGCCTCTCATGAAGGGTCCCCCCAGCTCGAACATTTTTTACGCCACTCGTCTCTACGGGGGTGGAATCACCCATCCACAAGGGATGATATCCTCCTAATTGGAGTGGCGTATGTTCTCAGGAGAAGGGTGACCCTAGTTCCCCAACGGATGGTTGCACCCCTGCATCTCCGTACATCCCCACTACCAAGGTCAGTGGGGGCGTGATAAGGAACGAGGCATCTCCCATCATTGGTCCCGAGTCCCTCTTTCGCCGCGCTTTGTCACACTTCGGGCCTCCATCCTGGAGTAAGTCCCAGCACCATTGGCCACCTAACGCGTAAGCCCCTCTTCGCTTCTCACGGACGCACCCTTCACGACGTGATCATCGGGTCCTTGCAACCTCTTTTTTCTCACACCGAGCATGACTCTCGTGGGCTTAGATTGAAAATCGAACCTGACCCCTACATCCAGCGAACTACGAGGGCTTTGATCCATGTCATGGAATGATACGTAGGAAGCCTCCATGAGGTTCAAGCCACATTACTCGGTCGTTCATTCACGTCGAGTTTCACCCTCGTCCAGCATGACGTTAAACTGCATGCCCCGTCCCACATGATGTTAAACTGCATACCCTCGTCCAGCATGACGTTAAACTATATTCCCTCATCTAGCATGATGTTAAACTGTATTCCCCTTGTCCCGTATGACATTAAACTGCACGCCCATTTGAACTACGAGGTCTTTGATCCATGTCAAGGCGTGGAACGTAGGAATCCTCCACGAGGTTCAAGCCCACCCATCATCCAATTCACATCGAGTTCTACCTGCGTCCAGCACGACGTTAAACTGAAATTATAGTCCGATGGCAAGCCATTGTGACCAATCCGAACTACGAGGACTTTGATCCATGTCAAGGCGTGGTACGTAGAAAGCCTCTATGAGGTTCAAACCCACCATCTGGTCGTTCCGACCTCATTCACATCGGATCACCCCCGCCCCGCATGACGTTAAACTGTATTCCACAATTTGAACTACGGGGACTTTGATCCGTGTCAAGGCATGATACGTAGGAATCCTTCTAGAGGTTCAAGCCCAATAATCATTGGCCCAGACCGTCTCCTTGTCGGTGTGACAAGTTCCCCCCATTTCTACCTGAACTACAAGGACGTTGATCCATGTCAAGGCATGGTACGTAGGAAGCCTCCCCGAGGTTCAAGCCCATTCCCATCAGACCAAGGTCCCCCATTTACGTCGGTTCACCGACACCCATCGCCCGTCGTTTATTCACGTCAAGGTTCACTACCATCCTTCATGACGTTAAACTGTATTCCATCAATCCTTTGAACTACGAGGACTTTGATCCATGTCAAGGCATGGTACATAGGAAACTTTCCCAAGGTTCAATCCCACCACTAGTGGACCCACAGGTCTACTTTCACGTCAGATCACCGATGAAACCCTTTGAACTACGAGGTCTTTGATCCATTTCAAGGCATGGTACGTAGGAAGCCTCCCCGAGGTTCAAGCCCACCACCCATCAGACCAAGGTCCACCTTCACGTCGGTTCGACGACGCATCGGACCAAGGTCCACCTTTACGTTGGTTCGCTGACGACGTCCATTGGGCTGAGGTCCACCTTCACGTCAGTTCACCGGCACCATCCCGAACTACACGGACTTTGATTCCCTGCCACGGGGATACGTAGGAAGCCTCTTCAAGGCTCAAGACCAACTTCACTGTGGCCCTTGCGATGGTCCCATTTCATTCCCCCTCCACCCCATTCATCCATATATCACCCATCCTGATTCTCGCCCGAACCGTCACATCTCGGTGAGACCATGTCGATGCGCTCCTCTTCACAGCCGCCCATGGGCTGGTCCCGGTATCGGCACCCCTCCAAGGGAAACCCCTCAATCTGATCTATTCTAGCTATTTCTCCGATCGGGTTGATCTATCTCCGCTGCATGTTAAAATCAAAGTGTACCATATGTTAAACATGGGAAGCTGAGGAAAACATCATATATGTGTCCATGGCATATAATTCCCCGCACTCGATGTGGGATGCATCGGGCTTCCACACCCTTGAGAAGCCCTGTGACCAGGGATAATAGGCAGACATGCCAGGTTCCCCAGCATCCGGACAAACTAATGATGCCTCCACATGACTACTCCCCCGACTGAAGGTTGCTGCCCTGACCGGACCCTTTGTAATGTCCCGAAAGAAGCAGTGTAATTAACCGGCTCCAATGGAAACATGGCACTGGGAAGAGTTTCACGAACAACGTATTAAATCTATGAGGGAGACCCGGACTAGGTGACGAGTTCGGAGGAGGAATCCACAGAAGGAAGAACCGACATCCCATCATCCCATTTCAATCAAGGAGCAGACGTCCCTCAATAAGGAGATAATGTCACCCACCTTTGGAATGCGGGAATTCGGGGCAACAAGCACAGCGCGTCCTCCTCCGTGGACGGATGGATGCACGCACCCTGGCGAAAGCGTCGGAAACAGAAATGGTGAACCCGACGTGAAATTCTTCTCCTCAATATAGAGATTAGTAGCGTTCGAGACACCAGTAGATTGACGTGTCACCAGATCCAGATATCTGGTGCCTAGTCCCGCTAATAAAATAGCGAGCTTGTCGTGAAACTCAACGGAAGTCGGGGCAGTAGAACGTGGGGCACTCCGTTCTGCAGCGTGTTGGCGTGGATCCTTCTCACCGACGTGGAGAATGGAAGGACGATGAGGCAATGGCTATCAATCCTTTTCCTCTCAGTGCTGATGAGTTGATCCCTTCGTTTCTCAAGAACCAGGTTGCTGTTACAGAGATGCGATCACCGCCCACTAGCCTACGCAGGGGCAGGGGCAACATCGCCACGGCCACCCCACATGGCGCCGCTACCGCCACGACGGCCGCCACATCGCTGAATACGGGGCACCCACATCCCCTTTCCCCATCATAGGTCATCCAACGAAGGTTGATCAACAACCTCGTGCGCAGGTACGAGGAGGAAGGGGTCATCCCAACTCTGTATATGGCCCGCCTGGAACTGGAGGCATCCAGGCCCCGCCGTCAACGCCCCCCTAATAGGCCGCGTAGGGAGCCCCTTCTCCCCACCCCAATGTTCAACCGTTTCGGGAGCCTATCCTCGGAACGCCATGACGAATCCTCACCTTACGCGGATGAGGTGGGCGCCGTCCGGCTCAGCCCACTCAGGGTCCCGACCCAAGGGCTCCAGGAAAGAGCTCCTGCCCGGCCGCATCAATGCCACCGTCTGACTCCGCAAGTAGAACAGGCAGGCCATGCCCCTGCACCACCTGCACCCGCTTTCCTGACCTGACGTCAGCGCCGGGCCCGGGTTGAGGACGCTCGCCCAAATGCATCAACGTCAACAGCTACAGTGACCCTCTCCACCGCTGCGTGAATCATGAAGTCTCTGCATACACTGAGCAGGGGCACTCCTACACCGAACCAGGATCAAGACCCCAACCACCCCATGGGCAGGCTGGGTTGACTCTCTGGGTTGCAGGCCCAAGTGGTGATTTCCGCGAACTAACCCGCGATGGTGTCACCCCTTACGGAGGCCCTCCCCGTACCACTACTCCATAGAGCGTGGGCCTTCCCCGCTCCGAAGTTCATCATGGAGGTATGCATCGTGCTACCCCCATCCCGAAGGAATACCTGCCCCGCGGCAGTGACACTCGGCGTAGAAACCTTTCATGCGCCCACTATACAGGGTATGGAGTCCATCCTCCTTCCCCTGACTGCCGATCTGAAGGAACTGCCCATCTAGTTCTTCTCCAATGTGGGGCCCCTCCCTACGTCCTCTCTGCAACCGGCGAAGGTCCTCCTCTCCCCAGCAACTCGAGGAGTGAAGGTCAGCCTCACTCCACCCGCATCGACCATGGAGGTCCTCCCCATTCTCCTTCCGATTCCAACAGAGGCTCCGCCCACATGGGTGTTGTCCATGGAGGTCCTCCCCATGTACCCATCGACATTTTCACTGGTGCCCCTCGCACCGCGGCTATCAGGAGAGCGGGCCCTCTCCGCTATGGCGCCAGCGCCGCCCCAAGACTACATAATAGGGATGAACCCTGTCCCGAAGATCCACCCCGGGGTAGGAGACCGGGTCGTCGCCGCCACAAGAAGAGTCCTGGGATGGCCCGGGTGGATATCAAACCTGCCCACTTCTCCGACTCTAAAGCGGAATGCGACTCAGTGATAGAACCTTCTCCCCGCTCCTCCGTATCAAGGACTGGGGCAGGAGCCAGATGCGTTAGATCATTCTCCCGGAATATGAGTTCCACCAGATTCCCATCTCTCTCTGCGGGTACATCCAGGAGGAAGAAATCTTGGGAATTCTGCAGGTCTCGAACGCGCAATCACCTCCATTGTCACCAGAAGCACCCTCTACCTCTACCAGAGATCACGGAGAGCTATTTTGGGGGCCAACGACGGTAGATCTATGTCATGACCTATCGCCGGTATCCGCGATTCCTTTTTTGGAAGTTGTGGATATTAGCCCATCGTATCGTGACATTGTGGCCAGGTCACCTTACTCTTCGGAGGATGGCCCGGAATTCGGCGGCCAGTCAGCTCGTTCGTCGTATTCTTCGCCCCCGAATATACTATCCCAGAGGTCCGCCTCGGTACCGCTACCGGTCCCTCAGCCGCCCCCGGTTGATGAGTGGGGAAATACAGGGCCAGACCTCGAGTCCGAACCCAGGGGCTTCTGGAGTATTCTTGCAGCGAATTACTTCCTGGAGAAGTTCTGGCCGACGGCGGCGCTGAATTTTCGTGCACCAGAGTCCCTTACCGCTGAAGAAGTGGGGTGCTTTTGTCGAACCCTATGGGAGACACACTTCTGCCTTCGTTACAAACGGGTGGTATACCCTAGAAGTCGAGAGCACTTCAAAGAAATCGGTGAGCAGTGCCACCTGATCGATTCGGCTGCACTCCTTGTGGCCCAGCACCCCGAGTCGCCAGAATGTCAGAATGCCCTTCAATAGAAATGTGTTCAAGGTTTCAAAGTACTCCACAGAATCGTCAGGGAAGCTACCCCCCATGTGCAAGTCCGTGGTTGGGGAGACTATGTCGCTCTCCTCTTCGACCCTATCTGACGGCAGCCCGATTCGCTATGTGACATCGAGGACATGCCCTCGAGAGCAGTCGTGGTCCACATGGTTGACGTAGTGGACAAGGAAGACGAGCTTGAATTTCTTGAGGGAGACTAACCCCCTGAGGGCGTACCGCCACTGCTGGACCCATCAGAGAGGGTTACCCGTCAGCAGAGGAACCTGCTAGGCCTCCCCGTACCCACCGAGTCGCTGGTACTCGGTCGAAATACCGGCAAGGGTAAGGAGCACGTCGGAAATGTCAAGCACTCCGACCTGTCCGCCTCTGTGATGAAAACGGAAGAAGATCCCAATAAGTCCCCGTTACGCCAGCAGTTTGCTGAGCAGAAGAGGCTGGTTGAAGAACTCTTGGCTGAGCGCGCTGCGGAGCAGCGGCCCGACTATGGTAATCCCAGGCCGGGGAAGTAGGGGAAGGAACAATTTTCCCCCAGTGAGATGCCTCCGGGCAGCCCTGATCATGCAACTGCCACAGACAGGGCAGAAGTCGGAACTTACGGCAATAGGGTGTGATACGTCTCACCCAACCCCCCCCCCCCCCCCCCCCCCGAACGACGAGGCAATCTGAATAATCCAGTCTGGGTTCCCCCAGTCACCCCGCAGGTCGTTCCACCAGTCGATCCACGAGATGCCGATGTAATTTAACATGTTGAAGAACCTGGCAATGTACTTGTGGTTAGGGATCCCCGTCAAGACAGGGACCCCCACCCGGATGATCTTATTGCGGCACTCACAGCCCGCCTCGAAGCGTTGGAAATGCGGCAGGTGGAGGTCCCACCGGATGGCAAGCCGTATCCCGCGTGGGTGGATGATATGCCTGCACCTCCAGGTTTTGGGAACCCCACTTTCTTGCCCTTTAACGAGATAGGGGACCCTCCACAGCACTTGGCACATTTTTCTTCCAGGTGTGGTCCCATGTTGGGGACCCCGGCTCAGCAAGAAGTCGCCAAACTCTGGTGTTTCATACAGACATTGGAAGGTTCAGCATTCGTCTGGTACAACCAGCTCTCTATCAGATCGGTGACCGGTTGGGAGGACCTCCACCGGCAGTTCCTATACCAGTTCATCTCCACCATGCGGAAGACCAGCATTGCAGACCCTTTCAAGTGCAAGAAAAGGCCTGATGAGCGGGTTGCAGATTTCATCGCCCCGTGGAATGGACTTACGTATTCCCTCGATATGCCACTGACTCAGGAGAAATTACTGACGATGTGTGTGGGGAATGTAAAAACGGAGCCGGTACCCTCCCTGATTTCCCAGAACTACCCTGGAGGGTTCAGAGATTTCTCAGATAAGGCTCAGCGGCTTGAGGAATCTCTGCAACAGGCTAGTCAGGCACGTTCGTTTCCCCCTATGATCCCAACCAGGAGGACTTCCAGGGCTGAACCTGCTGCGGTGGCCCAAATATAATCCTCTAGGCAGCTATAATTACTACTAGAGACACCATCCCAATAACCCCGCAGAGGTCCACCACCTCAAGAATAGGATCCTGCCCAGCAGCGACCGCCTTAGAATCGACAGGTTCCCCCGCGCTATGCGCCACCGCCACCCGGGCTAGACAATCTGGTGCCGCCTCCTCGGCAGGCCCGTCCGGACCCTCATCAGGGTCAGGCCCCCAGGGCCCCCTATCCGTAAATAAGGCACTAGACCTATTCGTTCAAAGAAAATCAGGTCCCTGGCTACTTTCGAAGTTCTCTAGAGCAAGAGATTGTGTGCATGCCCGAGTTCAGAAGGCCGACAGAGGCGAATCTCACCGATCACCCCAACTACTTCCCTTCTCATCGGATTCTGGGGAATAGCCTCAAGCAGTGTTATGTGTTTAAAGACTGGCTTCAATACCCGGTCAACAACAACATAGTCAAGTTGGGCCTGGCACCAGCACAAGTGGTGGGTGTCTTTGCAGGATCAGAGATCGGCAGCGATAGTGAAGGCAAGTGGCAGCAGGTTCCCAGTCGTGGATCCTGGAAATACGACGACTGGATGGCTCAAAAAACCGTCTTCTGTGCCCATGGTATCATCCGGGCACGCATTAAGCATCTGGAACCTTCAGAAGAGGTAGATGGTACCTCTGTATAGTCTTCACAGTCGACCTCTTCCCAAAAGGGAAAGTAGCGGCGATGCAAGAAGAAGCAACGTGCATTGCCGTTACCGTCGTCATCCCGAACTCTTGGCGACTTTATGCCCCCTGAAATGGGGATTCCTCCCAGAATCCGCCCAGTAGTGGATGACTACTCGAGCGACATCCAGGGGTACGCTTCGGTTAACACCGTGGAGCTGGTAAAACCCTATATGACCCCTGATGAGGTGGAACTCTAGGCGAACCTCCCCAACGTTTCCAGCCGACGTCAACGTCAGTGGAATCAAAACTGCGCCGGTCATCTATGTACGTCAGCGGGCACTTTCAGCCAAGTCGTGCACGCTACTGAGACCAGAAAGTAGGCTCAGCGCAGAGCTCAGCACGTGCAACCCCATCTAACGCCCTTAGCTCTACCTCCACCACCGTTTGTGCTACAAGATCATGGAGAGCTACCTAGTTTGTATCACAGTCAGTCTTTCCCGGCTACTGGCCAGCCTCTGCTATCCAATCCTAGTCCAGAGACTACTCTCCAGACTTCAGTTAGCATGCAGTAGGATGTACCCAGTACTAGCCGATCACCAGTTCAACCGGTAGGACCCTCTATGCCTCCAAATGCTGAACGACCTCCTGTAAGCAGAGGTTCGCATTTGTCACGAAAGAATGATGTCCTGAAGCACCTGGTCAGCATTCCGGCAAGGCTTTCTATCCTTTAGGCCCTTCTCCTATCATCTGAAATGCGCGAGGCACTTTCCGAGGCCCTAAAGATCCCCCTCCAGTTTCAGACAGAGGTAGGAGCTGCAGAAGCCTTCCATACCGAGATGATTGAAAATGCTGAATGTCAGGCGGTTATCTTGTTCTCCGGAGAAGATGAGGACCCTCCTATAAAGGGGCACATTTGACCGTTGTACATCACTGGCCAATTCAATGGTGTGGAAGTCCGTCGTTGCCTTGTTGAAACGGGTTCCAAAATCAATCTAATTCCGACTCGGACGTTGCGGAAGATGGGTCTGTCTGAAGGTGATTTAACTCCCACTGACCTCAAAATCCAGGGGTACGACAGGACCGAGCAAACCTTAGTCGGTAAGATCCGCCTGAAGACTCAGTTTGGTGGCTTAATTTCCAGCACTGAGTTCATGGTCATCTCTCAGGACACCGCCTACAATGCGTTCATGGGTAGGCCATGGCTCCATCTGCATGCAGCGTTCCCTTTGTCATATCACCAGTGCCTCAAATACTCACTCAACGGTCGATTAGGCGTGCTTCAAGGAGATTTGTCCCCTTTCACCTCTTGTGAGGCCCGCTATCTGGATGCGGGTTATTACAAAATTAAGGATAAGAAAATCCTTGTAATTGAGGATGAACCCGCCCCGGTCACATGTGATCCCTGGGCAAGCATGGATGACGCCTACGTCCTCCCAATCCACTGATTGGAGGCCACGACCCCCGACATGGGGCAATGTTTTTTTGTTTCGGGTACACAAGGAAGGCATGTTCTCATGTCTAAGCAACGGCATAAAATCACCTCGTACTCCTACATCAACCAGGCTCAGGTGATCCCGGAACCTCCAACCCCGATATGGTACCGGGACTTCAAGCTTATGACAATGGCGGTACGCCATACGTGTCTCTTTCGCCGGGCTGGAATCCACCGACTCAGGTCGACACGTCACCACTGCTTTGATATTATCAAACGTGGCCCCTTAGGCCGAAGGCCAGATGGGATAGGATCGACTGCCTCCATTGTTATGGTCTCAATGGAGAGTGAGTCTCCTGATATGATGACCACTGCTGACCATGCCGAAACAAGTTCCCCCCCCCAGATTTTGATAGCCCAAAAGTATCTCCCCTCTCGGGAAATTCCCCCATGGGTGGGGAGGAAGACCTGGAGGATTCTCCCCCCGCCTTTGAGGAAGGCGTCTCCACCACGGATGATGAACTGGTACAGCTGAACCTTGGTAGCGAGGAAGATATGAAACCCACATTGATCAGTGCAGCCATGTCCCCCGAGGAACGACAACAATACGTTGACTTCCTCAAACAACACCGTGACGTGTTTTCCTGGAGTTACAATGAGATGCCAGGACTAGATCCCCAGGTATTCGTTCACCGTCTGGGCCTCCCGGCAAAACATCGTGGGTTTGAGCAGCCTCCCAGGAAGATGCACCCTTCTCATGGTGTTATGGTTGAGGCTGATGTCGACAAGCTTATCAAATCCAACTTCCTTATGGAAGTCCAGTACCCCAAGTGGCATGTCAACATTAATGTGCCAGTCAGGAAGAAGAATGGGAAGATCAGAGTCTGCATCGACTTCCGTGATCTTAATCGCTACTTTCCAAAGGATGACTTCCCACTCCCGGTGACGGAGTTATTGATTGACGCCATGGAGGAGTTCCAAGCTCTCTCTTTCATGGATGGGTATTCCGGGTACAACCAGATCCGGATGGCCCCCGAAGATGAGGAGTCCACTGCCTTCAGGGCTCCCCAAGGTACCGTTTTCTACCAGGTTATGCCATTCGGTTTGAAAAATGCAGGTGCCACTTATTAGAGGGCCATGCATCGCATATTCAAGCCGATTCTCGGGACATTTGTGGAATGCTGCGTAGATGACCTCATAGTCAAATCATGTCAGCGCGAGGACAATCTCAATGACCTCGAGAAAGTGTTTGTTTTCCTCCGTTCCCGTCACCTGAAGATGAACCCGTTGAAGTGTGCCTTCGGGGTCACCTCTGGGATGTTTTTGGGATTTATTGTCAGATACCGAGGTATTGAGATTGACCCGGAAAAGATCACGGCCATCAGCCAAATGCTTCCCCCAAGCATCATTTGTGAACTTTGAGGCCTTCAAGGCCACTTAGCCTATATATGCCGATTCATCACGAATTCGGCCGGTAAGTGTATGCCCTTTTCCCATCTCATGAAGAAGGGCGCCACCTATGAATGGGATGAGGAGTGCCGGACTGCCTTCGAGGAAATCAAGAAGTATCTGCTCCAACCTCCGGTCCTGATGCCACCCGTCTCCGGAAAGCCACTGGTCCTTTACGTGACCGCCCTGGAAAGATCCCTCGGTGTGCTACTCACCCAGAAGAATAAAGAGGGTACTGAGAACAGTCTCTACTATCTCAGCCGCATTCTTCTCGATACGGAGGTCAGATACCCCCCTATCAAAAAGAGCTGCCTTGCGCTCGTCTTCGCCGTGCAGAAGTTGCGACATTACCTGCAGCACCATGACATGCAATTGGTCTCCCGGGTAGACCCACTAAAGTACATCCTGAACCTCCTCATGCTGACTGGCCGACTGGCACGGTGGGCGGTGATTCTCCAGCAGTTTGATATCAGGTTCGTACCTCAGAAGGCCATTAAGGGACAGGCATTGGCAGACTATTTAGCTGCCCATCCAACCTCCGCGGATCAATCCCTGGACCTGGATTTACCTGATGAGACAATCCTCTCCCTCGATCATGTCGTCCCGTGTTGGCAAATGCATTTCGACGGCGCCTCCCGGATCCCCACCGGTAGGTGGCTCAACGATCCCAAGCTCAACAGAGTGGGCCTGGGTATTGTCTTCATTACCCCGGAACAAGCCGTACTTCCATACTAGTTACTGTTGTCAGAAGGATATACGAACAACGAGGCGGAGTACCAGGCTCTCATCATCGGCCTCGAGTTGGCCCTTGAGATCCATGTGTCCCATCTACATGTGAAGGGAGATTCCGAGTAGGTAATCAAACAGGTTAATGGTGGCTATGTCGTCAGGAAGGCGGAGTTTGCACCGTTGTTGGAGTAGACCCTCCGCCTAATGGCCCAGTTCTCATCTCGACCATAGGTTACCCATGTCCCACGATCAAAGAACGGTCAAGAAGATGCCTTGTTTGGCTTTTCGCATCACTCGCAGAACCCGAGAAAGATGATTTGATCATACATGTGGCACACCGGAGAGTCATTTCCCCCATCACCCAAGAGGACAATTATGGCATGTAGGTAGGTCATCTCACCGCCGGACCCTCCACGTCAGGGGTCCCGGGTTCGTCAGACACATTGGATGACGCCACTCCCGACTGGAGGGCGCCTTTTGTCGGCTACCTCCAAAATGGTTGCCTCCCGGACGACCGGGCCAAGTGCGAGTGAATCCGACGCTGCGCACTACAATTTACCCTCCAGAGCGGCGCCAGTCTTGAACAGATCCTTTATAAGTGGAGTTTCGATGGTGTTCTCCTCCGTTGTATCCAATAAGTAGAGATACCTCAAGTTATGCAAGAGGTTCACGTCGGTTCTTGTGGTGCCCATCAACTTGGGCCGAAGTTGTCCCATCAAATCCAGAGGTTGGGGTACTTTTGGCCCTCTATGATCCACGATTGTATTGGGTATGCCAAGAGGTGTCATGCGTGCCAAGTTCACGCCAACTTCCTGCATCAGCCGCCAGAGCCCCTCCACCCCGCCATGTACTCTTTGCCATTTGCGGTATGGGGACTTGATGTAGTGGGACCGTATCTACTGGCAACAGCCCGCCAGTGTATATTCATCCTGACTGCTACAGATTTCTTCTCCAAGTGGGCAAAGGTAGTTCCACTCAAAGAGGTCAAGACCCGTTCCATCGTTGACTTTGTGAGCTCCAATATTATCCACCGGTTTGGGGTCCCTCACGCCGTCCTCACCGATAATGGCACCACCTTCCAAGTGGCTGAATTAATGAAATTGTACGCCAAGTACGACATCCGGTCGAACCATACCTCCCGCTACCACGCGCAGAAAAATGGACAGATCGAGGCGTTCAACAAAACCCTCTCTAACATTCTGCAAAAGATGGTTGCTCAGAACAAGAAAAGTTGGTCGTACAAGCTCCCCAACGCCCCCTGGGATTACCGGATGAAAACTCGCAACTCTATCCTGGTGACCCTATATTCCCTAGTGTATAGATTTGAGGTCGTCCTACCCATTGAGATCCAGCTGCCATCGTTACGCACTATCCAGGAGTATATTCTCCATGAGCTACTGGTTGATACTTTAAAGTATCACGTAATCTCACATGTAACTATCTCAAAGAACCGCCTCGTCATAGGGGTCTCAACGCAACAGACAACGTGTCAATCGGACGCCCGGTCTGTTAGTTATTATCCTTTTAGTCTCAGGGGCCCGGTTGGTTTCGTGTACGTACCAACCCAGTTGTATTTAAACTGTACCTTGAACACCCATGGGGTATACTCAAAGGAACCATTTCTCAACTACATAACCAACACCGCTGATTATTCATCAATCAGACGTCCGGTCTAAGAGTTATTGGATTTTCCATTCCAGGGTTCCGGTTGGTTTGTAAGCTAAACCAATACGTCCATACTTCAACAGAATCAAAACCTCAGGTGGGGTATTCCAAAATAACCATCTCATCAAGAGGAATCCAATGTAGTCGACGACACGTCAATCAGACGTCCGGAGCTCAAGTTTTAAGCGTTTCCGCTCTAAGGGCCCGGTTGGTTTCAGGTTCGAACCAACTCCTCTATACTGAAACATCACCTAACCCTTACGTGTACTATACAAAAATGACAATTTCGATCTTAGGAATCCTACGCAACTGACGGTGCGTCAATCAGAGGTACGCCACTCAAGATATGTTCATCTAACCGAAAACGGTCTGAAAAAATTGGGCGCCTGGGCCCTGTCTGACTTGGCCCAACACCCCCTGGGTCGACCCAAACCGGGTCAACCCGACTCGGTTCTAGATCCAGACCGGTTGGGCGCAGCCCGACCCAACGCTGGCAGCCTGGCCCGGCGGCCTGTTGCGGCTCGGCCAGCGCGGCTGAGCGTTGCGCGGAGCGGGGTGTTACACCCCCCCCCCAATTTTACGAAACAACCCGCCATGATGGTCGGCCCTTGGGTAACTGACGAACCCCCCTCAGGTCTCGCCTCTTGGTGTAACCAGCGGCCGGCACAGCCGGCCACCCTTTCAGATCCGCCGCGGCCTTAGGACGCGGCGATGTTCAATCGGCGCGGTGCGACGGCGCTGCACCCCACGGCCACTGCCCACCACGGTCACGGCCCCTTGAAGCTCCGGCGCGGCGTGTCTCTACTCAGCGGGGCACGTCGGTGCCGCGCCTTTGCGGTGACCTGGCAATCATGCGCTGATGATCCGCTTGTGGTCGGCCTGTCGCCGGATGGTTCTTCGCAGTCCCCCTCCATCGTCCACAAACAACAATAAGAGGGGAAGGGTCGGACCGTGTTCGTGCGGTCTGAGGCCGTCCTCATCAAGATGGTATCAAGCGGCCAAACGAAACTCAAGAATTTTAAGAATGATGATGAATGACATTACAAATTGAATGTAACAACCCCTACCTCGTAAAACGGTGTTAAATGATTGCGAGTCACAGAAGATAACCGTTGTTCCGTCAATGTCGGGAAGAAAGGAGCCGAGGGTGGCGTTGGTGTTCTTTGTTATTCATTCTTCATTGGAGTAAGAGGAAAACTTTCCAAGTTCTGGGTGCCATGCTTCGCTGCTAGCATTCCACCGCTCGAAGAAGTCGTCCAGAAATCCTTCCCCTAGCCTCCTTTATATAGGAGTGGGAGGGTTCGTCGTTGGCACGCAAGTCATAAATGGATGATTTATGACAGAGGGATCCACCAAATTAATCCACTATAGTAGCGCATTAAAATGGTATGGAAGTCAAAAAGGGGGTTATTGGACTGGGTGGTCCCCACAAAAGAATATCCCCCAAAGGGAGGATATTTCCTGGCAGGCCCCACCATTAGTTAACCATAAAAAACTGAAAGGGGGTGGTTAATGTTTGGGTGGTCCCCTCATTAAAAAGGAGAGGTTTCATCCACCTTAATTAAGAGGGGAATTTAAACCTAGAGGCTCTCCCTCATAAATGAGGGGGAGTCAAGGAGTTATGATTCCCCTCCCATTAAATGGAGGCCTCGTGTTGGTTCCACCACAATCAACCTCACATGGGAGGTTGGATCTTAGTGGGCCCAACCACCATAACCTTTCATGTGGGTTTAGGGTGTGGTGGTCCCACCACCAACACCCAACTGGAGATTCTAACCACATTATCCGCATGACACGTGTTTAAAAAAATAAAATAAATTGTTCACTTATTTTATATTATTAACACGCGTAAAACCCCAAAAACTAACATTCATGCCCGATCATCTGTCGTCGAGGTGAAAGTCTTCTTAAGAGAAAACTCATGCTTCGAGTTCAACGGTGCCCTCAGATTTCAATTCCGAGCACCAGTTCAAAAGTTAGAAAAACACAATCGTTCATTCACTGAACGTACCTGAGATAAATTTGGAAATTGATTCTGGGCACACTGGGCCTCGGAATCAAGTGTTGTCAGAAGCCACAGACTCGTAAAATTCCAAATAATTTAAGAAAAAAAAAATTCATTGAAATTTCCGAGTCTTTACATTACTCCCACCTCAGGGCTTTACGTCCCCATAAAGCTACAACATAAACTAGGGAAACAAAAATGGGTACTGAGCACGCATCTGAGCCCCCACTCCCATGTGTTATCTTGGAGGTTCCCATGCCTCCATTGAAAGAACACTAGAGGAATAGACCTCCCATGTAGGACCCAATCCTATCGATCCTCAACCTCTACTGGAACCCTGTGAAAGACGCCCCTTCATCGATTTCTAGCTCTCAGGGGTCGATGATGACAGATAGGTCGTGCACAGATCTCCCCAACTGAGATATGTGGATGAAGCCGTGCTCATGGTGCATTTGAGGTGGAAAGGACATGCGGTAAGAAACCTTTCCTACTTTGATAAGAACCTGGAAAGGCCCGAATAATCATGGAGATAACCTGCCGCCCCGACCAAATCTCCGTAGACCTCATCTAGGTGAGACCTGTATGAAGACGTGTTCGTCACCCTCAAACTCCAGTGGCCTCCGTCTCCTATTAGAATAAGACTTATGTCTACTCTGTGCTATCTTCATCCACTCATAGATGATCTGAACTTTCTCTAACATAGCCTGAACCATCCTTGGTTTTACACGTTCTAACTCCATCACTATCCACAAAGGATATCTGAAACGCAGCCAACTGTTGTCTCGCCACTCCTAACAGCTGAAATCCTGATTTCTACTAAGAGAATCTGCTACAACATTCCCCTCCCCAAGAGTATAAGAAAACTCAAATTCTTAGTCTTGGAAGAATTTAGGCCATCTCCGCTATCTCATGTTCATTTCCTTCTGAGAGAAGATACACCTGAGTATATTGAGTTGGAGAGAACATTAAACTGTTCTCTCAACGAACAATGGGTGAGACTATCCAATTGTAATAACTCAACTCCACCCTTATTCGTCTACGTTCTACCAAAGAGCTGGTGAGATTTCCCCTCTTCAAAAAAGATAAATCTGGTCTCATCCCCTGGATGAACCACTTTTTTTTCCTAATTAAGTCAATACTGACATGAACAGTATTATTTCATGCCATAGATGACATCTTAAGGCCTCGACACTACTACCAAGAGATCCAACAGTTACTCTCTCCTCCAAGGGTTGAGTCACACTATCGGCATCAGTGCGTGTTTACTAGGTCTCCTCTAGTAGAAAACTCACAAGTGAGGGTCATGTCAATAGTTTTAACCGGAACCTCTTAGTACCAACCACACAAAAAGGACAGGAAAGAAAACGTCACAAAGATAAGTGTCTTTTATTAATGCACCTCATAGTACAAAGAAAAAAAGCAAACACAACAACGACAACATGGAAACTAAAAGAACCAAGAACAAAGGCCTCCATACCTGGAAGTAGTCTCTCTCTTGTCCACCTACATCATGAACTCAACTTCCTTTTCCACCGCTTGACTATTTCTCAAGATTCTGATGATGCTTCCATCTCAGTGGCTCCTTCAAAGCCTATAGATCAACTGTGCAGGGTGTCAGATAGTCACGTGCCATGTGACCAAGCCCGCCGTAGGAGAAACACTGTCCGTTCCTGGTTTTCCTGGCTCTGACTCCACCCCGAGTGCCCCGCACTACCGATCCTGTAACTTGAGGTCACCCACATGTTGGTCGGGTCCTCTTCGACCTCTGCATCATCCATCTACTACCTACAGATGACCTGGCTACTGACGGAAAACCCTATGGGAAAGGCATCTGCTCTTGAGCACGCTCAGAGTGTAGAGTCACTGGTATAAATTCCACCCAGAAGAAAGTCCCTAATTCTTCCCAGGTGAAGGTCATTTCATCGCAAAAATGGTGCATAAGGCTCCACCACCTCTCAACTGCTCCCTAAAAGAGACTAATGGCTAGGTACACCATCAAGTCAGTGGGTGTCCTAGCTGTGTGGAAAGCTCGTGCTACAAACTCCCGCCAGTGACCAGCTGTCTGAAAATCAGACTCACCTCGAAACGTCGGAGGCCTCTGTCACTGGAACTCGTGAAATGTGCTCAAGTGGCGTGCACTCTCTGTTGGTGTCTCAACTAGAAGAGGTCCATGTACTGAGTCCTTGCTTCTTTGTGGGATATCATCATGCTCTCCACTCGGTACCCATGCTGTCTGACTGGGTGAATACATCGTTAAAAAAACAGATGTGACATGTTCAAAAGACTATACCTGGTGAGCTGACCGGGTTTGAGCTGAGTAAAAAAGGAAACTTTGTAAAACACACACGCAATTAGTGTTTTCATGCACTGAGTCTGAAATCAGAAGGCATAGTCCTTGTGTATGGATACGTTGGCCACCCATAACAACAATGGACTCCCTGAACTGAAAACCACACTTAGTACCCTTAACACTATTGTATCCCAGAAAGAAAATATCAGAGTCCTATGTTCTGCGGTAGAACCGACTCCTCTGATACCAATTTGTCACGACCTGTCCTCGGGGCCCGTGTCGTGACTACCCCAAGCCCGCCTTCCATAGGCCTGGGGATGGTGACTAGCATCAAAGGCGTAAATCCAGATAAAAATGGAAGGAATCACCTTTATGAAACGTAAACAAACATAACCAGAGTACAAGCGGAAGAAAACACTAAGTAAAACTGAAAACAAAAGTAGTGCTGAAAGTAAGGAGGCTGAAATACAGGCCCAACAGTAATGTACAAGTAAAAGAAAAAATAGATGGAAGGTGACAAGCAGCTCCTGGATCTTCCTCCACGGATCCTACCTGAAGGGTAGGTATAGATAGCACAGCTTCTAGATTATCCACCAAGAATCCAAACTGAAGGGTATGTACAGATAGCATCCTCAGCACCCTCGTCCATCAACCTCCTCTGGGTACTGACTCGTCATGAGTTCCACCTCCAGGTTCATCCAGTCCCCGTACACTCGGCCTCCATTAGTGATGTTCGTCATCTGCAACCAACACAACGAGGTTCAGGCATAGCCCGTGTAGGGGTGAGTATAACGATACTCATTAGGGACCCCGAGACCCAAAAGGTATCACTAAACCCAGCAAGGATAAACCACAAAGAAAGATCTCAACAGATAATCTTTACTTAGGTATATTCCCATACATATACCTATGTTATCAAGTAACCAATCTCAATCATGAGGAAAACACAAAGGTCATTGACTCTGCTCAAACCATTATTTTCATTAATGATATTGAAACCACAACTGGTGAAGACGTCCTCCTCTGAAAAGTACAGTGATACTATCACAACTCCAAGGCGCTTCTCACTAGCCTTAGAATACTGAGGCAGTCCTCCTGTCGAGTACTGTGGGTCTGCCACCCAAACACAGTAGTGCTCCCCACCATGGGTCTGCCACCCCAACACAGTAGTGCTCCCCCTAATAGCCTACAGAGGTACCCCTTCTATCGAGTACCATGGGTCTTCCAACCAAACAGAGTACTGCTCCCTGCTGTGGGTCTACCACCCAAACAGATTAGTGCTCCCCACTGGGCTATACAAGTCACTCCGACTCGAATTGGACAAGCAGTCATCATATCTCAACCATCTACAAGGTCTCCGTACTCCGTACGCTCATCTCCGGGAGTATCCGCTCCATGAGATACTGTTTTATACTTCCAATTGTCATGTAATCTCACGTGGAAGTATCTCAATGGACTGCCTCATCATAGGGGTCTCAACACAACAGACGGTGCGTCAATCGGACGCCCTGTCTGTGAGTTATTAGCATTTTAGTCCCGGGGGCCCGGTTGGTTTCGTGTACGTACCAACCCTGCCATATTTCAACTGTACCCCGAACTCTAATTGTGTATACTCAAAGGAACCGTTTCTCAAAAAGATTACCAACACCGCTAACAATTTTTCAATCAGACATCCGGTCGGAGAGTTATTGGCTTTTCCGTTCCAGGGGCCCGGTTGGTTTGTAAGCTAAACCAACCGGAATGTACTCCAAACGACATCCAGAGCTCAAGTTTTAAGCATTTTGGCTCCAAGGGACCGGTGGGTTTCGGGTTCGAACCAACCTGTCCATACACAAACTTCACCTAAAACATGAGTGTAATATACTGAAACGACCGTATCAATCTGGGGAATCATTTTCAACTAACGTTGCATCGATGAGAGGTACATAGCTCAAGATATGTTTGTTTAACCAAAAACGGTCTGAAAAAATAGGGGGTCTGGGCCCGGTCCGACCCGGCCCAACACCCCCTGGGTCGGCCCAAATCGGGTCGACCCGAATTGGGTCTAGATCCAGACTACTTGGGAAGGGCCTGGCCCGACCAGCGTGGCCCTGCCCAGTGTCGGCGTCCCGGCCCATCACTGGCGGCCCAGCCCGGCGGCCGGTTGCGGCTCGGCCAGCGCGGCCGAGCATTATGTGGAGCGGGGATTTACACCCCCCCTGGTTTTATGAAACGGTCGGCCATGATGACCTGCTCTTGGGTAACCGCGTGACCCTCCTTGGGTCCCACCTCTTGGTGGCACCGGGGGCCGACACAGCCGGCCACCCTTCTGGATCCGTCGCAGCCTGCCCTGGCTGTGGCCCCTTGATGCTCCGGCATGGCGCGACGGCGTCTAACCCCTCCACCGCGGCCTTCCTCACCAATGTCTCTTGTAGTTCTGGCGCAAATCGACGGCGCCGCGCCCCTCCGCCGCGGCCCGCACCGGCCGCGGCCTGGCTCTACTCCGTGCGACACGTCGATACCATGCCTTTGCGGTGACCCGACACTCATGCACTGACGATCCACTTGTGTTCGGCCCGTCGCCCAACGGTTCTTCATAGTCCGCCTCCATCATCCACAAACAACAACAAGAGGGAAAATTTCGCACCGTGTTCGTGCGGTCTGAGCCCTTCCTCGTCAAGATGGTATCAAGCAGCCAAACGAAACTCAAGAATTTGAAGGACGATGATGAATGACATTACAACCTTAACGTAACAACCCCTACGTCCTATAACGGTGTTAAACGATGGCGAGATGCGGAAGATAGGTGTCTTTCCGTCAACGTCGGGAAGAAAGGAGTCGAGGGTGGATTCAGTGTTCTCCGTTCTTCATTCTTCTTTGGTGGAAGAAGAAAACTCTCCATGTTCTGGGCATTGTACTTTGCTGCTAGCGTTCCACCGCTTGAAGAAGCCATCCAGAACTCCTTCCCCTAACCTCCATTATATAGGAGTGGGAGGGTTCGTCATTGGCATGCAAGTCATAAATGGAGGATTTATGACAGAGGGCTCCACCCAATTAATCCACTGCAGTGGCGCAATAAAATGGGGAGGAAGTCAATAAGAGAGTTATTGGCCTGGGTGGTCCCTGAAGAAGAATATCCTCCAAAGGGAGGATATTTCTTGGCGGGACCCACCATTAATTAACCAAAAAAAGGGAAAGGTGGGTGGTTAATGCTTGGGTGGTCCCCTCCTTAATAAATGGAGGTTTCATCCTCCTTAATTAAGAGGGGAATTTAAACCTAGAGGCTCTCCCTCATCTGATGTCTGGTGAAGGTCCCGCATGACCTTAAACTGCATTTTCATCCTGCAAGACGATAAACTGTGAAAGGGTCATGCACGACCTCAAACTGCATCTTCGTCCTGCAAGACGATAAACTGTGAAATGGTCCTACATGACCTTAAATTGCACGTTAGGGTCCTGCACGACCTTAAACTGCATCTTCGTCCTGCAAGGCGATAAACTCTGAAATGGTCCCGCATGACCTTAAACAGCAGGTTTGGGTCCTACACGACCTTAAACTGAATCTTCGTCCTACAAGACGATAAACTATGAAAGGGTCCTACATGACCCTAAACTGCACGTTATGGTCCAACACGACCTTAAACTGTAAAGTACCGCACGAACATAAACTGCATCTTCATCCTGCAAGATGATAAACTGCAAAATGTTCCGAGCTCTATGACTTTAAACTAAGATCTCCCCCTATCCTTAGTTCATGATGTTATAGTGCAAGCCAGTCAGGCCTTCCTGACCAAGTCTTAGCCTCAGGCCCCTTGGCCTCCTTGGGCCCCCGGCCCCCCGTCCTTACGGTAAGACGTTAAACTACAAGCCAGTCAGGCCTTCCTGACCAAGGCTCAGCCTCAGGCCCCTTAGCATCATCGGGCCCCTGGCTCCTCGTCCTTACTGTAAGACGTTAAACTGCAAGCCAATCAGGCCTTCTTGACTGAGGCTCAGCCTCAGGCACCTTGGCCTCCTTGGGCCCCTGGCCCCCCCGTCTTCACCGCGAGACGTTAAACCTCAAGCTGGTTAGGTCCCCCTGACTGCGGTCCAGCCTCAGGCCCCTTGGTTTTCCCCGACTTACCTTCTTGAGGGATTGAATGGCATGGTGTGGGATTACATCCTCATTCACGTCGGATTACTCGTCGTACCTTACATATCCCCGAATGAGATGCATCCTCGTCCCTCATGACGTTAAACTGCATCTTAAGAACTACGTATGGCTTGATTCTCATCCTCATGAGATACGTAGGAACGCCCAGACATTTTGTCTTTTGGCCCAGCCCAAAACCTAAAATCTTCCCCTCGGGTCAAGACATATGGCAGGGTGCACACTTTTTCCCCAACTCACATCGAGCAAGCCTTGACCCGGCTGCACATCCCCCCTGGAGATGTTTGCCTCTTTTGTGGATGGATATAGCTATGCTTCACCCACTCCTTGAATGGGATTTCATAATTTTTTTCTCACACCCAGAGGGACCCCTAAGAACGACCTGGATAACATGCCCAAGTGCTCTCCTACTGATACAGGCCAACGCCCCTGAGGGTTTTCAAGAAACAAGCCGATACAAGTACCGCGTTGCGAATTTGTTCAGCGGTCGACGCTCATTTGTTGCTCCCATATCAGGTTACCATAGGAACGCTGTGTTTCGAACATGGTCAACAGTGTCCTATATCATCGGGTCCACCCCGAGATGTCCCAGACATCGAGTGCAGTGAATCATTCTACCCCATCCCGAAGTAACAAGCTCCTCCCCGGGTGGCACTAGCAATCGGGCCCACAACCTCGATTCCCCCCATAGGGTTGTACGGTGTGGTGTAGGAATACGTCCTCATTCATGCCGGGATCATGTACCATGTTGTACACCTTCTCTTACGAGGACCAGCCTCAGGCCCCTTGGCCTTCTCGGGTCCCCGACCCCCGTCCTCATGTAAGACGTTAAACTGCAGACCCGTCAGGCCTTCCTGACTGATGCCTGACCTTAGGCCCCTTGGACTTCTTGGGCCCCTCTGCCCAAACTCTTACCCAGGGTGTACGGTGTGGTGTGGGACTATGTCCTCATTCACGTCGGGATCATGTACCATGTCGTACGCCTTCCCTTACGAGGCCCAACCTCAGGCCCCTTGGCCTCCTCGGGTCCCCGACCATCATCCTCATTGCAAGATGTTAAAATGAAAGAGGGTCAGGCCTTCCTGACCAATGCCTAACCATCAGGCCCCTTGGCCTTTCCGGGCCCCGGCCCAGGTCATCTCTTTTGGGAGTGTATGGTGTGGCGTGAGGCTATTTTCTCATTTACGTTGGTTTATTCGCCGTACCGTACACCTCCCTTGTTTGGGGGTATATTACCCCCCCCCTCGTCTTGTATGACGTTAAACTACATTTAGAGAACTACGTTCAAATTGATTCTCATCCTCATGGGATACGCATGACCACCTGAATGTCTAGGATTCGGGTCCAGCCCCATCTCTCGGGAATCTTCATCCCATCTTTGCCCCTTGGCCTACCCTTCCTTCATGGGAGGATTATATGGTGTGGTGTGGGATTATGTCCTCATTCACGTCTGTATCGTAATGGCCACGCCATGTACCTCTCCCTCCTGAGTTTTTTCGTCGATCCCTTTTCGGCAGTTCACCGATGTGCCTAAGAGTACTCTGGTTTATTACCTGGAATGCCAAGCTTTACTCAGACACGTCTGCACCCGCACTCCAGGCTTTGTGTATCCCTGCATCAGGGCTTTCATCATCTTTCACACCAGGAGGGACCCCCAAGAACGACCTGGATACTACGCCCAAGGTCTCTCCTACAGTTACGGGCCAACGCCCCCGAGGGTTTTGGACAAAAAATCGATAAAATCCCGCATTGCGAATATGGTCCGCGGTCGATGCTCGTTTGTTGTTCCCACCTCAGTCTAACACGATATGGACTCTGCGTTTCCACCATGGTTAACAGTTTTCCTCTATCGCCATGCCAACCCATTTGGCCCAAAATGTCAGGTGCACGATTCTCACCCTTCATCACTTCACCGTGTCCAAGTAGAGTCTCAGAACTTTTGGTACTTTTCCTCCATGCACGTCTGCACATTGGGAGAACAACCCACATCAAAGGTGTCCTTCGGGGCTCTCTATCGACTCCCATTTGACTCATCCCAGGTATTGCGATGAGGATACCCCCTTGTTTCCCACACCGAGTTTAACTCATGTGGGCTTAGGAATCAGGTTGACATCTGTGCTTACTCGGGATGTTGTCACCATTCACGGTCCGAGCTCTAAGACCATAAACTAAGATTCTCATCTAGGACTACGTTCATCTTGATTCCCATCTTGATGGGATACGTAGGAATGCCCAGACCCCTTGTCTTTGGGTCCAGCTTGAGTTCAGCAAATTCACCACTCTGGTCCTGCCTTCAGGACCCCGACAACGGGACCGCGTGGCGTAGTGCGGGATTATGTCCTCATTCACATCGGGTTTGCAATAGCTGCACCACGCACACCCCTGTTCTGAGAGTTATCCCTCCTATTCCTTGTCCATCATGACATTAATATACACCCTTTAGAACTACGTGTGGCTTGATTCCCATCCTCATGGGATACGTAGGACCGCCCGGACGCCCTGTCTTCGGGTACAGCCCATTTAGGGAACCAGTCTCTCTTTCTATTTCACCTCTTAACTATATATAGGCCCCTCAGCCTAAGGTCTCCCTCTCCGATTGGCGCACAATGTCATGTGGCATCATGTCTCCATCAATTTTGTTTTATAACACTGCGCACATTCCCCGCCTAGCATCGTCTCTGCTACGTATGCGCTGCATGATGATAAAATGCATGCTTGGTCCTATCACACGACCCTAAACTGTGACATTATCGTCTTGTCCGCACGATGAAAAACGATACTTCATTGTGGTGACCTCGTTTTAGAGGACATCACGTTGGGTATTGTTCACGTGCCATGCCATTTATCAGCGCCCATCACGGCTTGATCCTTGTGGCGACACTACGGCCTACTACTCTAGGCCTGTCGCTTCACAAAAAAAAAACCAGTCACCATAAAGAACAAACAAGATTTATCAAATTCCGCTTCTTTTAGTGCAAGGGCCACGTCCGCACTCCCCTTTTCCCCCGGCACTGGTATCTTACCATGTCTTCTTTCAGAACTACGTATGTCTTGATTCTCATCCTTATGATATACGTAGGAGCGCCCGGGCACTTCCCCGCGGGCCCAGCCTAACCTTTGTGTTCGGTCCCTCGACTCGAGAATTTACCCAGAGAATGCATGGTAAGTAGGGATTAGGTCCTCCTTCACGTCGGGTCTTGTTTCCATGTGTCCCCTGCTCCCTTTACCCATTTATGGTCTAAGGTCCATCAAGAACTATGTGAGGCTTGATTCTCATCCTTATGAGATACGTAGGAGCGTCCGGGCACTTCTCCTCAGGCCCAGCCTAACTTTCACTTTAGGTCTCTAGACCAAAATCCTCTCCTAATGAGGTTGTGTGGTGTGGTATGGGATTACGTCCTCATTCACGTCAGGTTGTTCATCGCACCGCCCACACCCCCTATTCCCATTCACTCCAGGTGTTTGAGTTATTCCACCATGTGCCTCTTATGTCTCCTCCCATCCATGGTCCGAATTCTATGACCCTAAACTAATATCTCCGTATGGGAAAGGAATCTGCTCCCTCTATCTAATACGTCTTGTTGTCATATTCAGATGTGTTTTGACAAAGAGCCCGAAGTGTGGGATTTTCACAGGGACATTCCCCTCATCCCATGACCAAGCTTCGTGAGCTCTCTATTTAGAACCTCATCCTCTTCCACATCCAAATGGACCCTCGGACGACAATGATACTAGGATTAAGGGCTCTCCACGAATGCTGGACCTAAGGGCCCTCCAATCGTTTTGGGCCATCGTCCCTACGGATATCCGACAACATTTGTGACATGGTCCCGTGTTTTGAACATGGTCAATGGTCAAACCTCATTTGTCTGTCCCCATTCTAGGCTAACGTGATATGGATGCTGGGTTTCCGCCACGGTCAACAGTAATCCTCCATTGTCATGCTGCCATCATCGTGATCTGAATCTCGAGCTTCATGATTCACACATTTCCACTTGCTCATGTTCATGTTGAACTCCAGCATACTCGGATCTTTCTCTCCGCACATCTTGGTGCGCTAAATAATCATGTCAGTGTCATTGGGAAGGTATTCACCGAGCATCCCTTTTCCCTAACATGCCCCTTTCTGTGTCGGGAAATTCCCACCACTACTTGTTTCCCACACTGAGCACGAGTCACGTGGGCTTAGTATTTATGGCAGGATGTGTACCAACACGGCCAGGCTTCTCATCGTCCCACATGACGTCAAATTGCACTTCCATAACTACATATGGCTTCATTCCCATCCTCATGGGGTCCATAGGAATGCCCGACCACTCTGCTTTGGGCCCAGCCTAATCCTCACTCTTGGTCCCTCGACCTGAAGAGATTCCTCCGAGGGTACGTGGTGTGATTTGGACTCCAAGTCCTCATTCACGTCGGTTTCATATCTACCGCACCACATGCTCCCTAAGATCTTCCCTTTTATTCTGCGTCCTATCATATGACGTTAAACTATAGGAGTCCATGTGTCCTCAGCGCATGACGCTAAACTACAGCTCTATCCTGAACAAGTTTAGAATGCCCCAAGATTACATTGGGAAGTGGTAAATCCCCTCGCCAGAGAGGCCTTGTCTGAAAGAAGGAATGATCCATGATCAAACCAATGCGCCCATATGGTGTACTCCCACCATGGTGGTGTAACTACCTAAATGTTGGATTCTGTTCGGACAAACCATCACTCCATATTCCATGCTTTGTCTGCCCCTTATTCAGTCCCTCGTCCCCTTTCATGTCTCACGGGACCCCATAACGGCCTGGTCTCATGCCGCATCAGCTCACCTACCATCTTGGGCCAACGTTCTGGGAGACTGGTCATGTTTGGAAGGACCCCCTAATTGTATTGATGTTTGACCTATGGTCCGCCAACTGTCCTGGGTCAATTTACCGAATGATTGACCGACAATATTTGTGACATGGTCCCGTGTTTCGAACATGGTCAACGGTTGACCCTCATTTTTTTCCCCATTACAGGCTAACGCAGTAAGGATACCCCTTCTCCACCATGGTTAACATTTTTCCTTTATTGTCACGCCATCCCCACAGTGCTCCGAATCTTGGGTATCGTGATTCACACTTCCCATTTTCATCTGTTTGGAACGATTTCAGCTCCCCTCGCGTTGCACCGTTCGTGCATAAGAGAATGCTGAAGAAATGGTAATTCCGATGTCCTGAAAATCTCCTTCTTCGATCAAGCCTCTCCCATTTTTCAGAAATCTGGACTAGTAATCCGAATCTCGGATGCCCGGAGCTTGGTCCCCACTCCTTTGTTAGGTGGGATGAGAGGGAAACTATCTCATGTTTATCACATCGGGCTCGACCCACGTGGGCTTGGAGAATTATCGCCGAACGTCCCGCAAGCATTGTAGGGATGTAACAAGGCGATTCAAACAGTGGAAATCATGCGTGCTACGGTATTCAAAACAAAGGAAGAAAACAATTGAAGCACAAAAGTACCAATAAAAGGTTTTTGGTTTGTTACAATACCCGGTGGTCGACTCCCCCCATGGACAGGTTGACCCCGTCAAAAGAGCGTTGTAGCTCCGCCACCCATTGGCTTTGGGCGTCCAAGGCTTGTTGCTGCTGAATTAGCTCCTGCTCCTCCTCGGAAGCGGTGGGGCGCAGTTCGTTAGCCTTGGATTTGGACCTCTCTACGCCAGCTTGACCGGCAGCCATCTTTCCAGAGGCCTACCTCATATGATCTTCTACCTCTGCCAACTAGGCCATAAACTGTGAGACCAGCTCAGATTGTGCATTAAGAGAGGCTGAAAGCTCATCTTCCCAGGTCTGCATCTGTCGGACCTCGCCTTCAGCATCCTGTAGCTTCTTGATGTTGGTCGCCATCCTCCACTGCCAGCCCACGCTGAGCCCAAGATCATGCTCACAGATCTTCTCAGCCATAAGATCTCGGATGAGTGCATCAGGACGTTGGGCATCTACTCACACAGCGCACAGTTCGCGCAACCGCGAGCAGAGTCTATTCATTTCGGCCAGCCATTGCGCTTGGGGTGTCCTTGATAAAGCGCGTGATCAGCTTCCACGACCGGAGGTAGACTATGCTGTTGTCTTCCTCAGTGGAGGCCATTTCGTCCCAGTCTGCGTGATTGGCAGGGTCGTACGCGGGATACGCCCTCAGGAAATCCTCGGCAGGATCAAAATTTGGTGTTGAATCCAGTACAGCACCTGGCGCCGAAGCAGGCGTGACAAGATGGGACCGACCGGTTGATCCTCTTCCTCGGAGTCCACCTCAATTTCGTCGGGTACCACCCAACTGGTGGTCCCGCCAGCGATGATGTGCATCGCATCTTGAGGAGATGGGGGGACTATCACCACCATCACCGGCATGCCCCTAGGATGGACGCCACCAGACATCCCGACTAGTCTTGCCGCAGCAGCCCACACCAGTCGGAAAACTGTACGACAGAGAGGGACATAAACGTTAGTTCGCATAGTCTACATATGATGACAAGGAAACCGGTAGAGGATACATACGGAGATCGACCTCCTGGCGCTGCTCTTGAGCAGGTACTGACGGGGCCCCGAGGCGAGGCCCTCCGTATATTGTTGGAAGGTCTTGAGATTCCGGAGGAGCCACCTCGGGTGCTCTGGTCCCACCAGACGCGGAACTGGATGCAGCCATAGGCACGAGTTCTGAAGGTCCCGCATCATCACCCGCCGAGGGGCGAGAACGAGGCAGGCGAACAAGTTCCTCTTGCATGGCTCAATCATCAGTGAGAAGTCCATAGTGACCCAAGAACGGATGGTAAAGAAAGAAGCTCGGAATGCTACCCCAAGAGCCTTCGAGAAGTCATCGAAATCTGAGCCTTGATCTCCGACCTCGACCTCCTCTAACAGACTCCCTCCTCCAGCCTCATCCTCCCGAGAGGAGTCCTCTGATTCTTCCGGCAGGGGGAACCGCTCCCTCAGATCGGTAGCCGATAACTGTGGGGGGGGGGGGGGGGGCGTCTGATTCAACAGTACCCTCACCCGGTCTGTCATTGGGCGAGGGACACCACTGGAGTGGACGCAATCCTCCAACTCATCCAGGTACTATTCTGCCTCTGCCAGAGATGCCATGAATCCAGCCCAGACTGGGCCTATGCCCGATAATTCCATCCCGAGGAGATTGAGGTGGGCCCATACCTCGGGTGGGATAAGGAATTGCCGGTTGACATCCCAATTGTCCCAGGCTTCCGGGAAGACAACATCCTCTACCATGTCGATATGATGCAGCCGCTTCCCCGGAGCCTGAGTGGATATCCTACGAAATCCCCTCGATGGCTGCCCCTCTGGATAACCCTGCTCTTCCGGAATAACTGGATCCACCGCTGCTTTCATAACCTCGGCCGGTGCGGGTCTCACCGCCATGGATGCCCCGCTACAGCGAGTGGCCCTAGCAACCCTCCGACCCCGACCTCGAGATAGAGGAGGCCCACCGTCACCGACCCGAATAGTTGTTTGCTTCAGCATCTCCCCTAGGTAAGCAGCCTCCCAACTAATGGCATACTCCCTCACCAATCTGAAAGCAACGGTGGATGGAGGCAATGAAATTCGCATCTTCCCATCTTCCCGTGTGAACATGAGCCACAACTGCCTCATCACACACGGGTGCTCCTCGTGACGCATCTCCCAATAGACCTGCGGGGTTATCCGCTGGAGGCACCGGAACTGCCTCGCAAACCGATGTGGGGTGTACGGTTCGCAGAGTGGCTCACGATCTACTCGTGCCACCAAAAATCCACCTCTAAAGGCCAGGAGGTAAGCCAGATGTTCTTCCGTTCCCCGCCCGTTGTCAGTAAGTATCCCCGTCAGCAATGGGAAGGGGTGGAAATTAAACTCATCCGCCCTCCACACCCGATTCAGCACCATCAGAATGACTAGTTTGAATGGGAAGCTCCCGACCGCGTTCTGGATGGAGGGGTGGAAGTTCGATACCGGTGGCGAAATGGGGTTTGGATACTCATAAACCCCCCTGATATGCGCTGCGATCCACCCATACAGGAGGTAGAAGGGCCCGCATAACCTTGGCGGCTTCTTACCCTCGCTAATGTGCCGCATCATTCTGTACAATTTGGTGAGCATCGTAATCCCCAGGTTGATCTGCTGCCCCATGGCCAACATGGACTCCATAATAAACGAGTCGGGCCGCACCCCCATGCTTGTATCCCTCACCGGTAGGATCCAACCGTAGATGAGAGCCGTGATGAATGCCGCCAACCTGACTATCGGCTGTTGTTCAGTGCTGACACTGAAACCCCAAGTCTTCCATTGGATGTCCTCCAAGACCCGCCAATACGAGTACCCCTTACCCCGTTGGGCCGCCCTCGGACAAGTTCGAGGCCTTGGAGGGAACTCTCTATTCTCTGGGAAATTCAGGAAGCACTTGAACCATCTCCTAAAGTGGACATCCCTCATTGCCTCCTTGTCCTCTCCAGGGACGAGCGCCATCAGCGCTGACGCCAATCACGGCATTTGTTCTATATCCTGCCCCGCGCTGATGACGGGGAGGATCTCATTAAACATGGCCCCCAAGATCGGAACCCCAGAAATCTGGTGGACATCCCACAACCTGATTTCCACCTCCCCGAGGTGCAGGTGAAAGGTTTTGGTCATAGACGACCATCTTCTCAGCAATTCTGGCATCAGTTGATTTGGTTGGTAAATGTGGAATTGGGAGCCCCATGTCGCCTCATACTACCCCACTCTCCTCAGATCGGCCCCAAACTCCTCGCATGAGGCGCCTACCCAGTAGGCCCAGGCCCAGTCATCAGTAAAGTTGCCGCCCTGGAGGAGGTCCCACTCATCGGACCATCCCTTCTTCGAATCCTGCAAAGCCGCCTTCTGCATGGTATAGTAGAGAGGAGGGGACGTCTCCGGTTGCAGTGGTATCCCGTCAATATCGTTCACATGGTTTTATAGATAGTCAGCGGTGACGGGTGTGAAGTCCTCCTGTGCATGACCATTGGCCACCCTGAACCATTAGTGTTGGAATGGGGTACTCCTGAACCAGCAAGCCAGTTCGTCCCTACTATCCTCAGGGATGAAGACGTCATCCCTCAGACCGAAGCCGTACAATGGCAGCATCTTACACTACGGATAATTCTTCTGACCCTCCGATAGCAAATCTGTCAAAGAAGCGTGGTCCGAATGGCTTCGGACCATCTCCCCAAGGCCTGGACAGTTGGTCATCCCCTACCAACGGGCATCATCTGCAAACACCCCCAATACAGCCTCTTGATGGGCCATTTCGATTCCGGCCCTCAGAAAAGAATTTTTTCAGAACGGATCGCGAAGCTGGATCGCGAAGACGGATCGTGAAGGTCAGTCGCGAGACCAAGCCGCGAATTCTGGCATAGGCCGACAATCAGAAGTTCGCTTGGCGCGGACATGGAGTTGGAGACCCGTGGTTCGCCGCGAAGCTCGAATCGCGGAGGGCTATTGCGGAGTACGCGGAGCTTCGTGAAGTCGAGATCACAAAAAGACAAGGAAGTCCCATGATGAAAAAAGAGGTCGACCCCCCTATTTATAGGCGGTGACCCCGGAGCATCGCGGCGTGCCTCACCCACGCGGAGCATCGCAGCACTTCCAGATCCGTGGCCCCAGTCAGCACCGCGGGCCCCCTTCGCGTAGCTGCATCGCGAACCACCGAAAATTTTGGCGATTTTCCCTCAGACATTGATCCTTCAACCTATGCGGCTCTAAGTCTGAGGGGGGCATTTTTTGGCGCCAAAATATGGCACGAAAGGGATGAAAAAGAAGGCTGGCATGCTGCCTCGCGAAGCACCAACGTGAAGCACCGCCACGAAGCACCCCGAGCATCGCGGTCTCGCGAAGCACCAGAGGTGGTAACTCTCCGCGAACGCATTTGAAGTTTGCGAGCCCGCCGCGAAGCTCCAGAGGCGGTAACTCTCCACGAACGCATTTGAAGTTCGCGAGCCCGCCGCGAAGCTCCAGAGGTGGTAACTCTTCGCGGACGACGTTGACGTTCGCGTGCACGTCACGAAGCACCTGAGGCGGCGCGCGAGTTCTGATTCGCGGCGCCCCTTCCCTATAAATACTGGAATCCCCCTGAGTCCCGAGGATGGACAATCCGACCTTTCGGATTCTCCTCTCCCGAATCACAAAGAACCCTTTTCCCTCGGGAATCATAAGCTCCGCGAGGTACTTATACTTCGCGTGACGCCTTTGCTTTGTCTCGTTTTGAGCCCCTCTTCTGAGAGGGATTCCCTTCGCGAAGATCAAGGGCATTCGCGAAGGAAGGGGATTCCCAAGGGTACCCGGGCAGCCGCGGAGCGTCTATGCTTCGCGAAACACCCAAGTTGTACTAGCAAGACATATGATAAGGCAGGATCACTATCCATTGCGAAGCACATTCCTTCGCAGAACCCTGCTTTGCGAGGCACCCCTTCTTCGCGAGGCAGTGCTCCGCGAATAATGTTCCACTTCGTGAAGCACCCTCCACTCACACCTATGCCCCATTCTAAGGCCAATGCACTTTGCTTTGCGAAGCATACTCCTTTTCTTGGAAATTCCTCTTCCCGTGCGACCCTCCAGGTTTGCACGATGTGATTTCAAAGAACCATGGACAATACCACCCATAGCGTTGCTTCGCCTAACGCTTCTTCGCATAGGCATGCTAACGGCTATTGCTTCTTCGTATAGCCACGCTAACGTGGACCCCTTGATGGTTCGCTCCACAACCCCCCTTAACTATGGCCTTACTGGTACCTTCCCTTCCCCAAGGACCAGTGGGTACTAGTTATGTAAGTCCTAGGGGTGCGGAGTGAACCCACCTCATCCGAGTTGCAGAACGTTAAACTGCCAAGCACCACGTTCTAAACACATGACGTTAAACAGTAACCCGACCTCGTGCCCCTCACGAAGGGTCCCCCCAGCTCGAACATTTTTTACACCACTCGTCTCTACGGGGGTGGAATCACCCATCCACAAGGGATGATATACTCTATATTGGAGTGGAAAATGTTCTCCGGATAAAGGCAACCCAAGTTCCCCAACGGATGGCTGCACCCCTGCATCTCCATACTTCCCCACTACCAAGGTCAGTGGAGGGAGTGATAAGGAACGAGGCATCTCCCATCATTGGTCCCGAGTCCCTCTTTCGTCGCGCTTTGTCGCACTCTAAGCCTCCATCCTGGAGTAAGTCCCAGCACCATGGGCCACCTAACGCGTAAGCCCCTCTTCGCTTCTCACGGATGCACCCTTCGCGACGTGCTCTTTGGGTCCTTGCAACCTCTTGTTTCTCACACCGAGCATGACTCACGTGGGCTTAGAGTGAGCACCGACCCTGAACCCTACATCCAGCAAACTACGAGGACTTTGATCCGTGTCAAGGCATGGTACGTAGGAAGCCTCCATGAGGTTCAAGCCACATTACTCGGTCGTTCATTCACGTCGAGTTTCTCCCTCGTCCAGCATGACGTTAAACTGCACGCCCCGTCCCACATGACGTTAAACTGCATACCCTCGTCCAGCATGAAATTAAACTGTATTCCCTCATCCAGCATCACGTTAAACTGTATGACCCTTGTCCCGCATGACATTAAACTACACACCCATTTGAACTATGAGGTCTTTGATCCATGTCAAGGCGTGGTACGTAGGAAGCCTCCACGAGGTTCAAGCCCACCCATCATGAAATTCACATCGAGTTCTACCTGTGTCCAGCATGATGTTAAACTGCAATTACAGTTCGACGGCAAGCCGTTGTGACCAACCCGAACTACGAGGACTTTGATCCATGTCAAGGTGTGGTACGTAGGAAGCCTCTATGAGGTTCAAACCCACCATCCGGTCATTCTGACTTTATTCACGTCGGTTCACCCCCATCCCTCATGATGTTAAACTGTATTACACAATTTGAACTACGGGGACGTTGATCCGTGTCAAGGCATGGTACGTAGGAAGCCTTCCAGAGGTTCAAGCCCAACAATCATTGGCCCAGACCGTCTCCTTGTCGGTGTGCCATGTTTCCCCCATTTCTACCCGAACTATGAAGAGTTTGATCCATGTCATGGCATGGTACGTAGGAAGCCTCCCCAAGGTTCAAGCTCATCTCCCATCAGACCAAGGTCCCCCATTTACGTCGGTTCGCCGACACCCATCGCACGTTGTTTATTCACGTCAAAGTTCACTACCGTCCCGCATGACGTTAAACTGTATTCCATAAATCCTTTGAACTACGAGGACTTTGATCCATGTCAAGCCATGGTACGTAGGAAACCATCCCAAGGTTCAAGCCCACCACTAGTAGACCCATGGGTCTACTTTCACGTCGGATCACCGATGAAACCCTTTGAACTACGAGGTATTTGATCCATGTCAAGGCATGGTACGTTGGAAGCCTCCCCGAGTTCCAAGCCCACCACCCATCAGACCAAGGTCTAACTTCACGTCGGTTCGCAGACAATGCCCATCGTACCAAGGTCCACCTTCACGTCGGTTCGATGACGCATCAGACCAAGGTCCACCTTTACGTTGGTTCGTTGACGATGTCCATCGGGCCAATGTCCCCCTTCACGTTAGTTCATCAGCACCATCCCGAACTACGCAGACTTTGATTCCCTGCCACGGGGATACGTAGGATGCCTCTTCAAGGCTCAAGCCCAACTTCATTGTCGCCCTTGAGATGGTCCCATTTCATTCCCCCTCCACCCCATTCATCCATCTATCACCCATCCCGATTCTCTCCCGGACCGTCACATCTCGGTGAGACCATGTCTATACGCTCCTCTTCACAGCCGCCCATGGGCTGGTCCCGGTATCGGCACCCCTCCAAGGGAAACCCCTCAATCTGATCTATTCTAGCTATTGCTCCGATCGGGTTGATCTGTCTCCGCTGGACATTAAACTCGCGGCGTACCCTGTGATAAACATGGGAAGCTGAGGAAAACCTCAGATATGTGTCCATGGAATATAATTCCCCGCGATCGATGTGGGATGCCTCGGGCTTCCACGCCCTCGAGAAGCCCTATGACCAGGGATAATAGACAGACATGCTAGGTTCCCCAGCATCCGGACACGCTACTGATGCCTCAACGTGACTACTCCCCCGACTGAAGGTTGCTGCCCTGACCGGACCCTTTGGAATGTCCCGACAGAAGCGGTGTAATTTACCGGCGCCCATGTAAACATGGCACTGGGATGAGTTTCACAAAAAACGTATTAAATCTATGAGGGAGACCTAGACTAGGTGACGAGTTCTGAGGAGGGATCCACATAAGGAAGAACCGACATACCATCATCTCGTTTCGATCAAGGATTAGACATCCCTGAATAAGGAGCGAATGTTTCCCACCTTTAGAAAGCGGGAACGCGGGGCAACAAGCGCAGAGCGTCCTCCTCCGCGGACGGATGTATGCACGCGCCCCGACGAATGCGTCAGAAACAAAATGTCAATACATTAACCACAAACCATGAATGGTATAAAAATAGCACATCCACAGTCAAACATAACTCATTCGATACAATATGGAAGATTTTATTGTATCAGAATATGATCAATCGAGAATAATGAAGGATGTTTACATAGATGAAAATAATCATCAAAACTATTTGAGAGAAATATCTCCCTTTTTTTGAAATCATTTAAAATTCACACTATTTGTCAAGAAGCCATTTAAAAATACATTTTTGAATCAAAGTGTCTCATACCACATTCAAACTTTTAAAAAGAGTTTTAATTTTTAAACTTTAATGTTCATATAAATAAATCCTTAAAACCATTTTTTAAAACATTGACATTAATGAGCAAGATTTAGAATAATATGTCTTTAAAACATTAAAAAAAAGTATTTTAGTTAGAGTTTCTAACCAAAAGAGAGACACATGAATAAAAATAATTAAGGTAATAAAAACTTTTTAAGATCATGAGAATAAATGGATTCATGATATACTATGTCAAAGAACATTATATACACCACATAAAAGTGATTTGGTGTATAACAACAATGAAGTCTCAATGGAATGTAAATTGAGATGAAATCTCTCATAAAGGCCGTATCCTTATGTTAAGGATAAATCAACGACATAATTAAGTGTGAAAAATATAAAAACACTAAATATGTTTGGATATTTAGTGTAAAACAATCAACGTAAATTCACACATATTCTAGTAAAAACAACACCAATGAATTGGATGTTTATCTCAACAAATCGAGATTGAGTAAAAATTACTCTTGTCAAGTTCATAACGATGACTTGAGAATTTATCAATGGAGTGATTATGTGTATAAAAATTTTATCCACAGAAAGTGGAGTGGAAATTATGACATAATCAAATGAATAGTGATTCCACACATAATCTTGGAGTAAAGTAATCAATGAAGTATGTGTAAAGCCGAATGAGTGGAAATTGAAATTTCAAATTCCCTTATCAATTTGGTAACATATGAAACATACACCCATGACAGAAGGATAATACAATATTTATGTAAATATCCATAAATTAACGTATATTACACAATTAATACAATCATGGGAAGTACACACACCACATGCAATAAATAAGTGGTGAACAATGGAAATCTCACGGAATTAAAAGTGAGATAAGAAACCCCTTACCTTGTACTTTTCCTTGGTTGGGGGTAGGTTAACCTCCTGTATAATGTTTAAATAATTGTTATTAAATTATTCATGAATCATATACATTAATATGATATCATATATGATCTTTTAACATTTCTTTGTTAATAATATCTTAGAATTATTGTCGTTTCGGGTGTTAACTTACTCGTATTCTTTAATATGTTTTGTTAAGTAAGCCATATTTTTCATGGATAGGTTGTATCTTATTCATATCCAGAGTTATATCAAGTTCTTAAAAATTATTTTTAAATCATCAAATGATAATTAAATTGGAATGGATATGATGGAGAATGAATCTCATCGCGTTCATGGAGACGGTAGTCCGTACGTACGCACGAGCAACAATATCATTCTTTTGATATTAAAATAATATATAGTTGGATGGTATATTATATATAAAGAATCATTATCATGTTATATTTATTGTTTACATGAATTATACATCATTATTATACCCATCAAAATAATAATATATTGAATAACAATTACACCACGACGTGGAGACGGTAAGCCGTACGTACACACGTATGGTGACATGTGATTCAAAGGGTGGATAAAATACTGAATATGGTTGTACCATATTTATAATAACATCACAGTATATATAATATACTAGACATATTATTTTATAATGGTAATAACAATTAAAGAAGAAGTGGAATAAGAAAGGAACTTGAAAAGGGGTGGTGAAAACATTACTTCTTCTTCGGGTTCTTCCATTTTATTTGATCAAAAGTGCTCCATAGGTTGGATTTTGGATCAAAATAAGGCCTCTAGGTTGTATTGAGGGAAGTTGAGAGAGTATTTGGGAAGGGGTTGGCCGAACCAAAAGGCTCTGAAGGTGTGAAGAAATGAGAAGGAGGAGTGCCCTTTTATAAGAGGGGTGTGGGGCACCTTTGGAAAAGCTAAAAATATTAATTTATAATAAATTCATATTCAGTTTATAATTGCGCAAAAGTTGATTATTAAAAGGTTATGGTGGGGATAGGTCTAAAAACATTCAACCAATAGAAGTTAGATAGGTTTGGGTCACAATATTAACCTTATCTTTTAGTTTTAACTCTTAGTTAATTAGTTTGACATTTACCATGTCACTTTGTATTTTTATATTATATAGTTAATAAATATACAATATAAATCCAAGAGACACCCAAGAGATCCACTAATGATATACCTATCATGATATAAGTCTCTCGGCCGAGCCTTAGATTTTTATGAATTTAATATCAATTAATAATATAATATTTGTTTTAAAAACTCTTTTTTGTCAATTGTGAAACTATTCAATAGTTGATTTTTTTGAAACTCATAACAGAATGATAACTTCGAAAAAAGTCAATTAAATCAATCCTAATATGTCATATTATTCTGGAGAATTATTTTAATTCATTTAGAACCTTAAATTATATTTATTTGGGTATTTATAATATCAATTATTTTAATTTTTCACTATTATGTTAATTATTGAATCATCATTGTGTCATAAATATATTAAATTATTTAATGTATAAAAATTATAAATAAAATATAATTATGTAGGAAATAGTTTTATCTTTATAATTAATATTTATAATAGTATTTATCTTATGTTTAACCCTATATGAAAAATGTTTTAGTAAATAAACTTTTATTTTAACTCTTTTAACTCTTCTTTGAATTAAATAACAATAAATGTCATAATCTAATCCAAGTAGACCTAAATGATAATATTTTATTCCTAATGTTGTTTTTGGTCGAGATAAACTTGTCCAATAGAATTAGGACATGTTTTATGGTAATATTAATATCATTTTTACCCTTAATTACCCTATTTACTTTTAACCGTGCTAAATAAAAGTAAAAAGTTACTATTCACCAAAAATTATTTTCATCTCATTGAACCACATTTTACTCCTTGACACTAACCGTGTCACTAGGAGTTTCGAAATTCCAATCACAGATGTGGTAAAATTATGTTTTATGAAAAATTTAGTTTTTTAACTACCACTTAATAGTTTCATATTGATCAAAAATTGAAGTTTTTCAGAACAATTCCAAACTTTCACCCTAGGATATAATTGATATTCCGAATTCAAAAATGATGTCTATTTGACAAAATTACAAACATAAAAGTTGCATTAATTAATTTTATAATCAATTCCTACTGTCACAACAAATAGCATGTTTTTAAGAAACAATATATATCAAAAGATTGACAATTGTTTATGTCCAATTTCAAAGTGAAATTAATTCTAATGAACACCATTGGATAAAAAGGTAAAAATATATTCTAATTTTACATTAAAACCACTAAAATCCAGAATTTATCACTATTAATTATTTTGAATAAAAAAGTTGTTTTTAATTAAAATTTAGTAATTTTCACTAATCATCAAAATATTAAAGTTATCCGAAAAGTACCAAAATTTCACCTTAGTCTAAATTCGATACTCCAAATCAAAAAATGAAGTCCATTTTGAGAGATAAAATTTCTAAAATTTTAAAAAGTATGTATTACTATTCATAACGGTTAGTTTGATTGGTTGTGGTGTGTTAGAATCTCGAAGTTGCGTACAATGCACGTCATTGCATTATTCAAAGGGAAAAATATCGTGGAAGCTTGGGGTGTTACAATAGAAACCACTGCACTAACATTTCTCATGAAAAGAATGCAATAGAGTTGCCTAGTAAACTCAATATGCATGAATCCAAACCAATGTCAACTCTGGTTTCGGTTCGAACTAAACATGGAAAACATGAGGATGGGAATTCTATCGATACCACCACGTACAAGAGAATAATCATAAGCCTAATGTAATTAACTACAACATGTACAGATATTGTCTTTGTAACATTCTTAGTACCCCAATTTCAAAGAAATATGAAGGAAGAATAAACAATAGTAGTCAAACGGATCATGAGGTACATTCAAGGTACTCACATGTATGGATTATACTTTATAATATTAAAAGATAATGTGCAATAAAAATTTTTAAATGTAGAATACTCTGAAGATCTGGTGGATAGAAAATCCACAATTGGTGGAGCATTTTTCATTAGAAAGAAATGTGTGGGCTGGTTGAGTAAGAAATAGGAAATCACTTCTCTCATTACTGTAGAAGTAGAGTATATCTCTGTTAAAAAGGCTTATACTCAATTAATTTGGATAAAGAAACAACTTAATGATATTGGTGATGAAGTGAAATAGCCAATGGTGATTCACTGTGATTACATGAGTTCAATTGATCTTACGAAGAATCATGTTCAACATTATCTTACAAAACACATTGAAATTGAATATCACTTCATCAAGGAAAAAGTGGAATAAGTCATGACTAAAATAGATCTTGTTGGAACTAATGATCAAGTGGCTAACATACTGACCAAGCCATTGTTAGCACATTTGATTGAGAAACATCAGTTGATCCTCAGTGTTCAACCACCTCCTAGTGCATGAGGAGGTTTTAGTTGATCCCCTATCTACAGTTGTACTGACTGTTTTAACAAGTTTTTCAAATTGGTCCAGGTTTATGGGGGATATACGATCCAGGGAGAGTGTGTTTTGGGATCTACTATGTTCAAATACTGGTCATTGGGTTTATTTCCAATGGGATTGAATGGATAAATTCAAATATTATAGAGAATATAGAATGGATAAAGGAGGATAATGAAATGTTTTTATGAAATGTTTTTATGGTCACATGTGAAATTCAATGAGTTACAATAAGGGATAATTCAAATGGATAAAACATGTAGGTTCTTAATCGAAACATTCAGAGCATAATTGGAAATATTGAAATCATTTTAAGAAATGTTGTAGGTCCTTCATTGAATTTATCTATGGATTATCAATAGATTCATAGGGGGAGATTTTTGAATCCAAGGTTGTTATTAGCTGGAAGTAATGTATGGTTTTTGTTTATTTTCAATCCCCATTTGGTTGATGAAAGAGTTTTCAAGCTATGTGGTCATGAAATAGAGTTTGAAATCAGTATTGTTGGTGGTGTATTTTACCAGTTTTTTTCATATTTCTGGGCCTCAAAATTGGGATTTTGTATTCGGTAAAGGAAATGAATCTGAAACCACATCGTTGTAACAGTTTGTGGATCACAAAAAATATTACGTGGAATGGCATACCAAAAACTATGTTACGGGAATGATTCATGAAATGAAAAATGGTTCTCGGTGAAGACCATCATTTCTCGGATGTTAATTGGTCCACAGGATGACTTGTTGTTGGTGAAAATGAGGCATAGAGGTTAATGGTAAATCTAATTTCCATGATGGATTATCTTTGGAGAAAACAATTCGGAGATCGGTTCATAGTTTAATTTGACCTCCATAAAGGAATAATTGAAATACGTAGAATGTTTTGGGAATATGGTTCGCAAGAGATGCATAGTAAATGGTAAAGGAAGTGTCGTATTGAATATTTGATAAATTATAGGTTAGCGGAGTATGTAAGTCTATTTTCATATATAGGGAGCACTAATCCATTCATTAGGTAATAGCACTGAGATAAAAAATATGGTATGAATATTGTGAAGTCTAGAACGGTTTGTGAGAATATAACCCTGCAAATGAGACTTTGATTAGAAATCGTTAAGTAATTCATTGAAGTCCATAATGGTTCGTAGAAGTTGATTCGTGGAAGATGGTTCTTGAAAAATAGTTCACAGAGGAATAATTGGTCTACAATGAAGAAGCAGTACCTGATTGTGGTTTGAGAAAGGAGTACGCGGTCGTGGTTTGTGTAGGAAGTACACAAAGGTGGTATGTGGTGTAGTGTGGTAAGTAGAGGAAGAAGGTTAGTTCATGGGGGTAATTTTCACGAATGAAAAGAATGTGGAAATGTAAATTATGTCTATTGGGGAAAATATGACTTAAATAGAGCATCTATCTATAGTTGATGATTCATGATTTAATTCCAATCCAATAAAGCAACCCTTAAATTAATGAACTAATTTCGGATTATTCCCAACACAGTGAGAAAGGGAGAGTTAACAAAATTAATCTGAGGAACGTAGTGTGTTATCACTAAAACCTTGTAAAGACAGTGCTCCTAGAACATAGTGAATGTGATAAACATTTTTAATCCACATAAAGTAAAGATTAGTACACTTTGGTACGACTGAAAAACTTTCATCATATGATCCATAGACTAGCCCTTAGTGGTGAACCAAGTAAAAATTTTGTGTGGTCCTTCAACATGTGAATGTTTAAATTACTTCACATTACCAATAGACATATTTAAGATGTTCCTACCAACATGGTAACAATACCCATCACACTAAAATAAAATTTTGACACCCTGATTCAGCCCTCCCCCTTCAGGGTGTTCTCAGGCCTTTCACTATTTCTCTATCTATCCCTCTCCTTCTCCCTCTCCTCCATCAGTGACAATAAAGGCAACCCATAGGGGGTTTCAAGATAATCTATGAAAAAAAAATATATACAAGTAAAAAATGATTAAAAATAGAAAATGAAAAAGGGGATCCGATATGGACCCAACACCCGACATGAGTTAGTACCACAATTAGGAAAAAAACCCATTCTGAACACAATGGTGGAAACAAAATATAAATCCAAAAATCCATTATAAATATATATCTAATCTTATGTATGTTAATAAATTAATATTTATTTAATTAAATATTATATATTAATCATTCCATGAAAATTTGAATGAATCATATTTCCACAAAACTTGTATCCTATGTAAACACCATATTTTGGGACCAACATAGAGGTTATAAAAAATATCTGAAATCATATTCTAGGGAAAAAATCTATTTTACCCCTCTCAATCATCTGAAGAAAAAAAAATTGAATTTCACATTCAGGAATAACATTGTGCGTTAAAAATTTTTATGGAATTATGTTTTTTGAATAAATGGATTCTTATTTCTTAAATGATTTTATTCTATAATATTCAAGGTAATTTTTATTTTATAAAATTAAAGTGACTATTATCATTATTTATACTTCCTTAGAATGTTATTTCCATTAATCATAGTGATTTTAGTCATATTCTATTTCTTAGTGGTCTTTAGGATTTTGAATTCATTTTATAAATGGGTCATCAACTACACTCGGGTTTTTGTATAGTATTTATGAATATTTCGAGGTATTCTTTGAGTTATTTGGGTAAACATTGTGAAATTTAAATTAAGAAAATCATTTGGACAGTGAAGAAGATATTCTATGGCATCCACACTCTCCATGACTACTGATTTAAATTATGACTTCCAATATTATTTTCTATCAGTTTAAAATCTTAATGTTTTCACAAATTTTCTCAATTATGGTCTATTTTGATATTTATTTTTTAAAAAAACCTCAATTTAGTTATAATTTATTTTTTAAAAATAGAAAACCAAAGTGACAGTTTGAAACATAATTATAACAACCACCCTAAGAGACAACCTGAGGGGATGATTTATTGAATTCTTTAGGGGATAAAAATTATTATTAATAGCCCCATGAAAAATATCTTCCATTAATTTTCACTATTGTGATAGAGGTTTCTTATGTTTGTTTTATTTTATTTTTTTTGTACATATAGAAATTCTAACCCCATTTTATTTCCTTTAGATCCTAAAATTGATATAACTTACCACTATATGGATAGTAATATTAGAGATTATGTTGTTCCTAGTTGTGATTCTACCACTAATTCACCTCTTATAAACATTTTTTAGCTTATAATCATAATGGATGACAATAAATATTTAAACTAATTGGATTTATCCTTTGAATACAATCAATAAAATCTTCTGGAATTCCCAGATTCCCCTCTTGGTTTTGAAATGAAATATGGTTTTCACATCAAATTAAAAAATTCAATGGTCTTCTAGGTAAATATCCATATAATTTTTTTTAATTGTTTGGTTATTTGTGTGTCATCATGAAACCTCAAGGAATAGATGGTAATAAATTGAAATCAGTGCTTTTAATTTTTCATTAAAATGGGTTTCTAAATAATGGTTATTTTATTCATATAATACCTTGATCTGAGAAATAAATTAATTGAAAAGGTTTTTTCTTGAAAAAAATCCCTATTTCTAAAAACTCTTCCATTATGAATGAAATTTAAAGATTAGGAAAACCCAAGGTGAAATTTTACATGAATATCAGGAAATATTTAATAGAATTTTGTTTATATTCCCACATCACCAAATAAGTGAGAAAATTTTGATCTAATATTTATTTAAATTATTGTGTCTCACTCATATATGTATGATTGATGTTACTATTATAGGATCTTTGATAGACAAAATGTATACTACTACGATAACTTTAATTTAAAGCATGTCCCAAAATACTCAATAGTTTCGAACAAGATGTCTTTTACATGGTAAATATGCTCAAAAATTCTATACTCCCAATTCTGAAAACAACATGATTGTAAGCCAACTATGTGATCTTACTACCTGGGTAAGGTCATTGATATTTCTCAATACTATAAAACCTCAAAAAAATAAAGTAACCTTTCAGGTATTATTCCACTATGTAATTTATTCTTTAAATAAACATTTTACTAACCAATTACCTCAAATTAAAGAGCCTTTTGAAAATTATAATGTTATACTTCCTAAAAGATCAATTTTTATCTAACCAATAAATATCTTTTCAACCCAACCAAAATTATAACCAACGTTTTAATAATCAAAACCAATATATATTTATACAATTCAACCAAAAAATATATATTTAAAAGTTTAATCAAGTAATTTTCAATCTAGTCACTTCAATAAGAAAGACAATGCTCAAATTGAAATGGATTTACAATCTTATCATCTTGTCCAAAACATTAAAAATAATTTTTAGGAATCCATGAGACAACAAAAAGAAGTAATGATAAAACAATAAAAAAATTCATTACATTAACAAATCATGATGAATACTTTTATAACATGTCTCAGTCAATTATCTACTAATCTTGGTAGCTTGAGAAAAAAATGAGTAAAGGTTTACCTTCACAACATAAATTGAATCCTTGATATAAATGAAATGAAAATATAAATTTAATTTTACTTAATAATGTAACCAAGCTGAATCATCCCCAAACTAATAGTTTTAATTCTAATTCGGAACCTAAACTAATTCAAGATAATTCCAACCAATTTTAAAAATTTTATAACATTATGAATATCTTACTAAAATCCATAAATCATTTAAACAATTAGAATCTATTTTAAAAGAGAATCCAATGTTATCAGAAGATTATTTTCTTGAAAATAAAAATGAATAATTAGAACATGATGTAGGGGCCTTATGTTCAAACAAATCAAGAATAATTTCAACCACTAAGTCCATGTCCTAAGAGTGGTTTAACAGAGAAACAAATTACTAAAAAATTTGATTGAGATGCTTTAGAAAAATTTATAAAGGTTCAATTCAATATAAAATTGTTAGATACTATGAAAAAGTTATAAAATATGAAAAAAATAAAGAAATGTGATCCCATTAAAAGAAATTCAATTGATGGTAGAAATTAAATTTAATAATAAGTATCCACTCAATGATGTAACATTATTTACCTATAAAATATGAAGATCCAAGAACCTTTACCATCCCATGTACCATTGGTTAATTTGAATTAATGGATGTCATGATTAATCTAAGAGTTTCTATAAATGTTATGACACACTATATTTATTTATCTTTATAATTTAGAGAACTCAAATCTACTAGTCTAGTCATTCAAATTTCCAAATGAAGCACTAAAAATCCTTCTAGAGTTATTGAATATGTTCTGGATTAGGTAAGAAATACAGTTTTTCCTATAGTTTTTTTATCTTAGATATGAGAGATGGCTGATTTAATGCACATTCACCTATCATTCTTGTGTGAACCCTATTAAAACTATTAAATACATTTTTAATGTCCATAAAGAAACCATGTCATTGGAATATGTAAGAGAAGTAGTCTATTTCAATATTTTTCAATCAATGAAACACCCAATTGAGTTTCATTCATCCTCTCATGTCAACCTGATTTATTGGGTTTCTAGTTATGTTTTTTAAATTTTCATGGATTTAACCACCCACTGTTTCAAAAAACAAATTATTTTTTTCTAGTGAAACTGATTATTATAATTCTCCTGATTTTCATAATGTTGTACCTAATATCTATGAATATTTAGATAACCTATAGAAAGAGGTATCCAAGGTTTTAACCCTGTTCTTTTTTTAATGAAAATATAGAACCAGTTTTATATCATTAAAAATAAATTTTATAATTTTCCATGTCGAAATGTTGTTGAGAATGCTCAAGATGATACCCATTTTGCTAGAAGTTCAAGTCTTGTAGTTCACTTCAAATCAAGAATTTTTTATAATATTTTTCCCTATAAACTTACATTTAAACAACCGGATATACCAAAATTAAATAAAACATCTACACATTTTAGTAAATAAATGTGATACTCAATTTATGTGTTTGAGTAACATAACTATTGTTTGACTATACAAAATTACCCCTGTATTAGAGATGAAACCACTTACTAGAAACCACAAATTTTCCATTCGATGTAAGAATGAGAAATTCCAAATTATTATTTATCAAGATCCACAAACTAATCAGAGTACTTAAAATTCATAAAAAATCTTTATGATAAACATTTTATGATTTCACTATAATTCATCCTTCTACTTGAAAACATAAAATTATATTAGATTAAAATGAAAAACCTATGAAAAAAGTTAAAATAAGACTAAATTCCACATTGTAAAGAAGTTTATGAGAAATAATTTAGCACTTAATTGGATATTGGAATAATATTTACCATCTCTAATAACCAATGGGTGATTCATACATAGGTTATCCCTATGAAAAGTGGATTTATTATTTCAAATAAATAATTTAGTGATCTTCTCCCCATCAAACTTCCAATTAAGTATAGGACGTGTAATGACTATAAAAAACTCATCTTAGTGAATATTAAAGATCATTTTACAATATATTTTTATGATCAGGTGACATAAAGATTAGTTATACATACCCATTATTGTTTTCTGGATGGATTTTATATGTAATTTTTATATAGTAATATAAGACTAAGAGACAACCAATTTCACATGCCCAATGGGTACATTTTCTTATATTAGAACACCCTTTGGTTTATAAATTTCACAATAAACATTTCAGATATGTATGATGGGTAAATATTCTGAATTTTTAGATAATTTCATGGAAGTATTTTTGGATGAATTCATTGTCAATGGATCATCTATTGAATGTTTCCTAAAAAGGATGGTTAATGTTCTCGAAAATTATATTCACAAGAATCATGTTCTCAATTATGAAAAATTTAATTTCATTATAAATAAATGAATTTTACTTGGTCATGTTACGTCTCAAGATATAATTTAAGTTGAAAATTCAAAAGTTGAGATAATTTTTTCACTTTACTATGAAAAAATTATAATAGATGTCAGATTATTCCCAATTAATGATATATTTTATATAATATTCATAAAATAATTTAGCAAAATAGATTTTCCTTTATCTAGGATAGTTAAAAATGAATAAAGTTTTTCTTTAATAACAATTTTAAGCAAAACATTGAATAGTTGAAATAAAAATTGAAACCCCCAACCATAGTCCAACCACAAAATTAGAGCTTTCCCTTTAAAATCAAGAAATATGCTTCTAATTTTTCATTTAGGGATATTTTAAGTCAAAAATGGAAAGAAAAAATAATTTAATTGATTATTATTCTATAACTCTAGACCAATAACTATCTAATTACAAAAACATGAAGAAATATTCATTGTTAATTGTATTTTAATTAAATAATTTTAGATGTGACTTATTATATTCTAAAGTGATTGTTTGTAGAGATCATTCTATAATCAAAATTTTAATGAAAAATAATGATGTCAAACCGATAATTTTGAGATGAATATTATTGTCACCAGAATTTTATATTTAAATAAAATAATATAATGGAATTTAAAATCTTAAGGTTTACCATCAAGATGAATACCAATCATTTATCCTAAAAATCATCAAATCTATCCACCAATAAAGGAAACATTTCCCAATGAGTAATTGTATGTTGTTTGGAATTAAAGACTTTGGTTTTATAAGTTATTAAATTACTTGTATACTATTTAAGTGCACCATTTTTTTCTAAAAAAATTATATGATTGTTGATGATTCAAATAATTATATTTGGGATGATCCTTGAGTGTGAAATTTTGGAATTAGCTAAATGATAAGAAGATTTGTCCCCAATTATAAATTCCAATAAATCTTAAATTTTTGTCACTCTTTTAGCTCTGAAGAACACATTGGATCTTAAATAAATTCTCAAAAATTGAATGATTTTCGTATATATTTTTCTTCCATTTGAAATATTATTTTGAATTATGAAAAACATGTAATAGCTAACAGTTTCAAGGAAAAATATTTAAATGAAATGAAATTTCACAAAAACCTATCTTCTTTTGTGATGTATTTGATCAGTGGAGAAGGAATTTCATTGGACCCTTTCAAAAATATTTTTAATGCCTTTAAATAATTATTTTCATGGTTTATAATTAAAAGTTTAGAGTGTTTATACCTATAATAACTAATTATGGAAAAGTGTTTTTGAAATTTGTAAAAGCAAGTTTATTTTATAGATTTAGTATACCCGAGTTATTAGTCACTAATCAAGGAACCCACTTCTATAATAATGACTTAGAATATATGCGAAATAAATGTGGACTCAATAATAGAGGTCAAACACCCTATCATACACTAAATAATGTAATGTAAAAATTTTCCAATAGATTAATCGAATAAATTCTAGAAAAAATTATCCACTAAAATATAAAAAAATGGTGTTTAAGGCTATATAATGCAATCTAGGCCTACAGAACAAATTTTAAAACCCCAATTGGAATTTCTCATTTCTTATTAGTCTATAGAAAAACATTTCAACCTCATATTTAGTTTGAACAAAAATATTTTTTTATAATTAAAACATTTAACATGTATGAGTTTTATATTGGAAAAGAAATAAACAAAATTCATTCAAGAGTTGAAAAAAATTAGAAACAATAATTATGAAAATACTAAGATATACCAAAAGAAATAAATAGTGTTTCATGATGAAATAATACCAAAAATAGTTTAAATAAAGAGAATTATTTTTGTTATATGACTCTAGATCGAAGATCTTTTTTGGTATATTTCATTCCAAGTGGTCATAACCTTATATTATCACTCATATATTTCCTTTTGGTGTCATTCAAATTAAAAAACCAAATAATTGAAGACTATTAATAGTAAATATATATTGATTAATGCTTTTAAATAAAATTTTCAAGAGACTATTTAAGATGAGTTCTATCTACAAACTACTGATTATAATTAAGCATTATGTTGAGTCTTTCCATCTTACTTATTTTTTATTTTTTTTATAATTTCTAAATTTTATTCTCACATCCATTAATTATAGCACAATAAGGATATTTCACCAAATAAGTGTTGGGGGATGTATTTCAGGAATTTAGTATCTTTTCATAACTTCTTTTTGATTTAAAATTTTGTTTTTTGTTTTCTATTTTATACTTTTTTCTACTATTTTATTCATTTTTTTTGTTTTTATTTCACTGTTCCATGTATTTTTAAGGACATTAAAGTTTAAATTGAACACACTTTGAAATATTTATACCCAATATAATGAGTTAATTATATTTCCCATGGATCTAAAAATATATTATTACAAAAATAAATTTTCTCTAGATTTAAATATTTTAGAATATCATGAAAATACCACAAAATTATTAAATCCTATATATCAAAACACTATCAAATTTTAAATTTACCTACCTATGTTAAATATAAAACATTTTTAATATCTTTAAAATTTACTTTTATTCATTTATGACCCAAATAATTATTTATTAACTATTTGTTTTTATTTCATTGAAACCCGTAGAGTTTGAGGGACTTGAATTTAAAATTATTAGGCTATATTGTTTGAAATTCAAACCCATTTCCCTAAAATTATTTTTTTATTAAATCTCACCTATAAATTTTATATTAGTTATCCCCTTATAATCCACAAGTATCCTATTAATTATCCACTTTTTCATTCCTAAAATCCCGATCTCACCAGCTCTATGAAGTAATTTTCATGGCATAGTTGAATTCAAAAGTGTGGGAGATTCCTTGTGGTTAGCTGAAACAATTAATTCTATTTTGGGAAGAAAATTAGAAGATAAATAGGTTTTTCTAACTTCTAAAAATGTTATTATACTAAAATTATTTCCTTGTTAGATATTTTTAATCAGATTTATGGAAATAAAATAATAAAAAACATTATATGGTATTGGAGCTACCAAAAATAAAAAATATTTATTTATTTTCAAAAGATGAAAAAATGTATTTTCATTTGAGAAAAATGTTGTAAGTTCACACCAAATTTTGGAGTTTTAACTTTCTTCTCTGACATTGATTATCACAAATTTGTTCTATAATTCATATTATAGAAAAATATAGACAACACTATTATACGGAATAAATTCAATGTTGCTATTGATTTGAAAAAGCTGTGAACTATCCCTTGATATTTTGCAGATATTTGAGTCAATTTCTTTTAGTATAATGAGTAGATACCACACTTTAATTAAAAATAATTAATTTATTTTTACTTATAAGAAGATTCAAAACCACTTTATTATTCCTTATATTTTTCACCTCTAAATTTTACTAATCAAAAACCTCTAACAAACCGTGAAAAAGACCCAATAATTTAACATAAGTCCTTGTCTCAATTTGGGTAGTGATCTAAGATTTTATCAATCATATGGTGACTCTTGAATTTGTTTAGATTAGAAAAACATTATTGAAAATCCATATTTGTGTGAAGAGAGAAAATTAATGTGAATTAATTTCTTTTTGGGAATGGGATAATAAATGAATTCGAAATGGATCGATTGAAACATGTGGATAATTTTGAATAATGGTTGTTTAGGATGTATGCTAATTTTAATTTACTTGCTGTTAAATTAGTGTATCCCATGGGTTTATGTTTTGAAAGCATATTTTTGTGATCTTTATTTCTTACTTTCCATGATTCCAAGTATTAATAGTGATAGAATTAATAAAACTAATATTTTAAATGATTTTATTGGGAATTTTAATGAATAAATCCACAAAAAAATTTCATTTTTAAATGATTCACATCATTTTTTATATTTAAGTGTATTGTGGTAATTTAAAAAAAGATAGATTAATTCCTAGTTTTTAGGTTTTTTAAATAATATCTTGAATAAATAGATAAATTTATACCATTGTTTTTTATTTTGAGTTGTTTTAGATAATTTTGTCTTATTAACTTGAAATGAGAAAATTTGACAAAGTCTTGAATGTAAAACATTATCATAAATCTTTTCACTACATAAGAATTTTTTTGTCTAGTAATAAAGTGTGAACATAAGTATTATGGTCCAATTTTAAATATTTTCACTCCATTATAATAATTTTTGTCTTTTCCACAAATTTGAAACCCAGCATAATAAGGATTTTTCCACCCTAAACATAAATCATGTAACTCTACCAAAAGGCTAGAAAATACTTATTATGAGGAAACTAATATGATGAATCTTATAGAACATTATGGTCAACACTTTGTGAAATTTTAGAAAAATCTAGGTGTTTCAAAATGATTTTTGGATATCATGAAGATCAATTTACATGGTTCAATTTCCAAAGGATATAAGGAGTGGTTTATTAATGGAGAATTGAAGAATAATAAAAGATTATAAATATATTCCATATACATGGATATTAAATATTGTTCACCCATGTTTTCATTATAAGAGAGTTGTTTTTGTTGTTTACACCTAGAGAATTCATGGGTGAAATGACCCATGTGTAAGTATCTTCTTGGGGATTTATTGATGTATTGAATCAAATTTCAATAATTTTACCTTAATGTTCACGGAAGAGATGAACCATAATAGGTGGCCATGATCAAAGAAATTAATGGGTGTGTGTTAGTGGTTAAAAGTTATAATTGTGTGTGTTTATACTGGAAATGTTCTATACTCAGAGGGTTTATTGTGATATTTTATAACTATGAGGAATATGGGATCTGATTTATTCATGCTTAGATAAACACTTGGGTGGTTGTGGTAATGTAATCTAAGGAAACCCCTTATGAGTATATAATTTCTTCCACAATATATTCTTAATATTTCTCTAGAATTGTGTTTTTGAGTGAAGGAGTTCTTATTTATTGAATTATTTTTTTCAAAACTGTTATAGGTAGTTTTTTAATTTATAAATTTAAAGTGACTATTATAATTATTTAAACTTATTTGGAAATTTATTTTCATTTAACATAGTGAGTTAGGTTATATTTAATTTCTTATAGGTCTTTAGGATTTTTATTCACTTTTATAAAGGGCAAAACACATATATTATTGTTTTATTATATTATTTAGGTAAAATTAGGTGTTTTCCTAGAGTTATTTTGGTAAAAATTGAGAGATTAAAATTATATGAATCATTCAGAAAATGTAGAAAGGAGAGTACAAGGGAACTAAACTTTCTATGAGTACTACTTTAAAATCCCATTTTCAGTCTTATTTTACATTTGTTTCCAATCATAACATTTTCATCTAATTTCTAAATTTTAATCTGTTTTGAAATTAATTTTTTCCACATAAACCCCAAATTTAGTTATAATATATAAAAAATAATAAAAGCAATGTGATAGTTGGAAAATCAAGTCTAAAAACCTCCATAAGAGACAACCTGAGGTGATGATTTAATGCATTCATTAGAGGATAAAAATTATTGATAATAGACCCTTTAAAAATATATTCCATTGATATCCATGAAATACATAATGAATTATCCTAAAAATTGTGTATGAGTATCTATAAAGATAAATTAAAGAAGTTTATTAGACTAGGTCAAAACACATATATTAGTAACTATTAAAGTGGTTTAACATGGTGAACTATAAAAAGTAGTCTTTTCCAATGTTTAATGACATTAATTTTAGGAGGATTATAGATCTTTATAATGATTTAAATAGGATTGACGACAATCATTATTCATATTATATAGGATCTATCATGTATACCATGTTATTTACTCAACCTGATGTCACTTATGCTCTAAGAAAAAAATATATATAACAATCCATTCATGATTAGAGTTACTACATTACTATCAAGAATATCCTTACGTACATAGTAAGAAGTACAGATATATTTGTAGTCTTTAGATGTGAGGAAAAACTCATTATAATGGATTATATTGATGCTAGTTCCCAAACTGAAAAAGAATTCAGTGTTCCATAACCTAGCTAACCTAACCCATATCCAAAATGAGGTTCCATAAACCTCAGTAATACATCCCAATTTTCAATGGATATCGACTAGCAGTGAGATTCTATGAGGTTACATTCCACCATCATTTCATTATACCTCTAATAATATGCATCTCCAATTTTACACTCTTCCTTGGATGTATCTTGATCTGATCAAATATAGTATGTGCCAACCCAATACAGTACTCTACTACTTGGGATTCACCATCTCCTTAAAAAAAAGAAGGAATATATGACCGGAACTCTCTAGTCATATGCACGATATATATATCATCTCCTTAAGTCCCTAGGTCTCTATTCAATATAACCCACACTAATCTTATGTTGATATGGTCATAAAACCACTACCCTAACACTACTATTTTCTCTAGCTACCGCAAAACCTCTACATGTAGAACAAACTCATATTGACCCTCATGGTACCCATTTGTCTTATGCCTAAATACATATCCATATCCACCCTTTAGGTTCTCCAACAATGTACATCGAGGTTCCATATCACAGTAATTAAAATACCATTCACAACTCATATATCATTGTACAAATATCATAGATAGGTAAATTTTTAATATGAAGTTAAAACCACATGACCATATACACCCCTACCCACTTCCCATGACTCGTACTATTAATCCCCAGAACCCCACATACTCATAAAAGGGTCAGGTGCCACATAAAAACATGACATATCCATACAAATAAGAAATTATGAAAAATGTCACACCCTAAAAAATAAGATTAAAATAATATTATGCCTAATGACTTAACAAGCAACACTAATATTTAAGAAAACAATAAAATGTTATAAAGATTTTATTTTTTCCATTACAACCTAGCCGTTAAACTGATTTAATGAATATGAATAACTATATTATAAAAAATATATATAAATGTTTTATATAATGAAATTTTATTTATTAATTCATAATAAATAAGCACTAAATTTTAACTAAAGTCATTTTATACATAAAAATATGGTTTCATTAAAAATGGGTTTTAATATATTTTATGCATGAACATAATTATTAATTTATACCATTTTTAGAAATGTTATTTGATTAAATTAATATCATTTTTCAAATTATAATGTTAATATTATATTAGGGTTAATTTTCATGATTTCTATAAAAAGATTTATTTTTCAATGGATAGTAAAAAATACAAATTTTTATAACACACTAATTTATTTTCATTAAATAAAGTAATTTAAAAGTCCAATTATGTTCATAATTTGATATTAAAGTAAAAAACAATTCCTTTAAATATATATAGTCTAATTAATTACATATATATCATAATTATACTGTATTTTTGTATAAGTTATTTTTTAGGCTTAAAATGCATTTTTCTAAACAATGTTGTTTGTTGTGTTTCACGCATTTATATTAAAATTAATTTATACCACTTATAGAAATTTAATATTGAAAAATTGATTCTATATTTTGAATTAATATGTTTAAATTTGGAAAATATTTCTCTTTTATTTTATCCATTATGAATAGTAACATGGTAATGATCTATCACGTCGATGAGGGTAAAAGAGGTAAAACTATGTTAAAAATATGGGGGAAATATTTGAAATATCTATAAAGCTTGTATTTGTTATATTTTATGAGTTTTTTTTCAAAAAACATATTTTTAGGAGTTAAATAATGTATTTTAAAACATTATTTTGAATTTAGTAACCTAGCCTTAACATTTGTGAGATAAGTTATATTTTATTCAAATTTAAAACTATTTTTTGGTATTTGCATTTAATATTATGGTTGGAAGGTTAAATATGGTTTTGGTTTGTTAAAAAAATATAAATCATTAAGTTTTTTATTAAATAACCAAAAAATCATGGAAACCTACTTTTTAATAGATTTCATTGTAAAATTATTTTTACACTTAAATATGGTATTTTCCTATAAACTATTTTTATTGAATTTTGTGTTCTTATATTAAATTTAATTTGTTACAGCTGTAGATATTATCAGAAACCAACCTAAGTACACTATTACTCTGATACCTAAGTCAATAATAACATAGCCCAAAGACCATTTCTGATCCCTAGGTGTTAGCAACCGGAATCTATCATCATACAAAATTAAAGTGGGGAAAAGTTTTCTACAAAAAATAAATAAGATAAACAAGATAAAACTCAGTATATCAATAGTCCGAATGAATAAAGTAATAGAAGTCAATTAGGTAAAAAATACCCAAGAATATAGATAAAAACTCAATGAAACATCAACCCAAACAGCCATCAAAAAACCAACAGAAGTCTCAAAACCATGTGTAACAAGTGGACCACTGCTCCATCAGTCACCATAATAACACTATAATCCCAAGGATCATGCACACCCACCACCTTCAGGTGGTTATATTCCTTTTCATATACATGTATAAGAAAATATAAAAATTCCTATGGGAAAAGGTAGGGTGTGAGATATAAATTCTAATAGGGTATCACCAAGTGTTCCATAATATATTCCATAACAATAAACCAATCAGGATTTCAATTTAAATAAAATATGGAAAGGCATGACATATTATTTTTTTATTAAAAAAAATTCTTTATTTTCAATTAATGGAAAACATTTTAAACATTTCTTAAATAATAAAAATTATATATTAAATTATATAAATCATTTATAATGATTAAAATAGCTCTATAATAAATGGAATGTATAATAAAATCATACACAAAATGTACCATAGTCATATGCCCTGAAATACATTAGTTTTTGGCTATATTATACTCACATTTCTCAAAATAATTCATCATGTCTAATCATGTGTTCACACATCTCTTGTGATCAGGCTGAATAGGACTCATCAACATCACATTGGGGATAATCATGATGAACTAGACTTTTGTTAGAGTTATCATATTCAATCCATTTCTAGGGGATCATGATCATATTATTTTTGTCCTAAATAACCCATTATGTATTCATGATCACATATTCTAAATCAGTAAATAATTAATGGTCAAATCATCTCATTTCAAATCAATCGTCATTCAAAATTCAATTTCCCAGTTTTTAGTTTCAATGTGACAATTCAATTTCAAAACCAAAAAATGGATTTTTCATCATTTTATGCCTTTTCAATCCAAAAGAATCATTTGTTTTCATCATTTCAATTTAAGACATTTTCTAAAAAACAAACCTAAAATAATTTCATCAATTCTATCATCAAAAAATTTTCTCATAAATCATTCCATTATTTTAAAAATTCATCCAACATTTACAATTCAATTATAATTGGGGTGTTTCCTCAAAATCCATACCAATTAAAATATTATTAATAAATATTTTCAAATCAAGGTTTTATAAATAAATTAAAATCTATTTCAAATAAATCAATAGAATCATGGTTTCAATTTCATGGATAATCTCAAATAGAACCACCAACCATTAAAACAAGGAATCAAACGATCAACACACACAATGAGAATGCCAATGATGATTGAAGGAAAATATGATTTATGAATCAAATCCAAAATATAGACCTATCAGGAAAATGATTAGATATAATGAAATGAATGTTAGATCCATCAATAAAATGATGGTCTAACACTCTCAAGGGAGAATAATAGTTTTATTGGAACAAAAAAACAAGAGGAGATCCCCTTATCGGAGAGGGATTAGATCATCCAACAGCACTTTGATTCACCAAAATAGGATGTTAGAGGAGTCAGAATTTATTCTTAAGAACCTCCAAGGAATAAAATATCATATTAGGGCCGAATGGGTGTGATTAACCTCTTAAATTATGGGTTTGAGAATTTTAAAATTAAATTTATAGGAAATAAAAATTGTATGTATAGTTTACTTGGAAGGGTTTTATGGTTAGAAAAACTATGTTCCCTAACCATGGACCCTTAATAGTCTTATTTTTGGGGCGCATGGTTTTCCCACAAAATTATACTAACTCTGTGTCAATCATACATTCCCCAGTATCCAAGGGGTTCATGGTTTGGAGGGGTGGCTGCACGGTTTTTAAAGACCATACTCCCACTTCCAGTGGATTCCAAAAAGGCACACGTGTTGTTGGTCCAAACCACATGGTTTTCTCTAACTTTGTTCCAAACATTCATAGCCCAAATGGCTTCCAAAATTCTACAATTTTCAGTAGAAATCCCCCCCCCCAAATACCCAACTAAAAGGATATCAAAACACAGGTCAATTAATTCATGAATGAATATAACAAGATTTTATAGATATTGAATCGAATAAAATGTATTCCAAATTTGGAATTTGAATGTATAAATTTGGTTATAAGTCCCCTTTTATTTTGTTTCATATAATTAAGACATCATTGTAAAAACAATTAAGTTGTCGGGATTAAGGATTAAATGGGTTTAAAGTGGTTTACTATGAAATAATATCTAGAATATCTCCAACATTTGTCTAAATGTGATTATTATATTACATTTAAACTATATCATATAGTATATTATAATTTTGGGTTTTTAGGTTCCACTTTTTAGGATTATTATATATGTATTATTTAATATTTTATGTAATCCCAAGTGTGTCCATTTCTCTCACTTTTAAAAGGGAAACTCCTCTTATCCCATATTCATTATGTTTGATCCTTATATAATGAAAATTTACAACCCAAATACCATCTTGGATTCATTTTCCATGTCCTAGAGATTATTTTTTAAAAACAAATTTATCCTTTGAAGGCTTAAGGTGTATGCCAAAGGGGGTTTATCAACGAAGAGGTATAACTCTTATTTAATATATGAGAGTTATTATTTAATATGTGAGGGTTATAATTAAATAATATATGGTATGATATAAATGAGTGTTATTATTTAATATATGTGTAATAAATTTATATTTATTATACATGTGGTTCTAACACGTATGAAATAATATGAGACTTGGGGTAAGGGTTCTTCGTCTCAATATTGTTTTTTAGACATGTTTGATGTTATGAACCCATTTATGTTTATGAGGTGAATATACTAACCATTTTATATGTTATATCATGGATCAATATTAATTTGTGGTATTTAAATTTAAAAATCAAATTACTTAATCCAATGATTTTTTATTCGAATGTTACCAAGTGGTAAGGGTTTCTCATGTCACTTTTATTTCACTGAGACATATGTCATATTCACCACTTATTTATTTTTTGGTGTATATAATACCCATGAATGTATTTTATTATATAATATCATTAAAAATATTAGGATTTAAAAATAAATATAAGGTTCTATATTTCATGAGTTTTTTATTCAGATTTTATAAATGTGGAAAGGTTTTATGTTACAATCTCATTTCCTTTCAGGACTATCTATGATAAATTTCTATTGAGGGAAATTTTATAGATATTATTCTTCAAACCGAATAAATTTTAATATATTATTTTTATTCCTATAATTTAAAATTATTATTTCCTTTTTTATATATTTTATAATTAAAATTATTGATTAAATATTTTTATTGAAAAGTCAACCTTATTTCCTCATTGATCGGGGAAATTTTTCTTCTATTCCCATACTCTTAAAAATTATTTTATTTATATAGTTTCCTATAATTAAAATATTTTAAAATTTTTATTTTCACTACCCTTGAATTTATTTAAAAATATAAGAAGGAATATATCCCATGGGTTAATTAAGTTATAATGATATCTTTATGAACCCTTTTTCTTTTCATTAGGTTATGATATACTGAAATTATTAATGGCTTATGATTTTGTGGCACAAATATGTGTGGTTTTCATTATGTAAAGGGTTTCCATGTGATATCCCTATAATGCATTGGTTGTATCCTTATATATCATGAGATAATTATTGGAAATGAGTTTATGTATTCGATCCACTATGGGAAACTGGTTGGAATTTCTGATTCACTATGATATGGGAACCATATGGTGATGGTTGATCCACTATTATATAGGAAATATGTGGTGATTTTTTATTCGATATGATATGGGAAATGGGTTTTGATGCTCGATCCACTATGATATGATGTTTTTGGTAGTTAAACATGACATATGATATGGTTTTCATGCTGATGATGGTTATATGATCATATAAAATGTTGATGTTATTATAATTTGATCCCATGGCTCATGATTGATTTTTGAGGATTCCCTAATCTTGTGACATACTAATGTTTTATGCTAGGAATCATGAATATAATCTATGATTTATTGGATATTATTTCCCATTTATAATCACATGTCATCACATACTTATGATCGTGTTATTCTTAAAAATGATCATTTATTGAAATTTATCATTTTTACCCTAACAGAGAATCTGAGATCAAAGCTTCTAATATTTTAATCGTTCCCCATGTAATGAAGAAGGGTAAAAAGTATGATTAGTCTATAAGGGTACCTTTTATAAATATATATGTTAGATATGATAAATATTATACTAAAATAAGATTTTTATATATATAGTATTCACGTAAACGAAACCTTTACATTTCTTATACATTCTTATTTGGGAGATACATTGAATATTCATTAAAAATATGTGATATAAATGCATGTTATGCTCATATCACATTTTTTTGTATCATAATAGGGTTTATTTATTTTTATATATTTGTATTAGATATCTTTGTTTAAAATCCTGGCGATAAGTCAAATTATAGGATAACATCATTAAGTTTTAGTAAAGTATATATTGTGTAGTTTTCCCTAGCAATAACATTCGTATATAGATACTAGAAAGTGAATACCAATATGGAAAAAATACACCTAGGTTTAATAACTAGAAATGTGGTGGATTGGGTATTAAATATAAAATAACTGGTTCATGATGAGTGGGCCAAATATTTCACAATAGGATAGAGAATCAGGGTGGATATGCTTGAGTTGATTAACAACTTCTTTATGAACCATTTTGAATGATTTGAATGGATACTGACCATGGATTACCTAGTATATACCTAATGATTCATATTTAAATGAAAAATACCTGATTTAGATATCATATGGATGATTTTTCATGATTATATGATTATAATCTATGATAATTGTTGCTTAAACAATTATTTTTTGTTTTAGTTAATGGTCAAGAACAAGGAATAATCGTGTTAACATTGAATGTGATGGATGAAGAAATAATTATCATCATGAAAAATTAATTTAAAATGGGATATATAATATGAAATATTATATTTTCTAACAAAATATCATGATATATGACCAAAAACATAAACATACGTGAGTTTCAAAATAAACTAAATAAGAGAAAAATGGAGTTTCATGAAGACTATGGAGGATAGAATATCCAGTTTCCTACATGTTGAGAATGTGGGAAGAAGCACCCTAGAAAATTTCTAAAAGGTACCATAATATGTTTTATATGTTAAAATAAGGTCATTGATAGAGTAATTTCTATGGTAAAATGAAGAGTCTTATAGAGGAAAATTATGTTTATCTTATGGTGCCATTTATATTTTAATATCTTATGTGTGGGGAAATTGTGAATGATTTGAGTCAATGCCTTAATACAATCGATAAATCATAGACCAAGGAAATTAATATTTTATTATAGTCATTAAATTGGAATAATTGAATTGTTAATGTATTGGGATTCAGTAATTATGTTTTAGAAGTGTTTTATCAATGATATTCCGGTTATAAGAACCATGAAACAACTAAGGATTGTTCTAAAATACTTTTACTTTAAATTTTTTCAGACATATGTTGAATGGTATCAATAACCTAGAAAAGTGATTTTGTGGAAAGGTAATATTTTTTGAAAACATGTGATTTAGGGATAGATAACCCATAATTTTTTCTCAATTTTGAGAAAATAGCATTTATTTAGGATAAAGAGATGATTGGTGTCAATAAAATAAATTGGATAGTTTTTGTAAACATAATTTTTGGAATCATCTATTACTTTATTATGTATTTATGGAGATTCATTATATTTATGTAAATTATTAGAATATTTTGGGGAGTATATGATTAAGGTATAAACATTTTTGTCATATGACCTTATGAACGATTGATATAATTTGAATATAATTGTTATGCTGATCATAGAAGGATAAGTGATCAAATCATTCTAATATTTGGGTATTAATTTATATTTGGAGTGTTTTTAAAAGTTTTAAGTTTATTTATTTATGGAATGATTTTAGTTGAAATTGTGATGTTATTATGGATATTTTGGAGATTAGTGTATGGTTATTTATTCATATTGGATAACTTCTTCTAATAATTTTAGATTTGGTAAATATATAGAGATAAGATAAATGAATTATTATTCTTTTTATATAATATTATCCATTAAAATTTAATTTTTTTTCTTCAGGCATGAAAAACTATTAATATATAATATTCATTTTTGGAGTAATACTTGAGATAGAAGTGGAAATTGATCGAATAACAACCAAAGGATGTAATTGTTATTATGAAATAGAAATAAATCAATTAAGTATATCTTTTCATGTACTCTATATTAATAGAAAAATAATATCTCATATCTAGGAAATTTATATTAAAATAAAACTGTTGTCCTTTAAAATTTATTTTTTATGAAATGATGGTCTTCTTTCTCCCTCAATCATTTATGGTTTTGTGGTGATTAATTTTCTCTATCACCATTTATTATTAGTAAGACATTTTTTACTCTTAATTTTACATATTTTAACTTCTGTTTAATGTTATACTTATCTAGGAACCTTATTATGAGTTTTATTCTCACTTTTATATTACCCACTTTCCCTTTTCAAGGAATATTTTTTATCCCTTTGTATGATGTGGGTTTTTATTAAATGTATTTGCAAATATTAAACCTTTTATCACAAAGATAAAACAATTAGAGTGGAAATTATCTATGGGATATTAAACACTTGAAATTTAATTTAAAATAATATTATACAGGATATCTTCCTTAACATGCAACATCTATCCATAAGCAAACTGTGATATACTATAAAAACATTTTTATTTGTGACCATTACAACATAGTTTTTAAATTTGTGGTATGAATAAGAATAACAAAATTTTATAAAATAATTATAAAGGTTTTATATAATAAAATTTTAATTATTTATTCATAATAAATAATTAATCATTTTTTAGTAAAGTCATTTTATGCTTCAAAAATTTGTTTTCTTCACAAATTTTTTCTATTTTATTTTGTGCGCGAACATTACAATTAATTTATAAATTTTTTATAAATTTTATTTTAGGAAATGTATATAATTTTTAAAATTAGTATGTATATATTCTCTTAAGTTTAATTTTTAGTATTTTTCAAATAAGATTTATTTTATAATGAATAGTGAAAATAACAATTTTTGTAAAACTGTCATTTATTTTCATTAAATAAAATAATTTAAAAGTCTCATTATGTTTATAATTTGATATTAAATTAACATAAGTATACTTTAACTAGATATAATCTAATTAATTACATATTAATCAACATTATATTTGATTGTTGTATAAGTTCATTTTTAGGCTTAAAATGCATTTTTTTCAAAAATTATTTTTCATTTCATTTTATACATATTTTTTAATATTGATTTATGAAGCTTCTAAAAAATTAATCTTGGCAAAATAACTTCTTATTTCGAATAATTATTTTAAAATTTGTTAAATAATAATATTTTGGTTTTTTCATTATAAATAGTAATAATGGTAAATATTTGTCACCTCAGTAATGCTAAGATAGGTAAAAATTGGTTAAAACTACGGTGTAAAGATTTAAAATATCTATAACATTTTATTGTAACCTATTAAATGAGTTTTTTTCAACCAATTTTTATTTTTAAGGATTTAAATAATTATTTTAAAACATTATTTTGAATTTTGGAACCCATTCTTGAATTTTGTAAAAATAAGTTATATTTTATTCAAATTAGAAACTATTTGTGGGTCTTTACATTTAATGGTATGGTTAGAAGGATCTATTTTTTTTCTTGTTAAAAAAGTATAAAAACATTAATTTTTATTAAATAACCAAACAAATTTTTATAATCCAAGTTTTTATTTTTTTCAATATAATATTTTTTTACGCTTAAATCAGGTATTTTCCAAAAAAAGTCCTTCATGTTTTTTGTGTTCTTATATTAAATGTAATTTATAAAACCTGTAAAAATTGAATCTGATAAAATGGATTAGAAATTATGAATAATCATGTTTATATTTTTTTATAATTCCCCTTCTATTTTTGTTTATATAATTAAGTTATCATTATAAAAATATAAGTTATCATAGTTAAGGTTTAAATGGGTATAAAGTGGTTTAAATAAGAAATAAGGCTTCAAATTTATTAAAAAATTCCATTTATTTTTTAAGTTTATTTAGAACCTATAAAATATTATATTATAATTTTGGGTTCCTTGGTTAAACTTAATGTGATTATGATATATATATATATATATATATTATTATTTAATCTTGTCATTCTAATTGTGTTTATTCCCTCACATATAAAAGGGAACCTCATATTCTACCATATTCATAAACTTTAATCATTATATCTCATCCAATAAATTCCCTAATACTATATTATATTCAATAAAAATGTCTTATATATTCTTTTATTAGGAAAATACCATCCTTTCAAGGTGTAAGGCGTAAGCCAAAGGAAGTTTCTCGATGAAGAGGAATAACTCTAAACTGAGTACATTCAATTTTATTTCAATTTCTACCATCTATAAATATATGGAATGAATTATAAAATAATTAATTAATTATATTAAATATACTTAATTTTCATTATGATCATGGAACAATCATTATCCACATAATTTGCACCCTATAGAAGAAGAAAACATTGCTCATGCGTATGTGTGGACTCCCGCCTCAACAAAGCGATGTGTTTCATTTTTCAATGCCACTAAAAATTTATGGTTATAATGATATATTTACGGAATATTTAGGTTATTTATGATATTATTATTATTTTTAATGGAAATTTATTATTTAATTTTATTTTTTTCATCTATTTAAAAGTGGAAACATCACTTGTGTGTACGTACGGACTACCGTCCCCATGAAGTGATGTAATTCATTTTTAATCAAAATTTTATATTAATTGTTATAAAAGTGTATATAATGATTAAATATGATACCAATGAGATGATTAATGTTTTGGAGATGATGTAAACACTATCATAGTATAAGAACCGGGACTACTGAATCGGAACATGAATGAAAAATTGAAGCAATTATCACCAAGAATAATGATTTTAATAAATAATTATTAATAAACAAGTGATAAGATGTTATAAGTAAATAAAATATGGTATGATATATATTATTATGGTTATTTAATATATTTATAATAAATGTATATTTATTATACATGAGTTTATAACATGTACAATGCAATACGAGACTTTAGTTAATGGTTTTTTGTCTCAATATTGTTTCTTTGAGGCATGTTTAATGTTGAACACCTATTTATGATTATTAGGTGTAGATACTGACTATTTGACATGTTATATCATATATAATTATTAATTCATTTTATTTAAATTTAAAATTCAAATTATTTCATCCAAAATATTTTTATTTTAATGTTACCAATGTGGTAAGGGATTCTCATCTCACTTTTATTTATGTGAGACATATGTCATATTCACAACATTATTTCTTTTGTGGGGTGTATATACTACCCATGAATGTGTTTGGTTAGGATTATCATGAATAATATAGATATTTAAAAACCCTCTAAGTTTCTTTCTTTCATGAATTTTTTATTCATATTTTACCAAAGTGTTGTTGGTTTAGGTTACAATATCATTTCTTTTTGGGATAGACTATTCTAAATTTACCATGAGGGAGATTTTATGGATATTATCCTTAAAACCAATATAATTTCTTATCATTTGGTTATTAATATAATTTTCAATTAATATTTCCTTTTTCCTCTCTTTTTTACTTAAAATTATTGAGAAATTTTTTTTAAAGAAAAGTCAACCTTATTTCCTCTTATTTCGGTGAACTTTTTCTTCCATATTTATACTCTTAAATTTTTTTTTATGAAAATCAATTCATATACATGAATTTTTTTAAACATGTTATTTTCAATACCTGTAAATTTATTTACAAATTTATAAAAAGTAATCATTCCAAATTTTTTTCGAATAATTCAATTTTTAATTTTTATAATTTTTTGAAAAATAATGTTTTCTTTTGAGGTATACGACCTGAAGGGATTTTTCCATAGTCATGAACATTATTTTATTTGAACATTAAATTAAGAAAATCAAGGATATTTTGAAATAAATGTATTTTATTAATATTTTTTCAATTTCTAGTTAATAATTTTTTAAAGGAAAAGGATATTTTCTCATGTTTTCAAAGAAATGATCGAATGATATTTTAACTGTATTATTAATCTATGAAATTTTTCTTTAAGTGTTGTTATGATTCATTAGGGTTATGGTATTATTATACCATAAAATTTATTAATATATATTATGATGATTATGATTATATGAAACTCATTTATTTCCCATGGGTTAATTTAGTTATGGTGATATATTTATGAAACATGTTACTTTCAATGAATGAATTGAGATATGGTAAAATATTTATGAAACGAATTTTTTACATGTATTATCATATATTAAAATGAGGAATGGTGTATGATATTATGGAACATATATGTATAGTCTTCATTATGTGATGGGTGGGTCAATTATATCTCTCTAAATCATTAGGTAAATCCTTATACCTCATGAGATAATTATGGGAAACAAGTTGATGTGATCAATACACTATTGGAAATGGTTACGGAGGGTTGATATACTATGATATAGGAATCAAGTGGTGATACTTGATCCACTTTGATATGGAAAATAGTTGGTGATTCTTGATCCATTGTGATATGGGAAACAAGTGTCGATGCTTTATCCACTATGATATGATGGTCTCAGTATTTAACCTTTATATATGATATGGTTTCTATTCTTATTACAGTTCCAAACATTGATGAAATGTTAATATTCATTTGATTTTAACTCATGTATCACTGATTATTGATGAATCACTAATCATGTGGCATGTTAATGTTTTATTCCATGACTCATAATTATGATTTATGAATTGTTGGATATTATTTTCTATTGATAATCACATGTTTGTATACCCTTATGATCATTATATTATTGCACGTGATCATTGATTGATATATACCATGTTTACCCTTAATAGACATCTAAGCTCACTCATTCTTATATTTTAATTATTCCCTGAGTTGTAGAGAAGGGTACTAAAAATGATGAGTCTATAAGGGTACCTTATATAAATAAAGATATAAGTAATGATAAATATTGTATTAAATAATATGTTTACGTATTTAATCTATAATTAAAAAAACCTTTATAGTTATTGGACATGTTTATTACGAAGATATATTATATATTAGTTAAAAAGATGTATTTTTTTATGTATGTTATACATGGGTCACTTTATAGAAACCACACACCAACATGAAATATCCACACAACCCATAAGACCAAAACAACCATCCTTCTGGTTTAGCTAAGTAGAATTCCCCAAATAGACTACGCAGGAAAACACTATATAACCCTTTTTTGGAACTTTAAATAATTAAACCCTTCCATTACAAAACTAAGTAAGCAAATATACACAATAAAAAACACATCATGTGATCATTACGATCCTAAAATCTTGCATGATACATGAAATATATTCCTTTTAAAACCAAAATTTTCTCTATAGATCACAAAACCATCAAATACAAATCACTTTTAGAAACCATGAAACCATAAAAGTGAAATCCAAAACAACTTCCTAAATCTAGAAAACATTGGAATTTCCTATACAGGGTTTAGATATGTCCCTATATTGATCTGTTTTCAATTAAATTTTATCCTAAACCTTTAAACAACATTCCTAAATAACATGAATAACAAAATTTTTAGTAAACAAATAGCAACCTTGCTCAAATGACACTTTTTAGCATCCCCTGACATGGGTAACCAAACTCATGATAAAATTTGGGTGCCACAAACCTCAAGTGCACCTCCCAATATGCCAGAGTCTATCAACTAATAGGGAGGGTCTAAGAGGTGATCATGTGGAGACTGTACCCTCTGTAAAAGAAACTAACAACAACTAAAACAATGATAAATAATATTTAATAACATAAAACGACAAGAACTATCACTCATAAATCATGCTTTACCAAAATGTACATATTCAATGTCACACCAATCAAACAAAAGGAACTAGATATCCCAAGGGATAATCAAATATATACATAGAACAAAATGATCAAAATAATGCATCTACCATAAGGAAGTGGAAAACCACCAGGACCATCTCCAAAATATCGACACACAATCAGTTACACATGCATCCACTACACCACCATCCACTACGATTTAGAATTTGAGCATTTATCACTACCAGATACATGATAAATAATATATATATGCATCCTGAATAGGTGAAAGGTTGAGAGTATGTTTAGGACCCTAGAACACCCTGATAGGGGAGGGGTGAATTAGGGTGTCAATGTAAATACCAAGACCCCAATAGCCCATAGTTTGTGCCTCACTTTATTAAATTAGAATAGATAAAAGATTTGAATCCAAATGAACCAATCAGTTTAGAATTTTTAGAAACCAGATAAAAATGTAAATATTATATTACAACTTGAAATTAAATACAACATAGAAAATCCACTGGAAACACCCATAAAATCCTAGATTATCCCTTCAATTTATTCATAATATACATCTTTAAATCCTAGGGGAAATAATACATAATAAATGGGTGAGATCAGATGATTTTTAAGGGTAAGAAATACAACGTAATCTATCGTAAAAAATAAAAATAACCAATAAGGCATGGTGAATAACTAAAACACATGCCATTTAAACATAATATTGAGAATGATATGGAAGGAATAAAAGATGAATAAATAACTCCATATAAATAATCATATGAGAATAAAAAGTAACCATGGATATTCTAATTTTGGAATAATCACATAGATTATCAATTACTAATATCATAATGAGGGAACGAATAATTTCGGACATCATAAACATACCATCAAGGCCTCGTCCAAGATGTCTACATAAATGGGTAAGGCCTAGGTAAAAACCTGGTTTATTTGTCTCATGAGGCCTACCGATGCATCAAAAGGATATAACGGGCCGCACCCATCCCTTACTAATTCCAATTCCTTCCACATATGAAATAGGTGAAACAAAAGCAACATATATAAACGTATTGAAAAACTACCATGTTAAATGCTAATACATTAACCATAAACCATGAATAGTATCAAAATAACACATCCACAATCATACAAATCCTAAACCCTCCAACAACATATAGTAGATGATATCATAAGAGATAAAACTAAATGAATTAAAAGATTAAAAATATTATTTTTACATAGATGAAGCTATTTTTAAATGATAACATTGAGTAATTATTGATGAAAATAATCATTAAACATTCTTAAGTGTCTCGTATTACATGAAACATTTAAATCATAATCCCTACGAAGTAATAAAATTACATAAAAATTAGAATATCATGAGAAAAATAATACTCATGATATGATATATCAAATATAATTATATACACCACACACATGGAATAAGTGTTGAACCAGGCATATATCCCAGAGAAGTAATAGTGGGATGACAAAACCCATTTTTACTTTGAAAAAAAAGTTCTTTGTGAAAATCATTTTTATTTTTCATAAAATAATATTGTAAACATTATATCCCAAAAAATTAAAGGTTGGAACAATTAAATTATGTTTTAGTCATAAATTATTTCTAACATATATAATGATTTAAAAAAATTATAATTGGTCCAGTTTAGTGCGGTTTAAGAGAAACTATAAAATAGTCTTTAAAATGAAAAATAACATAATTTTTTCTATAAAAATAGAAATGAACAATGATTTTTTTTCACTAAAAAAAGATTTATTTTATAATAACATTAAATTTTATATATTATAATATATTTTTTTATGCATTTTTGGATAGATTATTTTAGGGAAGATTAATAAAATAAATTAAAATGAAAGGGAATGATTAAAGGTTTTACCTCTTGAATTCTTCTCCTTGAGAACCTCCTTAAGGGACTTAGGTTTGGACATTTATTGAGACCAATGGTTCCTAGAAATGGGGGGTAGACTTGAAATGATTATTAGATAGAAATTGTATGGTCTTGAAGGCTTTGGTGGTGTGAAGAGAAGAGGTGGTGATAAGTGGTATTTATAGTGGAGGAGAGGGGTGTTTTTTTTTATTCTATTCATTGTTTAACTAATTTTTCTCAAGAAAAGAAAGGTTGATGATTCTTGTGACTAAATAAATTAAATAGTTTATGTTAGTTCTAAAAAATGGTTATTAAATAAGATATATATCATATATGACTCAATAATTCATTTATTTTGCTTATACCATAAATTACCATATTTCACTATTCCCCAAAAAATCAACTATTTTAGAAAAATACAAAAAAATAACCCTCATTATTTGTTGGGGTTAGAATAAAAAAATAAACTCCATTTTATGAAAAAATCTATAAATATGATAAATTTAATTTTTAATTAAAATCATCATTTACTCAAAAAATACCAATTTCAAAATTATAAATGATTTTATAACACATTGAGATATTAATTAAGGTCTCGTAATGTTTTATTATAATAATAATCCAACAAAATATTAATTTTTTAATACATTTTATGCATATAAATTTTCATTTAACTCATTATATTCAGTATAAAATTGAAAATAAACTTTTATGTTTCAAAAAAATATCCACACTTAATTAATAATTTCTAAAACATTTAGTTACTTATTTTATGATATAATTATATCATATTACCTTTTATAAGATGATGAAATTTTAATTATATGTGAATTTACTTTTAAAATAATTAATAAGATTTTAATATAAATAAATTAATAGTTTTATAAAAAAAACTATATTTCCACTATTCATTAGAAATTAAATATTTTCAGAAAAATACCAAAATTTCACCCTAATCTAATTTTGACATTAGGATTTTAAAAATGAAGTTTATTTTGTTCAATATTATTTATTGATGTGTTAAAATATATTTTTGAACCAATTTTTTCATTAAAAGGTGATAAGATTCCCTTTAGAAAAATATATCCTTTTAATGTGTAAAATTGGATTAAATATTATATAATTCAATTAAAAGTATTTGAATTAATGTAAAATCATTTGATTAAATAAATAATATTGAATTTCATAATTTGTCTAATACTATTTATTCCCTCCAATTTAATTTTTAGGTTTTTACGGTGAATTTAACATAATGTTATTTAATTATATATTATTGTTCATTTAATCATGGTGTTGTGTGGAACCTATGTTTTTGAAGAAATTAAATTTAAAAATACACATACCATAAATTCTTGGGGTGTTACATTTTACCCTCCTTTGATAAATGTTTTCCTCGCAATTTGAAATTGTATTTAAAAAATCAAATATTGACACTTCAAAATTACTTTGTGGGAAAGACACATCAGAAATAAGGTTAATAAAATAACCTATTAATATTATGGAAAGGGAAATTAGAAGTTCAACAAAAAACTAGGATTTCAAGTATTAAATCATTAGTGGGAAGCGTTAAAATAGACATAGAAGAGAAAATATAACAACCAAGTTCTGATGGAGAGTTCTAGAAAACATGGTTATTAGAAATTTTACCATAACAAAATCATAAATCATGTGATTGGTTAAAAGGGCATTGATTTCTCAAAAATAAAAATAAAAGGATAATGTTTTTGTTCTAAAAACCTTTTCCTAGAGTTTAGGATTTCTTTTACTATCAATAAAATCACTAGAAAAAATAAACCTACTTGATTCCTTTTCATGACATAATCATAATCTCATCCTTCGGTCATGCTTTGATCTATTTTCACTTCATCCCTCACACATGGAAATTTTGGTTCAAAAATAATTTTTCACACTTGAATCACTTCTATGAATAATAAGATCCACCAATCATTACTTCATCCTTTAAATATTTTCTAAAAAAAATATTATTATCAATTCCTTTCCATGACAGAAGAATAATCTCATCCTTTGGTGGTGCTTTGATCAATTTTCACTTTATCCCTCACACTTGGAAATAAAAGTTCAAAAATAATTATTTATTCCTAAAGCACTTTTATGAATCATAAGATCCACCAATAATTCCTTTAGCCTTTAAATATTTACTGAAACCAAAATTATTATCAAAAAGTATCCAATAAATCATACTTTAACCTTAAATAATAATATTAAATTTTCAACTTATTCTATTCCAATATTAAGTCACATCCAAAATACATTTTTCCTAATTGACAATACAAAGGTCTCTAAATTTCTAATATGTGCTAACCATTTTCATAAATAACCTGAATCACAATAAGTTCATAATAAAATCATATTTTACTCCAAAATAATATTCAAATTTTATTCCTTAAAAAATTATGTGCTTGCCGAAATAACATTAATCACTTAATCACCAAATCATTTTCCAATCACAAGGTTATCTATCTGATAAAACAATGTCCCTAAAATCAAAATTACCATTATCCATAAGATAAAAAAGGTCACACTAATCAAGAATTCATGTATGCTAGGGTTAGGTGTTTCACCCTGTTCTCCCTTCAGTTGTGGGTTCAAACCCTGTGGCCTTTCCGAACGTGAGAGTTTGTCACCCAGCCATCGAATTTTCATTCTTCTAAAACTATGATAATATATCTTCCAAAATATATATGATGTACATTCTTGAAATAAGTTTAATCACTAATGTTATCAACGAATCCCCAATACATAAATACATCATTCAATTATTTCCACATAGGTCCTTTCTTGGTCTAGAGTTTATCCAATAGAAAGGGTAATTGACTTGGGTAATTCCCAAATTCCCCAAATTTAAGGAAATGAACTACAAATGGTTTCCTAGGATGTGTTTTATTTGCTTCCATCATAATCTTTATTTTCCTTCAGCAATTATTTTATTTATGTCCTTATTTCCCACACATAAAGCATTTATCAATTTCATTGAGACACGTTCTTGGGTGTTCCTTCCACATTTCTTTCATGATGGAAATCAATCATTATTTTCCCCACAGCCTCCACCACTGGATCTATAATAAATCCTCATCCTTATCTTCTTTAGTGAGTTCATGAGTTGGTTAGGGTATATGTTGTTAATCATATTTCGGTAAAATTTATTAGGCATGAACATGATATCTTTCACTTCTATCAACATCCCATTGGTTGCTCATCACCACAACCTTTTCCATCATGTTCAATGTTAACATGAATCATTTGGGTTCCATACACTGACTAAACTAGGTATCAAAGTGTGAGTAATAATATTCATAGTGAGAAAAACATATAATCATTTAAAGAATATCATGACACCTTATTTTAAACATAAAACACAATGGGTTTAACCGAAGTTATTCACTTTCATTATATGTTTAAATCCTTCATAATGTTATTTAAATAAAATGTGATTTATCCTATGAATATCAATTAAGATCGTCAAACCATGTGCACAGAAAGGATAATTGTTGTGTACTAGGTTATGCTGAGTCAAGACTAACACCTTGTCAGAGTTTTTATCCCTATGTACATATGTGCCATACCCACATCCACTTGTAGTATCCATACATGGATATATTTCTAGGAAGACCCACATAATCACTATATTACCAAAATTATGATATTTTCTTTTATTCTTATCTTAAAATTATATCTTAGGGTTATTTTCCATAATATATGTTTTCTAAATCTAGTTTCCAAGGTTTCTACTAAAATTTCTATGATACGAACTGTAAATACCCAAACCCTAGTAGCCCAGATTTGGTGCCTCACTGTATTAAATTGTAATAGATAGAAGATTCAAACCCCAAAGGACCAATTAGTTTAATAGTTTTGAAACCAAATATAAACGTAATTGTTACACTACAACTTCAAATGAAATACAACATATATACTCCATTGTAAACACACATAAAATTCAAAATTATCCCTTCAAGTCATTCATAATATACATATTCATATCCGAGGAAAAATAAAACATAAGAAAGGGGTAAGCTCATATGCTCAGTAATGATAATAAATATAGAAGAATCTATAATAAACAATTAACATTACCAAGTCATGGTGAATAACTAAAACACATACCATTTAAACATAATATTGATAATAATATGGAAGGAATAAAAGATGAATAAATAATTCCATATAAATAATCATATGAGAATGAAACTTAACCATGTATATTATAATATTCAAATAATCACATGGATTATCTATTACTAATATCAAAATGAGGGAATTCATAATTCCAAACATCATACACATTCCATCAAGGCCTCGACCAAGAAGTATACATAAATGAGTAATGCCTCCATCAAATCCTACTCTAGTTTATATCATGAGACATAGTGATGCATCGAGGGGCTATAGAGGACCTTATACACCACTAACTAGTTCCAATTAATTACTCATATTAAATAGCTTTATTATTATCAATATATACATTAATATTGAAAAACTAGCATACGAAATGTGAACACAATAATAACAAACCATGAATGGTATTAAAATAGAATATTTATAATCAAACTGATCATAAAAACTTCAAAATAATATCGTATATGGTATCATAAGAGATAAAACTCAATTAAGTAAAGTATTAAACAAAGGATATTGACATATATAAAGATACTTTGAAATGATACCATTGAGAAATTCTTGAGGAAATAATCTTTAAACATTCCAAACTGTCTCATACCACTTGAAACATTTAAATCATAATCCCTACGAATAAATAACATGAAATGATACTTATAATGTCATGATAATAATAAATATCATTATATTATATATCAAAATGCATTAAATACACCACACACAAGGAAGAAGTGGTGAATAAGGCATATATCTCACAGAAGTAAAAGTGAGATGAGAAAATCCCTTTTTACATTGTAAAGAAAATTTATCTTGGAAAATCATTTTTATTTTTCATATAATAAGATTTTAAACATGTATATCCATGAAAATAAAATTTGGGGATAATTAAATTATTTTTTAGGGATAAATGATTCCTAACATGTGAAATTATTTTTATGATACATTACAATTGGACCACTTCAGTGTCGTTTGAGAGAAAATATAAAATATTATTTAAAATTAAAGAGTGTGTAATTCTTTTTATAAAACCAGAAATGAAAAAATATATTTTCTCATGAAAAAAATAGTTATTTTAGAAAACTAAGGGTGACATAAAACATATTATGGATGGTACATGAAAATGGGTAAAAAATTGGGAAGTTCCCTTTAATTGGGCTTGCTTAATGGGAAGAATTGAAAATGGAACCTTATAAAACATGTATTTACCATAAAATAAAGAGAAAATTATCTGTATAAATTGTTTTGGATCCTATACATTGAATTTAGAATAATTTTATAAAAATAAAGAATTTTTACATTGGAGTAAAGAGCGATAAAGTGTAACCTGAATGGAAAATTGAAGTTCAGGGAGAATGCCTTACCAATTTGTAATCAATTGAATATTATACCCCATAAAGTAAATAATCATAAAATGAAATATTAAATTCCAATAAGAAAAATAAATTCATGATATGATATTTCAATTGGAATTATACATGCAATAAACATAATAAATATTGGTGAATAAGGCATATCTCACAGAAATAAAAGTGAGATGAGAAAACTCTTACCTTATGTCCGAAAGTATTTTACACTTATACATAACATATTAGATAATCAGATTAAATCCATTAATTAATTAATTCATAACCTTTTATATATTTATTTGTCTTATTTTAGTTTTATTATGTTTATTTATGGACTTTTTGATGAATTATAAGATACAACTTTATTGTTCAGGAGCATTCATTTCCTTGGTTTTCATGATCAGTTTACTTGTATACATGTATGGAAAATCATGTAAAATGAGAATAGTTTTCCTAAATTAAAATTATATGATATTAATTAAATTAAAAAATATTAATTTTTTATATATTTCATTCATTTATATTGTATGATGATGAATCATTAGATAAAACATTAGTGATAATCATTTATATTAATTTGGCGCTTTTTTGATCATCACGAACTAGTTTTATTTTATTATATAATATTATGTATAAATACTAATTCCATAACATAAAATAAGATATCATATATTTATATATATTAAAATATTTTTAAACCATAAATACGGTTTTATGAACTTCCTTGAAGGATTAATTGAAAAATAAAAACACATCGTCCACAAAGGCGATAAATCGGCACCTCACAAAAGATGTTTTCATTTTTAGAATAAAAGGAAGAGAAGAATAGACTTGAGGGTGGATTTTCCATTACAATAATAAAATTATAGTATATATAAGATAATTTAGTTATCATTCATTTTTTATATGGGTTATGAGGTAAGGATAATAATATAAAAAAAGAAAAGAAAATGAATGGGACGAATTAAGGGTTTTACCTCTGGAATTCTTCTCCGTAATAACCTCACTAAGGGAATGGGGTTTGGACTTTTATTGTGAAAAAAACTCATGTAAATGATATATATACTTGTGATGATTATTAGGTATAAATTTTAAAATGTTCAAGGCTTCATAGGTGTGATAAGAAGAGCTGGTGAGGGGTGATATTTATAGTGGAGGATAAGGGCGTTCTTTATTATTCTATTCATTATTTTATTGATTTTTCTCAAGAAAAGAAATAGTGATGATTATTGTGACTAAATATAGTAAATATTGAATGTTATTTCAAACCAATTCTACTTACATCATTCATACCTCATTTATGACTCAATAATTCATGTATTTAGCTTATACCGTAAATTATCGTATTTCACTATTCACAACAAATTCTACTATTTTAGAAAAATCCCAAAAAATTCACCCGAACCATTTTTTTTGTGTAGAATTAAAAAATAAATTCCATTTTATGAGGATAATTTTATAAATATGAGAAATTTAATTTTTAACTAATATCATCATTTACTCGAAAAATACCAATTTTAAAATTATAACTAATTTTATAAAACTTTTTGAAATTAATTAAGGTCTCATAAAATTATCTTATAATAATAATACAACAAATATTAATTTCTTAATAAATTTTAATAATAATAATTTTTTTAAAGTCATTATATTAATTAAAAAATTGAAAATAAACATTTCTGTTTTATAAAAATATCAACACATAATTAATAATTTCTAAACTATTTGTTTACTTATACTATGATATAATAATATCATATTACCATTTATAATATGAATAAATTTTATTTATACTTTAGTAAGTTAGATTATTATTCAAATCATAAATATACTTTTAATATAACGAAATTGAATGTTTTATAAAAATCGGTATTTTCACTATTCATTGGAAAATAAATATTTTCAGAAAAAACCAAAATTTCAACCTAGGAAATTTTTGAAATTACACTTTTAAAACTGAAGTTTATTTTATTCAATAGAATTTATAAAAGCTTCAAATTTTAATTTTTTTTTAAAAAGTGCACCAGTAAAAGGCGGTAAAACTACCTTTAAAAATATATAGTCTTTAATGCGTAAAATTGGATTCAATCAAATATTATTCCTATTAACCCATTTGGATGAATTTCAAAAAACTGATTACATATATAATATTTAAATTTCATAATTTAGTCAATACTATTCATTCCCTCTAATTTAATAGCTATGTTATTACAACCATTTTAAAATAATGATATTTAATTATATATCATTTTTTTAAGCTTCGTGTTTTTTGAAATCTATGTTGTCGAAGAAATTAATTTTAAAAATAGATGTACCATAAAATGTTTCGATGATATAGTCAACTATTTCTGTATATGAGACAAATCATGTCCCCACGTTTGTAAATAACCTATTAAACATATCTGATGAAATCATGCAACTATCAAACATCCATATGTAGAAATAGAAACACAACACAATAGTTTTAATTAGTTCTCCACTAAGGGATTATCCAAGGATCATAATCTAATTGTGTTTTAGTCTTACCTGAACCCACTAAGCTTCACTAGATGTTGTGGATTAAAAAAATATATACAGTCAGTCATGTTGTCTTTACAAGAATTTTAGGGATAACACACTGCCTCCCTTATATCACTTTCATTGAATTCCCCTTTCTCAATCCATTGGGTGAAATAATAATTAGTTTATAGACTGGAAGGTCAAATCAATATAAAGGTCATAAAAGTCTCTTTTCTTGATTAGAACAAGACTTTACTTGAAATATTGCCCCGAATTGATGCACTTGAATACATAGTTCAATAAAACCATTTGTTCAACACTGTTATTTGTGAAGCTACTAGCCTTCATGAAACCCCCTTTTTGATTCAAATGTGTTTTAGTTTTTGGGAATGTAAATACTTTCACAAAGTAACAATTCTTAATATAACTCCAAACCTTTTTGAATCTCCCAACCACGGTGGAACTCCAAACTATTGTGAAACTCCCTTTTCTAACATGCCTAAGTGTCAGTTAGTTATTAACCATTATTTTTGTGATGTTTATGCTTGAAAATAGTTCATGATTTGTAGAGAATTATACCTTTATTAAATCAGATAGATTTTCCTATCTTTAAAATTTCCTCTATGTCTCAAATGATTAGTGGTCATATATTTATAAGAAATGCATACTTTAAAAATATTTCAATATCACCACAACACATTCAAGAACCTCTTTATTCGTGTTTATGAATGTCCTTATCTTTATAAAGAAATAGTGAGATTTTCCCATATATGAGGCTTCTCATAATCGTGTAGCCTACCATATTTCCTTCACACTTCATCCATTTTCATGAAACCTATTTCAATAAACGTCAAACCTCACCACACCAAATTCATTCATGAAGCTACATATATTCATGAAACTGAAACCTTTATGAAATATAAGACATTACCGTATTTTACAAGATCCATCCATATAAATAATCATTTTGTAAATCTTGTACCTGCATTTGTGTATTGAGCACTAAAAATTTGGCAAAGACTAGTAAATAATTCCACCTTCAACACTAAAGCCACATGCTCCATAAGATCACTTGGCTTGAAACTTCCATGATCAACCTAATGTGGATTGACAAAAAACACAAAATAAAATATATTTCTAGCTATATAAAAACATTGTTCCAATAATCTTCCCCTTTGGGTTTATTAGAAATATAAAGATAAATTCAATAAATCACCAACCTCAAAAAAAACCTGATAGTTGTGAAATAACTCATCCATCACTCTAAATCTATGTGAGAAAAGATCAGTTTAGAAAATATGAATGGAAAAAAATAATTTCATGCCTCGATAGACCACCGACCAATCCTGCATGACTAATCCTAAAAACCTACAATTTTTGGAATTTTACTTATCTCCCCCATTTGAAATAAACCCAAAGAAATTGTATTGGGACCTTCGTACAAAAAATAAACATCCCCCTAGATCATATCTGCCCGATAGACCAGTGTCAAATTCAAAAATAGATTTAAATAGTTAACAAAAATGGGGATAAGGGGAAATTGTATCCTCCTCATGCAATGGGAGGTGGCTGAACATCGTGGTTCAATTGATGTTTCTCAAACATTGGTGCTGCCAATGGTTAGTCAAGATCTCAACGATTTAATCATTAGTTCCAACATGATCCATTTTAATCATAGATTGTTCAAATTTTCTATGATAAAGTGATATATGATCTCAATATGTTTGTTACGTGATTGTTGAACTGGATTTTTAGTAAGATCAATCATGCTCTTATTGTCACAGTGTATCACCGTGGGCTATTTCATCTCATCACCAATATCAGTAAGCTATTGGTTCATCCAAAATAGTTGAGTTCTTGCCTTTTTCATAGGGATATAACCTGTTTCATCCATACTAATAGAATAACATTCATGTTTCTTGCTTAACTACCCCACACATTTTTCTCCAATGAATAATGTACCCCCATTTGTGGACTTTAGATCCACCATATCTCTAGGCCAATCAGTATCAAAAAATGCTGATAATTTATTATATCTTCCTTCTAAAAAGTATAATCTGAAGTTGAGAGTATCTTGAATATACCACATGATTATTTTAACTACCACAAGATGCTTTTCCTTAGGATTAATTTATAAGTGATCCACTAAACATGTTCCATATACAATATCTAGCTAGGTAATAGTTAAATATAATAAGATTACAATGATCCTCCTACACAATTTGGGGTCAAAATATTTCGCATCCTTGTGCTTTCCATGTTTTATCCCAATCGTAATCAGAGTCGACATTGGTTTGGAGTCATGCATGTTGAATTTATTCAAAATATCTCTTGAATTAGTTGCCTATGAAATGGAGGTGTGGTCCTTCTTTTGAATCATATGCATCACCAAAAATTATGTCAGTTCACCAATCGTAGACATTTCAAATTCTGATTTCATGGTATTACAGTATTATTCCACTAATCCATGTCTAATTCCACTAAATATAATATCACCCACAAAAAAAAGAACCATAAATTGATCATCCTGAGAATTGTTCATTTATAGATTATAGAGAAAACCTCCTATTTTAAATTTTATCTTTTTCAGATAAGCATCTAGTTAAGAACACCATGATAATGTTTCTTACTTTAGATCATAAACATCATTATTTAATCATTAAATATTTTTCCTTCCATTACTAATAATAAATCCCAATTGTTGTTTAATATAGACTAATTCTTCAATAACACAATTTAAGAATATTTTTTTGACATCCATTTGATAAAATTTGTACCATATTTGAATTGTCGTGGATAGGAAGATCCTAGTCGACTCCAGTCAAGCTACTGGAAAAAAATTTCTTCAACATCAATGTCTTAAATCAATGCATAGGCTTTACAAACCCTGAATTCTAGGTTTCTAATCATATTTCCTAGTTCATTTATTTTTTTGATGATCCACATTGTTCCAATCCCATTATGATTTTATAGTCACTAAATAAAGTCCCAATTCTGATTTATTTTCAATCTGATCCAGTTATTCATTCATATCCTTAACCCATGATTAATATCTTCTTCAATGGAGGTTGATTTCACAATTGATATGACAGAATAATGTTCTTTATTCCTCATTCTTATTATCCTTTTAGGTGTTGTCTAATATCTAATAATATTGGATTGATAAAACTTTTCTCATCTATTTCTCATATGAAGTTCTAATAGAGTGTCTTTATCAATGGTTTCTTCTTCTGATTCTACTTCTAAATCATCATCAATTTAAGATCCTTGAATGTTTATCAATCCTTCCACAATTTATCTATTTAAATATATCCATCTTCCATGTTCTTATTCATATATCAATATTTGAGATCCTCAAGTTATTCATAGTTTTATCCACAATTATTTTTTACATAACTTCTCTCTATGATATTTCTAAGACAATTATCATAAAATTTATTATCTTTACTCTTCCTTGAGTATCCAATGAACATTCCCTCATCTATATCATCATCATACTTTCCATGACTTCCTTTTTTGTTTCAGATGAAACATTTACTTCCAAGAACACAAAAATAATTTAGTGAGGGATTCCATCCATTAAATATCTCATATGGTATCATTTCATCTCCAATAAATATCCATGTTCAATTTTTAGTTTACACAACAACTTGAATAGAATCTTTTTAGTAATGATGAGACACAAAACTCTCAATGAGTATAGATTTGGCCATATGGTTCACCTATCGATTTCTATGTTCAATAACCCCATTTTTTTAGGTGTTCTCATTGAATACACCTCTTTTTTTATCCCATGTTTTTTGAGATAATTTTCAAAATTCAATGGATGTGTATTATATTCAATTTTCATATAGTAATATCTTGATGATGTGGAAAATTTAATTCTAAACTCTTTGGAGATATCTCTTCATGTAGTCAATCCCATTCTGTTTGTTCTTTATAATCATTACACATTTCATTCTACTATAATCATCAATAAAAATAATGATTTTCCTCTCTCCATATGTTCCCACCACATTTATCAAACGACTGACATTTTTTTGGTTGATATCAGGAAGATTCAATGCCCTTTTGTTCCATTGCTGATAAAAAATCCAAACCATCTTTCCTCACATGTAATCATCACATTTATTTTCTTGATCATGCTTCATATTGGTAATGTAAATAAAATCCTTTAAATTGGATGATTTATCCATGCTCTATTGATTAATGTAACCCATCTTGTGGTACCACGAGTTGTTTTCCTCTTCAATTGTTAAGTAACAGACGTTTTATTTATTATCTACATGGTATAAATTACTATTTTTATCACATACTTTTCTAATAGAATAACATATCATCCCTTTTATGGTTAACCCATTCTTATTAAAAGTCACTACTAATCATAAGTAACATATTTGACTTGCACTTTGGAAATTGTGATGCAAACCTTCCACATTGAGAACTTTTTTGTTCATTTTCTCATCATTTATTATTTTTTAATTTCTATTACCTTTAATCATTAATGAATAATAGTTGATTAATATCACTATTCCATCAATCATTTTCTTAGTTTTCTTTTAAAAAAAATCATTTTCTATCATGTGCGATGAGCATCCTTTATCAATAATCTATGTGATATTGTTATTTTTAACATTGATAGCGATTTCTATAAGGTGGGATTTCCAAATATTCTTCATTTCCTTCCCTGAGATACCTAATTTATTGGAAGATAAAGATGACCTCTCAATATCTCTTTAATATGAATGATTGAATCATACCCATATTCATCTTCCAGACCACAATACCTATTTTCTAGTGTAATTCTCCTAGGTTGACCATTATTGACTTGAGTGAATGTTATGTAGTTATTCTTCCCACATTTCCACTACCTAAAATTAATATATTTATAGAAGAAGTTATAACAATGAAAAAAATATCCATATAAATTATTTCATCTGCATGATGTAGGATATGCTCTCATTCTCCTTTGTAGACTTCTAGGTGCTTCCCCATCTAGATAGCTCTTTTCATCTTCATAGTAATACATGGTATGTCCTAGAAACCAACAAAATTAACATTTTATATGTAATGACACATCTTAAAGGGGTCCATGTCGTGACTACCCGATGCCTGCCTCTAATAGGCCAGGGGCTGGTGACTAGAACTGGGTAGGCGTATCCCACAAATAGGATGCATTAGCCTAAAGTACCTATACTCACGTACACATATCTGATCCACAAATTCGGAAATGAAAAAACATTAAGTAAATAATGTTTGTAAAACAATATATACCACAACTGGAGTAAAAAAGGTGAAAGTACTAAAAAGTAAAAAGGGAAAAAAAGCTCACTACAAAGAGACTATAACCACAAGTTCAACTTGTAAGAAAGTGGGTACTAGGATTGTCATCTGGACATCAGGATCACACCTCATCTGTCTAGCCTCTATAAGCACCACCTGGTCCTAGTCTACCTAGGACTCAATCTATGGGTCGATCATCTGCATAATAAATGACACGTCTGGGAATATCCCATATAGGGGTGATTATAACAATACCCAGTAGGACACCCCAAAACCACAAAGGAAATACCACAAAGGAGATACCACAAAGGAAAATATAGTCAGATCCACACATGTATATGTCTACAATATATGAAGTAATAAAATCCATATATAAACAAACAAAGACACAATTCTAGAGGTAAGACACAACCAACTACCATCCATAGGGTTTTTCTCGAAGCATTATCGTTCTGAGAGAACTCACTCCTCGAGCCATGATATCATCAGAGAAACACATGAATGGTCTAACTCATTTGGGCCCTGCCCAAATGAGAATGTATTGGTCAAGGAAGATTATGGTACATAGAGAGGGGATCATGCCCAGTCACACTGGGGAATACCACTAACCCAATATGGATCAATTATAAATGTAGAGGATCCTTTCAAGTCACACTAGGGAATAAAACTAACCCTAATGAGGCATCCCACTAGATGGTGGACCAACGTCCAACTCTCAGAGGTTATGTTGAATCCACAAAAATCTACTAGGGGTGATAGAGGATCATGAAATATTCCAATAGAGTAATACCATAACTCTATCCGGGACTCATCCTCTAGAGTAGACTACAATCCAGTAATGTTGATGCAATGTCATACTAAACCCTCAAGAAAAGGACCGAGGGAATGATCATAACATATAATGTTCCATGATAGAAACTCGTCACACTCTCAAAAGTGATGTCTCAACATTAGGGTCCCAACACCATGGATTAATCATCAAACATACATACCATTTGAAAGTTATGATAGTTTGAAGAAACTACCTGAAAACCTATCTGCAACATGTGGGACCGACTGGCTGTGTACTAACCGATGCGGTCATTCCACCTACCAACATGGTTGACCGCCAGGGTTGATCACATCGGTCGGTCCACCCCATTGTTTACATCATCGCGGTCGATCCTCCCCATGGTGGACCGCCTAGTAGTCGGTCGTGCAACCGCCCAGGGTTGACCCGAGGTCCGACCGGGATTTGACCCGCTCCACCTGGGATGACCTATCCTACTTTATCTAGTCCCGGTCTGGCTCGCTCAGCCTGGCCCGTGGCTACGAGGGCCGCCTGGCCTGACCCTGCAAATTTGGTCCCCGTCCGTGTCCCACATGGTCATTGCTGCCGCTACATAATGCGGCCCCTCCACATCTTGAAGCCACCCTCCATGTCTCGTGGCCCTCTCCACACCACCTAAAATGATCATGGCCATCACAGGATATCGAAGCTAGTGCCTCACCTCATCAGATGGTCACGTCGGACCCACACTGTTGGTACCATTTGCAAACCACATGTCCACCTTCAATGCCCGAAATTCAATATGGTCATAGATTTAGGTTCCTTGAGTCCCGATCTACACTAATCCATCCTCTAATATCGGTTTTACTCCAATTAAGGGTTTTGATCACATTCAGATCCACCTAGAATGTTTTACCATGGCCATGAGGTTCCAACGACAATGAATGTAAAGAATAGGGGGATGTCAAGCACAAAGAACACCCTGAGGAATGAACCTAGGCCTTTTTTCATATTGGCCTCTATTTGTTTCCATTAGAAGGATAAATGAAGATGAAATCACGAAATATCCCAAAATAATCCCCGAAATTATTAACCATCCTGAAATAATCAAACCATGAATCAATATATTCATGGATTGAACTACGTTCATCATGAAAATAAATAATGGGGATACCAAAAAAGAAAAAAACACCCTACCTCGATTCAGATCAGTTATGATGAAGGATGATGGTTGCTTCGTCCTCATTGGCAAGGTTCCTTCCAATCAGTTGCATGTTGATCTTTGATCCACAATCTATCACTACTTGTTTGAGAGAGTTCTTCATCAAAATATTATTGGAATTCTAGGGTTATGTTGGTAACTCTGAATTCCTGACAAAATTTTAATTAAAATAAAAATGCATTTCATTATAAAATTATATTTATAAAATTATTTTAAATAAATTTTATTCCTCCGTGACTTTTTTTACAGACTACCTGATCTGAAAAAATTTATTTCATGCCTAGGGAAGACACAAAATTATGAACTCAACAGTGGTCTTGGATTTCCAATCTAAGTCCCTATTCATGAGTTATTTGGAGTTAAAAATAAAATAATTTTATTTAATTATTTTAATTATGGTTACATGGTTGGTGACATTTTCTATAGATAACCTGCACCGACCAAAGATAGGATGTGCCTAGAGTAATGCTTCCATTATATGCTCAATAATTCCCTCATATTTTTTATCCAGGATCCCATTTAAGATTTATTTCTCTTTTTCATGAAAATAATGTACACATTCAGTTAAAAAATTTAATAATTTTCAAAAAATTATTATGGGAACACTAGGCCTCATAATCACATGTCATCTCATCTCCTGTTATCGACATCAATCCATATAATATATAAAAATAGTTCATAGAAGATATGATATGATACTTTCTCCCCACCTTGGGGATTTTTGTCCATGAAATCCAAAATGAGGGATACTTAAATAGATGAGGATACTAAGAAAGAAACTGATCCTCTTACTCTCATGTGCTCTCCTGGAGATTCATGTACCACCACCAAATGTGAACTAAAGTAATTAATCACCCATGAAGGATCTTCCCAACTCTAAACAATGTCTAACATGCAAGCCTGCATCATGTCATCTAGAACCTGAATGGTCTGCTCAATCTAGCCATCCATCTGTGGATGAAATGTTTTTCTCAAGCGTATCTATGTCCCAAATGCCTCCTGTAATACCTTCCATAGCCAGGATGTGAAGTAATCATCATGATCTAAAACTATCATCTATGTAACTTCATAGAGTTGAACTACCTCATACACGTAGAGGTGTCCCAATCTCTCTACTTAATTGTACTCTCATATTTCTAGGAAGTGGACTAACTTGGTGAGTTGGACAATGATCACCCATATGTAATCGTGTCCCCTATACATACATGGAAATCCCATCACAAAGTCCATTAATATCCCATCTAACATCCATTCTGGCTCCTAAAGGGGCTGGGCTAAACCTGCCGGAACCCGGTGCTCAGCCTTCACTTACTAACAAGTGAGGCATCAAGAGTCAAACATTGACACACTATTCTCCATCCTTAGGTACCAAAAATGATGTCTAAGGTCCTGATACATCTTTTACACACCTAGATATACCTCCAAAGATGATGTAACGAACTACCTCAAACCCTCCTCCTGAAACTCCACTGGTACTACTGTGCATCCTCTTAAAAGAACAACGTGCTCTCCACCTTTTGAGTATCCATCAGGATCATGTCCTATGGATATCTAAGTATGTAGGGTCTCACAGTTGGTATCCCCATGTTGTACCTCCCAGAATCATTGTAAGAGTCTAGGAGTGAAACCCATTGACATGAGGTAATCTACTTTATCTCCATCGACAAAGTATATATATAATGAGTCCAACTACTCTAACACCTCGTTCTGCAACTGCAGGCTGTATCTCATTCTGAGAGAATCTTCCACCACGTTTCCCATACCAAGAGTATAGAAAATCTCAAATTCATGGTCCTAAAAGAACTCTATCAATCGCCTCTATCTAAAGTTAAAATCATTCTGAGAGAAGATATACTTGAGACTCTTGTGATCATAGTAGATGATAAACTTCTCACCTATCACGTAGTGGTGTCACATATTCAATGAGAAGACTAGAACATCCAACTCAAGATCAAGTGTCACGTAATTCTTCTCATGTGGTCTCAACTAGAACAAACCATAAGAAATAACTCCTTTCTCTTACATCAGGAAACAACCATGGTCGATCCTTGATGCATCATAGTACACCACAAAATCAACTCCTTCCTTGGGTAACATCAAGATGGGAGCACTCATAAACCTATGCCTCTTCTCCTAAAAGCATTGTTGGCACTACTTTGTCCACAATAAAGGCTTCATCTTTTGTATCAAAGATTTAAAGGGTTCTTTCACTATGGATAAGTCCGATACAAACCTCTAATAGTATCCTGTCAACCCAATGAATCTTTTTACCTTGGTAACAATCTTGGGTGGCTCCGAAGCAGGCACTGCCCCAACCATCGCTAGATCCACTGTGACTCTAGACTATGAGAAGTCATATCCCAGAAAAATGGACCGCTTTATTCTAAAACTGAAACTTTGAGATATTTTCATAAATTCGGTGCTCTCCGAGAGTATTCAGGACCATCTCGAAGCATATCATGTTCTCCTCCTCAGATGTCGTGTACATTAGGATTTCATTGATGAAAATCACCACAGAGCATTCAAAGTAAGGCTGAATGATTTGGTTCATGAGTCCCATGAACACTGCTAGGGATTTCATCATTCCAAATAGAATCACCAATTAATCATAGTGTCTATAATGACATTTGAAGGTTGTCTTCAGTATATCCTCATCCCGTACTAAAAACTAGTGATAGCCTGATCTAAGGTCGATCTTTGGGAACAATCATGACCCTTTCAATTGATCAAAGAGATCTTTAATCCACAGAAATGGATACTTGTTCTTCATGGTCACCTAGTTCAAGAAACGGTAATCCACACATAACACCAAGCTCCTATCTACCTTCTTGGAAAACAAAATTGGGTATTCCCATGGTGGAACACTAGGTCTCATGAAGACCTTCCTCTATAAGTCCTCCAACTGCACCCTCAACTCGCAATGCTCCATGGGAGTCATCTGATATGCAGGTGTAGATATCATAGTCTTCTTAGGGTGTATATCAATGAATAAGTCCATATACCTGGAAGTAGGTAAACCTTGAACATCTTCAGGAAAAGCATCCTCATACTCTACCACCATTGTAGGAAACTGAGGACTCATATCATCCGCTACACAAAGGGTTAGACTATCCAACTGAAGAGTAATTAGTTTCACCCTCCTATGTGGGAGTCCATCCTAAAATGCTTGTGTTTACATTTCACCAACAATGGAAAAATTGGTTCCATCACTACGGACACACCACACTATGTGCCTAAAACAGGCAATATGAGCATGGATTGTGGATAAGCAGTCCATACTAAGAATGATGTCATAAGGACTCGACACCGCTACCATTAAATCCCAATCTAATCTCTCACCTCCAATAGTTAGGGCACACTTTCGACACCATTTTGTGATAATCAAATCTCCTCCCATATGAGTCTCTAAGCATAAGGGTGGAGTCAACAGTACAAACTAAATCTCTGGGTCCCAAACAAGGATCATGGAAGGAAAGGAATAAATAGTACATGTGTCTATTAAAACTATATCTAATGTTGAAAAGAAATAGATCGTACCTCAAATCATCCCTGGATCCTTGGGGTCATAAGACTCCATTACCTATAACTGGCCTCTTCCCTATACACCGGCTCCCTGATCCTGGTGTGGACTACCTAGGGGTGCTGGTGGTAATAGGTCAAACCTCCGACCAACTCATGTTTCCCTACCTGCTCCTCTGCCACATTCACCACCCTATGGATCAACCTGTTCCTATATCTTCCGCTTCAATGGTGGTCCATCGATCATCCACCATTCAGTTGTACAATGGGTTGGGAAATATCATTCCACGTGTGCCTAACCACCGCATGAGTAACACCATCCTTCCCTGGGCTGACTCGAGCCACCCTGAGATCCCTACATCATTGTCCATAAGTCCTAGGATTATCCCTCAATGTTCTTTTCCTACTTGGATCCCTATTACTATCTTTATCTTCCTACTGTTGAGGTCTCGACCACTCGGTTCCCAATGCTATATCACACTACCAGTTTATGCTTCTCTAGAAGACTTTCCACTAGCATGGCTCTCTAAAATACCCCATCATAATCAGGAATGAAAATAGGGGTAATGTTTGCTTAGATGTCCCTATAAAGACCTTTCTCAAAGGTCTGAGGCCTGATGTATTAATCGTGCATCATATCCATTGAGTACCTAGATAGGTTGGTATGCCTTGATGAATACTCAAATACCAATTTTTCATCCTTCTGGAGCTATAATATTCTAGATATATATCACTAAGATTATATGGTTATAAATCCTCTCTGAAAATGTTCTCAAACTCTTTCCATGGAATATTTTCATCATCATAATATCAGGTAACCAATCCCCTCCATCGCCCAATTGAGCGGTATAGAAGGATCTCTGTCAGGACTACCATTTGATCTGATGGAGCCCTGACTAGATAGAAAACTCGAGTCACTGCCTCAAGACAATCCTCAGCTACCTAAGGTTTGGGCTTACCTCAGAATCTAAGGGGTCTCTATCACTGGAACTCATGAAATGCGTTCATCCTGTGATCATCATTTTTTGGTATTGTTGGTACCACATGAACTTTACAGGTGGTGGTATGGCTGGTACACCACCTGGAGGTGCTATATTGGGTAAAAATCCCTATATAAATGTCTTTTCACCCAGTGGATCATCTTCATGATAATGTGTTGTATTCCTAGATGGATGTCTACATGGATACATCCTGTAATAAAACAACAAGCACCATGGTCAATGATATTATCTAGAGAGCTGACTAAAGAAGGACATGGAAACTGCAACTCATTCCTATATGATTTATGTACCATTAATTTCCCCACAAACATTTTTCTCATGTACTGAGTTGAAAAGTAGGTTATCAGAGTCCTGTTGTATGGATACGTCGATCATCGCAGCAACACTGGAGTCTCTGACCTGAAAAATGAACTCAAAACACTTAACATTGATTCCCTAATCCAATCTCAAAAACTATCAATCCTAAATTATAACTGAACCCCTCTGATACCACTCTATCATGACTTGTCCTAGATGAGCTCGTACAATGACTACCCCAATCCAACCTCCAATTGGCTAGGGGCTGGTGACTAGAACTGAGTAGTCATATCCCATAAATGGGAGGCATTATCCTAAATTACCTGTACGCACGCACACATCTCCATGCCACAAATGATGAAATGTAAAAACACTATGTAAAAAATGCATTCAAACCACTATATATCACTACCATAGTACAATAGTGAATGTACAAAAAAATTAAATAAGGCCAAAAAAACCCCACCACAATGATTATGTAACCACAAGTCCAACCTGTAAGAAAAGAGTTGTTAGAACTGCCATATGGACCGCTAGAACACACCTCATTTATCTAGCATCGCTAAGCACCATCTGGTCTAGGTCCATCTAGGACTCCATCAAAGGGGTGATTATCTGCACAAGACACGGCACGTGTGGGAAAATCCCATGTAGGGGTGAGTATAACAATACCCAGTAGGACACCAAGAAACAACAAAGGAAATACCAAAAAGGATATACCTCTAAGGAAAATATAGTCATCTTGACATAGGTATATGTCTACAAAAAATGTATCATGAAAATGCAGATATACCCATACCAACACACAATCCTAGTGGTAAGTCACAACCAACTTACATCCAAAGGATTCTATTCAATGCACACTCGATCTGGGAGAACTCACTCTTTGAGTCATGATATCATTAGAAACGCACACAAATATGTCTAGATCATTTGGTCCCTATAAAAATGAGAAAATATTTGTCAAGTAATGTTATGATACACAGATATTGTATCCTTTCTAGCCACACTCGTGAATACCACTATCCAAATCAAGATGAATTCGCAACGTAGAGGATTCGGCCCAGTCACACTGGGGAATACCACTAACCCTACAGATGTGGTCTGCTAAATTGATGACAAATCCCATGCTCTAAGACGTTAATTAGATATCAAAAAAATATACTAGGGGTCATAGAGGATCATTCTCTAGTCCCACAGAGGAATACCATAACTCTATATGGGACTCGGCCTCTAGAGGGGACTATAATCCAGTAATGTGGATGTAATGTTGTACAGAACCCTCGAGGAAAGGACCCAAGGAATGATATCAAACTATAATGTTCTAATATATAAACATGCCACATTATCTGAAAATGATTGTCTCAATATTAGGATCCCAACATCACAGAAGGTTTATCAAATGGACGCACCGTTTAAAGGTTATGGAAGTTTGATGAATCTACCTGAAATCATGCCTAGGGAATGGGGGACCAACCGTCCAGGGATTTACCACCATGGTCGGTCCACCTACATCTATGGTCGACCTCCATGGTTGGCCTATCCCACATTCGACCACTCTGTAGTCGACCGTGCGACTTCCCCAGGTCGACCGAAGGTCCAACCCAGGTCCGACATGAAACTGGCCTAGTCCATTGGGCCGACCATTCCCAGTTCACTTGAGTCGGCCCGAACCGCTTCATCTAGGCCCTTCCTGGCTCACTCGTCCCGTCTAGATGAGGTGTGGGTACCATATCCCGGCCTGGCCCATGGGGCCACTGCCTCCCACATGGCCCACTCCACCGTGCTCCATGCAGCTGCTGCCTCTGAATGTTGTCGTCATGGGATACCAAGGCCACCACCTTACCTCGCCAAACTGTCACGCTAGACCCATGCATGTGGTCCTTTATGCAGATCACCGAGATACCTATAATGACCATAATTTAAAATGATCCCAGATCTGGGTTCCTTAGGTCCTGATCTACACCAGTCTAGCCTCTTTTGTTAGTTTTCCTCCAATCTGGTGGTCCGATCACATTCGAATCCACCAACAAAGTAGGATTGGGGTCACGAGGGTCCAAGGTCATAGAATTTAAATAATGGGGGGAGGATAGAAAAAATAAAACCCTGATGAATGGAACTCTTCCTTTGTTCGTGTCGACCTCAATCCATTTCTATTAGAAGGAAAAACAAAGAGGAAATCAAGAAAATCTCCCAAAATAATCCATGTAATTATTAACCATCCTTCAATGATCGAACCACGAATCAATTTGTTGGTGGGTTGACACGCATTCATCATGAATGTCAAGAATGGGGAAACCGCAAAGAAACAACCACCCTACCTTGATTTGGATTAGTCGCTGGAGAAGGATGGTCATTATGTCATCATCATTGGTGAGGTTCCTTTTAATAGGTTGTGTGTTGATTGTTGGTCCATGATCTGTTGTCGTTTGTTTGAAGAGTTATTTCTCTGCATCTCATAGGAATTATAGGGTTATAGTGATAATACAAAATTCCTGAAAAAGTCTTAATAAAAAGAAAAAGTCATGGCATTATAAAATAATTTTAATTGAAGTTTCTTCCTCCGTGTCTTTTTCTACATATGACCCACAACAAAAAAAGTTATGTCAAACTATGGAAACACGACATTACGAACTCACCGATGGTCTTATATTTCCAATATGAGTCACCATTCATGATTTATTAGGATTTAAAAATAAAATAATTGTATTTACAGTTACTTCCTTGGTGACTTTTTATACAGATGACCCACAACGACTAAATTTAGGTCACTCCTAGGGTAAAACCTCCATTATGATATCAACGGTGTCCTATGATTTCTAATCTGGGAAGATGTTTAAGATTTATTCCACTTTTTCAGGAAATCCATTTGCACGTGCTATTAAAAAGTTTAATATTTTTCAAATAATTGTTCTAGGCACATCGGGCGTCATAATTTCACATTGTTTTAGTGCCTAATCTCAAAACCAATCCATATAATATCTAAAAATAGTACAAAGAAATTCCCAGATGCTACATTATAAGAGTAAATATCTTCTCACTTTCATTCATCTGTATATAACCTAATTTTTATAGTTATTTTATTAGTGGTCCTCTTTGGATAACTGAGGATTATTTTCAGTTATCTTTTCTATTTGGTTTGGAGCTATCTCTATTAGGACATCAGGAACCTTTGTGATATGTCCAACTTTCTTCTTCCCTTTTCCATGGCTCATCCCTTTTCTAGTCTTTGAGGTTTTAATATCACATCCAATTCCACTTTTTATTATAAATTTATATTTTTTATCATTTAAGGATTTCTCTATGACATTGAAACCATGTTTAGCTATATCTAGAATATTTGTATCAAAAAACCTTCCAAACATAATTTATTCTTCATCTCACCTATTTTGATTAATTTTCGAATTTACTGCTTACAGAAATGACTTCTTCTTCAAGGACCTCAACTATCTTATCCATTTCCTCCAGTCTTGATATATGTGCATTAATAAATTGTTTCTATTCTTTAATCCTATGTTTAAACTCCACAAACTATTTCTATATTTAAAGAGTTATGAAATGTTCTTCTTCCTCTCCTTGCAGTCGGCCAATCTCTTCTTCAAGCTGGTCCAGATGATCTGATGATTATTTCAACAATATCCCATCTTTCAATTTTTCTTTCTTTTAATTTCAAGCTCATTAAGATCACCCTCAAGTTCCACCTTGATATCTATATCACTATTCAACTAATTTTATTTATATTTAACTTGTTTTACCTTTTCAAGTACATTCATCATGGATTCTTCAATATCATATTTAAACTATGGTTATACATCCTAATAAAATAATTATTATCTTGTGCCTCTTTAAAAATATACCTCTTTATCTGTAATTTCTTTTCTGGTTTGAAGTATCCCTTTTGTAGGATCCTCCCTTAAGGACTCTGAATGACATATACTTCACATTCTACATCATAAAATATTTTTTAGCACTGAGTGGAAATGTACCCTACTCTACCACACAAAAAACAAGACAAAGGAATCATGCCTTCAAATATCCCTTTTCTCTTATTTTGTTTTTTTCCAAAAGAGATAGAAGTTTGTAATCCACATCATCACCATCATCACTAAATTTGGGAATGTCAATTTTTTTCCATACCTATGAATTCCATTTCCTTACATACCTGAATTTTTGTATCTTATGGTTTGTGTAAAGACCTGTAAATTTCAAGGGAAATTTTTTTTTGTTAATTTTCATTGGGATTTTACATGTACGCAGTTTCTGACAGCACCTGATTCTGAGACCTAGTGTGCCCGAAATCAATTTCTGAAGTTTAGCTCAGGTACATTCAGTGAAATGAAGGAGAAGGGTTTTCAAACATTTGAACGGGTGCTTGGAATCGAAATCTGAGGGCACCAATGAAACCGCAGTTCCAGTTTTTTCTTAAGGAGTCTTTCTCTGGAGTTGTGTTTTCTCGGGAGATATTGTAAAAATTGAAGTGGTTTTATTAAAGAGTGAAATAAAATATGTTCTGCAATATTATTTCTATTCTATGTAATTATAACGTACTTATGGAAGTTGAGGTGGGACCCACTAAATCCTAACTCCTCTTGATAGGATATTAGTGAGGTGGGCCCCACACAAACCCCACCTTTTCAATTTCCTCAAACCCCCATTAATGTTGGAAAACCTCCCCATTAATTTGTATCTCCTCCACATTAAATTACATGCCAATAAAACGCCTCATTAATTGGACGACGCACGTTAATTAATTTAGTGAATTCATTTTAAATTAATGTTGTCATGTGTGTGTGAATAAAATAAGACAAGGTCTTATTTTATTGTTGGTTGATTCGTTGTGTGGAATAGAGGAGAGAACACTCGCGGTCTGGAAGAACATCATCTTCTTCGTGAAGAACACCGAGTCTACGACGAAGAACTCTGTCACCGCAAGGGGAGATCGTCGTACTATCTCCTCTCCTCTCCGAAGCTGGTGAGAGATTCTTTTTTCAGAGATCAAAGATGCTCTGCATCCTTCATTGGGAGAATACCGATGACGCTTGTAGATCCTTGTTCACAACACCATCTTCCGCGACGTATTTTTCGTGCAACGATCCCCGTTCGACGACGTCTTCGAGGTAGGGGTTTGATTTTATTCATGTATATTATTTTCCGTCCAATGTCAAATTCTTTAGACGCTTGATATTGAATTAATGGGAGGGGGTCAGACCGCACAAACATGGCTGACCCTACTCCCCCATTTTTGTTGTATTCATTGCAGCTCGAACGAAGGCAGTGCGGTGCAACGTCACCGCCCAGAAATAAGGAGGAACACGACGAAGAAGTGTGGCACCGTCACGCCGCGTCGTTGAGGCCAAAAAAGGCCATGGACCAAGCGGGGCCACGACGGAGGGGCGCGCCGTCGTCCCGCCGCGCCGTTCGGTGCAATACCGTGGCATTTGGCCGCAGTAGAGCAGGGGAGGGCGGTCGGAGCCGCCGACCGTTATGGCCAGCCAGATCCAGATAACCAGATGTTTGAACCCCCGGTCAATGCAGAAGGGAAGACCCTCTGCGGGTCTGCCATCCGGTTCGGAGGGGGTGGTTGTTCCCCACCTTCTGTGCTCACGCGGCACGCGGCGCCCGCGCCCGGCCGACCGGCCGCGTCGGGCCGGACCGGTCGTGCCGGGTCGGGCCACCGGTGCCGGGTCAGGCCGCCCGCACCGGTCGGGGCCGGGCCGACTGGGCCGGGCGGTGCCAGCCATGCTTGGTCGTGCCTTGATTGGCTGGACCTGAACCCGGGTCGGTTCGAGCCGGTTCGGGCCGCCCCAGGGCGTCTCGGGTCGGGTCGGTTCGGGCCCAAAACCCCCTAAAAACGGATAGGTTCATTCAAATGCCCGTAACATGGGCTAGGGACCTCTAATCGATGCAGCGTCAGTTTTTATGCGATACTTGGATCAGGACGGTCGTTTAAATATATTACACTCAATTTTTTGGAGAAACTTGGGTACGGAAGGTTTGGTTCGAACAAGAATTCAATCAGGCCCTCGGAGCAGAAACGCCTATAACATGAGTTCCGGACGTCTGATTGACGTGCCGTCGAATTTGATAGATTCCTATTAGGGATATAAAACGTTTTCCTTACTCCTTTCGAGGTTTGGACGCATTTGGAGTACGTTCGGTTTGCTTTTGTCTTAAAAACAAACCGGGCCCCTGGAACGAAAATGCCAATAACTCTTAGACCAGGCATCTGATTGACACGCCATCTGTCAAGTTGTGTTCCTTCTGTCGAGACAGAACTTTTTGGGTACATAAACTCAAGACTATGTGTCATTTGATGTATCGAACCCCCTGGCTCGTGGTGCGGAACCTCCCGGAATCGATCATGCTATGTGCGGGACCCCTAGAGCTAGATGCGACTACGACGATGACGACGACTGTACTGAAATCCTCTGTGGGTTCGGCAATGACGAAGACTGTACTAGGATCCACCATGGGTTCGACAGCGACGAAGACCATACTGAAATCCTTCGTGGGTTCGACGGTGATAACTACTGTTCTTGTATCCTATGTGGGTCCGACAGTACTACTGTTCTTGTATCCTATGTGGGTCTGGTAGTATTTGACTCTGTACTTGTATCCTACGAGGGTCCGACAAAGTAGCTGGTATTGTTTCCTTTGTGGGTCTGACAGCTTAGCTGGTCTTGTATCCTACATGGGTTTGACAGATTAGATGAATCAGTGGCTATATCTGATCATCTCTATCATCTTACGAATAAGTATTCCTGTGTGAGCTGAGTCTTGACTTTCAATCATTATCTTCGATATGATTGAATTGACATCTAGGTGGATTGGGTTGTGTTATCCTAGGTGGATTGATTGTGCTATCCTATGTGGACTGGATCGAACTTGGGCATGGATGTTGGAGCCGAACTGGAATTGATATCTTATGTATATGTATGGGCATATACCTAAGTAGTGTTGGTTTTATCATTGTGATTGTATCTTTCCTATGTGGATTATCCTTTTTGGATTCTGGGAGACCTTTGGGGGTCTCTAGGTCCCTAATGAGTATCATATACTCACCCCTACATGGGATATTCCCGCACAACGTTGTGTTGGATACAGATGACAGACACCACTAATCGTGGTTGAGGCCTGTGGAGGAAGTCGGTACCTGGTGGTGGACCACTGGGCGGAACGTACACGGAGCGGACGGCTGGACCCGAGGAACTAAGGAGGCTATCTGTACCCACCCTTCAGGTGGGAATTCCAGTGGATGCCTCAGTGTTGCTGCTTTATTTTCAGTTGTTGTAATTTCTTTTCAGTTGTACTTTACTTAAGTTGGGTTTGTATTTTGTCCCATTTACTTTCCAGCAATTATAGTTGTACCCAGTTTACTTAGTGTTTACTTCAACTTTCTTACATTGTGGTGTTTTTTTACATTAAAAAGGCACTGCCTTCCATTTTTATTGGGATTTACGCCATTGCTTCTAGTCACCAGTTGTTGGCCTATTGAAGGCGGGCTTCGGGTAGTCACAGCACGGGCCCCGAGGATGGGTCGTGACAAACTGGTATCAGAGGATTTCAGTTCTACCGCAGAACTCAGTAATATAATCATTCTCCTATGTGAAGCAATAGTGTTAAGGGTATTGAGTATGGTTATCAGTCCAATGAGTCTAGTGTTGGTGCGGCGGCCGACGTATCCATACACCAGGACCCTGACTTCTGATTTCTGACTCTGTACACGAAAACATTGATTGCATGTGTGTTTCAAAAGTTTTCTTTGTGATTACTTTGTGTCAGCTCACCAGGTATAGTGTATTGACCGTGGCACACCTGTTTCTTTTCAGGATGGCCCCTTGATGGAAACCATCTAGGGTTCAAAGCATTGTGCGAGACAACATCCCACCCAGTGACGAGGCCTTGGTGCATGGCCCTTTTATAGCGGAGGCACCGACGGTACCTCTACCCGCCGAGCCACCGATGCCACCAGCCCCAACCGCTGAGAGTTCACGTCGCCTTAGTGCACTGCATGAGTTTCAGTGTCAGAGACCGCCCATGTTCCATGGGGAGACGGACCCTCAGGCAGCCGAGGATTGGCTGGAGGCTGTAGTTTGAGTTTTAAGGTTAGTGGGGACACCAGCTGACCTCATGGTGATCCATGCAGTGAGCCTCCTGCACGTGGCAATAGGCAGATGGTGGAGCCTAATGCTCCAAGTGCGTGACGAGGAATCTATCCTTTGGTCTAACATCGAGATCCACTTTCGCTTGGATTTCTTCCCAGCCACCCTCTGTGCGGTGTGCATTCAAGAGCTACTACAGCTGCGGTAGGGAAGAATGACGGTAGCCCAGTACTTGGCGAGATTTACTGATCTCTCACGCTATTTGACGGAGATGGTACGGAACCCATTCATCTAGGCCCGGACCTTCTAGCATGGACTGAGGCTTGAGATCAGATCATCGATGATCTCCCTCCGCATTCTGACGTAGGTAGGAGTACTTGAGCGAGCCCTTCTCGTAGAGAGCATTCTTTCTAAGCCTACACCAGCAGCGAGTCCTACCACAGGGCGGCACGTAGTAGACACTTCTGTAGCTAGAAGTCGAGGGACTTCACAGGGGTCAAGGAGGAACAGACCAGTAGGTGGATGACCTAACGACACTGGATCAGAGGTGCGGGGCACACGGCACAGATCCAGCCTTCCGAGGAGCAGACAGTGCTACACATACGGCAGGTAGGGCCAAATGTGTAACGCCCCAACCCCAGTTACCCAGAGTCTGTGCATTATTACGTATCATTAGCATGATCAAAAGAATGATCAAGTCTCTAAAGACCGATTAGTTTAGTATCCTCGGAATAACTAGATACATTTATAAAGTTTACATTACATCATAATGTGAAAACTACAACAATATAGTCTCCATAGTCCACACTCTTATCCCCTCATTCTATCCCTGCAGGTCATTCATAAATTACTTCATCACATCCTGGGAAAAATAAAACATAGAAAAGAGGTGAGCTCAAATGCCCAGTAATGATAACAATATAGCGGAAACTTTCATAAATAAGAATAAACATTTAAGGCAATGTAAAACTAAAACAAAATCCTTTTAAACTTGAACTTCAACATAGTATGGAAAAAATAAAATGAAATAATTCTATTTACTTATTCACATGGATATTATACTAATAGAATATTCACATTCAATATCAATAACCACTTTCATAATGATGGAATGCATAATGCCAGGCTATCATAACCACATAACCACATAGCCAAGGCCTCGTGACAAGAGAACAAATAAGATTTTGTCAAGGCCTTGTGCCAAGACACTAGTTTGTCTCATGATACCTACCAATGCATCGATGAGCTATAGAGGGATCCACCCATCACATACTTAGTCCAATGAATTCAACATATGAAAATGTTTAAACATAACATAAACATTCGTATTAAAACTAGCATACGAAATGTCAATAATTTAACCACAAACCTTGAATGTTATAAAAATAGCACATCCACAGTCAAACATAACTCATTCGATACAATATGGATTATTGTATTGTATCATATTAACCTCAATCGATAAAAATGAATGATATTGACATAGATGAAAATAACCATCAAAACTATTTGAGAGAAATATCCCCTTTTTCATGAAAACATTTAAAAGTCACACTATTTGTAAAGAAGCCATTTAAAATAGATTTTTGAATCAGTGTGTCCCATACCACTTTGAAACTTTTAAAAGGAGATTTAATTTTAGAACATTAATGTCCATATAAATAAATCCTTAAAACTATTTTTAAAACATGGACATTAATGAGAAAGATTTATAATAATAAATCTTTAAAACATTTAAAATGATATTTTACTTATAGTTCTCAACCAAAAGAGAGAAATGAATACAAATAATTGAGGTAATCAATATGTAATAATATCATGAGAATAATGGGATTCATGATATACTATGTCAAAGTACATTATATACACCACATAAAAGTGATTTGATGTATAACAACATAGAAGTCTTAATGGAATGTAAATTGAGATGAATTCTATTATATAGACCATATACTTAGGTTAAGGATAAATCAAACACATAATTATGTGTGAAAAATATAAATACAATCAATATGATTGGATATTCAATGTAAATCAATCCGTGGACATTCACACATATTCTTGTAAAAAAACACCAATGAATTGGATATTCAACTCAACAAATAGAGATTGAGTTAAAAATTGCTCTTATCAAGTTCATACCGATCACTTGAGAATTTATCAAAGGAGTTATTATATGTATCAAAAGTATATCCACAGAAAGGGGAGTGGAATTTATGACATAATCAAATGAATAGTTATTCCACACATAATCATGGTGTAAAATAATCAATGAAGTATGCGTAAAGCCGAATGAGTGGAAATTGAAATTTCAAATTCCCTTATTGATTTGGTAACATAAAAAGCATACACCCATGAAAGATGAATCATACAATTATGATGTAAATATACATGAATTTAAGTATATTACACAGTGAATACAGACATGGGCAGTACACACACCACATGTAATAAGTGGTGAAAAATGGAATTCTCACGCAATTAAATGTGAGATAAGAAACCCCTTACTTTGAACATTTTCCTTGGTCGAGGGTAGGTTAACCTCTTGTATAATGGTGAAATAATTTTTATTGAATTAAAATAGAATCATATTCATTAATATGATATCATATATGATCTTTTAACATTGATTTGTTAATAATATCTTTGAATTATTGTCGTTTCGGGTGTTAACGGGTTCATTTTCCTTTATATTCTTTGTTATTTGAGTCATATTTGTTATTAGTGGGATTTATATTATTCATATCCAGATTGATTTAAAATCCTTAAAAATTATTTGTAATCATTAAATGATAATTATTCTTGAATGGATACGATGGAGAATTAATCTCATCGCGTTCGTGGAAACGGTAGTCCGTACGTACGCACGAGCGACAATATCATTATTTTGGTATTAAAATAATATTTAATTTGATTTTATATCATATATAAATAATAATTATCATGTTATATTTATTATTTACTTTAATTACACATCATTATTATACCCATCCAAATAATAATGGTTTGAATAACAATTACACCACGACGTGGAGACGGTAAGCCGTACGTACGCACGTATGGTGAAATGTCATTCAAAGGATGGATATAATACTTAAATATGTTTGTACCATGTTTATAATAACATCAATGTATATATAATATACTGTAGTTATTATTTTAGAATGGTAATAACAAAGAAATAAGATGTGAAGAAGAAAGGAACTTGAAAAAGGGTGGTGAAATCATTACCTCTTCTTCGGGTTCTTCCTTTTGTTTTGATCAAAAGGGGTCCTTAGGATGGATTTTTGACTAAAGGATGGGCTATAGTATGAAGTGAGAGAAGTTGAGAGAGAATTTGGGAAGGGTTTGGCCAAACCAAAAGGCTTTGATGGTGTGAATTAATGAGAAGGGGGGTTCCCTTTTTTAAGAAGGGTGAGGGGCACCTTTGGAAAATCTAGAAATATTATTTTATAATAAATTCATATTCGGTTTATAATGGCTCAAAATTAGATTATTTCAAATTTAAGGTGGGGATAGGTCGAAAACCACTCATCCAATAGGATTTAGACAGGTTTGGGTTACTATATTAACCTTATCATTAAGTATTAACTCATAGTTAATTAGTTTCACTTTTACAATGTCTCTTAATATTTTTATATTATATGGTTAATATACTAACTATATACATTCAAGCAACCCTAAAGTGGTCCATTAATGCTAAAACTATCCTGATATAAGTCTCTTGGCCTAACCTTATATTTTTAGGAATTTAATATCAATTAATAATATAATATTTTTTTAAAAAACTCATTTATGTCAATTTTGACAATATTGAATAATTGATTTTTGTATAAATCATAACAGAATTATTACTTCGAAAAAAGTTCATTAAATCAATCCCAACATGTCATATTAACCTAAATAATTATTGGTATTTATAAAAAGTCTCAAATTACATTTATTTTGTTATTTATAATATCAATTATTATAATTTTTCATTAATGTGGTAATTACTACATCACCATTGTGTCATAAATAAATTACTTTATTTAATGTATAAAAAAAATATAAATAAAATACCATTATTTAGGAAATCGTTTTATCTTCCAAATGAATATTTATAATAGAAAATCCAACATATATAACTCTATTTAAAAAATGTTTTTATAAAAGATATATGCTTATGTCATTTTTGTATTTATTTTAACTTAATTAATATAAAGTGTAATTATCACTTACATGTGGATCCATGAGGTCCACAAATCGACCCAAATATGCACATGGTCAGTCATGTATCATCCAATAAGGTTAGGACTCGTTTTAGGATAATTTTGTTATTATTATAATATTATTTTTAACCCTTATTTACCGGATTTACCCTTTAACCATGGTAAATAAAATATTTACCGAAGTAATTATTCAAAATGCCTAAACATAAACGTTACCTATTTACATAATTTGAATATCCTTATTCCAAAATATGGAATCCATTTTTCTAAATTCTAAACACAGAAGTGGCAGAAATTAATTTAAAATTAAATCCCGCTGTCAAAATAAAAAGCGTGTTTTTAAGATATAATAACTATCAAAAGATTGACATTTTTTATGTCCGGTTTAATTGTAAAATTATGTCCAATGACATAAATTGTATTAAATGGTAAAAATATATTCTAAATTTACTTTAAAACCACTCAAATTCATAATTTATCAATAATCATTATTTTGATTTAAAATGTTGTTTTTAATTAAAATTTAGTAATTTTCACTATTCATCAAAATATGAAAGTTATCCGAAAAGTACACAAATTTCACCCTAGGATAATTTCGATATTCCGAATCCAAAACTGAAGTCCATTTTGAGAGATAGAATTTATAAAATTTCAAAAAGTGGATATTACTATTCATAACGGCTTCTTTGATTGGTCGAGGTGTGTTAGAAATCGAAGTTGCGTACAACACATGCTATTGTATTAACCAAAGAGAAGCGTACCATGGATTCTTGGGGTGTTAAAAAATGGCTCATGACTGCCCAACCCGCACTGCAGAGGAGTAGCAGATGGTTGGGGGACCACCCAGGCAGATGAATAGGGTCGACCGTGGCGGTCTGCAGGGAGCAAGCGGATGAGGCAGAGGAGCTGGCCGAGCAGTAGGTGGTGGGCGATGCTTTCAGCCTTTACCACCACCACCACCAGGAGGTCCACCTCGTCCATAGGGAGCTGGCGGGCAAGGGCAGGCTCAGCTTCAGGCAGCGAAGGCCTACGACCACAGCGCACCAGTGATGATTCGTGGTACAATCTGTGTCTACTCCACCCTTGATGCAGTTCTTATAGACACAAGAGAGTGTCATTAATTCATTCTTGTTGCCATTGTTTGGAGCTTGGAGATTCCGATGGAGCCTTTGGCTCAATACATATGGCTAGAGACTCTTACGGGAGTAGAATCGATGATTACGCACTGGTGCTGATAGTGTGAGCTTACTCTAGGAGGCGAGAGTTTCGGCTGGGATCTTCTTGTAGCAGCATCGAGGCCTTACGACGTCATCTTGGGAATGGGTTGGTTATCAATAGTCCATGCTCAGATCGACTATATTATGTGTAAGGTGCGGTGTGTCCGCACCAATGGGAGCAGGTTTACCTTCACTGGTGAGAAGGGAGCATTTGCAACGTAGGATGGAATCATGCAGAGGAGAGGACAACCGATCACTCATCATTTGGCTAGCCTCATCCTAGGAGCAGTTGACGTGCAGAGTATGAGTTTTCCTATAGTGGTGGATCAGTATGCATACGTCTTTCATGACGACGTTCCAGGACTACCTCATCGCAGATATGTATAATTTTATATTGACCTGTACCCTAGGATAGCCCCGATATCCACTCCAGCATATCAGATGGATCCGACTAAGCTTCAAGATCTACGGGTACAGCTGGAGGACTTGCAGGGCAAGGGATTCATCCAACCTACTGTTTCACCCTGGGCTTCCCTGATTTTGTTCGCCAAGAAGGAGGGCGGGAGCTTGTGACTGTGTGTCGACTATCATATTCTGAACCAGGTGACCGTGAGGAATAAGTATCCGCTCCCGAGGATTTACGACCTCTTTGATCAACTCAAGGGAGCACGGTGGTTCTCAAAGATAGACCTCCGGTCAGGCTATCATTCGCTCAGAGTTCGGGATGAGGATGTGCAGAAGACGGCCTTCAGATGTCGGTATGGCCACTATGAGTTCCTGGTTATGCCTTTCAGTGTAACCAATGCTCCAGCAGTGTTCATGGGCCTCATGAATAGGATATTTCAGCCTTACCTCGATTGATTTTTCGTGGTATTCATCGACAATATATTGATTTACTAGACCACTAAGGAGGAGCATGCCTACAACTTGCAGGTTGTACTAGACACACTCCGAGAGCACCAGCTTTATGGTAAGCTCTCGAAGTGTCAGTTCTGGTTATGTGAGGTCCACTTCTTGGGACACGTCATCTCTGAGTCGGGGGTTGTGGTGGATCCAGCGAAGATCGAGGCAGTGATAGCTTGGGAGCCACGCAGGAGCGTGACAGAAGTGCGGAGTTTCTTGGGTCTTGGCGGGTACTATTATATATTTGTTCCAGACATATCTAGAGTCGCGGCACCACATTCAGCTTTGACGAAGAAGGGGAAACCCTTAGTTTGGTCAGATAGATTTCAGCAGAGCTTCCAGGTGCTGAGACAGATATTGACCAACAAACCGATCTAGAGTCTATCAGAGGAGGGAGTAGGGTATGTAGTCTACTGCGATGCATCATGGACCGGGCTCAGGTGTGTCTTGATGCTGGAGCGGGCAGTGATCGCCTATGGATCACAACAGTTGAAGCAGCATGAGCAGAACTACGCTACACATGACCTGGAGTTATAAGCAGTTGTCTTCGCTCTGAAGATGTGGCGACACTATCTTATGGGTGAGCGTTTTATAGTCTACTCTAACCACCAGAGTCTCAGGTACATCTTTTCTCAAAAAGACCTGAACCTATGATAGCTGCGATGGCTCGAGTTCCTCCAGGACTATGACATTGAGATATTCTATTCTCCTAGAATGGAGAACGTAGTAGTCGATGCTCTCAGAAGGAGGAAAGGAATTCATCAACTTGGGGAGGTGATAGAGTAGTTAGCCACTTTGGGATATCCCTCATGGATAGAGATGGAGCATCCTTTCTATAGTCACTCACAATCACTCCTCCACTTCTTCAGTGGGTCAGAGAGTCACAATGTGGGGACATTGACTACGAGACACAGTGTGCACAGATAACCTCGGGGCAGGAACCTGATGGATTCACTATGGGAGGAGTGCACGTCGTCCTTTTCATAGGATGTACCATGGTACCATCTGCTTTACAGGAGGAGGTTCTGAGAGAGATCCACACTTCCCTGTTAGTGGTACATCCAAGAGTGGTGAAGATCTACCAGGATCTCAGATAGCAGCACTGGTGGACGGGTATGAAGATGGTTGTAGCAGAGTTTGTTTCTCGATGCCTCACCTGCCAGCAGGTGAAGGTGGAGCACCAGGTACCAGCAGGATTGGTACATCCCTTGGAGGTCCCGGAGTGGAACTGGGACGGGATATCTATGGATTTCGTGACTGGACTTCCACGTACTTCCAGAGTTCACGACTCCATTGGGGTGATTGTCCACCGACTGAACAAGTCGGCACACTTTTTACCCATCAGAGAGCGGGGCTCAGTGGAGATCTTGGGATGCCTCTACATTCAATAGATCGTACGACATCATGGAGTGCCATCATCTATCGTCTCTGATCGCAATGATAGCTTTAATTATCGTATTTGGAAGGGGTTACAGGAGGAATTCAGGATGCGGCTACGTCTAAGTACCGCCTTTCACCCTCAGACGGATGCTCGGATAGAGAGGACCATTCAGACTCTCGAGGACATGCTCCATGCATGTGTCCTCGACTTTGGTCGTAGCTGGGAGGATCACCTACCATTGGTGGAGTTTGTGTACAACAACAACTACCACTCCACCAACGAGATGGAACCATACGAAGCATTGTACGGCCGACCCTACAGATCACCGATGTGCTGGGCAGACCCTGGGGATTCAGCACTTGTCGGACCAGATATGGTCCAGGCCATAACAGAGAAGTTCCAAGTCATCTAGGAGCAGATGAGGATAGCTCAGAGCTGATAGAAGTCTTATGCTGACAGAAGGCGGAGACCACTAGAGTTCAAGGATGGCGATCACGTATTCTTGTGGGTCTCACCTCGACGTGGATTATGGAGATTTGGACGGGGCGGCATGTTATCTCTGTGCTTCATCAGAAAATTCCAGGTTCTCAGTAGGATAGGCGAGGTGGCTTATCGCATGGCTCTACCACATCAGTTGCACCGGGTGCACGACGACTTCATCGTATCTCCGCTGCAGAGATACGTGCATGACCTGACGCAAATCATCGACCATGGGGAGATGGACATTGACGATGGGACGAATTTTTTGGAGGTCCCGGTGGAGATCGAGGATCTAAAGGAGAAGGTCCAACGTGGGAGGTTGATTCCTCTAGTGCGCATCAGATAGTAGCACATGAGCCTCCAAGAGATCACTTGGGAGCGGGAGGCTCAGATTCGGGCTCAGTACCCTCATTTTTTACCTAGTTTGGGATGTATCTTTACAGGGACGCAATGCCCTGAGTTGGGAGTAATGTAAAGAACCATAAATTTCAAGGGGAATTTTTTTCTTAATATTCTTTGGGATTTTACGGTACGCAGTTTCTGACAGCACCTAATTCTGAGGCCCGGTGGGCCCGAAATCAATTTCTGAAGTTTAGCTCAGGTATGTTCAGTGAAATTAACGAGCGGGTTTTTCTAAATTTTGAACATATGCTCATAATCGAAATCTGAGGGCACCGATGAAACTACAACGCCAGTTTTTTCTTAAGGATACTTTCTTTGGAGTTGCGTTTGCTTGGGAATTGATGTTAAAAATGAAGTGGTTTAATTAAAGAGTGAAATAAAATACATGTTGCAATATTATTTTTACTCTGTGTAATTATAACCTACATATGGATGTTGGGGTGGGACCCACAAAATCCTAACTCCTCTTGAAAGGATATTAGTGAGGTGGGCCCCACACGAGCCCCGCGTTTTCAATTTCATCAAACCTCCCCATTAATTTGTTTCTCTTCCACATTAAATTACATGCCAATAAAACGCTTCATTAATTGGATGACGCACGTTAATTAATTCGGTGAATTCATTTCAAATTAATGTTGGCATGTCTGTGTGTGACTAAAATAAGACAAGGTCTTATTTTGTTGCTAGTGGATTCGTTGTGTTGAATAGATGACCGAACTCTCTCGGTTTTGAAGAACTTCATCTTCTTAGCGAAGAACGCCTAGTCTACAACGAAGAACTCCGTCACCGCAAGGGGAGATCATCGTACTGTCTCCTTTCCTCTCTGTAGACGGTGAGAGATTCCTTCATCGGAGAACGACGACACGCCGCATCCTTCATCGGGCAAACACCAACGACACATGCGGAGCCTCGTTCCACGACACTGTCTTCAGCGACGCCTTTTTCCCGCAACGAACCTCATTCGACGATTTCATCGAGGTAGGGGTTTTATTTGGTTCATGTATATTCTTTTCTATACAACATCAAATTCTCTAGACGCTTGATATCATATTAATGGGTTGGGGTCGGACAGCATGAACACAGCTGAAACTCCTCCCCCTTTGTTGTAGTATTCATTGCAGCTCGAACGAAGGTGGGGCGGTGCAACAACACCGCGCGGAAACATGGAGGAATGCGGAAAAGAAGTGTGGTGTCATTGAGCCACCCCGTTGATGCCAAAAAAGGACGTCACCAGGGTAGGGACGTGACGGAGGGGCGCTGCGCGATGGTGTCGCGCCGTTCAAACCAAGGCCGCGGCCTTTGGCCGCCACAGAGCAGGGTAGGGCGGCCAGAGCTGTCGGCCCCCGGTGCTCAGGAGGCGGGACCGGCTGGTCCCACGTGGCACACTGGCCGGCCATTACTGCTGGCCAAATCTGGAAAACCAGGGGTATGAACCCCCGTTCAACGCAGCAAGGCGGACCCCCCGCGAGTCCGCCGTTCGGTTCGAAGTGGGTGGCGGTCCCCCCCCCCCCATCCGTGCTCCAGTGGCGGGCGGTGCCCGCGCCGAGCCGGGCTGCGCCCTGATGGGCCTGACCCAGACCTGGGTCTGGTCGACCAGGTTCGGGCCAACCCAGGGGGTCTCGGGCTGGGACGGCCCAGGCCCAAAACCCCTCGAAAAACAGACAAGTTTGTTCAAACGCCCGTAACATGGGCTACCGACCTCCGATCGACGAACCGTCAGTTGCGATGTGATCCTTGGATCGAGATGGTCGTTTAAATATATTACACTCAATGTTTTGGAGAACTTTGTGTATGGACGGGTTGGTTCGAACAAAGAACCAACCGGGCCCTCGGAGGAGAAACACCTATAACATGAGCTTCGTACGTCCGATTGATGTTCCGTCGACTTTGTTGGATTACTTTTAGTGAGACAGACCTTTGGGATTACTTCGATCAAGGTTTGGTCAAAGTTGGAGTATGTTCGGGTTGTTTTTTACTTAAAAACCAACTGGGCCCCTGGAACAAAACAACCAATAACTCTCAGACCGGGCGTCTGATTGACGCGCCGTCTTTCACGTTGAGTTCCTTTTGTCGAGATGGAACTTTGGGGTACATAAACTACAGAATATGTGTCAGTTGATGTATTGACCCCCTAGGCTCGTGGGGCGGACCCTCCCGGAATCGAGCATGCTGTGTGCGGGGACACTAGAGCAGGCAGCAACTGCGATGTTGACGACGACTGTATTGAAATCCTCCGTGGGTTCGACAGTGACGACGACTGTACTAGGATCCTCTGTGGGTTCAGCAGCGATGAAAACTGTACTGAAATCCTCCGTGGGTTTGATGGCGATAACTATTGTTCTTGTATCCTAGGTGGGTCCGGCAGTACTATTTTTCTTGTATCCTATGTGGGTCCGACAGTATTTGACTATGTACTTGTATCCTACATTGGTCTGGCAGAGTAGCTGGTCTTGTATACTTTGTGGGTCTGACAGCTAAGCTAGTCTTGTATCCTACATGGGTCCGACAGCTTAGATGAATCAGTGGCTACATATTATCATCTCTATCATCTTATGCAGAAGTATTCTTGTAGTAGATGAGTCTTGACTTTCAATCATTATCTTCGATTTCATTGACTTGATATCATAAGTGGATTGGGTTTTGTTATCCTATGTGTATTAGTTGTGCTATCCTGTGTGGACTAGATCAAACTTATGCTCGGATGTTAGAGCCGAACTCGAATTGATGACTTCTGTATATGTATGGGCATATACCTAAGTAGTGTTGGTTGTTACTTCGTGATTGTATCTTTCCTTTGTGTATTATCCTTTGTGAATTCTGGGATACCATCGAGGGTCTTGGGGTCCCTACTGAGTAGCGTATACTCACCCTTGCACGGGCTATGCCCACACTACGTTGTGTAGGATGCAGACGACAGACAACATTGATCGTGGTTGAGGCTTGTGAGCATGTCGGTACCTAGAGGTGGACCACTGGGCTGAACGTACACGGAGCAGACAGCTGGACCTGAGGAGCTGAGGAGGCTTTCTATACCCACCCTTCAGGTGGGAATTCCAGTGGATGGCTCGGCATTGCTACTTTTCTTTCAGTTTCTGTACTTTCTTTTTAGTTATACTTTACTACAGTTGGGTTTGTTTTCTAGCCCATTTATTTTCTAGCACTTACAGTTGTACCCAGTTTACATAGTGTTTACTTCATCTTGATTACTCTATGGTGTTTGTTTACTTTATAAAGGCAATGAATTCCCTTTTTATCAGGATTTATGCCTTTGGTGCTAGTCGCCATCCCCTGGCCTATGGAATGCGGGATTGGGGTAGTCACGACACGGGCCCCGAGGACGGGTCGTGACATTTTCACTGTCATTTCATTATCCACTAGACTGCTTAGCAGATCATCGAGAGAAATATTAGATGGATCTCTTTCCCCGAGTCCTAATATGTTTGTATTGTATAGTGGTGGGAGACTTCTCAGGATTTTCTTCACAATTTCAATATCCTTAATTTATTCCCCAAGTACTTGAATAGCTCCAATCTCTTTAGTACTATGATTAAAGAAACTATCCTCATTTTCAAATGGATGCTTTTCCAAATCATCGAACTGATTTTGAAAAACATTAAGTTTGGCCGCATTAAATTTATTATCACCCTTGTATGTATTTCCTAGTTTCTCCTACATTGAATTGTTTATGATGAAAATCACCACCTTAAAATAATTATTATCAAATAGTGCAACAATAAGATAATTTTTATATTTGGTGTTTATATCAATCATTTCTCTACCTTTTTCAGTCATAGAAAGCCTTTCAACATTACTGACCTAAATCACTTTAAATGTGGCATAGATAACTTCTGTACCAATAGTTCACTAGATGATATCTCATTATATTCTTCCAAATATATAAGTTACTTCCCTCAAAAAGATTAAATCCCCTAATATTCACTAAATTCTCTATCAAAACAACTATAGAGAACAAATTTTAGACAATTAACTTATAGTCTTTGATAACTCTTGTAGGACCCTAAAATACCATTAGAGGGGATGGGTGAATTAGGGTTTCAACTTTTTCTTTATATGAAATGGATCTTTCCCCACATCTGAAAGGAACCTATTAAACATATCCAATGAAATTATAAAATTATCAAACACCTATATGTATAAATAGAAACACAACATAATAGCTTTACGTGGTTCACCACTAAGGGCTAGTCCAAGGATCATATGCTGACAGTGTGTCGATCGTACCTGAATCCACTAAACTTAACTAGATTTTGTGGATTTAAAAAGATCATACATGGTCACTTCATTCCAGGAACACATCCTTTAAAATAATTTTAGGGATAACACACTTCCTCCCTTAGATCACTTTAATCAAATCCCCCTTACTCGCTATCTTGGGTGAAGTATTACTCAGATGATCAAATTGAATGTGGCATCAATATATTGGACAAATAATTATTTATCCCTAATTAGAATGAGACTTTATTTTCACTATTTTCCAGAATTAATAAACATGAATGCACTTTTCACGAAAACCATATGTTCAAAACTTCTTTTTTAAGGCTCCCAACCTACATAAAATCCCCTTTTTATTTCAAATATGTTTTATCTTTTGAAAAACTAAATATGTTTGTGAATCTCTCAACCTTGATGGGACTCCAAACCATCACAAAGCATCCTTCCTTCACAGAACTCCAAAATATCACATAAATGTAAATATTCATGAAACACACTTTTTTGAAATGCTTAATTGTCATTTAGTTCCTAACCATTCTTTTTGCAATGGTTCTTCTCAGAAAGAGTTTCTAATTTGTTATGAATTATACTTTTATGAAATCAAAGTGATTTTCCCTTTTTCTAAATTATATATATGTCTCAAATGATAGGTGGACACCTATTTATAGTTAATGCCTCCATTAAGTATTCAATATCACCACATCCTTTTCACAAACCTCTTCATTCATGTTTGATAAGCTCCTTGTCTTCTCAAAGCAACAGTGAAGTTTTCCCATTCATGAGGCTTCTTGTAGTCTCTTAGATTACCATCTTTTCATTGCACCTAAACTATTATTGTGAAACCTCTTTCCTAAAACATAATACCATAATGAAACTAGATTCCTTTTCAAATCTCTACATCTTCTCAAAACCCCAACCTTCACTAAATCCATGTTTTTACCATATTTTTGATGATCCAGTCCTAGAAATCCTTATTTCACGAAGCTTATCCCTTCCTATGGATTTTGAGCACCAAAAATTTGGAAAACACTACGAAATGAAACCACCGTCAACATTGAATCCATATTCATAATAATATAACTTAGCTTCAAAGCTCCATGATCAATCCAATATGGATTGAAAACAAACACAAAATACAATCCATTTCCATCTGTGAAAAACCTTGGTTCCAACAATATGAAACTTAGTATCCCTCTATCGATGGTGTTCCTCAATAACATCTACATATATGTATGTGTATACAAGGAATAATATACAATTAAACTAGAGTGAAACACATCAACCAATTCCAACCCACCACATTCTAGATAGGCCATACATGAGCACTTTACCAACTCTATCCAATATCAGAGTGGGACAAGATACCCACAGAATGTTATACCATAAGTAACCATGGATATCATCCTATCCCATGTCACAGGATGATGCATGTCATTCACCTCAATCTATCCAAACCAACATAACATGAATCTTATAAGGTATACACACACCAATCCCAAATTCATCTTTCAATAATCCATTGATAGCCCTTTCCAATTCCCAGCTCAATAACACTGAAACTTTCTATTCATAGTAAACCTACCAAGACCCCAAAAAGTGGTCATATCACCACCCTATTTCCCATGGATACCTATGGCACAACCCTCCCCATTCTAAAATATCAACATCATTGTCCAAATTTTCTCATCTATAGAGGATATTGCCTATATTCAAGGTTCAAAACCACCTCATGGGATTTTTCCTATGTGAACACAACCCCAACGGCCTCAACCTCATGATAAGAGGAATAACCAACAACATATGGCCACAAACCAAAAAATATTGTCACCACCATATTCACTCCTGATTATAATCACCCCACATGCTCTACTGGAAAACCACCTTACCACTATCCACATATTGTTCCAATTTAAAATTCAATAACCACACGATGCATCCCATGTACCACACTTCAAACATAAACATAACCATTGACCATTGTGTACCAAGGGCACACTATACCCTAGTTTCCTCCCTGGTTTTCTATCTAAGATGACCTCTATGAAACCTTCACTACCATCAAAAACTAAAGCTAGCCCTGATTATTAGTCATTCACACAAACATACCCTCACTTTCAATTCCATGAAGCATAAACACATAAAATAGTATAGAGATACAAGGACCTCTACCTCTGAGATGTAGGACCATACTCCTTGAATTTCATAGCATTATTTTACTCCAAATAGAAGTAAACACAAAATATGCCATAAACCTATTATTAGTTCACAATCAGAATGACATAAAGGAATGATGGAAGAAACCAAAAATAATTTCTAGTGATGGTTTATCCTTACCAGCAGTTACTCTTAGTCTTCAACAAATCAAAGAAACAATGAAGAATTGGAAAAAACCGACTTTCAGATGAAATAATGAGATAGAATATGGGTGGGAGTTTCCTAAACATGAATAAGGGATCCCCCCTCCATATAAGTTATTAATAATAACTTATTATAAATTTTAATTAAGTGAATTATTATAAAAAATATATCCCCACATGGTTCCCACTACTAGCCCACCAGGAACCTGGTGGCCCTCCATGTCGACCCATTCACTGCCTTGGCTCATCGGGTACCCAGTACCTTGCACTAAGTACAAAATTACATATTCCTTAAAGGTTATATCCATTGATACCACACTAGACTTCCAAAATAACCACTGTCAACCTTCCTTAACACCAAGAGAATCTCAAATAGACCCAAACAAACATGGTTGGACACCCTTATCCCAAAATTTCCACCCTTAATACTTGATTCATTGAAAATATGATATAATATCTCAATCAAGTTTTATTTTTTTACTTGATGGTGGAACTATCAGTTGGAAGAATTCCAGACCTGCCATCATAGAAGACTCAATAATAGAGGTAGAGTGCATCACTGTATCATATACTATGAAGGAAGATGTTTGGATTAAGAAGGTCATTATTGAACTTGGGGAAGTTCCTAATATTGAGAGAGAATTTGTATTTACAATTATAATAATGGATAATCTTCTCAGGCCATGGAACTCAAGTCTCTCCAAAATACTAAACACATCCTTTGGAAATACCATCGTGTTCAAGAGATCATTGAGATATGTGATGTAAATATCAGTTGGGTGGCTATTGAGGAGAATATAGTAGATCCATCAAAAAAGTAATTAACATAGAATAAGTATGAGGGTTATGTGAATAATTTGGGAGTTAAAATAATGAGATACTGGATGAAATGATTATTGTCAATGGGGTTGTATCATGGATTTATAATAAAGGCAGTCTTCATTTATCATTCATCCATGAATGATGTATATATTATATGAACAATAGAATGGTAAAATCCTCTTTAAGTATGATTTTTATTTGTCCCTAATCAATGATAATCACGAAATATTATGGGTTATGATGATATGATATGATTGGAATAAGTAGAATCATATATTTGATACAGAGTAGACTCGTGAGATAATAAGTAAAGATTTATTAACTTTTTTAACTCATGAAAGTATATCAAATGGAATAACATACAGTGTGAAACCATGTGGTAAGAGGATTTACCTAGTCACAATACCCGACCATACCCTCACCTACTCGAATTCTTGGTAGTGAAAAACATCAATTTGGTGTGTACTTGCTTGACTTGACTCCAACACTCATGTGTCTTATCACTTCTGACCATTTCCTACAACTTCATTATCATCATGTTCATCCAACTACACCCAATCTTAAAAATACTTGTTTGGATATTGGTAATATTTTTTCTTTCTATAGTGAGTCTCATCATTATGCCAAGAATCATTGGGTCACATATGTTCCCCAAGAGATTACTTATGTGTCTAGTCCTTTTCATTTGGATCATTTTGATGTATCTAGTCTAAGTCATTATAATATAGTTCATCGCTATTTATTCACCTTCATTGATAATTTGTCCCATATTAATTGGTTTAATTTGTTGGAAACTCAATTTTAAATTTTTACAGCATTTTACCCCAATTATCATGAAATCACTACACAATTTTCTAGTAAACTTTGATGTTTTCATTCTGAAAAAGTTCATGAGTATTTTTTATCCAATTCCAATATGTTTGGGGTGAACATGGAATTATCCATCGTGACTCCTATCCAGATACCCCTCAAACAATTGGTTTTGTTGAACGTAAGAAATTTCATTTGTTGGAAGTTACTAATGAACATTCTTTTCAATTGAAAGTTATGAACATTTTATTGGAGATTTCATTATTACAACCATATATCTTATAAATAGATTTACATCATATATTATTAAATGGGAGAACCCATTCCATTCCATTATTTCTAAAAACATCACCTCATTCTCTTTCACTTCACATTTTTTGTTGTTTGTGTTATGTTTGCAATACCCACCCCTCAATTACCAAGTTTGATGCACACAATCTCAAATATGTCTTTCTTTTTTTTCCCATTATCATTGTGGATATAAATAATCTCTATATTTTCTTCATTATATCATCTCGGGAAATGTTTCCATTATTGAATCCTCAATATTTTGTATTCATGATTTCCCATAATCAATTTTTATTCCCCATTCTAAAGTTACATTACCTTATTCTCTCAATCTATTATCACTACCGTATCTTCCAAGTGATTTAATTGGATCATGAATTGGATGAGTATATACTATATATACTCATATATCATTCACTTCAGGTTCTGATGTTCGTACTGCATCTAAAAAACTCATCTACTCATGATCCTCTATCACCGGAGTTCCCAATTTCCCTACACAAGGTTTCATGCTTGTAACAACAACATCTCATTTTCTCTCATTCTTATCAGGGGTTATCTGTGGTTACATTTTTGTTTATTGGGATGTTGGCTACTCACTTGACAATGTGCATTGTTGTTGAGGCCAAATCTTATCTCATCTAGTTAATGACTATACAAGATAAATTTTATTCCCTGAATACCAATAATAATTGGGATTCTATCCCTTTCCCTTTAGGTAAATAGTTTTTAGTTTTATGTGGATATATACAATGTGTTTCAATACCAATGGATTTCTCAATCATCATAATGCCCACATTTTTTCTAAGGGTTATGCCTACACATGTGGAATTGGTTACTTTAACACCTTTTCCCCAATATAAAATATGGCATCAGTTCACTTACTTATATTTCTTATTTCCACCTATCACTGGCCTCTCCATTAGTTGGATGTTAAAAGTTCTTTTCGTCTTGGTTTTCTTGATGAATAGGTTTACATAGAGTAACTACCTAGTTTTTTTAATTAGGGGATCCTCTAAGGGTTGACGCCTTTATCGGTCATTGTATGGTCTCAAGTAGTCACCTAATTCTTATTTCGACCACTTCTACACTTTTGGGATTAGCTTTAGAATGTGTAAAATTATAAATGATCTGTCTATTTCCTATCATCAATCCATAGTAATCAACATTATTTTTTGTAGTCTATGTAGTTGATATTGTAATTGCTGGTAGTGATAGTGTTGGCATTGGTCGACTCAAAACATTCCATTATAAAAATTTTACCCAGAGAAATTGGGTCTACTATGATATTTATTGGGGATTCAGGTCTCCGAATATTCCAAATGATTTTTTATATCTCAATGAAATTATGTCTATTATCTACTGTAGGAGACTAGAATGACTTGAGATGATTCAGTTGACTCACCCCTGGATCCTAGAGAGAAATCAATTTACACTGATAGTGAAGAATTCCTTTCACTTGATAGATATAGATGACTTGTTGGGAAGCTTAATTACTTGGTGATGACTCAATCTGACATTACATGTGCACTTCACAAGGTGATTCGGGTCACATAATCTCTAATAAAAACAAAGTGGGAGGTTGTTCTTCGCATTGTTAAATATATGAAAAATGAATTAGGACTAGTTATTTTATATTTTAATCATGGGAATATAAAAATTGTTGTGTTTTACAATGCTAATTATGTAAAAGGACTCTCTTCTATGAGATCTATGTCTTTTTTTCAATACTTTGTTGAGGAAATTTGATCTCATGGAGAAGAAAAATGCTACAAATTATCACCTGATCAATTGTAGAGTCAAAGTATCATGTTATGGAACATGTGACTGTAGGGATTATTTAGGAACATGGATACTACAAGAGATTGGGTATACTATCAAAAAACTGATGCATATCTGGTGTGACAATCAAGTTGAAATCAATATTTCCCCAAATTTGATCTTTCATTAGAGGACAAAGCATATTGAATTTGATTTTCACTTCATTTAATAGAATTATAAGAAGAATAAAATCACCTCTAGCAACATTCTCACCTCTAATCAACTTACATAAATTCTCCCAAAAGGGGTTCCTGGAACACACCCTACCATAGATCTGGGCAAGGTATGCATCTGGTTTTTTCAGTGTTAACTAGAAAGCAGTGATAAAGGGGGGGGGGGGCTTTATCAGTGCTAGCTAAAAGCACTGATAAAAGTTTTTAATAAAAATATTATTAATTTATATAAAATTATTATATTTATATTAAAATATACTGTTTATTTGTATACATTAAATAAAAATGTGTGTTTATAATTAATATTTTTTTAATAATTCTAATATTTATATAATAAATTTCATTAAATAATAAATATATTTATTAAATTTATTAAATTTAATATATTAATATATTTATATATTTATATATTTATATATTTATATATTTATATATTTATATATTTATATATTTATATATTTATATATTTATATATTTATATATCTATATATTTATATATCTATATATTTATATATCTATATATTTATATATCTATATATTTATATATATTTATATATATTTATATATCTATATTTTTATATATCTATATATTTATATATTTACATATTTATATATATATATATTTATATATTTATGTATTTTTATATTTATGTATTTATATATTTATATACTTATATATTAATGTATTTATATATTTATAATTACATATTTATAATAATATATAAATAATTTTTAAATATGTATATTTATAATTATAATTATAAATAAATATACGTTTCCAATAGATTTGGTAAATTGATGCATGAATATTATAGGTGTTCATATGTTATGTATTCATTATGAATATTCATTTATAAATTACACCCTCATTACTATTCATGTTGTCCATGTATATAATGACCCGGTTATGATCGATACTTTACTCAGTGTATCTGATTCTTTCATATTCCCATGAAGCTATTATGTTCTCATAAATACTTAAAATCATGATAAATATATTTAAATAATAAATATATTTATTATATTTATAATTATAATTATTTATTTATATATAAATACGTTTTAAAATATATTTATATAATTATAATTATATATAACTAATAATATATATTTTTAAATAATTAAAAAATTACAATAATTTTTTTAAATGATAAATATATTTATTATAATTATAATTATATATAAATACATTTTAAATTTATTTATTTATAATTATAATTATAAATAAATATAAGTCTTTAATGAATATAAATATATATTCATTAAAGTCATATTTATTATAATTTTTTAAAATGATAAATATATTTATTATATTTATAATTATATATAAGTAATTTTTATAAAATTATAATAAATACATATTATAATTATATATATATATATTAATATACATATAAATATATTTATAATTATATAAAAAAATTTATAAAAAAATTTATTTATAATTATAATTATATATATATATATATTTAAATAATTATAAAATAATAATAAATATATTTATAATAATTATAATTTTATAAATATATATAATTATATAAATATATTTATAAATATATACAAATATTTATACATATATACCAATATTTATATTTATAATTATAAATAATATATATGTGTGTAAATAATTATAAAATTATAATAAATATATTTATTATATTTATAATTATAATTATAAATATATATATATTTTAATTATAGACATAAATATAAATATATATATATATATATATATATATAGTTTTTTATTTAAATAATAATGAAATAAAAATATATATATTAATTATATATAGTCATAAGTATAAATAAAAATAAATATTTATTTATTTATTTATTTAAATACTTATAAAATTAAAATAAATATATTAATTATATATATCTTTTATAATTTCATAATTATTTAAATAAATATTGTTAATATGTTTATTTTAATTTCATAAGTATTTAAATATATATATTTCTTTATTTATATTTATGACTATATATAAATAATATATTTATTTTCATTTCTTCATTATTTAAATATATATATGTATTTATATTTATTGATATAATTAAAATATTATGTAATAAATATATATTTATTTCATAATTATTTAAATAAATATATATTGATGTTTAAATAATTATAAAATTATAATAAATATATTAATTAAAGATATATATATGCATAATTAAATAAATATATTTATAAATATATATAAATATTTTTAAATAAATACCAATATTTATAATTAGAAATTTAAATAATGAAGATGTATTTAAATAATTATTAAATTATGTTAAATATATTAAATATATATATTTATAAAATTATAAATGTAATAAATATATTTTTTATAATTTTATAATTTCTAAAATAAATATATATTTATTTATTTATGATTATAACTATAAATAAATATATATAAATTTATAGTAATTAAATAATTATATAATTATAATAAATATATACAAATATTTACAATTATAATTCTAAATAAATACAAATATGTTTAATAAATTATTAAATTATAATAAATATATTAATTATATATAATTATAAATATAACAAATATCTTTATTATAAATTTATAGTTATAAATAAATATATAGTTATTATATATATAAATTAAAATAATTATTTATTTATTTATAATTGTTTTTATAAATATATATATATTTATTTACTATACATTTAATTTTATAAATATATATATATATATATATATTATTATCATTATTGTTTTTTCAGTGATAAAAAAGCACTCATAAAGGCAAGTTTTATTAGTGCTTTCTATTTTATCGCTGATAAAAATTACTTTATCGGTGCTTTTTAGATAGCACGAATAAAATGTTTACCCGCATTTATATATAAACTCTAACTGTCTCCTCCTCTCGCACACCTCAAGCACTCATGGAAGGCACACCCTGCCAATGAATCCTCCTCCTCCTCCTCCTCTGCTCGTACCAACTCCTCCTCCTCCTCCTCCTCCTCCTCTACCTCTGACTCTTCATCCTCCTCCTACATTGTTGTCGACTCCTCCTATACTGCCGCCATCACCGCATGGCCCTTCTCAGTCATGAACATCACCTCTACCACCAAACCCCATCTGCTTCGAACCCACCTCCTCTGCGTACTCTGCTACTGAATCCCACCTCTTCTTTGAACCCCTTCTCCTCTGCGAAGCCACCTCCATCACGAACCTAGCTCTTTAGGTGCTACCACTGTGAGTCTTTGAATTCTCTTGATCTTCGTGCTTCCAGATCCATGTTTATAGTCTTTTAATTTTTTATTTAAACATTGTTATCCAATTTTTGGAAGTTACCTTTATTGTTTGACTATTTTGAGATGTGATGTATTGTGAATATTTGATGAGATACTATAATTTTTCGTATCCTATCATGTGTCTATTGAAGGTGAAATCATTCCCATGTTTGTTTGTATGATACCCTAGTGCGTGTCTCCAACCCATGGTGATCAGAAGAATGCTTCAAGCCTTTTATTTTCTTTGTTCGAGTTACATTTATGGTTTTACCCTGGTTGATCTGTTACAGAGATAAACATACCTAACCCTATAAGGTTAAGGAATTATAGATAATGTTTTTGACCATTCAAGTAATCCTTTCTTAATGACATAATGGTGTGTTTCAATCGTTCTAACAAAGAGGATTATCATTACTAATTTCAAAGGGGGTAGAAATTTAAAACAAATTACAATAGGTCAAGTAATTCCATTCTATGGGTTTCCAATATTTGGATTTTTTGAGTGTAAATATTATTTTTAGATGAATTCAATACATACCATGAAAATTTATTATGGAAGATAAAAGAAAAGAATAAAAGTCATATATCTCAATGAACTTGATAGTATTACATGGGATGCATTTTAGTCAAACATTAATGGATGCCTCCACCAACCTATTGTGATGTATTTCATAAGTACTATGAGAGTTCAGTGATCACATAAACTCAAACTATTTAGGATGAGGCTCTTACTTCCTTTTAGGTGATCCAACCACTCTCTACTCACCTCTATTCATGTATAATTTGATTGAAAGTAGGAAGTAAATACAAGTAGGAGATAAAAATTTCACATATACAAAAAATGGATGAATATAATGTCTCTTAAATATTTGATAGTTTTACCATTAAACCCATTAATTCTCACTTAATTAAAATGTAAAGGGAAGGTTCCAGTTACATGAAAACTATGAGTCTAGTTTGTGACTTCAATTAAAACCCTTCATGTGGTGATGTATCTAATATATCAATTGTTTTCATCAATGAGTGGAATTATATTTTTCAAGGGTTATTATTATGTATATATTTTAGATTTGGATACGAAAATTAGTTATGTAGGACATATATTTCTATATCTGGGTAGAATCATAGCCCATTTTTCTAGAGTAATTTTGGATGATAGAGAGAAACATCAGTCAGTGTGTCCTACTATCATTGACTAGTTCCAAGATGTATTTCCCATATAATTATCTAGGTTACCACCCAAGGGATAGGTTGAGTTTGTGATTGTGTTCTTACCAGGTGTGGAGTATATATCTATTCCACCATATAAGATAGATCATGTAGATCTATGAGAGAAGAAGGCTCAATTGAACAACTTTGAGGTAAAGGGGTTTATATGAATGATTATCTCCCCCTAGGGTACCTTCGTATATTCCATAAAAATTTAAATGGATCATTGAGAATATGTGTGGACTATTACAATTTATTCTAAGTGATAGAAATGAACTTGTATCCACTTATACATATTAATTCACGATTTGATCAACTTAGAGGAGCTAAAGTATTCTATAAGATCGATTTTATATCAAGTTATCATCAGATTATGGTGAGGTATTTTTATATACCACCTACTATATTTAGGTGTTTTTATGTATTGTATGGGTATCTAGTGATTTCAATTAGTTTGAAAATGACAATGGAAGTGATCAAGGCTGAGATGAATTGGGTCTTCCATCCTCATTTAGATTCTTTTCTAGCCATATTTTTCAATCATATCATCATGTATTCCAATTTGAGGGAGGAACATTATTGATATCTAGATATCATTTTTAGAAAACTTATGGAGTATCAAATACATGCCATGATCTCAAAGTTTATGTTTTAGATTGATATTGTACACTTAATGGGGATAAATGATATTAATGGATAGTGTATTTTTAGAACCGTAGAAGTTTGATGTTGTTGTTTTTTTAGGGAAGCCAATGAATGTTTTTGAGATCCAAATCATTTTTTTAATTTCTAGTTATTACTAGAGGGTCAAGCAGGATTCTTCTTGATTGGAATCGCTAAGAAGTCCTTAACCAAGAATGTGGTATGGTTCCTTTTCTTATAGGTTCATGAGATATCCTTTAATATCTTAATGGGATATTTATGAAAACACCAATCTTAACAATAAATGGGTTAGGTAATGAGTATGTATTATATTGTGAAGTATCAGGAGTTAGGATTTGAATAGTTCTTTTCCATTATGGTCATGTGGTTGCTTATGGGTATAGAAAGTTAAGGACACATAAGAGAAACTTCCCAAATATTTTCCAAGATTTGGAAATAGTGGTGATTTCCATGAGGTGTTATTAGTATTATCTTTAGGGTGAGATGTTTTTAGAATAAACTAAAAAAATTATTTATATATATTTAATCATAATGTGAAATGAACCAATAATAGTGGAGAATGTTTGAGTACATATAGTTCATTAAATTTTACCTAATGTATACACTCAAGAAGGATAAATTTTTTTCTAATGTACTGTATTAGAAGGATTTAGCTTAGGTAGTACATGATTAAAGCATTAAGTGTATGATGGTTTCCCACTTTGAAGATATGTGACTTTATGTTCAAAATAATCAGGACCAAGTGAAACTTATACCTTTATCTATCACATATTCAATCCTTAGTAGTATTGTGGGAGTAAAATATAGCATTCAAACTATTGATTCATGAGACACATGATAAAACTTTTATAGATTTATATTTAATAAAATTTTGGTTATTTTTTATTCATTTATCCTTTCTAAAGTGCCTCTCAAGGGATTTTTGTCCTTTTGAAAATGCATAAGTGGATACTTTAAAATAATTCAACTGTTTTGAAATGTTTCTTAAAAAAATATATGTGTTCAAAAGACCCTTTTTTGGTTTCAAATATCTTTAAAATTATTTAAACACTTGGCATGTACTGAGGTTGCATGCCAAGTATTTTTCAGATCACCTAATTGGCTTTCATAAAGGGATGTGAATGTTTTGAAAGTTTATTCAATGATGGTTTAATATTAACAAGGGGTGTGTGAAGTTTTAAATGAAAATTTGTAAAATATTGAGGGTTGTCACTCATTTAAAATGATTATGATTTTTGGTTAATGAAGTTTCTTTGAAAAGGGTTTGTTATTTTAAAGAGGAATTTGTGTAAATGGTTGTTTTTTATGGTATTTCAAATGTGATTTTATAAATAGTTTTTAAAGGAAATATGAAATATATTTTTTCTATATTCATTTATATTTATAATTTTATAGAATTAGGAAAACCGTTACATTATATAGGGAAGCCAAGTAGATCGATAATAACACCATGGAAAGGGTAAATGTGTTTCAATAATTAGAAGGACTAGCTTTCAATTTGATTTTATCTCCTGTTATAAATTATATAATAATTCATATGGTTCTCAACTTGGTTTCCATTGAAGGTTTATTTCTAGAACAAATGGATGTTATGATTATAATCCTTCATAGAGATTCATAGGAAGAGTTATACATAGATCCAATAGAAGGTTTCATGCTAAATGTAATTTTTTTAGGTATAAGCAGGCACCAAGAGAGTGTAACTAGAATTTCAATGGTTTCATAGAACAATTAGTGTTCATGTAGTGTAATGTAAATAATTTCTAATATCTAAAGGTGTATTATGATGAGATTTTGGTCATTTTACTTATTTATGTGGATGAATTTATCTTAGTTAGACCAATGAAGGAAATACTGGAATAGGTGAAGATTGATTTATCTAGAAGATACCAAATAAAGGACATTGGTTATGGAAAGTGGATATTGGGGATAAATATTGAAGTAGAATTAATATCTATATGTTTTTTTATCCTTGGTTAATTTTTATATAAAAGTTTTGTGTATTTATTTGGTTAAATATTAATATTACTGAATCAAATATGAAGGATATAAATAAATAATGGATGGATGTCAATCATCTGAAAAAAGAGTATGAATATGGAGTGAAATAGTTCATCAATTTTACAAAATATCATGCATATGACCCTTATCAAATCCATTGTTTGTGTTTACGCTGTTTTTATTCAATAAAAATTAGTCTAGAAAATTTGGAAGAACACTTGATCTGTCATATAAAATATCGGTGAAAAGGTAAATATTGCTAGTGTCTAGGATAACACTATGTTTTATGGGTTATCTTATATGATTACAAATTTGGAAAATGAATAAGACCATATCAAGGATGTCATTACAAATGTGGATAATAATGAAGATCATATTGATGAAATGAAAAGGATGGATGAATGTGAACTTCATGATTTCCCAAATTTTATTGAAATGTTAAAGAGTTGTGAATAGATGTTATTGTATGGTGGTTACACTAAATATACAGCATTATCAACCGTACTGAAGTTGTAGAATCTGAAATCATGCAATGGATGGAGTGATGTCAGTTTTACAGAACTAGTTTCTCTCTTGAATGACATGCCCTTAGAAGATAATGAGCTCTCAAACTGAACATTCAACAAAAAACGAATGCTATGATCGATGGGTATGATCTCTAAAAAAATACATGCCTACCCGAATACTATATACTATTTTTTAGGGACCATAAATCACTTAGAGAATGCCCAAAGTGTGGTGATTCTCGATACAAGAAAGATGAATCATGTCCTATGAAAGTTCTATGGTTCTTTCTAATCATTCCAAGGTTTTACCGCCTATATGGAAGTGAGGAGACTACAGGGTAATTGTTGTTTCACATATATACAAGAAATTAAGATGGGAAACTATGTCACCTGGCAGACTCTCCTTAGTGGAAGATAATTGACCCTAAGTATCATGAATTTGGAAATGAGTTGAGAAACCATTGAATTGCGTTATCTATAGATGGAGTGAATCTTTTTTGTTTTCAAAGCAACACTCATTGTACATGGTTGGTTCTGTTGGTAAATTATAATTTTTCACCATGGTTATGTATGAAATGAAAATACATCATGTTATCTATGCTTATATTTGAACCAAAACAACCGATTAATGATATTGATGTTTATTTGTCTCCATTGATCGTTGATTTGAAATTATTGTGGGATTCCAATGTTACGTTTTATGATGCTTACATAAATGAATATTTCACATTGAGATCCATGTTGTACAAGATGATAAATGGATTTCCTTATTATGGAAATTTGTTAGGATATAGAATTAAAGGAACTCAAGGGTGTCCCATCTGTGAACAAGATGCATAGTCCATTAGGTTGAAAGATTCATCAAAATCCACAAATGGATTTCCTTCTTATGGAAATTTGATATGATGTATAATTAAAGGAACTAAAGGGTGTCCCATCTTTGAAAAGGATTCATTGTCCATTAGGTTGAAAGATTCATAAAATATTATATTTCTAGGACATCAAGTATTTGATGGCATAAGTACCAATCATAGATGACATCATTCGATGGAAGTTCAGAAGAACATACAAACTGTCTCCATTAACAAGTGATCAACTGTTTCAGAAAGTAATATATGTGGATGTTACTCTTGGTAAACCATTTTAGAAAAAACAATATGAAAACCGATTGGAAAAAGAGATCATATTTTTTTTGAATTACCATACTAGAATTTTCTGTACATCAGACATTTTCTTGATGTTATTCATGTTGAAAAAAATGTATGTGATGGTGTCATCGACACATTGCTAAATGCACCCAGTAAAACAAAGGATGGAATTAAGGATAGGTTAGACATGGTTGACGTGGTAATATGAGAATATTTAGTACCTGTAAAGGGTGAAAAGTGAACTTTTCTTCCTCCGGTTGCTTATAATCTTTCCAAGAAGGAGAGATATCAGTTTTTCAACTTCTTAAATGATGAAAAGTTTCCATAGGGGTATTCATCGAATATCAAGAACAACGTTTCAATGACCGATTTAAAGTTTAAGGGTCTGAAATCACATGATTTCCATTTTTTGATGCAAGATCTAATTCCTATATCCTTATTTTTCATTTTTTCCAAGAATGTATGTCATTCATTAACCAAGCTATATTTCTTCTTCAATGCTATATGCAGCAAATTTATAGACTCAGCTAAATTTATGACAATGGAAAGAGAAATTGTCATCATATTATGTGAATTGGAAATATTCTTATTTTCCACATTTTTTTATATGATGGTTCATTTGATGGTTCACATAGTGAAAGATATTAAACTATGTGGTCTTATACACTATATATGGATTTACCCCATTGAATGGTAAATGAATATTTTGAAAGGGTGTATCAAAAATCGCAGTCAGCTAGAGGGTTGTATTGCCGAGAAATATATTGCTGAAAAATTTGTTGAATTCTGTACTAAATACATGTCTGGTGTCGAAATCATTGGTCTACCAAAATATCCTCACATTGGGCGACATGTAGGTGATGGAATGTTTTGAAGAGACATTGTCGTAATCAATATTACAGATCCGGAGCAGGCCCACCTTTTTGTTTTTCATAATAGATTGGAGGTTTCACCTTATGTAGAAACCCACAAAGAAGTTTTTATAAATTTAAATCCATCATGGGATGAAAGATAGATATCAAAACACATAATAAACAATTTATAGTATGGTTTCGGGGCCATATTTTAAAGGAGTCAAATGAAAATCTAGATTCAATTTCAGAACGAATTCGATGGATAGTCATAAGACCAAGTCTATATGTATTATCATACAATGGTTATTAATTAATGGTTATACACTCTATAGAAATGCGCATGATGAAGAAAGTACCATGAAAAATAGTGGAGTTACACTCATGGCTGATGCGATGCATGTTTCTCATACTAAGTACATAAATCCAATTTACGTGAATATTTCATAATTTGGCATCATCAATCAAATATAAGAGTTGTATTATACAACATTCCATGTGCCTATTTATTCAATGCAAGTGGGTTGATAATAGAAGTTATATTAAAATAGATGAATTGGGATTCATGAAAGTTGATTTTAGTAAATAAGGTTACAATAAAAAACCGTTTATAATGGCATCACAAGAAGTACATGTATTTTATGTTCCATATCCCGCAAATTGAAAGTGGTTAATTATTCTATTATCAACCAAAACCACTAAACGGATAGATGAAAATTCAACTGAGGATGACCCTTTCATTGGGATGTCAGAATCATTTTGTAGTGGTCTCAACATAGATGATGGCTTGTATGTCAGAAGAGACCATAATGAATGGATTTGGATTGTCGATAGAGGGGTCAAATAACTTCAGACTTTAAAAAGAAAAAGAGAGTTAGATAATTTGGTTACATTTTTTTTGTAATATACATCGTGTTACCTCATGTCATTATCCTTTTTATGTTGCATTTATTTAATATAAATTAAATGTTAAACCACATCAATAGATAATGATTTTTTCACATGTTGGTGCTCCCAATATTGAGGAACAACTGGTCTCTCAATCTGTTGTTGCTCACAATGGAGTGGAACAACCTTATGCACATGGTGGTGCTACCATTCTTGATGAAAAACAGGTTTCTCAACCTGCTGTAGCTCCCAGTGCAGAGCTACAATGACCATCTTGACATGTCAATGCTACCACTTCAGATTCACATTTTGACGATGTTGATTTTAGGTAAATGGTAGATAACAAAGGGCCGAAGACACAGAAAAAATTGAAGAACCATAGTTTAATGGTGTTAGCATAAATCATTAAGGAAAAACTCAAAGGTATCAAATTCGAGGTCGGATGGAATGCACATGGCCAGCATGTTAACCCCAACAAAGCCATGTTTAGTAGTTATATTAGAATCATCACTATGAAATTAATGCTGATTAATTTATATTCATGGCACCATGTTGTGTTTGGGCTTAATACACTAATGTGGGAAGAGATTATGGTAACATTATGATATCATTTCTTTATTTTACTAAGAACTAAAATAATGAAACATTGACTTACTCTTCACCATCCAATGTAGATTGCATTTATAATAGATGACTTCCACAATAAATATGTATTAATGCTTGCTGGAATGATTCACAGAGGATTTGACACAACCCTAACAAGAAATCATCTTATAGATACTTAAGGGAAAATAAACCCACACCATTCACTTATCTAAGAACACCTGATAACCTTAGAATCATGGGATGTGTTTACTGGTCATCGTGCATATGTGTCTTGTTAGGTACATTGTGTCTAGTAATAATTTGTTTGACGATATATGTATTGATCACTTTTATTGATAATTTATTATTTATGCAACAGTAAATGAGTTCTGGAAATAAGGAACGAGCAGAAAAACTAGTGTACTCCTACCGTAAATCAAGGATGGGGTACACTAATATGTCACATCAAACAACACCATAATTATGTTCCTCTATTTATATATATATTGATGACTCCAAATCTAAAGACACTTCCATCCCATTCAATGTGCTATGGAAAGAGGCACCTATAAATAAAAATAGGATGCGAATTGGTAAAAACACATAAAAAATGTGGGAAACATGTGTATGTATTACATCATAAAATTGTTTTTCTGTAAATCTCCATTACATAACAATGATCACTTATTTTTCCTATATTTTCTATTCAATATAGTCATAGTAATAATCAACGCATGTACCAGATTAACACATATTGTTAGTGTCCTTGAAGTGGCCAGAATAGAATGGTCGCCTCATAGGTGCGGGTTTTCGGGTGACACCCCAAACATATTTTGAGAAAAAACAAGAGGAGGATTGAAGTGAATTAATAAAATAGATAATAGAAATAATGTTTACCCTTAAATAATAATTCCAATGGTAGAAAAAAATAATGGAAAATTTAATTTGGGTAAAAGTGAAAAAGCAACTCAAGAACAACCACTGTGTGGAGATCCCCCCCCCCCACAAGCTATGAGTCAAGTCATTCCCCTCAAAGAGATATATTAGATGAGGTAATCAATGTTCTAATAAATGTTTCTGTGAAATTTGAATCAAATAGACACGGATACCTTTCCTGTACTGATATTCTATAGGGTGATAATGACATTGATTTATATCTAGCAACACTCATCCATCGCCTTATAATGAGGGCTAGGATGTTCAATATTCAAAATGAAATGCTACACAACAAACCACTTCCAACATGTCATGTGTGAGTTTTGATCAGTGTATCCCATGAGACGAGTGTAGAGATACCTATTCCAATTCATGAGGATGATAGTCATACTATCAAAAAATATGTTTGAACATTCATCACATGATCATCACATCTTATAATAAAACATGCCTACAAGGAGGTATTTATTTTCAATTTAATTTTCAAGGTAAAACTTTAACAATTTATGAAAAAAGGTCTAAACTGATGAATGTTATTAAAGACAGACAATGAGAATGATATTAAATAAAAATCACATCAAAACTATCGAAAGGTTCAACCGACCAATCTTAAATATCTACCAAAAGAACTATTACCCCACCGATTATATATCTGCAATTAATATCATTGAAGGTTCTTTTGGATACAAAGTTAAAAAATGGTCACAATCACATATTTGGTTATAAATAAAATATATATGAAGAGAAATATCAATACTTCATTAGTGTTGAGAGTTTATGTGAAATAATCGACTACGATTGGCTAGGCGGATCACATGTAAATGTATACATGAGGTATGTTTTCATGATTTGATTTTACAAAAGTTGATATATTCTATTAATTATGACTAAATAAATTTCATATTTTTGGATGACATATATATAAAAATCAGTTGAAGGGATTTTCCCATGAAAAAATTTGGAATCATTAGTCCTCGCATCATCTCTATAGAACAACCAAAAATAGATACCAAAAAAAGGATGAAATATTGGCAGGTTTGATCAAATAGTTTGAAGGAATTTTTTTGGATGACATACTATATTTAATACCATTGATACAAGGGTAAAACTCTACAATTTAATAATATCAAATATATTTTCATTTCATTCATTACATATTCCTTTTGTGTTTTTAGGAAACATTGGATACTCATTATGATAAATTTGGATACTCTAACGATTTATTTCCTGTATTCAGTTCAAGGATATGTTACAAACTAACCACACATGATGGCGTTTCTCAATTTTTTATACTCTACATATAATGTTTTAGAACTAAACATAAAGTTATATAATTTATATTAAATTTTAATGAAGATTCTGTTATGATAGGGCAGTGTATCAATATCTCAAAAAAAGGAATGAGGCTAGGGGCTAAGGATAAGAAAGAAGAAAAGTTCTATGACTGGATATGTATCATGGTATATATAATAATATTTCAGTATCTAAACACATATCAAAACAAATTACTTATTATCATCAATGTTTCTACAGTTTCGAAAAAAACCATTGGAATGTATTGTGGTTATTATGATTGTAAATTTATGAGAGTGATTATATTCCATTAAAAAACTAGTATCACAAAAGAGGTATTTTCTAAGATAATTTATATTTAATTTAAAGTATATGTTAATCCGTTATGTATTTATATTTTTCTAGTACTACTATGACTGTCAAAATGAATATTATTCCGAAGATTATATATGTAAGAACCCAGTTTTTTCTATAAAATACTTTGGAATATTCTTGATGTCATTCCAAAGTTGGGCGTTCAGACGGCGTGCCATTCTGAGGCCCGGTGTGCCCAAAATTAATTTTATAAAAAAATGTTAACTATTTTTATATTATGCACACGTGGTTAACTAAAGAAAATGTGATATCTCTTATATGGTTGATCGGATTGGAAATCTGAGACCACTGTTGGGTCCGGAACGTGGTGTTTACCCTAGGTGCGACATAAAATGAGTCGGCGTGGGACGTTTGTACCCCTCTCTCATTAGTGGTGTGTTAAATGGATAAATTAAATTAAATTATTCATTTCATAGCGCAATCCCGAGTAACTCCAAAACGGTTGCTCGGATGGGAAAACTGAGGGCACCGTTGAGTCCGGAGCATGCCATTTACCATAGGCTGGGTGTAAAAGTTGTGGGCGTGGGCCTGCAGTGAGAGATGTCAACCAGGGGAAAAGTGGTCATCACAAAATGTCCACTTAGTGATTTTTATCACTGGCATTCATTCTGAATAACTTCTGAACAAAGTCTCAGAATTGGAAGTCGAGACTTCCATTGAGTTTGAAATGGGGCGTTTTTCCTAGGTGTGAGATAAAATAGAAGGGCATAGAGGTTTCAGAATCCACACACGTTGGGAGAGTTTTAGTGAATTTATATAAATTCACTAAGTGTTGGAAGGGAGAACCCATTTCATCTATCTCTCTCTCTCTCTCTTCCCGCTCTCTCTCTAGATGTTCTTTGTTGTTCTTCACCGGATCGAGGAGAGATCTTCGCCGAAACCTCGGTGGTTCGAAGGTGGAGACTCACGAACACATCTCCTACAACGCACATCAAAATTGATGTAGGATTCTTGTTAAAATTTCGCACCTTCCTGAAATTCATGGAGTTTTTATCGATTTTGTTGTTTTATATTCTTAAATTTATTAGTTTGTATTGTTGGCCAAATGAACAAGGCCAATGGCCGAGCCCCGTTTTATCTGTCGTTCTTGAATGTTTTTCGCACGAATTTCAGACGTGTCAAATTCTTGATGAATCGATCTGCGAGGGGCAGCATTGTGAAGCTCTGGCCCCGACGATCCTAAAACCGGGGTCAGAAAATTTTTCCGATTACCGGAGTGGTCGGGGGGACTGGCCGAAGGTTCGGCTCCGGCGATGGAGGCGGCCGGAGGTCGATCCGGAGGCAGCGGCTATAGAGAGGTGACCGGGAGGAGCTGGGCGGAGCACAGAGGTCCGGATGGTGCGGAGCAGCGGATCCAGGAGGCACGGGAAGCTTCCTGCGGGCAGAGCACGACCGGTGTTTGCTGGGGGTGCGGCGGCGGTGCAGTGGAGCTCAGAGGGAGTAGTGGGCGCGGTGGCATTCGATGGGACTCCGACAAGCAGCATGAGGTCGGAGTGAGTGGGGAGCTCATAGCTGCGTCGGTGGCCTGGGTCTGTCATGGTCGATGGAGAAGCCGACAGATGGGCCGGCACGGGCGTCGCCTTCACGGCTGTCCCGCTCGGCGGGGCGAACCCGAGGCGGTCAGCACCTCGGGTGTGCAGAGGAGACCAGGACCCGCGCTTCACGGGTCCTGCTGTGAGGCGTGGAACGATGTCCGGCTAGTAGGCCGGTCTGTTTGAAGAAGCCAGAACCGAGGGGTTCGGTGTTTTCCGGGTGGGTCGCGGCCAGCAGGCCGCGGCGAGCTGGACCGGCCCATTCTGGGACCCTTATGTTAAAGGGGCAGTATTTTCTAAATGGCATGTCCGATTGATGCAACATCTGTGGCTGCAGGTCCGTGTTAATAAGACGGTCTTTCTGAAGTATGTTTCGGGGTTTTTGGGTCTCGCACCCGAAGAGAGGATCTTAGAAATGTTTTACTTTAATAATATAAAATGTTATTAAGGTTGCGTCAGACGTGGTTCACATGTCGGACGTCCTTTTGACACGTCGTCAAAGGAGTTGTGGCCCTGGAGATGATACGGTCCTTCCAAATTGGTTCAGAACCTTTTTGGGTTGGTTTCGTTGCTCTACGGCATGAAACCCTATGTGAGTAATTAAATAATCAATTAATTAATTAATTAATTGTTGCGTCGGGCCTAACTCCTGCTTGGGTTGTCCGATTGACGCGCCGTCAGCGGCAGCATGACCCTAGTCCTCGTGCGGAATATTTGAGGTGTTTTATAAGCGTTCGGGTTGGTGAAAAGTTGTGGGCCCCACAGGGCCTAGTTCGCACGTTTTACGGTGAACCGCCACTTTTTCACCTGACATCCATTTTAGGGTGTTTGAGTACAGGTTTCTGAGTGTTTTTCTGAGGGGATTGCAATATCGTAATTCGCCCGCCTAAATTTGGGATCGAGGTGTGGGCCCTATAGGGCCCCTTCTGAGTATAACACGGGGAATTAGAGCTTCTGCATCCGGAGTTTGTTTTAGGCGCCGTCAATAGCATTGTGACCCTAGCATCAAGGAAGAATTGACCTGGGTGGTTTTAGGTGTTGAAGCCAGAGTGGAGGCATGGTCCCCACGAGCTTCCTTAAGAGATGTGTGTAGCGTACTACGACTATTTCATCAGGCATCCATCTGAGGCGTATGAATAGTCGTTTCAGCATGTTTTTTTTGAGAGCATCGCGATGGAGCAGTTTTCCCAACGAGTATTGGAGTCGGGGTGGGGGCCCCCACATGGGCTGACTACGGTGAAGAGTATCATATTCACCAGTTTTACTTTTCAGGAGAGTAAGTAGTCTATCTATTGTGTTTTTTCATGAGTATTACAATGGTGTAATCTATTCAGGCGAGCAGAACCTCTTACATGATCTTATTAAATGTGGAAACATGAAAGGGTGCTGGTTGGAGGTTCCTTTGACGCACTCCGAACCTACGCACGGTAGTGGTACTAGTGACACCCAGTGATGGCACAATCATGTAGGGATGGCTTGAGGAGTTCCGAGTTTACCCACCATCGGGGCTGGGGAGTGAGTTGTTCATTGAATTCTTAGGGTTTACCCTCCAGTAGAGACTTGGCAGTGGGTTGCCTGTCGACTTCTTCAGGTTTACCCTCCAGCAGGGTTAGGCATTGGGTCGTCGGTCGACTTCTTCCAGGTCTACCCTCCAGTAGGGCTGGGCAGTGGGTGTCTTTTTGACTTCTTCCAGGTCTACCGTCTCGAAGGTACTGGGTAGTGGGTCACCTGTAGACTTCATCTAGGACTACCCTCTAGCAGGGTTGGGTAGTGGGTCGCATGTCGACTTCTTCCATGTCTACCCTCCAATAGGGACTTGTCAGTGGGTCGCCTGTAGACTTCTTCCTGGTATACCCTCTGGCATAGACTGGGCAGTGGGCCGTATGTCGACTTATTCCAGGTCTACCCTACAGTAGGGCTAGGCAGTGGGTTTCCAGTAAACTCTTTAGAGACTACTATCCATCAGATACTGGGCAGTGGGTCATCCGAAGACCTCTTTGGGTTTACCCTCCAGCATAGACTGGGTAGTGGATTACCCAACAACCTCTTAGGGTTTACCCTCCTATAGAGACTGGGAAGTGGATTACCTGATGACTCCTTTCAAACTCATCCCTTCTTATGAGTCTAGTCGGTGACTTCTGACCGTGACTACCAGAGCGAGACCCATGGTTGTACGGGTCTGCGATGTGAAAGCTTTGACTTTGAGGACCTCTCGGCTGTGTGACATCGACGAGGTGTGGTTTGACTTTCCCTTAAACTCTCAAGTACGAGGGGTGATTTCCCCACCAAGACGCGTCCTTGAGATGCGACCTAAAATCGTGCGGGTGAGGTAGTGCCACCCAAAGAGGATAGTGTCAAGGTGCGGTGATTTGATCCCCTTGACTTGTAGTTCTGGGCAGAAGGGTAGGATGCTGGGCATCGATGGTTTTTACTTCTGAGACTGTTGGCTACTCACTTTCTTGCGCTAAGCTAGGGGAAAAAGATCCCCTTTTTATCTATTTTGTGTTTGTTGATAGAGCATATATATATGTATATCTTGTTCCAATACCCACTTCTTGGGTTTTGGTTACTCTCCTTCCCGGAGAGGCGAAGACGCCCGGGGTATGCCACGTGCTTTCCATGTATAGCATCTCGTGGTTGGATGAGTCTACTCTCCAGCTATAGGTAGCGAAGGCTTGACAGGAATGTCATCTTCTCACCATTTCTAACTCCTTGTGTTAAGACGAGTCTACTTCCTTCCTCTTGTTGGGTTTTGTTTTGCTCTTTACTGTACTCTCGGTTGTACCCCTTTACATTTCCCTGTTCGATCTACTGCTCACCTCTTCAGTACCTCCTTTTTTGCTCCCTCAAGACTTTGGGGAATCCTACTGAGTATTTTTATACTCATCCCTACTTGGGAATTTCCCACACTTGGTGTGCCCTTTCAGACGACGGACAGGTTGATAGTGACTTCAGTGGTGCTTAGGAGTTTGGGAGCTTGTACCGTGTGAGGTGGTCGTATTCAGGTTGTAGGTGTGGGACTCTCTCAGCTATTTACTTTTGTTTAACTATTGTTGGATTTTTTCACATTTCTAGTTGGGCGCATGTTTTTCCTTTTTTCTTTCCAGTTTACCTTCAGCATTTACTTTGTACAATTTAGAGGTCGATGCACTTTTGTGGTTGCATATAGTATTTGGTACTTTACTTTTCTTTTTACTCTTCATTATTGCATTGAGTGGGATGAGTGTGTGTATACAGGTACTTAGGAAAAGTCTCCCAAAGTTTTTTAGCTTTCAGAGCTTGTCTCCAGCCCCTGTCCTATAGAGGTGGGCTTGGGGTAGTTGCGGCTTGAGCCCAAGTAGGGTTAGGTCATGACAATGTGGTATCAGAGGTGGTTCGTTCCTTGGTATGTTGTTCGGATGTCCCTAAAAATGGAATTGGTTGGGATTTAGGGCAATGGTGTCAACATGTATCTAGATTAGCTCTTAGGCTAGGGAGTCCACTGATGGTGCGATAGCCGACATATCCATTCATCAAGACCCTACTAACCCGCTTGCCGACTCGGCATGCTGAGATACTCATTCCAGGGAATTGGTTTGTGCATAACATAGGATTGAGTCTTAACTGTCCTTCTTGAGTCAGCTCCCCATTGTTGTTACTGTTATATACATATATCTTCATCTGACTGCATCACTCCTTGATAATATTCATGTTGTCTCGGCGAAGATAGCTAGCCAGGATACCAGCTTTGGTTTGTGACGATGACCCTATGAGCGACGAGGCCTCAATCAAGAACCCATCATGCGAGTCCCTTTCTCCGGGTGGGCCGGAAGCAACACCCCCACCTGGTGAGAAACCGAAATCTCCAGTAGAGAAGATGGAGTTTGAGCTCAGGTTGAGCATGCTATGTGAGTTCTAGAAATAGAGACTGTTTAGGTTCCGTGGTGAGCCAAACCCTTAGGTAGCAGTGGTTTGGTAGGAATCAGTGGTTCGCCTTTTCAGGCTTGTGCAGATGCCAACAGATCTTATGGTGGCTTTGGCCGCCACACATTTTCATTGAGCTGCTGGGCGTTGGTGGAGTTTGGTGACTCAGTGACTTGATGAGTCGTCACATTGATGGGGAAACATTCAGCTGTTTTTTCTTGAGGAGTTCTACCCCTCCTTCTTATGCTCCGCTCATATCTAGGAGCTCATGCAGATTCAGCAGGGAGGGATGACAGTGACTGATTATGTGACTAGTTTCACAAACTGTGCACGTCTTTACCCTGACTTAGTCCATGACGGAATCTTCTAAGCATGGAAGTTCAAGAAGGGTATCCACAGAGAGATTCGTGTTGTCATAGTACCCTTGGGAATTTCCACTTATGTCGGGGGGATAAAGGAGGTGCTGGTGACAGAGAGCATTCTGTCGCGTTCTACAGTTGGTGGTGGCAGTAGGCATGAGAGAGGTGAGATGTCTGCCGCAGCTAGCGGGCGTCGGCTGGCAGAACCTCAACGCAGGTGGCTTTCCGATAACCAGACTCAGGGGCGTGGTAGTACACCACAGTGGTACCAGAGGGAACTAGTGTATCCCGGAGAGAGTCGGTGTTATTCTTGCGATGAGCGAGGCCACTTGGCATGAGACTACCTGACCGGGTATGCCATGAACTTCGGCCCGGCAGCAGACGCACCACCACGGCAGAGGCAGCGCTATGATCGGAGTAGTGCCCAAAGAGGTGGTGCTTGCAGAGGAGTGGGAGGAGCTGGAAATGGAGGATGACCTTACGAGGTCTTCCCATCACCACTAGGTTGTCCACGTTATGATCCGGGAGCTGACAGTTGGGACCATGGATATCTGCGAGCTTTGGATGGTTACGATCCTGTAGAGCATGAAGTGATAATAGGTATTCTTTACAACTCTTATACTTTTTTCAAGTATAATTGTTAGACTGTATGTGAGAAATTATTTTCTCCCTAGCCCTTGTTTGAAGAGTTACCAGGGTGACGTGATGCATTAGTGTAACCCTGCGTCAGTAGAGTAGAATATGTGGAACCTTTTTTTAGTCGATGGAATCGACTCTTCCTCTTTCCGAGCATGTAAGAGGTTCTTGGTCAAGGGACATCGACTATGAAAACATGCGTAACCAGATATCCTTAGGTGTTTCACCGTATGGATATTCTGAAAGAGGGAATCATCAGGCTTTGTCCTAGGTCCAAATGGTGATTCTAGTCACGACGTGCGACGTAGAGGATTGACCAGGGAGGTGAGATACCCCTGAGATCCTTTGGGTCATTTGAGACCATGAAAATGGATGGAGAGCTTCCCTACCGCCTTACCCTAAACCTGATGTCTGGAGTGTGTGTACTACTTCTCCCAAGTGACTCACCTGAGAAGAAGTGTGTGTGCACTTATGCACGTCATCGGCTAGGGAAAACCCTATGTGAATGGACCAAATTCTTTTGTCCCTGCGTGGTGACGCAGAACTATGCAAGAGTTCTTCTGGGTATAGGATAGCCAGGTGTGGGATTATTACCCTGAGTTGTTTCCCTAGTTTTGCTTTTCGGGGATGAAAATCTTGAAGGATGGAATGATGTAAGAACCTAGTTTTTTCTATAAAAGACATTGGAATATTTTTAATGTTATTCCAAAGCAGGGCGTTCAGATAGAATGCCATTTTGAGGCCCGGTGTGCCCGTAATTAATTTTATAAAAAAAATATTTTGTGTTTTTATATTACGCATGCGTGGTTAACTAAAGAAAATGTGATCTCTCTTAGAAGGTTTATCGGATTGGAAATTTGAGACCATGGTTGGGTGCAGAACACGGTGTTTACCCTAGTCATGACATAAAATGACTCAGCGCGTGTAGATACCCCGACTTCCGAAACCGAGGAGTCGGTGCCTACTAAACATGATGTGTTGATTTTAAAAAAAATGCACTGATAAACTACACACCATGTCCCATACAGAGGATCGTGTGCAGTTCGGGTTCTGGGAAATCGAAAAATTCTGAAACGATTCATCTTTTAAAAGGTGATACTTAAAAATTTAAATCAAAACGTATGGTGATCATTAAAATACACAGTAAGGGGGTTTAAAATAAAAACATTGTAGCTTTTGAAAACATTGTTTTAAAAATTATCCGTAGAACATTCTCTAAATGAAAATTGTAACACAAAACATCAAATTCTCAATCAAGGTTTTCAAGAAGTACATGAAATAATTATGTCATTTCTCAAAGGAGTAATAATGGTTATCATAAAAAAGTATGACACATGATTTACTTAAGCATAAAATTAAACAGTTACGAATAATGCATAATCAGAGTTGCGCATAAAGGAAACCACATAAATTTTCATATGCTTGTTACTATTTTACTAAGTGATAAATACTCATCATGCTCCAACTTATACCAGTGAAATATTAACCTGATGAAAGCATAAGGGAAATGGTCATGAAAGAATAGGTATATTATCTTGAAAAAACTTGTTACATAACTTGAATATGTGCCTACACCATTTAACTTAGACAATAATTTCCGTTTCACCAAGATCCATCCCCAATTTGTCATTAAAAAACATTACCAAGGTAAACTCCAAGGTGTAGTTAAAATTGTATTCGTTAATGATTACATCATTACCCAATGCATTGGAGCGCTATCAGGGCGCACCCTTAAAATTTTAATCTCTAGTGGATACATCATTACCCAACGCATTGAAGCGCTATCAGGGGGCACCAATAATTTTTTCATTGTTATCATTGAGCCACATCATTAATACTTTGCTTAAACAGTTTTTATATTCAAGATGTCCCATACCACCTTGAATAACTCATTCATTTTCATATTACCCAAGGTGTCCCATACCACTTTGGGTAATCTAATTTCATAGTTCATTTAGTGATATGTCATAAGTATGCATTATGTTCATTAATAATTAAATAAATTACCGAGTCACCACACATATTTCTAATACATGATATGATAGTTAATATTGAAAAATATGTTAATAACTAATCAATGGCACACATGGTTTAGTAAAAAATTCTTTTCACATAAGATAATTACTAATCCATAAAAAAGGAATGATATAATAAATAACGAATCATTAAAATTATTATTCCTTGGAAATGGAATGCTTAGAGGAAACACTTTACACTAGTTATGGTTATAAATAGGCCCATGAATAAAAAAAAATTATCCATAACTTGATTAATTAGTAACAATCCCAAAAGTAGGATCGTCGTGTAATAGTTCAATAAATGAACACATTATGACGACCTGGTCCAATTAATCCTAAATCCATTAATACATATTAATCAATCCAAAATATACACTTTAACATGAAATACGTCGTGGGAAATTTCAAACAAACTCCTTTAATAAAACATGCTCATTTGAGTGTACATATATACAAAATACATGTTGGTTTAGAAAACAGCAAAATTATTAAAATCACACATGTGGGGATTTGGAAATTATACTTATAAATATATTTACACATCACCAAATATACACCAAGAATGTATATATGGGTTTTATTACACTAAATTAACAAGACCATTAAAATTTCTTGAGTTCTGAAAAACTCAAATTACTTATGTTTTATTTAGTCGAAATCAAAACATTATGAGGGTTAAATCCTCATGATACTATAAATACAAAAATATATAACAACTTTGGTTTTAAACAAGAACACAATTGCACCTAAGCCAATGGCCTGGTTTTCATCCACAATATCATTTAAGGATAGGTATTCATTCCCCAAAATCATAACAGTCTTGTTTTGAGAAAAACATGTACATGTATACATACATAGTTATTTACATATATATGGTTTTCATAATTAATATATGTTAAGTGTCGGTTAAAAATATAACCTCTATAAACACATATTATCTAGTATAAGCTACCAAAATAATCTTGGATACCCTAATCCGATTGGGTTTGAGCTATGAATATGTATATAAGTATATACAAAACTGTATACACAATATAAATATAAGTTTTGGGTTTTTTGTAAAACTGAATCGTTAAAAAAAATAAAAAGTTTGATTACAAATGTATCCCTTTTGATAATAATATTGCAAACCCCTTTAAAGCGTTACAGACCGAGGGGGGATGTATAGTGTATATGTACATACATAAATTATATAAAATCCGGGCGTATAAAAAGTAGGTTTTCTCCAAATGAAGACAGGTATGTAAGCACCCTTACATTGCTTGAGGAGGAAGCTCGGACTGGAGGTACATCGCTAGATTGTTCGGAGTTAGAGGGAGAGAAGGATAAGGAGGAACCGCCCTCAGTTTCATGATGCATGAGGCGTTTAAGTATGGATTTGGTGTAAAAAGAGTGACTCGACCCAAGTGTAGGCCGGTGTGGGGAAGATGAGATAACAATGACCTATGAAGGGGGAGTTTGGGGGTCAAGAGGAGCAGTACAGATGGAGAAGACGTGGTGTCCTCGTGTGCAGGCCTACTGGCATGGGACCCCGGTGCGAGGTAGAAGACACTGAAGAGGTCAATGCGGAATGGAACGGATGGCCTGGATCAAAAATGGAGAGATCGTACGGTTGGATGAGGCATGGGAATTGGGCTGATTGATTTAAAAGAAACCTACGGTCGGGATTAGATCTTGTGAGAGATTGGATGGTCATGGGAGGAACAGACGTGGAGATCGCGCGTCAAAGGAACGGACGAATGAGATCGAAGATGGATTCGATCGGACAGTTCTGATTGAACAGAACGCGTCCCACATCGAAAAGAAACGCGGTTGAGGTGAGGTTTATTACTCAAAGCATGCTGGAAATGGAGAAATAACACAAGCACACACACACAGGGGCCTTATACATGTTCCCCATGCTGACCATGGCCCAACCCTACGCAGTGCGCGCCGTGGGCCTTACACACAGGCCTGCGTGCAACTGGATTATTCTATGCTCGGCTCGGACCTGGTTGGCACTCTCTATACATTCTTGGGACCCCGATGGTCGGTACCTCGGGTCCCTAGGGACTCAGTCTCGGCCTTTAGGGATTTTCCCTAAGGGATTCCCTCGGCTTGGCCGGGTCCCAACCTAATATTTTATTAAAAATTAGTTAGATTTACTAAATAAATAGTATAAGTATACTTAGTTCAAAATATTGTGTAATATAAATATTTTTAAAAATTGAGTTAATATACAATAAAATAATAGTTCTGAACTTAAAATCTATAAACCTTTTCTAGCTTATATAAAATACATTACGTCTTGATATAAATCTTTTAAAAGATATACCTCTAATATTTCACATACAAATCCATTATAAATATTAGGATCCTTAAAATACAACACTATATGTTTCATAAAATTCTTTTTTTTAAAGACCACTAGTTTCCCCAATTACAAAATAAATAATTTTAGATATCAAATGATATAATTATTACAGATACCCTTTAAACATATTTTTCATAAAAGGAATACTAAGTTTTCAACCATATATGAATCCATCAGGATTTTGTAAAAAAAATGTTTATTTCCAAGAATACTCTTTTTATTATAAAACTATGATTCTTTTGTGAAAAATATTTTAGAAATATTATAATATTTGAAATATCATAAAATTATAAGAGCATAAAAATCATGTTTTCATATAAAGATAAACTTTATCAACGGCAACCCAAAGGTTGTTTTGAAAACACAACAATTATATATTTAGCGGTCATAACTTAAAAGACCATTATAAAAACAGGGGTGTAGGGTGTTTCTGAAAATCAAAACACTTGAACCAGGAAGGATGGATCTCCTCATACCTTTGGTGCTGAGTATTTGTGCGGTAGTTCTGGTTATCATGTTTTTCACTCTGCCGGACCCAGAAGATGTTTATTATAAAATTACAGGAGTTGTGGTTTTTAGTAGCCTTCTCATGGATATGTTAGGTCTTGTGCATGGTATTTTCAATTAGCTGGGTACTTTTCGAAATGTAACATTTTAATATATATCATTTTACCTTATTCTACATGTTTTTCATCTATTTAGTTTCAAATTATTTATTAGCACAAAAAAACGAACCATGTAAAACAAGAGGCATCATTATAAAGCATAACATTGTTCATTTGGACCAGTCCATAAAACATGGGGCGTCACAGTGCAGGACGTTCAGAGCCTTCTCTCGTTAACGGTGTGTTAAATGGATAAATTAAATTAAATTATTAATTTATTAGCTCAAATCCGAGTAACTCTAAAACAGTTTCTCGGATGGGAAAACTGACAGCACTGTTGATTCTGGAGCGTGCCGTTTACACTAGGCGAGGTGAAAAAGTTACGGGCATGGGCCTACTGTGAGAGATTTCACCCAGGGGAAAAGTGGTCCTTTCAAAATTTCCACTTAGACATTTTTATCACTAGCATTATTTCTGAATAAATTTTTAACAAAGTCTCGGAATTGGAGGCCGAGACATCCGTTGAGTTCAAAATGGCGCATTTTTCCTAGGAGTGAGATAAAATAGGCGAGCGCAGAGGTTTCAGAATCTGCGCTTGTTGGGAGAGTTTTAGTGAATTCTTATAAATTCACTAAGTGCTGGAAGGGAGAAAACATTTATTCTCCCCCCCTCTCTAGCTGTTCTTCACCGTTCTTCTCCGGTTGAGGAGCGATCTTCGCCAAAACCTCGACGGTTCGAAGGTGGAGCCTCATGGATGCGTCGCCTAGGACGCGCATCGAAATAGAGGTAGGATTCTTGTTAAAATTTCTGACATTTGTGAAATTCATGGATTTTTTGTCAATTATATCGTTTGAAATTATTAAATTTTTGAGTTGGGAGCGTTGTCCGAACAAACACGGCCAACGCCCGAGCCCCGTTTTATCTATTGTTCTTGAGCGTTCTTTGCCGGAATTTCAGACATGTCAAATTCTTGATGAATTGACGATCAAGGGGAGTTGTTGTGAAGCTTCTAACCCGAGGATCTCGAAACCGTGGTCAGATAATTTTTTCGACCACCGGAGTGGTCGAGGTGACCGGCCGATGGTTTGGCTCTGGCGAGGGCGGCGGCCGGAGGTTGAGCCGGAGGCGGCAGCTACAACGAGGTAACTGAGAGCATCTAGGCTGAGCACGGAGGTCCGGTAAGTGTAGATCGGTGGAGCCAGGAGGTGCATGGGGATTTGTGCTGGCAGAGTGTGGCCGGTGTGCGTCGGGGGTGCGGCGGCGGTGCAATGGAGGTCAGACGGAGCAGTGGGCACAACAGTGTTCGGCGGGACTCCGAAAGGCTGAACGTGGTCATTGCGAGCGGGGGTCTCGGAGTGGCATTGGTGGACTAGGTTTGTCACGCTCGAAGGAGAAGCTGACGGAGGGGCCGACCCGGGTGATTCTTTCACGGATGTCGCGGTCGGCTGGGCAAAATCGACGCGGTCAACGCCTCAAGTGTGCTGAGGAGACCCCGACCCGTGCTTCGTGGGTCCTGCTGCGTGGCATGGAACGAAGACTGGACAACAGGCCGGTCTATTTGAAGAAGCCGGATCCAAGGGGTCCGGTGGTTTCCAGGTGGGCCGCGACGAGCTGGACCAGGCCGGCCTCTCTAGACCGGCCCATTCTGGGCCCCTTGTGTTCAAGGGGCCGTATTTACTAAATGGCGAGTCTGATTGACGTGCTATATGTGTCTGCTGGTCCGTATTAACAAGACAGACTTTTTGAAGTATGTTTCAGGGGTTTTGGGTCATGCACACAAATACGGGAGCTCCGAAACGTTTTACGTTAATAATATTAATTGTTATTAAAGTTGCATCAGACGTGGTTCATGAGCCGGACGTCCGTTTGACGCACCGTCAGATGAGTTGTGGCCCTGGAGCTGAGACGATCCTTCAAAATAGGTTTGGAACCTTTACGAGTTGGTCTTGTTGCTCAACGGAACGAAATTCAATGTGAGTAATTAATTAAACAATTAATTAATTAGTTAATTGTTGCGTCGAACCGAACTCCTGCTTGGGATGCACGATTGGTGCGCCGTCAGCAGCAGCGTGACCCCAGTCCTCATTCGGAATTGATGAGGTTTGTTTCAAAGAGTTCGGGTAGGAGACAAGGTGTGGGACCCACAAGGCATAATTCGAACGTTTTATAGTGAAACACCACTTTTTCACGCGACATCTGTTTAGGGTGTTTGAGTACTCATTTCTGAGTGTTTTTCCAAGGGGATTGCAATGGCGCAATCTTCCCACCTAAATTTGAGCTCGAGGTGTTGGCCCCATAGGGCCCCGTTTGAGTATAACATGGGGAGTTGCAATTTCTGCATCTGGAGTCCGTTTTAGGTGACGACAACGGCATTGTGACCATAGCATCAAGGAGAAATTGACAGGGGTGGTGTCAGTCGTTGAAGCTGAAGATGAGGCATAGGCCCCACAAGCCGTCTCTAGAGATGTGTGTAGCTTAATGCGACTTTTTCATCAAGTGTCCATCTGGGGCATATGCATATTCGTTTCAGCGTGTTTTTCCGAGAGCATCACAATTCCTCAATTCACCCAATGAGTATCGGAGTTGGGGTGGGGCCCCACATGGGGTGGCTATCTTGAATAGTACCATATTCACCTGTTTTCCATTTCAGGGGAGTAAATAGTCTATCTCGCGTGTTTTTCCACGAGGATTACAATGCTATAATCTTTTCAAGCGAGCGGTGCCTCTTATGTGATCTTATTAAATGTGGAATCATAAAAGGGCATTGGTCAGAGGTTACTTTGACACACTCCGAACCTACGCACGGTAGCGGTACTAGTGACACCCAGTGATGTCACGAGCGCCGAACCCCTATTAGGTGATTTGTTCTGGAGTTGGGTGGTTGCGCGATACCCCCTCCGTGTTCTATTGTCCAGTGTTGTACCATGCAGTAGGCATGGCCCTAGAAGTTCCGGGTTTACCCTCCAGCGGGGCTATGTAGGGGGTTTCTCATTGAATTCTTAGGGTTTACCCTCTAACAGAGACTGGGCAGTCGGTTGTGTGTCGACTTCTTCCGGTTTACCCTCCAACAGTGTTGGGAAGTGGGTCGCCAGTTGAATTCATCCAAATCTACCCTCCAGTAGGGGCTGGGAAGTGGGTCATCTATCAGATTCTTCTAATTATACCCTCTAGAAGAGACTGGTCAGTGGATTGTCTGTCGACTTATTCCAGGTCTACCCTCCAGCAGGGACTCGGCAGTGGGTCTCCTGTCGACTTCTTACAGGTCTACCCTCAAGCAGAGACTGGGCAGTGGGTCGCATGTCGACTTATTTCAGGTCTAACCTCCAGCAAGGCTGGGAAGTGGGTCACATGTCGACTCTTTAGGGTCCACTGTCTAGCAGAGACTGGGCAGTGGGTCACTTGATGACCTCTTAGGGTCTACCCTCCAGTAGAGACTGGGCAGTCGGTTACCCAACGACCTCTTATGGTTTACACTCCAGCAAAGATTTGGATGTGGGTTAGCTGATGAATCCTTTCAAACTCAGCCCTTCTTATGAGGCTAGTCAGTGACTTTTCTCTATGACTACCGGAGCAGGAACCTTGGTTGTACAGGTCAACGATGTGACAGCTTTGACATTGTGGACCTCTCGGCTGTGTGACAGAGATGAGGTGTGGTTTGATTTTCCCCTGAACTCTCAATTATGAGGGGTACTTTACCCATCAGGACGTGTCCTTGAGACGTGACCTAAAACCGTGCGGGCGAGACAGTGCCGCCCAAAGCAGATAGTATCAAGCTGTGGTGATTTGAGTCCATTGACTTGTAGTTTGGGGCAGACTGGTAGGATGTTGGGCATCAATGGTGTTTACTTCTGAGACTGTTTGCTACTCACATTCTTGGGTTGAGATATGGGACGAATATTCCCTTACAATCTGTTTTGAGTTTTTGACATCGCATATATATATGTATACCTTGTTCCAGTACCGACATCTTGGGTTTTGGTTACTCTCCTTCTAGGAGAGGCAAAGACGTGCGAGGTATGCCACATGCTTTCTGTGTGTAGATTTTTGTGGTTGGACGAGTCTATTCTCCTGCTATAGGTAGCGACGGCTTGATGGGAAGTTCATCTTCTCACCATTTTTTTCTCCTTGTATTAGTACGAGTCTACGTCCTTCTTCTTGTTGGGTGGAGCTTTACTCTTTACTGCACACTCGGTTGTACCCCTTTACTTTTCCCTGTTCGATCTACTGCTCACCTCTTCAGTACCTCCTTTATTGATCCCTCAAGCCTTCAGGGAATCCTACTGAGTATTTTTAGACTCACCCCTGCTTGGGCTTTTCCCGCACTTGGTGTGCCCTTGTAGACGACGTATAGGTTGGTCATGAGTTCGTTGTCGCTTAGGATTTCGGGAGCTTGGACCATGTGTGGTGGTCGTAGTCGGGTTCCAGGTGTGGGACTCTCTCGGCTGTTTACTTTTGTTTACTTGTTGTTGGGTTATGGCACTTTTTTTGTTGGGCACGTGTTTTCCCCTTTTTCTTTTCAGTTTACCTTCCGCATTTACTTTCTACTATTTAGATGTCGATGCACTTTTGTGATTTCTTATAGCAGTCAGTACTTTACTTTTCTTTTTACTTAGCACTATTTCACTGACTAGGTTGTGGTTGTGTGTACACATACATAGGAAAAGGCCTCCCTAATTTATTTAGCTTTTAGCGCTTGTCGCCAGCCCCTGGCCTATGGAGGCGGGCTTGGGGTAGTTTCGGCTCGAGCCCGGGTAGGGTCGGGTCATGAACAAGTGGTATCGAAGGTGGTTCAGTCCTTTGGACGTTGTTCGAACATCTCTAAAAATGAATTGGCTAGGATTAATGAAAACGGTGTCAACATGTTTCGATGTAGGTTCTCAGGCCAGAGAGTCCAGTGATGGTGCGGCGGCCAACGTATCCATTCACCAAGACCCTGATAACCAACTTGTCTACTCGGCATGATGAGACACTCATTGCAGGGAATTGGTTTTTGTGTCACATAGGATTGAGTCTTGACTGTCCTTCTTGAGTCATATCCCCATTGTTGTTACTATTATATACATATATTCTCATCTGACCGCGACACTCCTTGACAATATTCAGTATGTCTTCATGAAGATAGTCATCTTGGATACTAGCTCTAGTTCATGACGACGACCATGTGAGCGACGAGGCCTCAGTCAAGAATCCATCATGCGAGTCCCTTTCTCCGGGTGGTCCAGTGGCAGCACCCCCACATAGTGAGAAACCGATAGCTCCAGTAGAGCAGACGTAGCTTGAGCACATGGTGATCGTGCTCCGTTAGTTCCAGTGACAGAGACCTCTGTGGTTCAGTGGTGTGACAAACCCTCAGGCAGTAGAGGTTTGGCTGGAAGTAGTGGTTCGCCTTTTCAGGCTTGTGCAGACGCCAACAGATCTTATGGTGTCTTTGGCCTCCAGTATTTTCCATGGAGTAGCTAGGCGTTTGTGGAGTCTGGAGACTCAGTTACTTTATGAGTCGTCACTTTCATGGGAAAACATTCAACTGATGTTTCGTGAGGAGTTTTACACCTCTTTCATACACTCTTCACAGATCCAGGATCTCCTACAATTTCATTAGGGAGGGATGATGGTGACTGAGGATGAGACTAGCTTTGCAGACTATGCACGTCTTTCCCGGACATAGACCATGGCGGAAACATCCGAGCAAGGAAGTTTGAGCAGGGTCTCCACAGAGAGATTCGTTCTATCATAGTACCCTTTGGAAGTTTCACTTATGTCGAGGGATAGAGGAAGAACTGGTGACAGAGAGCTTCCTGTCGCGTTCAACAGTTAGTGGTGGCTGCATGCTCGATAGAGCCGAGACGTCTGCCGCAGCTAGCGGGCATCGGCTGACAGAACCACGACAAATGTGGTTTTCCGATAACCAGACTCAAGGGTGTGGGCGTACACCATAGTGTCACTAGAGGGCACCAGTGCATCCTGGAGAGATTCGGTGTTATGATTGTGACGAGTGAGGCCACTTGGCACGAGACTGCCCGGCCGGGTATGCTGAGAACTTCGAGCAGGCAGTAGGCACACCACCACAGCAGAGGCAGCGCAGTGATTGATGTAGTTTCCAAATAGGTGGTTCTTGAAAAGGATCAAGATGATTTAGAAGTGTAGGAAGACCTTACAAGGTCTTCCCATCACCACCAGGCGGTCCACGTTAGGCTCCGGGAGCTGGCAGTTGGGACCACGGACAACCAAGAGATTTGGATGTCTACGATCTTGCAGAGCATGAGGTGATAAGAGGTAGGCTCTACAACTCTTCAACTTTATACAAGTAGAATTTTTAGACTCTGTTTGAGAAATTATTTTCTCCCTACTCTTTTTTTGAGGTGTTACCAGGGTGACGTGGGGGATCAGTGTAACCATGTGTCCATAGAGTAGAAGACGCGAAACCTTCTCTTTAGTCAATGGTACTGACTCCTTCGCTTTCCAAGCATGTAAGAGGGTCTTGGTAGAGGGACATCTACTATGAAACCTTGCGTGGCCAGATATCCATAGGTGTTTCCCCATATGGATATTCTGAAGGAGGGAATCCTCGGACTTTGTCCCATGTCCAAACAGTGATTCCAGTCATGACATGAGACGTAGTGGTTCGACCGGGTAGGTGAGCTACCCCCGATATCCTTCGGGTCATTTGAGACTGTGTGAAGGGGTGGCGAGGTTCCCTACCACCTTGTCCTAAACCTGAAGTCTGGAGTGGGTGTACGATGTCTCCCACGTGACTCGCCAAAGAATAAGTGTGTGTCAGCTTATGCAAGTCATCGGCGAGGGAAGACCCCACGTGAATGGACCAAATTCTTTGGTCCTTGCATGGTGATGCATAACTTTTCAAGAGTTATTATGGGTACAGAAGAGACAGGTGTGAGCTTAGTACCCTGAGTTTTTTCCCTAGTTTTTCTTTTCGGCGAAGAAAATCATGATGGAGGTAATGATGTAATAACCCAATTCTTGCTATAAAATACTTTGGAATATTCTTGATGTTATTCCAAAGCAGGCTGCTCGGACGGCGGTCCATTCCAATTCCCACTATTCCTGGAATTAATTTTATAAAAAAATGTTATGTGCTTTTATATTATGCACACGTGGTTGACTAAAAAAATGTGATATCTCTTATAAGGTTGATCGGATCAGAAATCTGAGACCACAGTTGGGTCTGTAATGCGGTGTTTACCCTATGCATGACATAAAATGAGTTAGCACAGGACTTTCGGACCCCTCGCTCATGAGAGGTGTGTTAAATGGATAAATGAAATTAAATTATTCATTTAATAGCTCAAAACCATGTAACTCCTAAATGGTTCCTCAGATGGGAAATCTGAGGGCACCGTTGAGTCCGAAGCGTGTCGTTTACCCTAGGAAGGGTGTAAAAGTTGTGGTTGCGGACCTTCTGTGAGAGATGACACTCAGGGGAGAAGTGGTCATTTTGAAATGCCCACTTAGTGATTTTTATTAGTGGAATTTTTTCTGAATAACTTTCAAACAAAGTCTCGAAATTGGAAACCAAGACTTCTGTTGAGTTCGAAATGGGGCATTTTTCTAAGGAGTGAGATAAAATAGGCGGGCGTGGAGGTTTCAGAATCCATGCTCGTTGGGAGAGTTTTAGTGAATTCCTATAAATTCACTATGTCTTGGAAGGGAGAACCCATTTATTCTCTCTCTCTCTCTCTCTCTCTTCCCCTCTCTCTCTCTCTAGCCATTTTACGCCATTCTTCACCGTATGGAGGAGAAATCTCCAGTGAAACCTCGACGGTTTGAAGGTGGAGCCTCACAGACACATCTCCTACGATGCACATCTAAATTGAGGTAGGATTCTTGTTAAAATTTTTCACCTTTGTGAAATTCTTGGAGTTTTTGTTGATTCTGTCATTTTAAATTCATAAATTTTTGAGTTTGGAGCGTTGGCCGAACGAACAATGCCAACACCCAAGCCCAGTTATATCTGTCGTTCTTGAGTCTTCTTCGCCTGAATTTCAGACACATCAAATTTTCAACAAATCAACAAGAGAGGGGCAGCTTTGTGAAACTCTGGCCCCTAGGATCCCAAAACCAGGGTCGGATAATTTTACCGACCAACGGAGTGGTCGGGGGGACCGGACGAAGGTTCTGCTCCAGCGAGGGCGGCATCCGGAGGTCGAGCCGGAGGCGGCGGCTGCTGCGAGGTGACCGAGAGGAGCGAGTCGGAGCACAGAGGGATGGTAGGTGCGGAGCGGTGGAGCCAGGCGGTGCAGGTGGCTTCGTGCGAGCATAACATGGACGATGTGCGCTGGGGGTGCAGCGGCGTTGTAGTGGAGCTCGAAGGGAGCAGTGGGCGTGGCAGCGTTCGGCGGGACTTTGGCAGGCGACACGATGTTAGAGAGATCGGGGATCTCAGAGAAGCGTCGACGGCCTGGGATCGTCTCGGTCGAAGGAGAAGCTGGCGGAGGGGCCGACATGGGTGATGCCTTCACGGCTGTCGCGGTCGGCGGGGCGAACAGGAGGCGATCAAAGCCTCGGATGTGCAGAGGAGACCAGGACCCACGCTTCGCGGGTCCTGTTGTGCAGCATGGAATGAAGACCGGCCAATAGGCCATTCTGTTTGAAGAAGCCGGACCTGAGGGGTCCAGCGGTTTCTTGGTGGGCCGCCGCCAGTGGGCCAAGGCGAGCTGGACAGGCCCATTCTGGGCCCCTTCTGTTCAAGGGGTCGTAGTTTCTAAACGGCACGTCAGATTGACGCGCCGTCTATGGATGCAGGTCCGTATTAACAAGATGGAATTTTTGAAGTATGTTTCGGGGTTTTTGGGTCCTAAACCCGAATACGGGAGTTCCGAAACGTTTTACTTTAATAATAGTAATTGTTATTAAAGTTGAGTCACACGTGGTTCATGTGTCGGACGTCCGTTTGACGCATCGTCAAAGGCACTGTGGCCATGGAGATAAGGCGGTCCATCCAAATTGGTCTGTAACCTTTGCAGGTTGGTTTCATTGTTCGACAGCATGGAACACAATATGAGTAATTAATTAAACAATTAATTAATTAATTAATTGTTACGTCAGACCTAACTCCTGTTTGGGATGTCCAATTGATGCGCTGTCAGTGGTAGAATGACCCCAGTCCTCGTGCGGACTTTTTGAGGTGCTTTCTGAAGCATTCGGGATGGAGACAATGTGCAGGCCCTACAGGGCCTAGTTTGCACGTTTTACGGTGAAACACCACTTTTTAACCCGTCATCCGTTTATAGTGTTTGAGTACTCATTTCTGAGTGTTTTTCCGAGGGGATTGCAATGGAGAAATCTTCCCACCTAAATTCGGGCTCGAGATGTGGGCCCCATAGGGCCCCCTTTTGAGTATAACACAGGGAGTTGCAGCTTCTGCATCCGGAGTCCGTTTTAGGTGCTGTCAATGGCATTGTGACCCTGGAATCAAGGAGAAATTGACTGGGGGTGGTTTCAGGCATTGATGATGGAGTTGAGGTGTGAGCCCTATGAGCTGTCTTTAGAGCTGTGTGTAGCGTATTGCGACTTTTTCATCAGGCGTCTGTCTGGGGTATATGAATAGTCGTTTCAGTGTTCTTTTTCAAGAGCATCGCGATGGTGTAGTTTTCTAGACGAGTATCGGAGTCAGGGCGGGGGTCCCACACAAGATGGATATGGTTAATAGTACCATATTCACTGGTTTCCTGTTTCGGGAGAGTAAGTAGTCTATCTCACGTGTTTTCCCATGAGTATTACAACGGTGCAATCTGTTAAGTTGAGCGGAGCCTTTGACGTGATCTTATTAAATGTGGAAACATGAAAGGGAATTGGTCGGAGGTTCCTTTGACGCACTCCTAACCTACACACGATAGTTGTACTAGTGACACCCAGTGATGGCATGGCCGCTAAACGTCTATTAGGTGTTTTGTTCTAGATTTGGGTGGTTGCGCGATACCCCTCCGTGTTCTGTTGGATAGTGGTGTACCATCTAGTAGGGATGGACAGAGCAGTTCTAGGTTTAACCATCAGCGGGGCTGGTCAGTGTGTTTCTCATTGACTTCTTAGGGTTTACCATCCAGCAGAGAATGGGTAGTGGGTTGCATATCTACTTCTTCGGGTTTCCCCTCCATCAGGGCTGGGCAGTGGGTTGTCGGTTGACTTCTTCAAGGTCTACCCTCGAGCAGGGCTGGGCATTGGGTCGCCTGTCGACTTCTTCCAGGTCTACCCTCCCACAGAGACTGGGTAGTGGGTCGTCTGTCGTCTTATTCTAGGTCTACCCTCCAACAGGGCTGGGCAGTGGGATGTCTGTTGACTTCTTCCAAATCTACCCTCCAGCAGGGACTGGGCAGTGGGTCGCCTTTCGACTTCTTCTAGGTCTACCCTCAAGCAGAGACTGGGCAGTGGGTCGCCTGTCGACTTATTCTAGGTCTACCCTCCAATAGGGTTGGGCAGTGGTTGCCTGTCGACTCTTTAGGTTCTACCCTCCAACAGAGACTGGGTAGTGGGACACCTGATGACCACTTATGGTCTACCCTCTAGTAGAGACTGGGCATTGGGTTACCCGATGACCTCTTAGGGTTTACCCTCTAGTAGAGACTTGGTAGTGGGTTACCCGATGAATCCTTTCAGAGGCAACCCTTCTAATGAGGCTAGTCAGTGACTTTTCCCCGTGACTACCGGAGAGGGACCCTTGGTTATACGGATCAGTTATGTGATAGCTTTGAATTTGAGGACCTCTCAGCTGTGTGACATCGACGAGGTGTGGAATGACTTTCTCGAGAACTCTCAAGTACGAGGGGAACATTCCCCACCAAGAAGGATCCTTGAGATGCGACCTAAAACCATGCGGGAATGTCAGAGCCGCCCAAAGCGGATAGTGTCAAGGTGCGGTGATTTGAGCCCCTTGACTTGCTGTTCGGGGCAGACGAGTAGGATGTTGGGCATTGAAGGTGTTTACTTCTGAGACTATTGGATACTCACTTTATTGGGTTGAGCTACGGGACAGAGATCCTCTTAAGATCGGGTACGAGTTTCTTGACAGAGTATATATATATTTATACCTTGTTCTAGTACCCACTTCTTGGGTTTTCTTTACTCTCCTTCTAGGAGAGGCGAAGACGGGCAGGGTATGCCACATGATTTCCATGTCTATCTTCTCATGGTTGGACGAGTCTACTCTCCTACTATAGGTAGCAAAGGCTCGATGGGAAGTTCATCTTCTCACCATTTTTATCTCCTTAGGTTAGGGCGAGTCTACTTCCTTCCTCTTTTTGGGTTGAGCTGTAATCTTTACTGCACTCTTGGTTGTACCACTTTACTTTTCCCTATTCGATCTACTGCTCACCTATTCAGAACCTCTTTTATTTCTCTCTTGATCATTCGGGACATCCAACTGATTATTTTTATAGTCACCCCTGCTTGGGCTTTGCCCACACATGATGTGCCCTTGCAGACGACGGACAGGTTGGTCATGACTTTTGTCGAGCATAGGCGTTTAGGATCTTGGAAAGCGTGCGGTGCTCGTATTCAGGTTCCAGGTGTGGGAATCTCTCAGCTATTTACTTTTGATTACTTGTTTCTGGGTTATGGCACTTTTCTGGTTGGGCGCATGATTTTCCCTTTTTCTTTTTAGTTTACCTTCAGCATTTACTTTGTACTGTTTAGAGGTCGATGCACTTTTGTGGTTTCTTATAGAAGTTGGTACATTACTTTTCTTTTTTATTATGCACTATTGCATTGAGTTGGCTACGTGTGTGTGTACGGGTACTTAGGCAAAGGCCTCCCCATGTTTTTTAGCCTTCGGGGCTTGTCGCCAGCCCTTGGTCTATGGAAGCAGGCTTGGGGTAGTTGCGGCTCTAGCACGAGTAGGGTCGGGTCGTGACAATATATATGTGAATATAAATGAATTGGCATCATAACTAATGGAAGAATGTGAAAAAATATCATGAAGATGTTACTTCTATAAAAGTAGTGGTTTGTTTCATATTTATGTTTAATTTAATTCTTTTTATTATTACTCACATAAGAATTTTTTTCTTATACAGGTGGATTCCTTTGTTTGAGTCGGGGTGGTTCATTCAAATCTGATCATGCTCATGAGAGATTGGACTTCAAAGGTGAAAATTATAATTCAATGAGAAGGTAATTTTTTTAATATACTATGTTTTCCCTCATAATATTGTCTATTCTCTAATACATTAACATAATCTAAATTAAATGTTTGACTAATCATGTAGACAATATCTTCCATAGACTTATTCTCCCTCAAAACCTTCTCACCCCTACATTATCATCATTTATCACTTTCCTTCAAAGGCAGTGGAGGGAACGTAAAGGAAAGTGATAAATTTCAACAATAGAATGATTCCATTTGGAAAAAGAAAGCAAATGGAAATCATGGTAATTCATGATGTGGCCAATAGGACACAAAGTGTTTCTTTTTATATAATTAAATAATGTTGTCATCTTTTTATCTACTATTTGTAAGATAATTTCCTTATCATTTTTAGCTAATAATTATTTAGTTGTTTGTGCTATGTTATCCTTATATGACAATTTATATCTCCCTTGTTTACACTTATTGAGAATCTTTGATCAACCTTCATTATGTTTCATATCCTTAGGTTATTAATAATGGTTCTATAAATGATATTTCTAAGAAGGTTTTTAGTAATGAATAACTTAATGAGAAACTCTTATGAACTAGTACTTTATGTTTACATGTTTCCAAAAGCACTAGACCTAAACTATTCTGGCATAGATCATTATGTTATGTAAGTAATTTTAATCTACTAAGATGTGATGTCTTTGTATGAAATTTATGGGTCAATATAGTTGGTAATAGAATAACTAACCTACTCAAAACCATACAAAAAAACAATTGACCAGTATCACTCAAAGTGTCTCTTTTTCATTAAAATTGACATTAATTTTTGAAAAAAGAAAAAGTGTCATACTGAAAAATGATCAAATGCATTCATATTGTTTTTATAATTTAATAAATTGATCCATAAGTCATTTTTGATTTGTAGAAATCAACCGTACCTCAATCTGATGCATGATGTGGCCCATATGACTTTAAGTGTGTATTTTTATATTAAATAGACATTAAATTTAGCAAAAAGAATAAGTGACATACTAAAAACCGAGAAAAAACATTTGGATTGTTTTTATAATTTAGTAAAATAATTCATGACCAATATTTGATGTGTATGAATCAACCACACCTCAATCTGACATACATTGTGATTATAAAAAAAAGTGCATGTTATTAGTTTAAAATTGACATTTTAGTCCAAAACGTATCACTCACTTAAAACCAAGAATTTTTTTTCAATTGTATTCATAATTTAGGAAAGAGATTCATAAGTCATTTTTGATATCTATGAAGCATTCTCACATCAAACTGATGCACGATGGGATTGATATGGCTGAAAATGCGTATTTTCAGTTTAAAATAACATTTTAGTAAAAAAACACAACTGGCATACTGAAAACTGATCAAACACATTAGGATTGATTTCATACTTTATTAAAATTATCTATAAGTCATTTTTGACGTCTATGAATCAAAATCACCCCGATATGATGCATGGTGTGGCTGGTATAACTCAAAGTGTCTCTTTTTATTTAAAATTAACATTTATTAAAGTAAAATTAAAAATTGATGTACTAAAACACAAGAAAAAAAATTCATGTTGTTTTTATATTTTATGAAAACAATTCATAAGTCATTTTTGATGTGTAGAAGTCAACCTCACCTCAATACGATGTACGGTGTGGCCGGTATGACTCTAAGTGTGTCTTTTTATTTAAAATTGACATTAATTTAAGTAAAAAAGAAGAAGTGACATACTGAAAACCAAGAAAATGCATTCAGATTGTTTTTATAATTTAGTAAAATTATTTATGAGCCTATTGTGATGTGTATGAGTCAACTGAACCTCAATACAACGCATGGTGTGACCAGTATGACATGAAGTATGTCTTTTTATTTAAAATTGACATTAATTTAAGTGAAAAGAATAAGTGGCATACTAAAAACCAAGAAAACAGATTCATATTGATTTTATTGCTTTAGTAAAATGATCCATGAGTAATTTTTGACATGTATGAATCGACCACACCTCAATCTGACACACGGTGTGACTGGTATGACTAAATTTTCAGTTATCAGTTTAAAATTGACATTTTAGTTCAAAACGTGTCACTCACTAAAAACCAATCAAATGCGCTCTGATTGTATTGATGATTTATTATAGTGATTCATAATTCATTTTTGATGTGTATGAAGTATTCTCACATAAAACCAATGCATGACGCAATCAGTATGACTCATAATGCATGTTTCCAGTTTGAAATGACATTTTAATAAAAAACACAACTGGCATACTGAAAACTATGAAAACATATTCGGATTGTATTGATACTCTCAGAAAAATATCTATAAGTTAACTTGTTGTCTATAGGAATCATCCTCGACTCAATATGATGCACAGTGTGGATGGTATAACTCAAAGTGTCTCTTTTTATTTTAAATTGACATCAATTTAATTAAAAACAACAAATGACATAATAAAAACCGACCGAACACATTCATATTGTTTTTATATTTTAGTAAAACTATCCATGAGTCTTTTTTGACATATAGGAGTCAACCAAAACATTATAATACACACAGTGTGACTGATATGACTCCAAGTGTTCCTTTTAATTTAAAATTGACATTAATTTATGTAAAAAAGAATAGGTGACATACTAAAAACCATGAAAACGCTTTGGTATTGATTTTATACTTTAAGAAAAAAAATACATGATTATGTTTTGACATGTATGAATCAAAACAAAAACCTCAATACGAAGCACGATGTGGCCGATATAACTCAAAGTGTGTCTTTTAATTTAAAATTGACATTAATTTAAGTCAAAAAGACAAGTAACATACTGAAAAATGATAAAACGCATTTGGATTGTTTCAATACTTTAGGAAAACAATACATGAGTCATTTTTGATGTGTAAGATCCAACCGTACCTAAATTTGTTGCACGGTGTGACCATTATGATTAAAAGTGTCTGTTATTAGTTTAAAATTTACATTTTAGTTCAAAATGTGTCACTCACTGAAAACCAAGGAAACATGTTCTGATTTTCATGATAATTTATGACAGAAATTCATAAGTCATTTTTGATGTAATGAACTAGTATCACGTCAGACCGACATAGGATGTGATAATTATGACTCAAAATGCATGTTTCTAGTTTGAAATGATATTTTAGTAATAAAACACAACTAACATATTGAAAAATAAGATAATGTATTCAGATTATTTTGATATTTTAGTAAAACGATCTATTAGTAATTTTTGACATATATGAATTAGTTTTACCTTAATACGATTCACGGTGTGGCCGGTATAACTCAAAGTGTCTCTTTTTATATAAAATTGACATTAATTTAAATAAAAACTAAAAAAATGAGAAACCGAAAACCGATCAAATGAAAATGGATTGTTTTTATACTTTATAAAAATGATCCACGGGTTATTTTTGATGTATAAGAGTCAACCAAAACTCAATCCGACATACATTTTGACCGATATGACTCAAAGTGTCTCTTTTTATTTAAAATTGACATTAATTTAAGTAAAAACAACAAGTGACATACTAAAAAATGAGAAAAAGCATTCAGATTGTTTTTATATTTTAGGAAAACGATCTATTAGTCATTTGTGGTATGTATGAATTAGAAAAACATCAATACGACCCACAGTGTGGCTGATATGACTCAAAGTGTCTCTTTTTATTTAAAATTAACCTTAATTAAAGTAAAAACAACAAGTGACATACTAAAAACTGAGAAAAAAAATTGGATTGTTTTGATAATTTTGTACAATGATTCATGAGTAATTTTTGACAATTAGGATTGAACATCAATTCAATCTGATGCACAATGTGACCGGTATGACTCAAAGTGTCTCTTTTTATTTAAAATTGACATTAATTTAAGTAAAAATAACAAGTGGCGTACTAAAAACTAATAAAATGAATTCAGATTGCATTGATACTTTAGGAAAATTATCCATGAGTAATTTGTGAAATGTAGGAGTCAACCACACCTCAATCGGATGCACGGTGTTACCGTTATGAATTAAAGTGTCTGTTATCAGTTTAAAATTGATATTTTAGTTCAAAACATGTCATTCACTAGAAACCATGAAAACACACTCTAGTTGTCTTGATAATTTAGTACAACGATTCATAAGTCATTTTTGAGGTGTATGAAGTAGTGTCACTTCAAACTGATTGACGATGTGACTGGTATGACTCAAAATGCGTGTTTTCAGTTTGAAATTATATTTTAGTAATAAAACACAACTGACATATTGAAAATAGAGCAAACACATTCCGATTGTATTGATACTTCAGGAAAAAAATCCATTAGAAATTTTTGATAGGTTGGAATTATCATTACCTCAATACGATGCACGGTGTGACCAGTATAACTCAAAATGTGTCATTATTTAAAATCGACATTAATTTTTATAAAAGAACAAGTGACATACTCAAAACAATAAAACACATTCAGATTGTTTTGATATTTTAGGAAAATGATCTATAACTCATTTATGACGTGTAGGAACAAACTCTGCCTCAATAGTATTTATGGTGGGACCAATATAACTCCAAATGTGCCTTTTTTTTAAATATTGACATTTCATTAATATATTATTTCATATTAATGTTTAATTCATATCTTTTTAGTAATACTAATATAATATTTTTTTCATATATAGGTGGAATTGTTTTCTCTGGTTGAAATGATTTGTTCAGAAACTAATACAATGGGAGGACATTTTTCAGAGGGGATCATGGGCATCAAAAGATGAAATATTAATGTTTTAGAATGATTTTTGGATAATTGTAAATGTAATGATATAAAATATTTTGTTTGAAATATAAATAGTAATTTTTTAGTATATACCATCGGTGGACATTTTTGTATTCATGATGTCAATTATATATATATAACATTGTTTGAAATTATAGCATTGTTTGAAATTACAAGTTGTATATAGAATTTGAAATTAAAGGTTTTTTCTTCTAGGTTTGCTATTATATTAACAGCACACTACATATTGCAAGGACTTCATCAGTGATTTTTTTAATGCAGATAATGTACCCCCTATATCAAAAAAATTTAGCACTGATAAAGGTGACCCCCCTTATCATCGTTGCGATTAACAATGATTTTTTAGCGTTGTTAAAGGGAATATGTCTAGTAGTGACATTTCCAATTTTTATATAACATGGTAGGGATGATAAATATATATAACCTAGCTTTAGGGTTAGTGTTTGATTATTAGTTATTTACATATGGGTTAACATGGTCAATCCTATGGGTCAGGATTATTAGGTTAATCCTTTATTACTCATTAATTGTTTGAGACCCACATCGGTGGAGACCACATTATGTACTCTATATTTCATCTATAAATAAATAATTCTTCCTCTTTATGAGGTATGAGATTTTATCTCAATAATATACATAGGGTTTCATTCTTAATATGAGTCCCAATTACCTGAGCTTAACAAGATACTTATCATTTGATCCTTCAAACATTGAAGCCTTTATTACACCAACCCTAAGGCAATGCTAATATGGGGGTGGTTGTGTATATTATTGATCATGTCATTTGATGAGCTTAACCAAGATGAGATTTTTTCTCGAATATGAAAATAATGACATTTGGGTCCATGATTGAATTAGACTAAGTAAATTAGTTCCCATACTTGGTTAAGTGACATGTGATGTGATCAACTACTCAAATGAATGATATGTGATGTAATCATTCAAACTGGTCAGTCTATTTCAGAGAATCATAAATAAATGAGATATTCTATACTATATTGGAATATTCCATGTCTAGCGGTCCCTTGATGTCTTAGAAAAAGATATTATAGTGGTGTGCATACGATTTATAGAGATACATCTTGTAGCTAACAAGTTCATATGGATATATAAGTGTGTTAGATTGAGATCATGTTGGACCCTTTTGTAGCTAGACTGCAATTATGATTTGATAGTGGCCTCTCTCTACGTAAAATTGTGTTTGAGAGAAATAATATTTTTTTAACACTAAAATGTCCCACAAGGTCCCACATGATGTCCTATAATGAGGATTAAATTTTTTATAAAGTGTTTGTCCAAAAATTGAGAGAGATTATGATAATCATATCTAAAAAAGTATGGATGAATTCAAAAAGAATTATGAAATTTTACATAAATTCTATGAGGCATTAGTGCAAATATGAGATTATTGAATATTGTATACTAAATCACATACCAAAACATGGTGAAAGTCACCATGTTGTGATTAGTGTCTTCCCGTAACCTTCTATACTACATCTTACTACTCTTATATAATGATATGATATATCATTTTGTTGAATCTCCTAAGGTCACTATCGTATTGCTTCAGTTGTTGACACTTCATAAAATGATGTGTACATAAATTTTTTATTGTTAAATAGTATTAACAATTGAATTAATTAATGGGGTGGAATCCAAATGGTTTGTCCATTTGATAACATATGAAATGTTATAACTCTAAGAGGCTCCTCAATTCAATGAATGAGTTATATAAAACTGATATTCATGGACCACATTTGAGATATTGGTGATCGATATGAGTTGGGTAAAACCCTTTTGATTTCTATTATCTCCATTTTTTAGGAGGTGGTGTTAGCATGACATTTTGGAGAAGAGGTCCTATTGAAGTGTTTGATGATTCCAGTAGCTAGTGGATAACATCATAGTCAAGAACTAGTTGTTCATTTCTAAGGTATCTCAATCAAACACACTACCAATGAAGATTGAAATCATGAACAGTAAGGTGTGATTGTTTTATGGTTTTATTATTTCATATTACTGATTCAACTTTTAGACAATCTTGTTGTGTATTTTTTGTTTTCATCTATTGTTTAGGGCATACTAATGACCCACTAAACCCTTCAAAAACTAATGGTTTGTCATTATATGATGGGTGTTCTTAAATTATATCAACCTCTAATATTTTGGGTAAGGCTTTATATATCATGATATCACTACATTATATATGGTCATGATATGATTAGTTATGTTCATAGTGTTATGTTTAGACATGATACAGTTAATTATGTTCACGATGTTATGCATGGAAATGATATAATTTTCCATGTTCCCAATGTTATGATGGTCTTAGTAGAGAGTCTTGGTATGCATTATTATTTTATATACTTATTCTTGATCCAAATTCCTATACCACATTCTTATACAGTGCCACATTCCTATTTTATGACACCCTAGTTCATGATTTTATGATTATTGATTCCAAATTGGTATTTCATGGTATATGTTATGCTTTTAGGATCATAGTTGTTTAGATTCTATTTCATGATCGATTATTATACACTCAGGCCTCATTATAACTTGTTATGATTCCATGATCTTATTCCATTAATCATTTTGTTTCTATCATGTTCACATTTCTCACATGATTATAATCTAATGATAAATTATTTATGCCTCGTCAATATGATTTTTCCCCTTACTGATCATTTGAACACTCTATTTTCTTATGTTCCCCATTTTCATCTATATAGACACTTTATTTACTTGAATTATATTTATACCTTATTCCTTATATAACATGATTAATTTTCATAAATTAATCATGTTATGATATTTGATGAATATGTGATTATTTTTATGTAGTACACATATATATGGTTTATCATTATATGATGAGTGGGGATGTAATTATATCTCTCCCTCAATGCATTGAGTAGAGCTTTATATCTCATGAGATCAATATGTTATGCATGGACATGATGTGATTATCTATGTCCACAATGTTGTGCGTGTACATGATGCAATTAGTTATGTTCACAATGTTATGTGTGTACATGATGTAGTTAGTTATGCTCACAATGTTATGATGGTCTTGGCAGAGAGTCTGACATATGTTATGATTTTTTTATGCTTATTCCATATTCTTATATCATGATACATTCCTATTTTATGTCAAAATGGTTCATGATTTATGATTATTAATTCCATATTTTTATGTCTTGTTATATGTTATGCTTTCAGAATCATCCTTGTGTAGATTCTACACCATGATCAATGGTTATACTATCATGTCTCATGATCACTTCTTATGATTATATGATATTATCTCATTAATCATATCATTTCTCTCATGTTCCTGTTTCTCACTTGTTTGTGATCAAATGATAAATTCTCTCATGTTCATGTTTCTCCCTTGCCTTTTCAGCAGACATCAATGATTTTTTGGATTTATTCCTAAAACAAATGAGATTTATCATAAGTGAAATTATTTATTTTTATTATAACGTAAAGTTGTAATAAAATAATAATAATAATAACTCGTCCCTGCCACTTCATCCCTGACTTAGCCCACTCGCGCAAGCGCCACCATCAAAAAATCACTCCAGGCATCGATGGGGCCAGGCAAGCACCAGTGCACGCAGTCACTGTACCCTAACATCCAGTTGATTCCCCAGTACTTCCCCGGGTGCCCGTCAGGCCTTATCGCCATCGCCGCTGTCATGTCCAGCGCTGCCACCCTCTTCCGGAAAATTTAATAGTAGGGTTTTTTTTTAATTTAAAGGGGAATGGTTTACAATATTTGGGGATATGGGTTGATCCAGCACCAAATGAAGTGGTGCTTGACAAAAAGTTGGGCAACGCGCCACATCATGTGGCGCTTTGACCGGCCCCACACCACCCACCATATATATATATATATAACAAATTTATTTTAATAAATATAATTAATTAAATAAAATAAAAAAAATTACAAAAATATAAATATAATAAATTGATATATATGCTAATTACAATATATATATATATATATCTAATATAATTATAAATTTTTAATTAATAATAAATATGTATATTTAATAAATAAGTATAAAATATATATATATATATATTTAATTAATTATATAATAAATATATTAATATATATAATTATAAATATATATATATATAAATATATAATTATAATTATAAAATATTAAAAATACTAAATTTATCTATTATAATAAATATAATAAATATAATTAATAAAATATAATATTATAAATACATAATAAATTATAAATATAAAATAATTATACAATAAATTATAAATATAATAATTATTATATAATTACAAATATAATAAATTTGGGTATAATAATTATATAACAAATATAATTATATATTTAAAATTATAATAATTATACGAATATAAATATAATTATAATTTTATAAATATAAATATAATAAGAATTATATAATTATTATAATTTTAAATATTATAATAATTATAAATATAGTAACAATTGTATAATAAATTACAAATATAATAATAATTATATAATAAATTATAAATATAATAATTATTAGATAATAATAAATATAATAAATATAAATATAATAATTATATAGAAAATATAATTATATATTACAATTATAATTATATATTTAAAATCATAATAATTATAAAATTATAAATATAATAATTATATAATTATATTGTATTTATTATTTTTATTATATATATTAATTATAATTAATAAATATATAATTATAAATATAATTATTAGATAATTATAAATATAAATATAATAATTATATAATTATAAATATAACAAACATAAATATAAATATGTATTTATTGTATATAATTATTAGATAATTATAAATATAATAAATATAAATATAATAATTATATAATTATAAATAGAACAAATAAAAATATAATTATGTATTTATTGTATATAATTATTAAATAATTATGAATATAATAAATATAAATATAATAATTATATAATTATAAATATAACAAATATAAATATAATTATGTATTAATTGTATTTATTTTTTTAATATATTTATAAATATACATTTATAATATCTATTATAATAAATATTATTATAATAACTATTATAATAAATGTATAATAAATGTATAGTAAATGTATCATAAAGATTTATAATACATTTATTAAAAATGTATACTTATTATAATAAATATAATAATATTTAATTATAATAAATGTATATTTATATTTATATTTATAATAAATACACATTTATTTATTATAATATATCTAAATTTATTTTATACATTTATTACAATAAATATGAACAATGAATGTATAATAAATATTATAATAAATTTATTTATTTATTATAATATAATAAATGTAATGTATAATTATTTTTCATTATTATATACTTATCAAATATATATGTATTATATTTTTAATTATATAATTATATTATAAATAAAAATGTATAATTACATATTACATTTATTATAATAAATAAATATATATTTATAATTACATTTATAAATGTATATTTATTATAATAAATATATAATTATTGTAGTTATATAATTATTATATTTATATAATTATTGAAAAGATATAATCATCATAAATATATACTTATTTTATATATATATATATAATTAATAAGGTTTATTTATATAAAGATATGATTATAATAAATATATCATTATAATAATTATATAAATATAAATATAATAAATATATAATTATAAACATAATAAATATATAGTTATAAATATAATAAATATATGATTATAGTAATGACATAATTATAATAAATCTGTAATTATAATAATTATATAATATTTAATAATGTTTATTTATATAAAGATAAATTATTTTAATAATGTTTATTTAAATATAAATTTTTAAATTTTAAATATAAGGTTTATTTATATATAATTATTCATAAATCGATAATTATTTACAAATTCATTAATTTAAATATAATTATTTTAATACATAATTAAACCATATCAAATTTATTTATAAATTTATATATATATAAATAAACATTATTAAAATTATTTTTATTTATTATATTTATTATAATATATTATAATTATGCTTTTATTAAATTTATAATTATGTATTTATTATAATATTATATTATGTATTAAATTTATAATTATGTATTTATATTTTACAAGGTTTATTTATAATAAATATATAATAATAAATATATAATATTATAGTTATTATAAAAAACCTTATTGAATATAATTAATTTTATATATATTATTATAGTTATTATAATAATTATATATATATTATTTACATTTAAATACATAAAAATAAATTTAATATTATAATAAATACATAAAAGGGATGGGGTGCAAAAAACAAAACAAAAAAACAATAAAAGGGAGGGGTGTGCAAAAAAAAGGGCGGGTTGTGCAAAAAAAAATCATGTGGAAAAGTGCCATTTGAAGTGGCGCTAGCCACCCGAAATGTTGAGCACCACTTCATGTGGGGCACAACAAACCAATTCCCCCAACATTTTTCACCCTAAACCCATTAAATTAAAAAAAACCATGCTGCTAAATTTTCCCCCTCTTCGCCCACTCCCTCCTCACCCACTCGGCCTCCTCCACCTGAACCCCCCTCACCTCCCAATCCATGCCTCCCACCACCGCCTCCCCTCCCCCCACCGAAGTCGTCCTCCCGCAGCTTCCCCCGGAGTCCCACAAGCCATTATCGAAGTGTGATGGTGAGAACGTCCTCAATAGGTTCGCCTCCGCCGCGCACTCCTCATAGCCGGTGATGCGGCGGAGGGCCGCCCGCAAGGCCATCTGGACCGCAAAGGCCGGGCCGAGGTCCGCGATGCCCGAATCACCGTTACAGTAGATGCAGCCGATGAAGGAAGTGGCGTTGTAGAGGAAGAGATTCCGGAAGTACATGTGGCCTGTGGAGATGAGGATGTAGTTCAAGGATGGCAGCGCCGCCGTCCACCCGGGGTCCATCTCATCCAGTTGAAGGTCGAAGACACCGGATATGGAGCCATTGATGACTTTCTCCTTTCTGAGGACCAGGAACTTGGTCCAGAGCATGGTGAGAGTAAAATAATGGCATGGAAAGTGTCAAGTCCAGAACCGATCCTCCGAATCCTTGTAAACATCTATCACCACTTCTTCATTGATGTATCAAGTTGTGTGGGGGTCGTAACTTTGGGAAAAATCTATGGATAACTCTTATTGATGTAGTGGTTTCACAACTTGAAGATGTCGTATGGTATGCTGGTTAGAGAACACCAAAATAACTTGGTATTATCCTTGATCTAAAAAAAATTGAATTGAATGTGATCAGTGTGGATCAAATTATTTTTCTATTTTGATCATTGTCAAGCTCCATTGAGAATTTTGTGGATGTCATGATGTGTGATAGAGAAAAATTGAATTTCAATGATGTAAATAATGAAATCTGGTCGATTATTTCTCCTACTATATGTTATCATGTTCAGATGAAACATCATTTGATGGTGCTCCTAACGAGTTTCAAAAATCCAAAATGATTGTGTAATTTTCTAAAAAGTGGTGGAGGAACTAAACTACACAATAATGAGTTGTAACATTTTGGAATGTTTGAGAAGTGACTGAATGATAAATATGCTTTTGTGAAATATTTGAAAGCCCAATGAGGGTCCTCAATGGCTATATACAAATACCATTGGACAATGTGATTCTCCACCAATATGAAGCTTTTTTTTTCTCTCTCTCTCTCTCTCTTTAACTAAGGTTCTAGCAAAATATGTGGGAATAACAAATGTTAAGAGATTCAATATAACCCATATATCCTAAATGTAAAGGGGTTTTCGATTTCTTATTAGTGATGAAAAGTGTTTATTTCCTCAAAGAAAAGATACAATATTTATATTTTATTCAATTCAAATGAACAGATGTGTCTTGTAACAAATTAGATTTTGGTGGATTGTTTTCACTATGTTTGGACATGAATTGTCCCCTCCAAAACCCTTTAATGGTGTCAAATCAACTTCCATTATATTTGGAATGAATTTTTAGATGGATGAAGAATTTGGAAAAATGTTATTTTCTAAAACCACCACGTCTTTTATGGAAAACAATCGTGGTTGTTGAAGGTTCTGTCCAAAATTACTTCTCAAAAGATAAAGGGACATTGTTCCCATAGCAAGTGTTGTCACTAGGAAAAAACCACATTGTGGTATATTGTAAAACACAACCCTGGTTTTATATTTTTAAATAATTTTTTTTATTAAAAATATTTAAAACATATGGGGCTTTAAAATGTACATGTGATCTCAGTTTAACGAGTTTTTACATGGTTGATCAATTTAGTGTTTTTAAATTTAAAAATAAATCCAAATATAAAACAAAGTTTACATTGTTTTATGAAATGTTCATAAATACTAATGTAAAATGTTCAGATTAAAGATTTTACTTTATAAATTGATTTAAACCATGACAAAATTGTGTTTTAGTGAATTTGATAAAAGGATTAAACAAATGAAATATGTAATTTTGTTTAGGTATAATGTTAACATAAAATATGAAATGTTTAAATGAGTATAAAGTTTTCATAAATGTCATATATTTAAAATATAAATGGGTTTATATTAAATGTCAAGTAAATAATTAAATATGAAGTGCTCATATTTATTAAATAAATATATAATATATATGAAATATTCATCGATTTAGTTTGTTCTCCGTTAATTTAACTCAAGAATTCAAAATGTTCATATTATGAATAAATATATGTTTTAGTTCAAAATGTTCAAATATTTCTTATAAATGTTATACAATGCATTAAGTAGTTACATGTTAGGTATGACATGAGATTTAGTGACATTCAAAATGACTCTAATTTTTTTGTGGGGTGTGAACGTGATAGTAAAGGTTGGTTATTATTTATACATATTAGGTGTTATAATTGTAGTGGAAGTGATGTTATTATTGGATATTCATTTATAAATGGTGGGACTTTGGGTCAAGCATCACTGGTATGGGGACATCAACTCTATCATAGAAGTGATTAGTTTTCCACCAATAACATCATACTTATCCTTGAGTGGATTTTGGTTTTATGTGATTCTATGTGTTATATAAAAGGGTTTTGTATAGTTTATGCATGTGAGGAATTTAGATATGTATTAATATAATTGTCTTTTATTTTTGGACGAGAAATACAAATCATGGGTGTTATACAATGATATGTTTTTATTAAATTGGTTAGAGGTATATGATATGAAAACTAAATCATTAGAAGCATGCATATAGATGGGATAAGTCCATTCCAAACCCCCTAAAAATATACTAAATGTTAATTCATTCCAAAGTGGACACATGTCAAAACATTGATCATCCAAACAGATAGATTCATGACAAAATTAGGTGTCTATAGATTATCTTGTTTAGGGAATGGTGAAAATAACCAACACTACAAGTTAGGTCACAAAATATCATTATGAGATTTGAGTTACACTTAGCTAGAAATGATAAATGTTATGATATAAAAGGAATAGAGTTGGGATAATCCATATAATATATTTGGGCATGGAGTTTCCTGCTCAACTATCCATGAATAATATTTGATATAATTGGCTACCTAAATAGTTGAGTGATGAAAGGAACACCAAAGAAAAATTAAATCTATGGTTAAATATGGATCATAGCACAATTATATATATGATGTATATTAAAAAATATTATCATTTTAGTGAGATCACATTACATAAAATTCCTTATCAAATGATCGTAAAATACAATGCTCATCAAATAAAAACTTTAGTCTTATATAAAATGGAAAAAATCATCAAACTTAACATTGAAATCAATTTGGGAAAAAAAGCTTAAGGGAAGCAAATTTTTAGATAAGTACATAAACTTACGAATTGTTATTCAACAAGAAGGAAAATTTTATGTGTTAGAGAAACCCCTTCCCAAGCAACTATCTAATGAATTTTATTAACAAATGGATCTAGATATAAGATGAAAAAAGGATTTTCTTGATGTCTTGATTCGCATGTTTGTGTTTGGGGAGCCTAATATGTAAAAGCATCATGATAACATGGAAGTATACAAGATGATAGAAAACCCGAAAAGGCTACATCAAGAGAAAGTTAGGTATCAGAGGTGCGTGGTTTCAAGTGCATTTTTTAGATGTATGATGAATGAGGGAACTCCAGTCTCCACTCATGAACTCAATATAATTAAGATCTCTACTATTGCACTCAATATAATTAAGTACGTCAACGACTTGGATAGGTGGTGATCTTATTCAACACTTTGATTTGATTATGAAATTCATTCTTCAATCATTGTTAGAAAGGTTTTGAAAATTCATTATGATCTATATGAATGAGTTGAATAAAATTTTATCTAATCTCCTTGATATGTTGAGGATAACTAACCAAGACATAAAAGGTTTGGGCTCAGATGTTGTGTTGACAACACATTAGGGTAAAAGTTTAAGTTGGAAAAGGAAGATCAGTGGGTCCAACTGTTATCCTATGTAATTAAAATCAAAATTATGTGTTATGAAATAGAGGCAATGTTTCCATTGTGTTATCTCACTTGAGGAGGAACTGTCCAAAATACCTAAAGGGGTTCACAAAACACCATATATAATGGGCTTCGTTCCCAATAGACCTATGGACCATATATTGAATAAATAAGGATTGATGGATGAGTTATCCCCTGTGAGGGGATATGGTCTGCCTTTCCGGCCATTATGTGAGGTGTATGTGGGTGTTTAAATATAATTATATTATCATGAACCTAATATATATACATAAACAAATTGTTATCAAATGTATAAGAGTTCAAAATTGAAGAAGATTTGATTGATGGAGCTTAAAGTATTCATTCAAAAGATGAAACAAAGGTGCCCCACGTCGAGGATGTGGATGAAATAGAATGCCTCAATGCTTGAATAATAAAGGATGTGTATTATATCTCATTCTATTTCTCTTTTAAGACAAGATATTGAAAAAAAGGAGTCATTTTAAATAAAATGCGATGATCATTTTGATACACATGGTTTATGATTCATCCATTTCTATAACATGTTTGAAGCGAAGATAAGGATAAAAAGGTTTTAACTAGAATAGAAGAGTTTATCCAAATTACTTTTTAAAATACAATGGAAAATGTTCTCACCAACCAATAATGGAATATTTTAACGAATAAAATCTTCTTTTCAGAATATCGCCCCTAACAAATAAAATGCTATACAAGATATGGTTGATAATACTTTATTTCTTAAGAAATATCACAAAGGAAACAAATGTTATTTCCCATAAAAATGTGTTTGTGTCTTATGTCAGAGAAAATAAAATTTCTAGTGAGCATGGTTCAACTTAGAGAAGTTCAAGATATATCAAATAAATGATTATACCAATCTAATTGAAAGTAAAAGTCACTTTATATCACAATGAAGTTTAATATATGTTGTTAAAGAATGATCTTAATGTAAAGAGTTTCATTTTAAATCTGTTATCAAATGATCTCAAAGAGAAGTTAAAGATGGACATGTTCCAAAGATGATGAACTGGAAAATATTTTTTTAAGTATTTTAGACAACATAATGCATTAACATTTAAACATTATAATTTTTGAGGTAAGTTTTAATATTATGTTAAAAATTTTGAAGGTGATAATTACAAATCATTAACTCACTATTATTAAAATAAGCCTTCTTCATGGATGTTACCTTATTAAAAGAATTTTGTAAAAGGATTTATCTATAATCACACAGAGATGCAACTGGAATCACATAATTATGCAATGAGTATAAACAACTCTTAAAATTATAGAAAACATAAAGCCTCTCTAGTGATATGTCATATGAGATACGATTAGATTCACACATGTATGGTTTTGTTAGTATATTCTAAAAGGAGTTCAAGAACATATCATGTTATATAAAAAACTAGTCTATTTATCAATCTTTCATGTTGTTTACATGTATTGCATGAAAGTATATTAAACATCTGAAAGTATAATTGAGTTATCCTTAATCGATGATCATAATGGAGTATTATGTGAAAATTATCATTTGTTGAATTTCATATACAAATATATAATTCCCACATGAAACACAAAGAGTTGTTTGTATTGGATGTATAGAGTTTTTCATGCTAGGTATCTTAAAAACCCCAGTTAATAGAAATTTAATATGAAACATGCATCATTGGTATACCAAATACCTGGTGTATAGCACCCCATGTGACTGAGCTAATCAGGGGTCTGAGTATGATGTTGATGATATTGTTGGTTAATCTTTAACCAATATATTTTATCTCTCGTATGATGCGCATGACATACAAACTCTTTATTGAGATAGATTAAAAATGTGCATGATCAATCCTAGATAAGTGACATGTGATGTTGTTATCTATTTGGATGAGGGTCATGTGATTATCTCATCTGTTTGATTGAAATACTTGGTGTATTCATGAGTGTGATCAATCTATACTTTAAGAATAAAAAATATATGAGTTAACTATATGAGATTGACATGCTACATGTCTTATGGTAACTTGATGTCTTAGACAGACAAATTATATGATTATGCATGTTTTATACGAAGCAATAGTCCATCCCCACGAGCAAAAACAAGTCAATAGTATAAGAGATTACATTAATAAGTATACCGAATAGATTAAATTAAGAAGTATACCAACACCATGATAAAAAAAATTCGATAGTATAAGTGATTGCATCAAGAAGTATAATGATTTACTACTACAAATTCAAACATTTCAGACAAGGATTTCCTTTTCTTCTTTATGGATGGTCCACAATTTTGGGCCAAGATTGAAATGGTGTGATATACAGTGGAGAGATAAACCTTCTACCAGTTCCTTTGAGTGTTGTCATACTTCTCAGACCTTATAGGTAAGTGTTTGAGAATTGGGTTGACTTTAAAAACAAAATCTCTAAGTGCCATGTGAATTTGAGTTTAAAATAATAATTCTTATAAATATACATTAAGGATTCACTAGCATGATTTGAAGACTGAAACAAGAAGAAAAAAATCTAATCTACATCCATGAATACTTCATCAATGATTCTTCTAATAAATATATTTCAGAAAAGGTTAGGGTCTATTGATCGATGTGGGTGATCAAATTCAACGAATCCAACTTCTGTAACTCATTTTAGATTTATTATTTCAAGTGAAACTTCTTCTCATGATATTTTTCATTGATTACCCTTCTGTAAATGATAGTTTAAAACGTCCAAGAAAACCCCACAATACTACGATTGTGAGGATGCAAAGGAAGTTTGCATCAATAACAATGTGAACAATGACATCACCTTAGACAGAAGGCAGAGAAGCAATTCCATATGATTGTGAGCCACAGAATCACTGATAAACCCTAGTTTCTTCCCTCCAACAATTTTGAATAATATCATGGGATCAAACCTGGGGAGCTCGCAGTCATGATGCTTCAATCTCCACTTCACAAATTCGGTGTCCCCCACCATGAAATAAATAGTTCTTCATGCTAGGGATCATTGCGCAACTCCAATTTGTGTACGGTGAGTCCTTTGGATCTGGAATCCATTGGCTCGTAAACAAGTCGCAACCCCGCGAATGCTCGTTTGAAAATCGCAGGGGAAAAAATCTTCAAAGCCTGATATAGGGGGGTAGAATGATTTTTGTGAAGAGATGAGGGTATACGTTACCATTTCGGAGTGCGGCGTCATTATGAATAAGGGGGAAGAAACTACAGGAGAGGGAAAAAGGGTTCCGTTGGAAATAAAGGAAGGAGACGAACAACACGCCGGTGAGGAAAAAAGTAAACATAAAGATGGTGCTCAATCCTACAAAATAGCTGCATTCTCCCATCAATGTCTGGATTTCTAGAAAAACAACGAGGGAGAACTCTATCTGGATAAAGTTAAAGAGTAGCTCATTGCTTCGTGTTCAAGAAAAATCCTTTTATGAAACGATTATATATGAATTCATAGAATGACTTAGCGTATACTTGCAGAGCAGGGAGGGGTGGAATTGGGATGGATCTCCTTTCAATTAATGGCTTTGAATAAAGGTTTCAATTATTTATAAAGTAGGGATCAGATTGAAACATCCACACCTCATTTAAGAATTTATAATTATAAATTTTAAAAAATATAATATATCATTTAAAATAAATAAAACTATGCGGATGAAAATGTGGGGTTTATGACGTTACCCTACCCGATAAAATATGTTCTGATTATGTAACATTACAATAATAAAAAATTATTCTTTTTAAATTCGGTTCATATTATATTTATAAATGAATTTTATATTTGAATTGGGTGTCTATATGTTATTAAATAAATATTAATTTAATATTGTTGATATATTTATTTTAGTTTTATAAATAAGATTTATATATTTTAATTGATAATCAAGTGATTAAAATGATTTTGGTATTTAAATGGGTAGTTATAAATATAATATAGTATGTTTAAGGTATTGAATTTAAAAAAAATAAAACCTAGGTTTAGGGTTTTATAAAAATAAACACGTTAGGATTCAGGTATCCCAAATTTCACGGGTACCTAACCTATTGTCCTTCTTAAACCTATCCAATAATTGGTTTTTATATAATTATTTATTACACACCATACAAATATTTTATTATACTAGGTAACAGTAATCATATTTTTATAAACAAAAACAGTGTTATCATGTATGATATGTTCTATTATTTGAAATATTATATACATATATTATATACATTTTTTTTGTGAAATATTCATTTTTGTTTAGAAAATAAACAAAATATATCAGGTCACCTCTGCAAGAGGGTTAAAGGCCCCCCTGGTCACACACTTCATGGCATTTATGTTGGCTAAAACCTGTTGGGGGGGGGAATCTTGATTTCAGGACAAAAATCACTTGTGAACAATTTGTGAGAAGCCAGATTAAATATGAAAGCAATATAAATAATAATAAATAAACCAGCACGCTGGATTTTTAACATGGAAGAAATCTCTGATGGAGATGATTCAAAACCCAGAGGCAATTCAAAAAAATATCTACTATGAATCAGAGAGTAAAAAGGAATTCAAGTAATGATCAAACATGAATTACCAATGAGAGTATAGAAAAACTGTGTGAAAACCACATGCCGATATTCCTTCATCTTCTCTATGAAAATAATATCACCAACGTCATACTCAAAAGATCTATTTGTGTCAAAACATCACTCTTCTGTCGAAGAAATGCCACTACCTCAGAGATCAAATCTGAACACAAGTCATCTTCACACCGTCTTGTGACACCCGAAGGATTTCACTCTCATGATCTCGCCATCATGATGTACCACCGATCATCAACTGGGACATACCCTACCCTGAAGATCCATCCTAAGGAAGAAGGGTGAATTATCACCATCACCAAAAAAATTCAGGGAAATGCCAAGTTATCATTGACCTCTTTGATATTTCAGAATCTGAGAATGAATATGGATTGATAATAGAATCTCCACCCTAACATTTAGAGTCTAGGGAATGATCTCAATAGGTTAGATTCACTTTTCTGGAAGGAGAGATCCATAATATTCCCAAATCCCTCTACATGTCATGCAGGTGGAGGAATATTTGGCCACCTTCTATGGGCTAATAGTGTAGCTATCTCTATCATCGTCAGTTTCCCTCTCCACCTCTACCTAAGATCACGAAGAGTTTTTCTGGAATGAGATAGATTATGAGCATCCATTTGGGCCACCGATGAACACTTCCACCCTCACACATGAGGTAGTGGTGAACACCTAATCCTATAAGGATGTGATGATGTAGTTGATACCACCACTGAGAGAAGACCCAATGTGTAGCGAATAGTTGAAACACACATCAACTCCTCCATCTGCCAGTATGCCACCGCAACGACTCGCATTGGTGACACTACCAATTTCTCATCCAGTGCAGAATGAAACTTGGGATGACCAAGATTAGGGAACTTCCTCTGAGCAGGAAATACCATGGGATAATCTAGATGCCAATGAGTTTTTCGTCATGTTTTGGCCAAAACAATCTTCCAACTTTTATATCTTAGAGTCCCTCATTGAGGGAAAAACTTTTTGTTTTCTCCAATCCATATGGGAAGTGTTGCAACATCTCCACAACAATAATTTGGTCAACCTAGGAGCTTAGGATCACTTTCATGACATTGATCAACAATGAAAAATGATTGATTTGGTAGCACTCCCCGTAGTTTAGCACCCTACATCACCCAACTACCATATTGGGTTAGGGATAGTACGCTACTCTCCACTTCAAACCTATCTTGTTTCAGCCTGACCTACCCATTGATATTGATGATTTTCCTCTTTGTATAGTTATTGTAAACATGGTTATGCTTATGTTTTCCAAGAATAGGAACTTTGATGCAGGGTCTGGTAGAAAAAAATACACCACAAGCAAGAACAACACCAAGTGGACCCTCATACAAGTGTCCTCACCAGCCATTAAAGGTAGAAAATTATCCTTGGGGTCACCCATGATAATCGATCCACTATTCAACACATTAAAAAGGATAAATAATAGGTTAGGTCCTCAAATCCTTCTGATCTATTTGAGATTGCAACAAAAATAGAGACTAATCCCATATATTCTACCTTACTCAAGTAGGACATGGATCAGAAAAGGATCACTAATGAACTGCATACTGATTAGTGTCTGGATTATGGTTCTCCTAGGTGATATCCCATTTCTCCTCCACTAGGGTAGCTGCAATTCCTACTCATCTAGTTTATCCTAGTTGAGACTGGTAATCCCAAGTATCTTGGTAGAGCAAATACAATAATTTATAGAATTCAACAATGATATGAGTCACCAAATCTACTCAAGAAGCATGGTAATATTCTTCATGACATAGATAGAGATTATTTGTGAGCTTCCTAGCCTTCTTACTGAGTTGATGAGTCTGTTAACTCATTGGTGGTCAGGAATCCTCATCAAGATAGGGATTCATTCCAGGATGATTTGACAACTGCTCTCACCACTCACTTTGAGGCCTTGGAAATGTGACAGGTAGAAATGAAACATGAAGGTAAGCCATAACCGGTATCGTTGGATGACATGCAAGTACCACTAGATTTTAAAGACCCTAGATTTTCCCCTTTCATTGGGTTGGGTGACCCAATGCAGCATTTGGTCCACTTTATCTTGAGGTGCAGTCCCATGTTGGGAACCCCAGAGCAGCAGGAGGCTACCAAGCTCTGATGTTTCATACATAAATTTGAATTACCTATCTTTATCTGGAATTCCCAATTTCCCATTGGTTCTATCACTGGTTGGGAAGATCTTCATAGGTAGTTCTTCCACCAGTTTAGCTTGACCATTAACTAAAAAAATCATTACAAACTTCTTCATGTGAATGAAACTACCTACTGAGTGTGCAGTACATTTTGTCACCCAGTGGAAGGGCCTCACTTATTCACTCGATATGATGATGACTCAAGAGAAGCTACTGAAGATGTGCATGGAGAACATCAAGGATGAGATATCCCCTACCATCACTAAAAACGTCGTAGGAAGGTTTCGATATTTTTCTGAGAAGGCCTAGCTCTTGTAGGAAGCCTTACAAAATGTTAAGTGATAGCACACCTTGTCCCTTCTAGCTCTTATGAGAAGAGCTTCCAATGTAGAGACTACCACAAAATAAGAGACTGTCACCAAATTATATCTGAGGGATCCAAAGCTTATAGGGCTGTTGGCCTATTTTCCTGAAGAACCACACTGAGTGAAGAAACCTCATCAGGAACTACCTCACCCAGTATAGAATTATAAGATGCCTCCTCACCAAATGTAGCTACCTAGAAGGAAGATTTTGGCTCTATCCCCTCATCAGGATCCACCCGCCTGTTGAGTCTAGGCTCTTAGAGCACCCTTTCTAGGTAGGAATCATTCGACCAATTCGTTCAAGGATGAATAGGTCCCCAGTTATCAGCTCAACGCTCTAGAGTAGGGGATTATAAATTCTCTGAAATGTCGAAGGCCCAAGGTAGTCAGACACACTGATCGCCCTGATCACTACCCATACCACATAATCCTTGGACATACCTCCAAGGAATGATATGTGTTCAAGGAAGGGCTCTATTACTAGGTGAATAATTGTTTGGTAATATTGAAAAACATTCCAGCACAAGTCGTGCACAACTCTGTCGAGCCTAATAATTATAGTGAGGGTTTCAGTGAATGGAAGTAGGTTTCCAAACATGAGACTCAGAAGTATGATGACTATTTGGATCTTAGAGTAGTTTTTCACACCCATGGTGTCATACATACCCTCTTAGGATAGACTGAGCCTCCTGAAGTCATTTTTCCTTCCCCGTACAATGATTTTTCATCCACATCATATCCCTCAAAATCATAAAATATTAGGAACAAATGGTGTAAGGGAAAGTAGAGTCCCCCAGCAGTGCCGACGTTTCCCCACACTCTTAGAGATTTTATACCTCTAGAGTAGTGGATCATAGAAAGAGTCCATCCATCATTAAAAGACCCCTATGATTATGAGTATGAGTTTTCCTCTATGAACATCATTGAGTTAACATATCGCTTCACACTTACAGATGATGAGAGGTGACCATCAAATCCTCAGGATGCCTCTAGATTATGCCATCTTAGGGAGGGTCAATGGCATGCAAATTTCCAGAATACTCAATCCAATGTCTTGAGATGAGTTGTGCATGTTACCAAGACTAGGAAATAGGTCCTGTGTAGAGATCAACAGGTACATTCCTCACAACCTACTCAATCAAACACATCGTCATAGATGACCATGCTAATTAACCAGGAAAAATAGCTATGACCGCATCATGACTAACTACATCTCTCTAAATCCATACCTAAACCATCCGATAGTTACTTGATATTGGTTATAGGAAAGCTAGATGATGAGTAAGAAGATATTTACAACACCAACTAGATTTCGGTGGTTTAGTTGGTATAACCTATTGTACCTCCTGATAAAGAGAGACCCTTTGTGGGTACAAATGTGCATCTTCCACGTATGTAAATTGTGATAAATCACCTTTCTAGAATACCTACAAGGCTCTCGATCCATGAGACCCTCCTCCTATAAGAAGAAATCCATGAGGCCCTCACAGAAGCATTGAAAATCCTCCTTTAATTCAAACTAGAGCTTGTAGCTACTGAGGCCATCTATGCCATAGAGGTTGAGTGAGTGGAGTTCCAAGCCATTATGTCATTATCTAGAGAGGATGAGGTCAATCCCATGTAAGGGAACATTCAACAGCTATAAATCACCATCAATTTCAATGGAATGGAGATCTATCATTTAATTTTCAACATAGGATTAAAGATTAATCTCATCCAAAACAGGACACTCCACAGGTTGGGACTGACGGAATTAGATTTGAGTCCCTTTGACCGGATGATCTATGTTTTTGATAGAACTAAGTAGAGGTCGTGTTTCATGATTTGGTTGAAAACCCATTTCAATGGCTTGATTGAAATCATTGAATTCATAGTTGTTTCACATGATAATACCTAAAAATTATTTTTGAGCAGGCCCTGGCTTCATCTTCATGCATCAATTCATTCCTAATATCACCAATACCTCAAGTCCTTCCTCAATGGTCGATTAGAAATAATATAAGGTGATGCGTCCCTTTTTGACTCCTTTGAAGATCACTATTTGGACACTAACAATTACAAGAGAAAAGGAAAGATAGTTTAGACCAACAAGGTGAGCACATGACCGTAATAGCCAGCCCATAGGCATACATGGATGATGCTTTCATCCTCTCAATTCATCAGCTAGAGGCCATGGTGTCAGACTTGGGAAGTTAATTTTCATCTTCTAGATAAAGGTATATCACATCCATAAGTATAAATAATTTCAAGATATTACCTCATAATCCTAAAAAATACATGCTCGGGTGATTCCAAAATCCCTTACCTTTGTGATGTACTGAGAAGTTTTCCCTATGGCCACCAATCCATGACACTCCTGTCTATTCCATAGAGCGTGGTTGAATGAATAGAAACCAACCAACCACTATTGATTTGATTTCAATCATAGACCTTTTGGTTGAAGTCGTGATTGAATAATCATTATAACCTCTTTCACCATGGTTTTAGTAAAGAAGGAGACCCCCAATGAGGATTCCACATCTTCCCAAGCAGGGAACACTATTCCCCTCGAATCATCCAGCATGGATAAAACTCCACAAATTTATTATCCTACCTCATATGACGAACAATATTTGGAAGATTCTCCTACCATATTTGAAGAGGGCATCTCCACCAACATCTATGAGTTGTTTTAGGTGAAACTTGGCACTGAGGATGGTCTAAGGACAACAGTGGCCAATGAAAATATGCATTTAGAGGGAAAAAATAGTATGTGTATTTCCTAAAGCAACATCATGATGTTCTTGAATGGAGATATGATGAAATTCTATAATTAGATCCTCATGTCACCATCCACCATCTCAATATCCCAGTGAGTCAATGCAGATTCAAGCATCCTCTTAGAAAAATGAACCCTTATTATAGTGCCATGGTCAATGTCGAAGTTGATAATATTATTGAAGCTAGCTTCATTAAGAATGGTTAGTACCCCAAGTTTATATCTAGTATTATTTACATTAGGAAGAGTAATAGGTAGATTAGAGTCTATATCAAATTCTAGGATCTCAACTACCATTGCTCAAAGGACGAATTTCCCTTTCTTCTGATATAGCTATTACTCGATGTCATAGATGGTCTCTAGATTCTCTATTTCATGGATCAATATTTCAGGTAAAATCATATTTGGATAGACCCTAAAAATGAAAAGTTTACCTCCTTCAGAGAGCCGCAGGGAACTTTTTTCTCTCAGGTAATGCCCGTTGGTCTAAAGAATGCACGGGCCACTGATCAGTGGGATATGCAACACATCTTCAAACCAATCCATGAAATGATAGTGGAATGATATAGGGATGAATTTATTGTCAAGTACCACTATTTTCAATACCATCTCAAAGATCTTGAGAAAGTGTTCATCTTCCTATACTCTCGAATTTTGAAGATGATCCCCTTAAAGTGTTACATTGAGGTTACCTCCAAGAAGTTTCTCAGCTTCGTCATTAGATACAAATTCATCGAGATCAACCTAGTGAATATCAAAGACATTATCCAAATTCTTCAACCAAGAAACCTCTAGGATCTCTAAGGCCTTCAATTCCACTTGGCCTACATACACCAATTCATCACAAATATTTCCTCCAAGTGTAATCCCTTCTCGAGGCTTATTAAGAGAGGTAACATCTACCAATGGGATGTGGAGTGCCATACCACCTTCAAGGAAATTAAATAGTATCTTCTACAAACTCCAATTATGAGGCCACCTATATTTGGGAAACCTCTAGTCCTCTATGTGACTGCCCTAGAATGGTCCCTCGGTGCCATTCTCACTCAGAAGAATAATAAATGTAGTGAGAATAGTTTATACTATTTTAGTCACATTCTCCTTGAAATAGAGGCCAGATACTCCTATATCAAGAATTGATTACTCACACTAATTTTTTCAATAAAAAAGTTTCCGCATTATATGTAGCATTATAAGATATAGATGTTGTCCTGTGTGGACCCACTGATGTATATCTTGAATCACTCCATGTTGACGGGATAGCTGGCACACTATGTGGTAATACTTCAGCAGTTCAACATCAGATTATTTTTAAAGAAATCCATTAAGGTTCAAAAACTGTTATACTTCCTAGACACCCATTAGGAACATGAAGATATTCCCCAAGATGTTTACTTCCCAGATGAATCCATCCTCTTAGTATATTAGGTTATGAAGATCCCAGTCAGGATACAAGTATCACTGAGATGGGGAGGGGTGAATCAGTGAAATTTTATCTTTTTATAATTATTTCTTTTTGAAAAAACCTTCTCCTCCTGTTAAAGAGTTTCTTCCCTACTGAACACACACAACCACAAGAACATAAGATTTACAAGGTTCACTACTCAACAAGAGTAGTTACGTCCTTGGTGTGGTACGGAAACAATCCAGCACCACACAATCCACTAGAAAACAATCCTTTGATGTGGAATACAATGAGTAGGATATACCCTTACACTCGTGTAACACTTTGAAAACAATACAATAGTGTGTGTGCTCCCTCTTAGCACAAATATGGTAATGTAATGATTTTTTTCTTCTTAATAAACTTTCACAAATCAAATATTTCAAAACAATTCTTCACCTTCCTACCCAGAAGATGTTAAGAACATCATGGTGCAGACAACTTGTGTGCCACTCCCTTCTTGCATGCCTCCCTTCTTGCACGACAAAACATGCGAGGAAAAACATGCATGGAATAACTTACGCATAAAAACGTTCATGGAAAAACTTTTCTAGAAAAAAATTCATGTCAAAACATGTGAGGAAAATCTTGCGCGGAAAAACTTGCGCGGATAAACATGCTCAGCCAAACATGTGAGGAAAAACATGCGCGGAGAAACATGCGTGGAAAAAATTCCGTGGAAAAACTTGTGCGGAAAAACTTGTGTAGAAAAACATGCGTGACACCCTACTTGCGCACCTGATAAATAACCCTCAACATGCTAGCCAATTCAGCTTGCGTGCCGCCGTCGGCTACTTGTGCGATCAGAGAACCATCCACTACATGGGTGAGCAGAGCTCTGATTTTCTCTTTATGTGTTGAGAATTGAAAAATGAGGAGGCAAGTCATCTATTTATAAGAATTTTGTTGACTTGCGCTCTACATACACTTGTGCTCCACTACCTCACTCGCGCGCCGCTCCAGCACTTGTGTCCCGCTCCAGCACTTGTGCGCTGCTATAGCTCTTGCGCGCCACTCCAGCACTTGCGCAACACTTTCTATCCATTTTCATATAATGATATAATGATGTTGGAAATATGAATTTCGTGCCACTTACACTTGCACACCAATACTTGCACACCACTACTTGCGCGCCACTTTCTTTCCTTTTCCAAAATCTATTCTTTACTCTCTCTACTCTTCATAAGGACCAGATCAAAATTTCTCCCAACCTATGATATTTGTGAAATACAAATCAATAAAATCATTGTCATAGTTTACAAGTCCTTTACAATGTGAATTGATTTAGATTCTTTGACAACAAAATACAACACTCTGTAATAACAAACTTTTCTTAATTCCTTATCCATCCAACTTGGTCCCAACAATCTCCCCCTTTGGATTTTCTTGTCAACCAAGATTCATAAATCACTGACATTTTTAACCTTATGAAATGGATTACTTATCAACAATTCTAAGCCTACGTGAGCTAACTCATTGTAGGAAACAAGAATTATTAACAGTGAAAACCATGATGTCCAAAAGCAGTGACTATGAAATCGAATGATCGTATCTCCAAAGCCTTCTTCAGAACATTTTTCAATCTTTTACTTCAGCATTCATCACATCATCAAAATTATTGGTAAAACAAAATTGTTTCTTATAACCACTCAAAAAAACAATTAGAAGAGTTCACATACATGATGGATTCACAGCTTACCCACAACTCCCCTTTTAGGCCTGCATCTATAAGGATAGATTTATGAAACAATTCTCCCCCTTGAAAACACTATCCAAAGGCAAGATGAACGTGGGGACAGAAACACGTACCGTAACCATGATGAGAAGGAGGTTGGACACCCATGTTCAACCTCAATTTTTCAAATGGTTCTTTTGGTAATTGTTTGGTGAATATATCAGCAACTTGGTAAGATGTAGGAACATACCATGGACATAATTCATTCTTCTCCACTTTCTTGTTGATGAAGTGGTACTTTATATCAATGTGTTTTGAACGACAACGTTGTACTGAATTTTTGTAAGATTTATTGAACTTTGATTATCACAACCCAAGAGAAATGGTAACTTTACTTCAACAAAAAGATATTTCAGCTGAGTCTTCATCCACATTAGTTATGTTGCCTCTTGAGTAGCAGCATCACACTCAGCATCAGTTGTTCTAAAAGTTACTGAATTCTGTTTCATGGTATTCCAACTAACATATCTTTTCCCTAGAAAGAAAACTCCCCTAGATGTGGATCTTCGATCATCAACATTTCCTACCAAATCAGAATCAGAATACAGGAATATATCTATATTTCATGAGCCATCATATAGGATTCCAAAACTTGTTGTGCCTTTGATATATCTATGAATTATTTTTCTAGAAATCAGGTGTGATTATTTATGATCACTCTAAAATCTTGCACATAATGTGACAACATAGACAATGTCGGGTCTTGAGGCAGTCCGATACAATAGACTTATAATCTGCTTTCGAAACTCTTTCTGATCAACTTATTTACCTTCTCCATCTTTATAAAACTTAGTTCCCACTAAAATTGGTGTGGAAACTGGTTTCTAATTTTCCATACCTAGCTTCTTTATATGTTCCTTATCATACTTTTCTTAAGACAGAAAAATGTGATTCTTATTTTGTGAAATTTGTAGCCCAAGTAAGTTCTTCATTTCTCCCATCATGGACATCTCAAATAACTTCTTCATCTCCTCATAAAATTTTTCACATGATCTTTCATCATTTATAGAAAATATAATATCATCGACATAAATAATAACGATCAGTGAAAACTCCTAACATAACCTGATGTAGATATTTTTGTCAACTCTCCCTTTCATAAAGTTCATATTCTTTATGCAAGTATCTAATTTAGAATTACATGCTCTCAGAGCCTGTTTTTTCCAATACAAATCCTTATTCAACCTTCACACAATAGATTCATCCTTTCCAATAATAAATCAACAAGGTTGATCAATGTCGACTACCTCATCAAGGTCACCATTAAAAAATGCTAATTATACATCCATTTGAAAGATTTTGTAACCTCGTTGTGCATCAATAATAAGATAGATTATGATTGTTTCTAATCTTGCCTCTAGAAAAAAGGTTTCATAAATATCAATGCCTTCAATTTGTGAATACCCTTTACAAACCAATCTTTCTTTGTTTCTTATTACTTTACCTTCTTTATCCATCTTGTTTCGAAAATCCCACTTTGTACCAATGATGTTCTTGTGGTCCGGCTTGGGTACAAGTTCCCAAGTATCATTTTATCTCTATGTGATCAAGATCTTAATTCATTGAATGAACCCATTATGGATGCTAAAATGATCCATTTACATTATTCGGTTTAACTATTGAATAAAGAGATTAATGTGATATAACATCTGTTGTTCTTCTTATTTCAACCCTCTGATTTTTATCTCCAATAATGTTCTGAGCCACTACTTTATTCCTCATCCTAGGATGAGTTGTTTGAACTCCATCTTCTATCACCTGGGATTTTTGAGTCGGAGTCGTCTTCTTGAGTAGGAGTAACACAGTCTGCAGCATTATTCTAATTGTTAACAAAATCTTCTCTATCCTGCTCATCTTCCACATCAACATATGATTACTTGTATTTCTCAATATTTTCAACATATTTTAAATCTGAAGAATCAATAATTCTCCATGTTTCTTTGTTGAGACATATATATCCTCTTCCTTTTGGAGCATATCCAAGAAATATTCCATCATATCCTCTTTTCACAAACTTTCCAAGGTTTCCACCTTTCTTATTTATAATGAATGGATTCCCAAAAAATCTTAAGTTTTTCAGACATGGAGTTTTTCCATAGAACATTTCATAGGGATTCATATCTGAGTTTGGTCTAAAGAAACATCGGTTCTGAATATACACAATAGTGCTCATGGCTTGCCACCAATAATAATGAGAATGACTATGCTCAAGCAATATAGTTCCCCCATTTCGACCAAACTTCAATTATTTCTTTCAGCAACCTCATTTTGTTGAGGTGTGTATGGTGAACTGAACTCATACCAAATTCCATTCTTATCAATATAACATTGAATCTATTCATTCATATAATCACCACCATTAGTAGTTCTCAACTTCTTCACTGAATACTCACATTCCGTTTATGATTTCCTCTTAAAACTCTTAAACATTTTCAGAAAATCTGACTTATGTCTCATGTACATAAAAAAAGTAATGCGAGTAAAGTAATCAATGAAGTTAATGAAGTTATTATCTCCATTTTTTTTAATGTTTTCTCATTCTTCCACATATATCAGAATGTATATGTTCCAACGGTTGTTTTGAACGAATTTCAACTCTCTTATGAAAACAGTTTTAATCCTTTCCTTTTCCACAAATATTATAGCACCAATCTCTTCTTCTTGATAAATCAGGAATTTCTTGGACACTGTCTCGCGTTGATAACTTTCACATATTTCTCTGACACATATTTCCTAGCCTTTTATTCCATAACTAATTTTCATCCACTACACCCATGTAACAAGAGTTCTTCACTTCACAAACATGGATCAAATTACATCTTGTATGTTGGCCCCTTGTAACTATATTTCCATAATTTTCACTTTTCACAAAAAATCCATCATTTCTGAAGATAACATTGTTTCCCTCATCACAGGGTTGTGACACACTAAGAAGGTTATGCTTTAGCCCATCAACACATAGTGTTTTCCTGGATTTCATCTTTTCTTTTCCAATTATGGCTAATACAACACCTTTGATCCTTAGAGACTCATCATTTCCAAAATTCACTATTTCTTCTTTGAAGTCTTTCACATTCTTCATCAGCTTTAATTCTCCTGTCATATAAGAGAAACATCTTCTATCAAGAATCCATGGACGTTATCCATTTATAGAATTCAATGAAGTTTCAACAAAAAGAGCTTTTTGTCCTTCCTTTTCCATCACTTCCTATTGTGATTCCTCCAATTTCATAGCTAGGACAATTTCTTCTAGCCAGACAACCATGCAATCTTTCTTTTCGGACTAATCAGGCTTGTCCCATTTAGCTTTTAAAAACTCTAGCTTTTGAGAATTATTAAGAATATTTTTTTCTCTGGTAACACACAAAGGCAGCACTTGGAAAGATGTCCAGGTCAATCACATCTTTCAAAAATAGTTTCTAGTGGTTGGAATGAATTATCAACATTCACACTAGTCTTCTTAGATACCCTCTGAAATTTATTTGAAGAATTTCTATTTTTAAAGGATTGAATCCCCCTCAATCCTTGTCTTTTAAAACCTGTGGAATAGTTGTAATGTTTTTGGTTGAACCAATGCAAATTTTCCATGTTTCTAAATCCACCATAATGCCAGCAATAATCATAGAAAGGATATTTGCCTCTAAAACTTATATAATAACCACATTTGGGAACACACTTTCAACAAACTTCTTAATATAACTAGTCTAACCATCAAACTTCATGTTTTACTTTGTAACTCCCTTCCACATTTCAAATTTAACAGCACCGGAAGTATTAGAAGCCTTTCTTAACTCTTGATTTTTATGCGCTCCTGATTTTTCCTCATTGCAGACTTTGACCACATAAATGGTCTTTCCAGCCTTGTTCTTATCAGAACCATTCTATCTTTTATTTCAACCTATGAAGGTAACTTTTGTGTATCCTTGTTTGGTTCATTCATACGAGAACATTCACTAACTTCTGCGATATAATTTTTGAAACTGATATTCATTTCTTTATCTTTATAAAGTTTTCGTTGGACAAGTTCCAACTCTTCTTATTTTTTCCTTCATCTTTACTTCAATATGATCATTATGATTCTTTGTATTATCAAGAGAACTTTTCAGATCATCAATCTACTTTTCCATCTTGATTTTCTCATTAGAAGAATATTTTATATTTTTTAGTGCGGAATTTTCATTTATCAGCATGTTGTTTTCCTTCTCACGACTTCTGATATTCCTCAAGCATTCTTTCAACTTTTCTTTCAGATGATATTCAAGTTGAGTTTCTTCTTCTTCTAAACTGTTTCTCCCATACTCTACATTATTCACTACAGCAATAAAGGTATTATCTCTAGTTTTTTCAGAAAATAATTTCTCAGATTCATCTTCACTGTCTTCTTCATCTTTATCTTTAGATAAAAAACTTCTTCTTTTTGATTTGAAGAACATTTTATCCTCCCCCTTTGAAAAATATTTATCTTTGTCAGCTTGTTTCTTTCACAACCATCTAAGCCATTAGTTATCATCATCACTATCATCTTCTTTATTCTTTTGAGGATAGTTATCCACAAAGTGACCAATGGATCCACACTCAAAACATTTCAAGGGAAGCTTACCCTTGTATTTCCCTATACCTCTTTTCACATTCTTAAAAAACAAGGATAAAATTTAATCAAAATTTTTACATACCTCATCTTCAGAATCAGATTCACCGGCATCATCTTAAATAAGAGTCTTCTTTGACTTCTATTTCTTTGTAGCCTTGAATGAAATTTCCCTATCAGCTTTTTTTTCCCTTCATAGTCTTCTCCCTTCTCATCTCATAAGTAATGAAGGTGCTATACAAATCATCCAATGATAATGTTTCAGGGTATCTATCTTTTAATGAGAACAATTTAGCATAAAACTTGTCAGGTAGAATTTTCAAGATCTTTTCAACAACTGTATAATCCTCTACCGTTTCACCAAGACATCTAATTGTACTGAAAATATCTTTTATCCCGGTAATTAAATACCCAATAGATTCAGATTCTCCCATTTTCAAGTCTTCATATGTCAGTCTCCAGATTTTTAGTTTATCCTTATCCAGTTTTCTATTTACTTCATATATGTTCTTTAGTTTGTCCCAGATTCCATTAGCTATAGAAACACCTTTCAATCATAAAAATTCACTCTTAGAAAAGATGAGAGTAATGCATTTTTAGCACTTACATCAATTTCAAGGTTATTCTTATGGGTAGCAGTAAGAGGAACGATATCATCAATAGCAGGAAATCCATCTGTTGTAAATTCAAGAAATTCATATCCAAGATACATAAGATATGGCAACATTCTATCCTTCCAGATGTGATAGTTCTTTCCATCAAAAATTGGAATCCCCTTACTGTTCACACAATTTAGATTCTCCATCACAACTTCTCGTCAACAACTTCAGCAAAGAATAAACGAAGGGAACCTGTCCCTCTGATACCAATTGAAGTTTATATTCAAGATCCAAGTATCACTGGGATGGGGAGGGGTGAATCAATGATATCTTTTTATTTTATGTTTCCTACTTTCTGAAACAACCTTCACCTCCTGTTAAAGAGTTTTTTCCCTTCTGAGCACACAAAACCACATGACCACACGATTTACAAGGTTTACTACTCAACAAGTGTAACTACTTCCTTGGTATGGTATGGAAACAATATAGTACCACACAATACACTATAAATCAATCCTTTGATGTGGAATAAATCGAGTAGGATATACCCTTACACTCATGTAGCACATTAAAAACAATCCAATAGTGTGTGTGCTCCCTCTTAGCACAAATAAGGTAATGTAATTATTATGTGATTCTTTATAAACATTCACAAATAAAATCTTTCAAAAAAATTCTTCACATTCTTACCCAGAAGCTGGTAAGAACCTCTTAGTGCAGACAGCATGTGCACCACTCCCTTCTTGCGCGCCTCCCTGCTTGTGCGACACAACTTGTGCGAGAAAACTTGCGTGGAAAAACATGCGCAACAAAACATTCTTGGTGAAACATTCATGGAAAAACTTGCACGGAAAAATTTTCACGGAAAGACTTGTGCAGAAAAACATGCGCGGAAAAACATGCATGGAAAACCTTGCACAGAAAAACTTGCACGACACCCTACTTGCGCACCTGATAAATACCCCTCAGCTTGCGCGCCACTTCAGCTTGCACATCTCCCTCTGCTACTTGCGCGGTCAGAGCACCGTCCACTACTTGCATGACCAGAGGTCTAATTTTAACTTTAGGTGTTGAGCATTGAAAAATGAGAAGGAAAGTTGTCAATTTATAGGGATTTTAGTGACTTGCGCGCCACATACACTTGCGTGCTGTAACCGCACTTACGCGCTGCTCCTGCACTTGTGCGACACTTTCTTTCCTTTGTCATATCATGATATGATGAAGTTTGAAATATGACTTGCTTTCCACTTATACTTGCACGCCAATAATTGTGCGCCACGACTTGCATGACACTTTCTTTACATTACCAAAATCTCTTCTTTACTCTCTCTACTCTTCACAAGGCTCGCATCACAAGTTCTCCAATCTTATGATATTTTTGAAATAAAAATTAGTAAAGCAATGTCATAGTTTACAGGTCCTTTACAAAGTGAATTGATTTGGCTTCTTTGACAACAAAAGACAACACTCTGTAACAGAAAACATTCCTTACATCCTTATTCATCCAACATGGCCCCAACATGTGTTGCCAAGTTGGAAGATGCATTTCTATGGTTTCTTCTAATGTCTATATGGTAGAAGCATCAAAAATACCAAGCCCAATAGAGTCAGCCTAGGGACCATCTTCATCACACTTGCATAAGATGTTCTGCCTTATTCATTCCTACTATTAGAAGGTTGCACCAACAATGATTCAGAGTATCAGTCTCTCATTGTTGGTCTTGATCTGGCTCTCAATATTTATGTTCCCCTCTTTCATGTCAAACGATACTTTGAGTTGTTCATTAAATAGATTAATGGTGACTATATAATTATGAATCCATATCTTTTGTCTTTAATCAAGAAAACTTGCTAGATCATAGCCCAATTACCTTCTCATATGGAAGTGGATCATGTCCCTTGGACATTGAATAGTAGATTTGATGCCCTATCTAGTCTAGCTGCATATCTTGCAGATCCATACCAGGATGATTTTTTCATTCATGTGGTGCATCAGAGATTCATTTACTTTATCATCCCAGATGATGTTAACAACTAGTAGGTTAACTATCCTACTGTCGGTGCTTCTACATCAGGACCATTAGGTCCCTCTGTGGTAGAATAAACCTTTGATTAGACATATCCTTTTGTTTAGTATCTATATCATGGAATTATCCCTCCCGATCGAGCTAACCGCGAATGAATATGCCATTTTCTAGCATAGTTCACCCTCTAGAATGGGCCTATCCTCATGAATACTCTCCACAAATGAGGTTTTGATCAAATTATCCTATATTGTATCCAATAAGATGAGATTACCCAGATTATATAGGAAGTTCATGCCAGGTCTTATGTCAATAATCAGATAGGGTTGAAGCTCTCTCATCAGATCTAAAGGCTGAACTACTTATGGCCCACCATGATCAAAAATTTTATCATGTTCTCCAATAGGTTTCATGCAATTCAGAATTATTCCAACTTTGTGTATAGACACCCAGAGCTCCTCCACACCACCAGGTATTCTTAGACCTTTTTAGTATGGGGACTCGATTTCATGGGACCTTATCCACCAATAATAAATCACAAGTGTATATTCATTCTAACCATAACAAATTTCCTTACTAATTTGGTAGAAGTGATACCTATTAAGGAATTAAAGGCCCAACCCGTGATCGAATTCGTGATCTCCCATATCATCCACCAATTCAATGTTTCTCATGACATTATCATCGACAACGACACCAATTTTTAAACATATGAGTTGAAGAAATTGTACACCAAATATTGTATCCAGTCGAACCATACATCCCTTTATCATATGTAGGAAAATTAACATATCAATGTGTTCTATAAAATCCTCTAAAAAATTATGTAGAAGATGGTGGGCCAGAATAATAAAAGTTTGCTGAACAAGCTCCCCAACGCTATCTGGGCCTATCATATGATGACTCACAATTCCACCCAAGTGACTCCATATTCCATTGTATATTGAAAAAATGTAGTACTACCCATCTAGGTTCAATTTCCATCACCCTAAACAGCTGTTTATGACCAGAAAATGCTAGGAAGAATGGAACAAGTCTGTATAACTGAGTTGAAATCCCTCAAATATAATAGGATCCAGGCCTTACATAATCTAGTGTCACTATAATAATATATAATGTGAGTTCGAAAAGAAGGTTCACCTTCACTCTGTCCTCCACAGTGACAATGCTTTTTCCCTTAGGACATCAATGATACCTGGAAAAACTACACCGAAGTTAGAGGCCAAGTGGGAAGGACCTTACATGATTCATAAGGTCTATTCTAATGGAACATAATCTTTGATCACCATTAATGGAGAGAATATCACACCTCCTATCAATTCCATGTTTCTCAAGTTGTACTTCGCATAAGTAGTATACATCCTAGGCAAAAGACATTAAATTGGGCACTTGGTCCAAACTCTATGACCTTAAACAAAGATCCTCATCAGTATAAGCTTAAAGAACTTAATCTAATATCCATCATATGGTCCATGCAACATGAACTAAAACCACATTCAAAAAGGACCCATCTCTATAAACTTGAACTAGGAATCACATTCCAAGAGTCATGACTTTAAACTTTATATGATCCCTCTCTGGAATGTGTGGTATGGAACTAGGCCTCCTAGGCCTTCATTCATGTTGGATTTTCCACTCCGTTGTGCCACATATGACCGTTGTGGGAAGCCTAATTCCCTATGTTCAAACTCTATGACCTTAAACGTAGATCCAAAGTCCCAATATCATGACTTTAAATTGTGTTCAAATATCCCTGAGAATTTGTCATGCAATGCTAGCCTCTTTTGGTTCACATTCATTTCGGGTTACTCCTACCATGCCCCACATAACCATTTTGGTTGAAATAGTCCACCAACTATTATCTAGTATCTAAACTCTATGACCTTAAACTAGGAGTCTATGTCCAAATCATATGATGTTAAATTTGGCCCTCAGTCCAAACTCTATGACCTTAAACTAAGAATCTATGATCCTGGAAACATAACCTTATTTTTTTACAAGATGTCCAAGAATAATGACTCTAAAATAGATGTTGGGTTTTATTTAGTATGTGTCATTTGGTGTTAGGTCTCCTAGATTCTCATTCATGTCACTACACTACACATACCGATTTGAGATGTTCCCACCATTATGGTACAAACTCTATGACCTTAAAATAAGAGTTAATATCCTCAATACATGATGTTAAACTAAAATCCTACAACGAATAAGTTTGGGATGCCTCTTAAACATATGATAGATGGTTCTTACCTCTTTTTAAATTTCTATTCCTTTGATAACTAGTATTATATGGTCAATAAATCTTACCCCTTGTCTTAAACATGGGATGCCCCATGATAATTGTGGGATGCCTCAGTTCCCTCACAAGAGAGGATTACCCCCACCAGTGTTGGTCTGTTACCATTCCATGTTATAAAACTATGTATGGCATGATTACCATCTTTATGGGATACATAGAGGTTCCCATATATTTTTTTCTTTGGTATTAGAGGCAAATTCATCAACTCTTCATCCCCTTGGACTTAGTTTTAGTCCAAGAATTATGGCCTTAAACTATATACAGTCTCTCTCAAGGTATGTATGTGGTACATCAGCCTTTTTGGATCCATTCACATAGGGTAATTCATCTTCTTTTCCACACAGATGCCTTTGAAATTAACCTTTACCAGTTTATGAAACAGGGCATAAAACTATTCGGTACTTTCTCACATGGTCCAAGACTTATGAACCTAAAATATGTGTCATTTTTTCCCCAGTACTTGTGAGGTGTCGGGGCTCCTTGTACCTCATTCACGTCGGGTTTTAATTCTTTTGCGCCGCATAAGAATCCTTGATGAAAAAACCTTCAGCAGTCCTTATGTCATGACTTTAAACTGATCACTCCAATAGTATCGACCATATGACCTTAAAATACTTGAATTCACTTCTAGAACTATGTGTGGATTGATTACCATCTTCATGGGATACATGGAGACACAAATATTGTAATGCCCTGACCCCAGTTACCCAGAGTCTATGCATTTTTACATAACATTGTCATGATCACAAGAAAGATTAGATCTCGAAAGACCGATTGGTTTAGTATCCTTGGATACACTAGATATATTCATAAGTTTTAAATTACATCATAAAATGAAAAACTACTACAACAAAATAATGTCTCCATAGTCCACACTATTATCCCCTCATAATATCCCTGCAGGTCAGTCATAACTTACTTCTTCACATCCTGGAAAAAAAATAAAACATAGAAAAGGGGTGAGCTCAAATGCCCAGTAAGGATAACAATATAGCGGAAACTTTCATAAATAAGAATAAACATTTAAAGAAATGTATAAATAAAACAAAAGCCTTTCAATATTTAACATTCAACATAGTATGGAAAAAATAAAATTAAATAATTACATTTACTTATTCACATGGATATTCTACTAATCGAATAATCACATGCAAAATCAATAACCACTTTCATAATGATGGAATGCATAATGCTGAACTATAATTTCATTATCAAGGCCTCGTCCCAAGACCTAGGGACTAACTGTAACAAAAACCCAACCCGGAGTGCCTCTAATAACCGGACACCAACCCGGAGTGCCTCTAATAAACGGAGACCAAACCGGAGTTCCTCTAATAACTGAAGACCAGACCGGAGGGCTTACTTTTACCGGTCCCCAACCCGGAACATACTTGTCTAACACATTCATCTGAATGAACGGTTGAAATATAACATAAACATTTGGATTAAAAATAACTTATGAAATGTAAATACTTTAAAAAAACCATGAGTGACATAAGAATAGCTTATCCACAGTCAAAAATATCACAAAACCTTCAATAAAATATGGATGTTTTGTATCATAATAAATCTACTTCAAATAAGCTTAAAAGCCATCAAAGGATGTTGACATAGATGAAATCAAAACTATTTTAGAGAAATATCTCTTTTTTTTTGAAATCATTTTAAAAGTAACATAATTATAAAATAAGACATTCAATTTGAAAATATTCTTATAAGCTTGTAAGGGAAGCTTTGACGATTTTATAACGGCGATAAATAGCTGCACCCACCGTATAAGTTAAAAAAACATTCTTACCTTAAATTTGTCGAAAAGGTTAAAAGTGCCTTGTTTGGAAAACGACGGAATGATTCCTTTCGAAACACATAAGGGTATAAATGACTTTAACCCATATTCCTGTAAATAGTAAAAATGTTTTGAAATACATTATTAAGAAACATGGATGTGGATGATAAAGAGATCCCAGTAGATTATTACGTATAAACAACCTCGGATAATGAAGAGATTGTGAAATAACCCTTACCTTGCACTTTTCATTGGTTGGGGTAGGTTAACCTCCTGTATAATAGTGAAATAATTGTTATTAAATTATAAAAGAATAATATATATTAGTATTATATCATATATGATCTTTTAATATTTATTTGATAATAATATCTTAGTATTATCGTTGTTTCGGGTGTTAACTTACTTGTTTTCTTTTATATGTTGTGTTACGTAAGACATGTTTGTAATGGATAGGTTGTATATTATTCATATCCAGAATGATATCAAGTCCATAAACATCATTTTTAAATCATCAAATGATAATTATACTTGAATGGATACGATGGAGAATGAATCTTATCGCGTTCATGGAGACGGTAGTCCGTACGTACGCACGAGCGACAATATCATTCTTTTGATATTAAAATAATATATAAATGGATGGTATATCATATATACAGAATAATTAACATGTTATATTTATTATTTATATTAGTTACACATCATTATTATATCCATCCAACTAATAATATATTGAATAACAATTACACCACGACGTGGAGACGGTAAGTCGTACGTACGCACGTATGGTGGCATGTTATTCAAAGGGTGGATAGAATACTGAATATGGTTGTACCATTTTTATAATAACATCAGATTATATATATGATACTGGAGTTATTATTTTAGAATGGTAACAACAAAGGAAGAAGAAGTGGAAGAAGAAAGGAACTTGGAAAAGGGTGGTGAAATCATTACCTCTTCTTCGGGTTCTTCCTTTTGATTTGATCAAAAGGGATCCTTAGGTTAGCTTTCTGATCAAACTAAGGCCTCTAGGTTGTAGTGAGGGAAGTTTGGAGATTATTCGGGTAGGGTATGGCCGATCCAAAAGGCTTTGAAGGTGTGATGAAATGAGAAGGAGGAATTCCCTTTTATAAGAGGGGTGAGGGGCACCTTTGGAAAAGCTAGAAATATTAATTTGTAATAAATTCATATTCGGTTGGTAATGGCTCCAAAGTTTATTATTTAAATTTTAAGGTTGGGATAGGTCTAAATCAACTCAACCAATATAATTTAGACAGGTTTGGGTACTTATATTAACCTTATCTTTAAGCATTAACTCTAAGGAAATTAGTTTCACTTTTACAATGTCTCTTTGTATTTTTATATAGTATGGTTAATAAACTTACTATATACATCCAAGAGACCCCCAAGAGGTCAATTAATAATGAACCTATCATTATATAGGTCTCTTGGCCGAACATTATATTTTTAGGAATTTAATATCAATTAATAGTATAATATTGTTTTTAAGATCTCTTTTATGTGAATTTTGACACTATTCAATAGTTGATTTTTGTGAAACACATAACAGATTGATTACTCTAAAAAAGTAAATTAAATCACTCCTAATATATAATAATATCCTATAAAATTAGTTTAATTCATTAAAAGTTTCATATTATATTTATTTGGGAATTTATAATTTCAATTAATTTAATTTTTCACTATTATAGTAATTAATTCATCATCATTGTGTCATAAATAAATTAAATTATTTAATGTCTAAAAATTATAAATAAAATATCACTATGTAGGAAATCATTGTTTCTTTCTAATGAATATTTATAATCTAAAATCCAACATATATAACCCTATGTAAAAATTGTTTTCCTAAAATATATATGCTTGTGTCATTTTTGTATTCATTTTAACTTCATTAAAATAAAGTGTCCCTATCACATACAAGTGGCACCATGGGGTCCCAAAATCGACCAAATGATGCCTATGGTCGAACATGTATCAACCAATAAGGCTAGGACACGTTTTAAGGTAATTTAGTATTATTATAATATTATTTTTTAACCCTTATTTACCGGATTTACCCATAACCATGGTAAATAAAATATTTACCGCAATAATTATTCAAAATTTCTAAAAATAAAAGTTACCTATTAACAAAATTTGAACATCCTGATTCCAAATATGGAATCCATTTTTCTAAATTCAAAACACAGAAGTGCAGAAATTAATTTAAAATTAATTCCCGCTGTTAAAACAAAAAGCGTGTTTTTAAGAGATAATAACTATCAAAAGATTGACACTTGTTTATGTTCGGATTAATTGTAAAATTATGTACAATGACCAAAATTATATTAAATGGTAAAAATATATTCTAAATATACTTTAAAACCACTCAAATTCATAATTTATCACTATTAATTATTTTGATTAAAAAGGTTTTTTTTAATTAAAATTTAGTAATTTTCACTATTCATCAAAATATGAAAGTTTTCCGAAATGTACCAAAATTTCACCTTAGGATAAATTCAATATTCCGAATCCAAAAATGAAGTCCATTTTAAAATATAAAATATATATAATTTCAAAAATTAGGTATTACTATTCATAACGGCTAGTTTGATTGGTTATGGTGTGTTAGAACTCGGTGTTGCGTACAACACACGCTATCACATTATTCAAAGAGAAGCGTACCGTAGAAGCTTGGGGTGTTACATTATCCCCTCCTTAAAATAATTTCTCCCTCAAAATTTCTAGAATACTACCGAATGAAAAGAATCTGGTGGTTCTTCATCATATGTTCCTCGGGTTCCCACGTTGCCTCTTCCATCTTATGGTTTCTCAACAAAACTTTTACCAGACGCGTCGTCCGGTTTTTCAGCACTTGTTCTCTCTTATCAAGAATCCTGACGGGCTCTTCGCAATAAGACAGATCAGGTTCCAGTTCTAATTCCTCGTAGGTGAGTACATGCATTGGGTTAGGCATGTATTTCCTCAATAGAGATATGTGGAACACATCGTGAACTTTGGAGAGACTTGGCGGCATTGCCAATCGGTAAGCCACAACCCCAATTCATTCTAGAATTTCGAAGGGTCCGATGTACTTGGGACTCAATTTACCTTTCTTAACAAAACGTATAACTCCCTTCCGTGGAGATACCTTCAGGAAAACATGATCACCGACTTGAAATTCCAAATCCTTCCTTTGATTATCGGCATAGCTCTTCTGCCTACTTTGAGCTGCTTTGATGTGATTTTGGATTACCTTCACCTTTTCCATCGTTTCCTCCACCAGTTCTGGGCCTACAAGTTTTCTTTCACCAACGTCATCCCAACAGGTTGGTGTACGACATCTCTTCCCGTATAACGCTTCATATGGTGCCATTGGAATACTCCAATTGAAGCTATTGTTATAGGAAAATTCTATCAGAGGTAAATATTGATCCCACATACCCTGAAATTCAAGTGAGCAAGATCTCAACATGTCTTCTAACGTTTGAATAGTCCGTTATGATTGTCCATCTGTCTGGGGGTGGTAAGCAGTGCTCAAATGAAGTTCAGTATCCATGTATTTTTGAAGACTTTTCCAGAATCTTGAAGTAAAACGGGGATCACGATCAGAAAAAATCGATAGGGGTACTCCATGAAGTCTCACAACTTCATTAATATATAGTTATACTAAACATTCCAGGGGTAGATCATCTCTTATAGCAAGAAAATGTGCTGACTTGGTAAGACGATCAACAATAACCCATATCGCATCATTCCTTCTAGGAGTCTTTGGTAGCCCCATGACAAATTCCATCGTAATATTTTCCCATTTCCACTCCGGTATGGGAAGAGGTTGCATGAATCCTCCAGGCTGTTGCCTTCCAGCTTTCATTTGCTGACAAACCATACATCTTGACACAAAATCAGCAATCTCCCTCTTCAGGTTGTCCCACCAAAAATGTTCCTTCAAATCTCTATACATTTTGGTGCTCTCAGGGTGTATAGAGAAATTGGAACTATGAGAATCATCCAGCAATTCCCTTTTTAGACAAGGTACATCAGGAACACAAAGTCTTTTCCCAAATTTCAAAATTCCGTCTTCATACACAAAGTCTCTCAATCTCCCATCATTCACAGCTTTAATCTTCTTTTGAAATTCTTCATCATCGGTCTGAGAACTCTTAATCCTTTCTAGTAAAGTTGGTTTGGCAACCATTTGAAAAACCATTGATGTTTCACCTTCCCTGGTTATTCCCATGTCCATCTTCACTAGATCCATGAAAATTGGATCCCTTTAAATTCTCATATTGTTCAAAACTCCATGTTCTTTTCTACTCAAAGCATCTGCCACCTTGTTTTCATTCAACGGGTGGTAGTGTATCGTACAATCATAATCCTTGAGTAATTCAAGCCATCTTTTTTGCCTCATGTTGAGTTCTTTTTGTGATAAAATATACTTCAAACTCTTGTGATCAGTATAAATCTCACATTTTTCACCATAGAGGTAGTGCCTACATATCTTCAAAGAAAAGATCACAGCTGCTAACTCGAGATCATGAGTAGGATAGTTTTGTTCATTAATTTTCAACTGTCGTGATGCATAGGAAATAACTCTATCATTCTGCATAAGGACACAACCGAGTCCTTTCTTTGATGCATCACTATAAATAACGAACACATCATTCCCCGATGGTAGAGTCAATATAGGAGCATTCACTAATCTTCTCTTCAGTTCTTTGAAAAATTCTTCACACTCATTTTTCCTAACAAATTTAACCCCTTTACGTGTGAGATTCGTTAATGGGTTAGCCAATCGGGCAAAATTCTGGACGAATCGTCGATAATAACCTCCCAAACCAATAAAACTATGTACCTCAGTTATACTCATAGGTGCTTGTCATTCTTGGATTTCCTTGGTCTTAGAAGGATCAACAGAGATTCCATCTTTAGAGACAATATGTCCAAGAAAAGAAATCTCATGAAGCCAGAATTCACACTTGCTAAACTTCCTATATAATTCATGTCTTCTCAGAGTCTTCAAGATATTGCGCAAGTGATTTTCATGATCTTTGTAGCTTTTAGAGTATACTAAGATATCATCAATAAATACCACCACAAATTCATCGAGATAATCCTTGAAAACTCTATTCATCAGATCCATGAATATAGAGGGTGCATTAGTCAATCCAAAAGGAATTACAGTAAACTCTTAATGCCCGTACCTGGTTCGAAATGCTCTCTTCGGAATGTCTTTCTTCTTTACACACAACTGATGGTATCCAGATCGAAGGTCAATCTTTGAAAAGTATTGAGCTCCATGCAGTTGGTCAAATAAATCATCAATGCGAGGTAGGGGATACTTGTTCTTTATTGTTATAGCATTGATCTCCCGGTAGTTGATATATAACCTCATAGATCCATCTTTCTTTTTAACAAAAAGAACAGGGGCACCCCATGGAGAAACACTAGGGAGAATAAATCCCTTATTACTCAATTACTCTAGTTGTTTCTTTAGCTCAAATAATTCTACAGTGGCCATTCTATAAGGGGTCTTCGATATAGGCCTTGATCCAGGAATCAAATCAATGGAAAACTCAACTTCTCGTTCTGGAGGATGTCCAGGTAAATCTTCCGGAAATACATCTACAAATTCTTTCACAATAGGTACATCCCCTATTTGAACATTCCTTTCCTCAGCCACATTTATTTCATTTTCTTACTCCCCAATAATTGAATTTAGTTGAGCTATTGAGGGTGAATCTAAATAAGAATTAGGTGGTGACGATTCTGCTCTAAAGATAAGGTGTTCCTTATCATTATCATCAAGAATCGTAACCTCTTTCTTCTTACAATAAATCTTCGCATCATAGTCCAAAAGCCAGTCCATACCGAGGATTATATCAAACTCAATCATAGGTATGACGATGAGATCAGCAGATAACGAACATTTATGTCTTCTAATGGGGACTGATTCACAAAACTTTGTTGCAATGATACTTCCCTTAGGAGTTTTAACCGACAACTCCCTTCTTAAATCAAATTGGAAATATCTAATTTTCTTAGAAAACTAGGAAGATATTAAACAATTTGATGATCCAGAATCAAATAATGCATTTTCTAAACTTGAGGAAACCATTAAATTACCTGCCACCACGTCTTTCGGAGCTTCTACCTCTACAGTAGTAATAGCATAAGCTTGGCCTTGATCCATTGGCCTTTTCTGAGGTAAGTTTTCCTGACGCTTAGGACATTCATTTGCATAATGCCCCATCTCCCTGCAATTGTAGCACTGAACGTTGGTGGCTTCCTTCTTCCCTTTGCAATCATGAGCTTGGTGGCCTTTTTTACCACACTTGTAACAGACTCCCATTCCCTTCAAGCAAGTACCAGGGTGTTTCTTCCCACATTTACCACATGATGGATATTCAAACTTTCCTTTCTTCCCCTTATTTCCATTCCTAGATTGATCAGCAGGCCACTTCTTCTCTTTCTTTGCTTTAAAGTCATAAGACTTAGAGAATTCCTTTTTGGTCTTGATAGCACATGAGACAATGTCTTCGTACGACGAAAAGGATTGTGAGACTAATTCTCAACAAAGAAATGGTATTAACCCATAAAAGAAAAGATCAATCTTACTTCTTGGATTACGTATATAATCTCCAGCATACCTTGCTAACCTTGTAAAGTTAGCCTCATACTTTGTGACATTCTCATCCTCCTTCTATCTCAAACTCAGAAATTGTCTTTGCATATCTGCTCGATGGTTGTGAGGAATGTATTTTTCTAAAAACAGATATTTGAACTCCCTCCATTCCATATTTGATACTTCATCATCTTCCTTCGTATTTTGAATAAATGACCACCATTGATCAGCATCTCCAGTGAGGCGGTAAACTGCCATGATAACTTTTTCCCTTTCATTACTCCCCAATGCCTGAAATATTTTCTCTAGGGAAAATATCAATTTCTCAGCTACTAAGGGATTTGTACTCCCATTGAATGTTGGTGGTTGTTGCCTCATGAATCGATCTAACATTGATCATCCACGTTTTGGATCAGGGTGCTCCATACGGGTGACGTTATTATTAATAACCTGAGTATGTTGTCCCAGTATGGTTATTAGCTGATCCGCACCAGCTGCATCACCAGCTCCACTATAATTATCTTGAGCAGAAGGGAAATCCCTACATGGAGTGCGTCCATTGATACAGTTTCCATTTCTTCCACTAGGCTCCATTTCTAAACAATGGCATAAACTAGATCATTTTATGAATCAAAATAAATAATCCCATACTTATAAAACACTTAACATAAATTGAAATATTTATGGATATAATCCATAATCATAAAAATATATTCATTGAGAAATTATATACTCATAAACCCTTCATAATGATTTGTAATGAAAATGAGTGTTATCCTAAGCATTTCCTCCGGGAGTGTCGTAACCATGAGTGCAGCAATGCCCGTTTTCGTGCACCAGTTCCCGTTCGAGTCTAGCTCAAAGCGGTGTTTTCGGGTTTTACCCCTAGATACATCTGTGCCAGAGCCGCCTCTACCTGCTCGTATCCAGATAGGGATTTATTGCTTGGAAAACTTACAAAATCTCTACAATACCAAAATTCTAGGAAGTTCTTCTATACTAATCCTCAATGTTCGTCTTAGGTCTACGTGCTCCAATCAGAGTTTATCTAAATCTAGCTTCAAAGGTTTGTACTAAACTTACTCTGATACCAACTGTAACGCCTCAACCCTAGTTACCCAGAGTCGGTGCATTATTACATAACATTGGCATGATCACAAGAAAGATCAGATCTCGAAAGACCGATTGGTTTAGTAGCCTTGGATACAGTAGATATATTCATAAGTTTTACATTACATCATAAAATGAAAAACTACCACAACAACATAATGTCTCAACAGTCCACACTATTATCCCCTCATAATATCCATGCAGGTCATTCATAACTTACTTCTTCACATCCTGGGAAAAAAATAAAACATATAAAAGGGGTGAGATCAAATGTCCAGTAAGGATAACAATATAGCGGAAACTTTCATAAATAAGAATAAACATTTAAGGAAATGTATAACTAAAACAAAAGCCTTTAAATCTTGAACTTTCAACATAGTATGGCATAAATAAAATGAAATAATTCCATTTAATTATTCACACGGATATTCTACTAATCAAATAATCACATGCAAAATCAATAACCACTTTCATAATGATGGAATGCATAATGCTGAACTTTAATTACTTTGTCAAGGCCTCGTCCCAAGACCTAGGGGCTAACTGTAACCAGAACCCAACCCGGAGTGCCTCTAATAACCGGACACCAACCCGGAGTGCCTCAAATAACTGGAGACCAAACTGGAGTTCCTCTAATAACCGGAGACCAAACCGGAGGCCTTACATTTACCGGTCCCCTACCCGGAACATACTTGTCTAACACATTCATCTGAATGAAAGGTTGAAATATAACATAAACATTCGGATTAAAAATAACTTATGAAATGTCAATACTTTAAAAAAACCATGAGTGACATAAGAATAGCTTATCCACTATCAAAAATATCACAAAACCTTCAATAATATATGGATGTTTTGTATCATAATAAATCAACTTCAAATAAGCTTAAAAGCCATCAAAGGATGTTGACATAGATGAAATCAAAACTATTCTAGAGAAATATCTATTTTTTTTTAAATCATTTTAAAAGTAACATAATTATAAAATAATAAATTCAATTTTAAAATATTCTTATAAGCTTGTAAGGGAAGCTTTGATGATTTTATAACAGCGGTAAATAGCCGCACCCGCCATATAAGTTAAAAAAAACATTCATACCTTAAATTTGTCGAAAAGGTTAAAAATGCCTTGTTTGGAAAACGACAAAAAGATTCCTTTAGAAACACATAAGGGTATAAATTACATTAACCCATATTCTTGTAAATAGTAAAAATGTTTTGAAATACATTATTAAGAAACATGGATGTGGATGATAAAGAGATCCCAGTAGATTATTACGTATAAACAACCTCAGATAATGAAGAGATTGTGAAATAACCCTTACCTTTCACTTTTCCATGGTTGGGGTAGGTTAACCTCCTGTATAATAGTGAAATAAATGTTATTAAATTATACAAGAATCATATATATTAATATGATATCATATATGATCTTTTAATATTGATTTGATAATAATATCTTAGTATTATCGTTGTTTCGGGTGTTAACTTACTTGTTTTCTTTTATATGTTTTGTTACGTAAGCCATGTTTGTAATGGATAGGTTGTATATTATTCATATCCATAATGATATCAAGTCCTTAAACATCATTTTTAAATCATCAAATGATAAATATACTTGAATGGATACGATGGAGAATGAATCTTACCGCGTTCGTGGAGACGGTAGTCCGTACGTTCGCACGAGCGACAATATCATTCTTTTTATATTAAAATAATATATAAATGGATGGTATATCAAATATAAAGAATAATTTAGATGTTATATTTATTATTTACACGAGTTACACATCATTATTATACCCATCCAAATAATAATATATTGATTAACAATTACACCACGACGTGGAGACGGTAAGCCGTACGTACGCACCTATGGTGACATGTTATTCAAAGGGTAGATAGAATAATGAATATGGTTGTACCATTTTTATAATAACACCACAGTATATATATGATACTGTAGTTATTATTTTAGAATTGAAACAACAATGTAAGAAGAAGTGGAAGAAGAAAGGAACTTGGAAAAGGGTGGTGAAATCATTACCTCTTCTTCGGGTTCTTCCTTTTGATTTGATCAAAAGGGCTCCATAGGTTGGCTTTCTGATAAAACTAAGGCCTCTAGGTTGTAGTGAGGGAAGTTGGGAGAGTATTTGGGCAGGTTTTGGCCGAACCAAAAGGCTATGAAGGTGTGAATAAATGAGAAGGAGGAATTCCCTTTTATAAGAGGGGTGAGGGGCACCTTTGGAAAAGCTAGAAATATTAATTTATAATAAATTCATATTCGGTTTCTAATGGCTCCAAAGTTGATTATTTAAATTTTATGGTGGGGATAGGTCGAAAAAAAACTCAACCAATAGAATTTAGACAGGTTTGGGTACTTATATTAACCTTATCTTTAAGTATTAACTCTAAGTTAATTAGTTTCACTTTTACAATGTCTCTTTGTATTTTTATATAGTATGGTTAATAAACTTACTATATACATCCAAGAGACCCCCAAGTGGTACATTAATGATGACCCTATTATGATATAAGTCTCCTTGCCAAACCGTATATTTTTAGGAATTTAATATCAATTAATAGTATAATATTGGTTTTAAGAACTCTTTTATGTCAATTTTGACACTATTCAATAGTTGATTTTTGGGAAAATCATAACAGATTGATTACTTCGAAAAAAGTCAATTAAATAAATACTAATATATCATATTATCCTATAAAATTAGTTTAATTCATTATAAGTTTCATATTATATTTATTTGGGTATTTATAATATCAATTATTTTAATTTTTCACTATTATAGTAATTAATTCATCATCATTGTGTCATAAATAAATTAAATTATTTAATGTCTACAAATTATAAATAAAATAACACTATGTAGGAAATATTTTTATATTTATAATTAATATTTATAATCTAAAATCAAAAATATATAAACTTATGTAAAAATTGTTTTTCTAAAATATATATGCTTGTGTCATTTTTGTATTCATTTTATCTTAATTAAAATAAAGTGTCCCTATCACCTACAAGTGGCACCATGGGGTCCCAAAATCGACCCAAAGATGCCTATGGTCGAACATGTATCATCAAATAATGCTAGGACACGTTTTAGGGTAATTTAGTATTATTATAATATTATTTTTTTAACCATTATTTACCAGATTTACCCTTAACCATGGTAAATAATATATTTACCACAATAATTATTCAAAATGACTAAAAATAAAAGTTACCCATTTAAAAAATTTGAACATCCTGATTCCAAATATGGAATCCATTTTAATAAATTCAAAACACAGAAGTGGCAGAAATTAATTTAAAATTAATTGTCGCTGTTAAAACAAAAAGCGTGTTTTTAAGAGATAATAACTATCAAAAGATTGACACTTGTTTATGTTCGGTTTAATTGTAAAATTATGCCCAATGACCAAAATTATATGAAATGGTAAAAATATATTCTAAATATAATTTAAAACCACTAAAATTCATAATTTATCACTATTAATTATTTTGATTAAAAAGGTTGTTTTTAATTAAAATTTAGTATTTTTCACTATTCATCAAAATATGAAAGTTATCCGAAAAGTACCAAAATTTCACCTTAGGATAAATTCGATATTCCAAATCCAAAAATGAATTCCATTTTAAAATATAAAATATATATAATTTCAAAAAGTAGGTATTACTATTCATAACGACTAGTTTGATTGGTAATGGTGTGTTAGAACTCGGTGTTGCGTACAATACACGCTATCACATTATTGAAAGAGAAGCGTACCGTAGAAGCATGTGGTGTTAGAAATATATTTTATCTTCGGTCGAAACCCTCCATCTATTTCCTACGGGATCCACTCTTTCCCAATTGGATGATGTTAACCCATGGCACGATTTTTTGATATTTGTGTGGTAAATCGGCCCCTTAGACCCTCTTTCATGTTGGGATTTCACTCTTCTATGCCAAAAAAGTTTCCCTAGGACACTCGTTCCACGTTTTAGTCCAATTTTTGTGACTTTAAACTACTGATCCCAATTTACTAAATGCACTACATTAAACTACATGCCTATCCTGAATCATGTCGGGATGACTCATAACTAGTTTGAGATAAACATGTTACCTCATAAAAACCCAGAATGCCTCCAAAAGTGAGATGATATGATACTCCCCATTATATATTTTTCAATCATAATTTATGATTTACCTAATTGATTTTCTCAAATGTGCTATGGATAGTAAACTAGTGTGTTGAATCCCACACTAAGAATTACTTAATTTATCTCCACACTTAGCCTCCTTCTTGGGATGGGTTTACATCATCCTTCAAATCCAAATAGTCACCCCTAATGGAATAGTGTCAGGAAAAGGCTCACCTACCACCCTGGGCCAATTCCTTGATGGATCTTTGGAAATAAATGGAAGAACTTGTGTTTCAAACAAGTTCAATAGTCAACTCTGTATTTGTTCACCCTATTCATGACTAATACGATTCTGGACCTTGTGTTTTAAATATGGTCAAAAGGTGATCCCTACCCATGTTCACCTTCCATATAGACCCTGAAAGTCTTAATTTAAATCGTTTTTTATCCTCTTTATGTCTTGGTGGAATTATAACACCCCTAGTGTCATCCTCTGTTCATCTGTGCCTGTTGATAAAAAAAGTTATTCATTAGGGAATTCTCAAACTTGTCTTCTTATTACCCCTAATGTACACTTCCAAATGTTTGTGATATTCCTTCATCAATACTTGTTTCTCACAACTGATCATGTATGATGTGGTATTAGGAGTCTTGGAATGAGGTTTACGAATGTGTTCAATCATTTTGGAATCCATGTCTAAGTGTCATGACTTTAAAATGTATACAAGTTGTTCCCTGGGAGCATGTTTTGCATCGCAGAACTCGTCAACCCTCATTCACATTAGTTTGTACCTATTTCATCACACATAACCCTCTTATGATACCCTCTCTCAAGTAAAAACATTATGATCTTAAACTAAAAATCATGAGTCCATGCAATAGGACTTAATCTGTTTTCTTTGGTCTAATACATATGACCTTAAATTGAGTGCAATGTCTCAATCACATGAAATTAAACTATGATATTCATCCTAATAAAATGATGTTAAACTATACCATTTCTCACTGTATTATGAGAAACTACATGTCCATAGACCACATTGCATTACATTAAAATTTCAGGCATCATATGCCCTTTCCTAAGAATCCCTTCCTTCGATGTTGTTAATCTACTGAATCATTCACATTTTCATCTATCACTCAACATTCGAGATGACTCTACCCTGGAATATGTGTCTGAACGTTTTTCATACTAACATGCCTACACCAATGTTGTCAAGCCATAATGGTGTAATTCAAAAAGTGTTGGAATCCACTCAAACATTCTGTCACATCATTCCCATGATTCACGTGGACCGTATTTATACCTTCATCCTTCTTCATTTCTGAAGGGACCCCCTAATGGAATTGTGTCATTATAAGGCTCACCTAATATCCTACGTACATTCCTCAAAAGAATTTGGATGACATTCTGAGTCATGTTTTGTGTTTTGAACATGGTCAACAGTCGACTCTCGTTTGTATATCTTCATTCCTCGACTAAGAGATATGGATGTTGTGTTTCTAACATGGTAAAAAATAATACTATATCATGGTTTCACTCCAATTATGTTCCAAATTATAGACATTGTGATTCACACTCCCCATTTTTCTTTGTTCGGGTAGAATTCAATGCCCCTGGTATTACCGTATTCATACACTAGCGCATATTGGAGATGTAAGTCAGTTTCATTGAGAGACTCATTATCCATCCACAACCTCTATCATCTCAGTCACTCTCAGTGGCCAATCAAAAATAGAATACCCTACGTTCCTGATGATTTTCCTCCACTCTCATATAAAGAGAAATCACATGGTTGTACCTTGTTTCTCACACCATTCATGACACACGTATGCTTTGGGTTTGGTTGTTGGTTGTCTCATAAATGTGATCTAAGTAAGAAAATAAAGAGAGGAAATATGTTTGAGCATAAAAATTAAGAAATTTTTTTTAGAGGGTTATCCACATATCATATCATCCCCACCACAAAATGTGCCTCTACATCTCTGCCTCAATGATTGCGAACTCGAGCTCGTCCAACCTCCCCTGAGTGGTCTCGAATACTCGGTGATGCACTGCTAGGTCTTCCTTACCTTAATTATCATTGGAGTGAAAATATTTTTCCCTGATCCACTATAGGTCCTAATCTACCCATCACTCATCCTCTTCCTTCTTATTCTCATACTCGTTGGCCTCAGATGCTGCTGTTGAGCCCTTAGACAGTTAGTGATCTCAGCCTGAGTAGAAAAAACTATCGCATGCAACTGTGCTAGCCTCTTCAAATGAACAATCTCTTAAATATCTTCTTGAACAACTTAGGAACCCCAACCTTGTGTTTCCTCTAGGACAGTTAGATATCCTTCCATTATGGATGTTCCTGATCGATGAGGAAGTCTCGATACAACACATGAAGGTTCGTGTAATTCACCTCACCAGTCCCTATGGTGACTGACCAATGGCGGAGAGATCCCACCTATTATGGTAGTTAATCTATCCAAATATATGTGGTGAGGTTTTGAACATTCATTTACACCTTGATATGGACAACCCGATTATCCTTGGTGACCTATGGTCTAGAGTCCTCAAAATAATCAGGTGGTGAATGCTCATGAGGAGAAAAGATAGCCAATATATTTTTAGCTAGATCCTCCCGGTGCAGGTCCTCAAATGTGAGAAGTTAGAAAAATTTTCCATCTACAAGATCGAGATAATGGATGACTATCCTAGGGAATAGTTCTTCATTAGCCTCTCCACCTATGGTAGAAGCCTCTGCTGCACTTTGTGGTATCATGTTGGTGGACGCCCGTTATCATATCTCCCCTGGCTACTCCTGCTGGCATGACCCCATCCTCATCTCTTAAAGATTACATCAGTTGGAAATTCTAATATTGGCAAATACAATGTATCCTCTATAAATTCTCTAGTCTCCGACACATTCATCACCCCTTCCACTGAAACGTCAACTTTAGAAGCTGCTTTCAGTGGAACCTCTTTGATCAGCTCTGCCACCACAACTCCTTCAGTCCGCCCTGATGTGGGCCTTACCTCGACCCCCTACACCAAGGGAGTGGTCTTAGAAGTGTCCTATAGTAGTTCCTCTACAATTTTCCATACCTACATATATTCACCATCCATCAATTCTGGGAGTGTAGCCTCTACCATTGCCACCTCAGCCTCCATGACAGATGTCTTAGTGGCATGCTCTGATGGTTGATCGCCTGTGAAAAAAAACAAGATGGGTACCCACACTCACCCATTTATGAGTTAGGTTCCCTCAACCTCCACATGAGGCCTATCATGGAAGTCCCCTTATTTAGTACTCACCAATTCCTGAATAGGTAAATATATGGTTAGGTAATGAGCTTGAATATTGAGTGGAGTTCTAAAGAATGCAAAGATCAGTGAGTTTACCTAAAAGAAAATAGAATGTCAATCTCTTTATAAGATATATTTGATTTCATTCCCCTAGGAGTATTATAGTTCTTCACCTCTAACTATGTCAGTAGATTAATGGATTAAATGTGTGGATGGAGGGGAAGACATTCCCAACAATTCCCTTACACGATCGGTTAAAGGATGAACAATACCTCGAGAGTATATTACCTCCTCTAGTTTCTCCATGTAATGCATCGTTTGAGTATGGGGAGAATAGAAGCAATCACTTGAATGGAAAAATCTAGTGAGGAATATACCATCGGTAATGAGATACTACCACACCCCTCGAGGAGTGGTGATCTTCATGTGAAGTCCCTATGCCTCCCAGAAACTATGATACATGGAGTTGTTGGGAAAATTCAGAAAATATAATAGTTTCCATGGACCTTGAACATGTACCCTCAAGATCACCCCAGAGTGCTCCCATTCTTCCTATGCACACCTACCCAGGATCATCAAGCCTAGTTTTATTCCTCTCCCAAAAACCCCTATCTTTCCAGGCCCATGAACTACTGGACCCGCTACTACTGTCTTGCCCGTCGAACCGACTCTACCACCACAACACCCTCCAACCACCATTCACCCCCAACCATGCAATGTAGGGGAACCCTTCAATGGATCAGAAGTCCATCCATCTCAAAATATCTATAGGATACAACTAAAAATTAATTTTTTATTGACAAAAGTCAAGGATTACAAAAGGAAAAGGAAAAGGAAAATGAAATAAATTAAAGAATCCTGAAGTGGTGTAGGCTAAGGGAATCCCCTAGTATAATGTCCTTACATTAATTCATGCACAATCATGGGTGAGACCATACACAATAGTTAATTGAAGCAACTTTTTTCACATCTTCTCATCTTCTCGTGTAAACATACACCAGATCTGCCTCCCCACCATAGGATGACATTCATGACTTACCTCTGAGTACACCTTTTGGAGTTAGCTTTTTTAGTCATATGAATTTCTGTGAAAACTAGTGTGGATTCTACGACTTGAAAACCATATCACAGTCAACTCTTACTACAATTAAACCACCTAAAAAGTCCACGATTTGTGATCTCTATTACTTGGTCATTGTGAAGTCATTAGTTAGCACGCCTTAGATTGGGAAAAGGATGAAATATGAAGTGCTCCACTAAATCAACCTTCTCCAGTACTTTCAATAGGCAGAACATGGATGGGATACTTCCTATGATATTTATAATTTCTAGCCAAGAGTTTTTTTTGGGATGGGAAATGTGGTTAAAGTACTCATAAACCATCATATGTATGACCACCGAACTATACAAAAAGAGAAAAGTCCCCCCACACACAAATACATATTCCCTCGATTGATATGCCAAATTAACTTGTATAATGATGAAGCTAACATTTTCATATATTTTATACAGTAAATCATTGTTTATAATTGCACTATATTGTTATTTGATCGGTAATTGCCACATTTTTAGGTTTTAGTGTTACTTTGAGCCTAAATGTGAAAAATGACTAATTCTGGATTTTTGACATATTTTTACATCTAGGGAATTTTGATCATTTCCTGAAAAATAAATTAAATAATTTTCAGATTAAAATTTCGTTATAATCCTTATTTTCTTTACATCATTTTTGTCTGCTGGACTAGGAGATGATTCAGCCTTATAAAGGGTCTAAAAATTCATTGAAGTTGGACATTTTTTCTGGAGGACAGCATGGACCACACAACTGTAACGGAACCCCAAATAGGCCTACATGTGATCCAATGAGTTTTTACACCTGGGATTGAACTAGGTCATCCAAGTATGACCCTACAACAAATTTGGGGGTGGTTGGAAGTAATTGAGGTGTCCATTTATCGACATACCTTTGGACGAGCCATCTTGGAAGCTTCATTGAGAAACAGAAACTGAGAATGAAAAATTCATAACTCCTTCCTCAGGTTTCTATATTAGCTGAAAGGTTTCGGTGAGACAGACAAGATATTTATGAACAACATTCATGAAGGGTGGAATGCGTGGAGAGGCCATTTAATGGGTCAAAAATGCGACACCATTTGGAGGACAGAAATCTGGCAATAAAAGGAGGAGAGGTCCTCCTCCTCAAAGCATCCCATTCTCCATCCATTCCTTCAAGGCACCAAGGAGGAGATATCCACCAAGGGAGTCCATCCAAAAATCTTCCCCCTTTATTTTATTTTATTCCTTTTCTTTATTTTTAGTTGTCAATTTTAATTTATATTTCTAATAAAATTCATTCATTATTTTTGTGTCCACCCATCCACCATATTTTCTTCTTTATCTTTTCTCCATCATTTCTTCCTTTATTCTTCTCATATTGTCACTGTGACCTCTTAAACTCAAATATGAGGGGATAACCTGAGACTTGGCCCTGGGAGGTATGTGGAAATTTCATTTATTATGTGCTTCAATTCCGATGTTTTATTAAGTTTGTGATGAGCAAGAGTGATGTGCACGGGTCTGATGATCGTCCAACACGACACTGATATCAAACTCATTTTTATTTTTTATTAAATATTTTACCTCCCCTATACTAGATACAAGCTCTTCATATGATGGATTTGAGGTATTTAGTGGTTGAAATGGCATATGATGGAGCCAGGTCTTGGGAGATGTCACACTCTCGATCGAGGTGTGCCATCAACCCTGATTATAGGAGGAGGTGAAGTTAAGATTGATAAATGCAATCCAGATTTCACACCAATAAATAAAAGAATAGTAATTTATGAATTATATCTCATAATTTAATTATCAAACATAATTTAAATACCAACAAGGAGAATGATGGAACCCACATACCAACCCATAAAGGCCAAGTTCTTTCATCATTAATTTCATTTTTTCATTGCATGTTAGTTTTATCTTTTATTTTAATTTAATTGTATTTCATTACTAGATAATATAAAAACAGCCAAAAATAATTAGTTTAGTCCAATTAGATTAAGTAAGTAAACTATTGAGAATGCTCCTCAAGTGAGACGACCCTGGTCATCCTCTATGCTACACTAGGAAAAATTTAATTGCTTCAGCCATGCCCTACGACTGGAATGCATCATATAACATCACCAGTACTAGGACAGTAAGGTTGAAACACTACCCCATCACCAACATCACTACCATTATAAAGGTGCTTGGATGCACCCCCATATGTGCATCCCTCACTGGGAGTATCCAAGCACAAATGAGAACCATGATAAACCCTGCCAAATTTACTATGTGTTGATCCTCAGTCTTAACAATTTAACCCCACATCTACCACTGGATCGCCTACAGAATTCACTAGTAGGAGCCCTAAATTACCTATTGCTATCCATCAGGACACGTGTGAGGCCTAGAATGTAGCTTCTCTACAAAATCCTCTCCTTCTACTGGTTATGTCATTGTTTTGTTCAAGAAATATATGAAACACTTCTTGAAGGGAACATCCCAAATCCACATCTTCTCTTCACCGGTGCCCTGAACTAGATGTAGTAGTTCCTTTTGTAAGGATGAAAAATTCTATTCACCCCTATAAATTCTCCATGGTGAGAAATTTGTCATACATCGACACTAGGATCAGGATCCCAGAGTTTTTTTGGGTCCCAAAGGCTGACACCAACCTCCCTGTGATGCAAGTGGAATGTATTGGTCCCCAAAGATCATCTGCTTAGCAGATCCGGAATGATCTATTACGGCCCGTAAACATGGAACTGTAAATCCCATGTTGTTTCATAAATTCCTACTGACTTTAGATATGCCTTAAATTCAGAACATGATGTGCATGCTCAGTAGGTCAAAGCCCAATCATCTATGAAGTTTCTTTCATGGCACAAATCCCATCCATTATTCCATCCCTTGAGTGGATCCACCAAACCCGCCTTCATGAGCGTATGATATTGCAACATGGATTAATAATCCTATAGATTATACCCATTGATGTTGTAGATATGTTCGTAGAGGTTTTCTACTATGATGGTTGTGTGATCCTTCCATATTTGGCCTACATCAGCTCGGTGCCACGGGTATTTCCCTAATATGATGCTAAACAAGAAAGATGATTCATTTATACTTGCCTTAAGGATGAAGAAATCATCCCTCAAGAAGAATCAATAAATAAGAAGCCTCCTAAACAAAGTATATTATTTTTGAGCCTCTAATGATTGTTCTGTAACATCCCGAGTTTTTGGAGAGGGTCGAATTCCCTGGTCGTTTTAAATTTTTGGAGTTTAATGGGAATGCCAAATCTTTTATCATTTTTTCACAACCTAATTCCATGTTTTACTTTGACCCAATACCTTTTTTAGTCATGGTTTATGTATCTTAATGTTTCATTGGTGTTCGGATGGGTTTTGGGTGCGTCAAAGGCCTAGTTTTAGAGAAGTGCAGGCTGAGGTGCATGGTTAGATTTAATCGTGTGACCTCTTAGTGAAAAACATGTGCCCTATTTTTTACACTGAACACAATTTGGTAAACCATACAATAGGAGTTTCACAACCGTGAAAGTCCTCTAAAGATTTTAGCAGAGGGAATCAACACAATTTGTGCATGGTAAGTGCCAATTTGGAAGTGCCCTCGAACTCTAACATGCATAGTAAGCACATGGTTATGCCTAACCCTGTGAGATAACCATGCATGGATTGGATCCTAAGAATAAGGGGGCACAATATTACCATACAATTTGGAAAACTATGAAAGCTAACCGTACTACTCATTAAAGAGGTGAAATGACCAAATTACCCCGCCCTTATTAAACCCAATTTCTTCCTCCTTCTCCCCCCATTCGAGCCACACACATAGGGGGTATCCTCCCTTTTCCTCCCCCACTTGATTTTGATCCGTCTCTTTTAATTGGACTCTATTCATCAATCTATCTGCGGTTTTGGATCCAAATCGATATGGATTTCCATCCCCTTATGACTTTTCTTCTTTACTATCACCTTATGGACTACAACATTTGTTCAATTTGTTTTGACCTATTTTCAGGGAGTTTGTCTAAAATGTCGATTTCTACCAAATTAGTCTGAGTTAGAGGCTAAGATTAGACATATGACTATATACCAACCCGAGGTAGGTGGTGCATACTTTAATTTTTGATTTCACAAGTGTTTGGTGGTTGTGAATGTTAGCATGCAATTATGTTGAACAAGAGAGACCCTAATAATCTATTGGTTTCTTTAAATTAATTAAATTGAACCTCATAAGGTGCTAATGGGAATGAAAAATAGAGTCTACAAATGGTTTGACTCACACGAGATGATATGGACCTTGGGCAGTTAGGTTGAGGTGTGTTATTTATATTAAATTGATTTTTTATTTAAATTGAAATATTTTATTTGATTCGAGCTTCTCAACTCAATAATATTGAATTGAATTATATAAAAGAGTAATGATTTTGATTCACTAATGAGTTATAATGGGATGTGATGGGCTCAAACTAAGTATTTATATAGGGATGGATATCTTTTTGATGTTATGTGATCTTCAGGCTGGGCATGGACCATTATATATGTCATATGGTTGATGTTGATAACAGATTAGGAGACTTATTCAACGATTAAGGTTGAAAGGCCATAATGTTCTAATCATGACCTTGGATATTTGGAATGGAATGGCCGTTAGATTGAGTGACATGGTCATTAGGGAACAAGATGCTAGATTTTGGTGTGGATTAGGTTCTATTTGGTGATTTTTTCCCACCCATGAAGTAAAAAGTGTCATTTGGAGTTTTGTGCAAATAGGTTGACTCAGTGATGAGGTGTTTTTGACCATTCATGTGGGTAGAATCCCCTGCTAGTAAGACATTTGGTAAAAGGTTGGGGGTTCTATCCATATAAATCCATTGGGATAGTGAGGAGCCATCAAAAGATAGTGTTGAAACTGTCGGTTGGGGGATAAGGCTTGCCATGATTAAGGTCATTGGTCTATGATCAATTTAGAGGAAGGGAATAACCATTTCTTAGGACTTAATTTGATAAGACGATGATGGTCACTATTTGAATATAGGTACCACTGTACCTCCGAGTTTTGGGGATCGATCCAACAAGTGCATTTGTGTAGGGGTCCAAGGGCCTGGATTCCTTGTTTGGGCATGCCATTAGGATGTTAGTTACTCAATCGATGGCATGGGGTTCTGAGTGAAATCTGGAGGTGGAACCTGAGGGTTCACCTGGGAATAGTTGACATCAGATGATGCCCTTGCCTATGAGCTAAGGATCCTCTCCTTCAAAGTTATTTTGGACAGGGTCAAAGTAGGTGATAGATTCTTGGTGGCTGTTGAGCACCAGGGAAGATTGTATTTATAAATTTCACATGCTTCCATTTATTATTTTCATTACACACCTTCTTAATAAAAAATTTACGGTAGGCACATGTTGGTGGGGTCCTACTGAGTCTCCTCCTCACACCCTACATATGCCCTTCTAAAAAATGTAGATTTCATGTTTTTGTGTTCAGGTAAATTCATATTTTATGAGATAGATATTAGTAGATCTTTAACATATAATGGATGGAAAGGGACTATTGGTTCTTGCCCCAGTTGAAGTTTATCTTTTGAGTTTCCCATTTTTTAGTGTTCTTATATGTATGTATGTACTGTGGTCATCCATTGGCACCCACTCTACTTATGGATATTTATGACTTGTTTTATTATACATTCTTAGATACAAATGGTATGTTTGGATTGTTTATTTATTTGCACAGTTTCTATTTATTTATGATTCCAATATTGTTTTGTATTACTTGTGCTTCCACAATGGGTGGGTTACTGGTCTAGAATCTGTCTTTTTTTCCTTTCCGCTTCATTTTATAAATATATACCTAGACTATTATTATATAATCACCTGAGGGTATAGTCTCCATAATATTACTCTTCACACCCTCAATACTTTTCCGTAGCCTTTTGGTGTATGGGGAGGCATTCCTATGGCCAATAGAACTTGGCCCAAAAGTAGTTTTCAGGTGGATAATCAGACCGGGGAGCTACAAATGGTATTAGAACCATTTCTTACCAAAAATTAGTAGCACATATCAGGTGAATACTAAAGATAAAAATTGATTTTCTTTGTTTTTGGTCTTACTGTTTGGGAAATGGTTGACTGAAGATTAGTATTTTGTTATAACTAGGTTTATAGCTTGTGTTTGGGTGCCTACATCCCCATGAACGAGGGATATACCAAGTTTCCAGGAGTGGAAATTATAGTTATTAATTGATCATTTTATAGTTTATATGATTTCCCCTTTGAGTGGTACACTTGGATGTGATTTTTTACCTATTGTGATATGTGATCCTTGGCATAGTATGATAAGGAATAAAGGCATGGAACCTTGGCCCCATATGGAAATGGGTGTTTGTTATGTTTGTTATGCATATGTATGATTTTGATTAGGAACTTAGGATGTTTAAATTAAATATATGTATGTTCTATCATATAAATTGGTCGTGACATGTGATATATATATCTATAGGCCTAAATCTTATATGTGTAGACATATATGATGATAAGGGGTGATGTTGATCACCAAGTTGGGTGTTGTGGTCATCAGTTTGAGGCGACATGGTTCATCAGGATTGGCATGGCCGAAGACATATGTGATACCTGGATCGTATATGGGCAAGTAAGGAGGCCATGAGGCTGGGATTCCATGAGGCATGGATGCGATGAGGGAGGGTATGGGTAGAATGTTGACGTTTGTTATTACTTCATTCCCTATATGTATTATCTATATATGTGTTATCTGGGATGTGTGACCATGTAATGGTATTCAATGGGTTTCAACTAGATGGTTTCAGATGGTGAATCAATCACGTAGTGATTTGGTTCTACAAGAGCATGCATAGGTTGAGCCCCATGAGGGTCAGGCTGATCATGACCCATAGGTATAACCTCATGTACAGGCTCTAGTATAGGTTGGGAAACCATTAGATATGATAGAAATTGGGTTGTGGATTGAAGAAATGCTCTGATAAATCCTAGTACATATCATCTTGTGGATCAATAGGGGAGCTTAGGGAGTAGATCCATTGATGGAATATCTGACTCTAGAGTTATAGTTGTACCACCCACTACTATTTCATGGTGAGGGTGGTCCACGGGTTCCTGAGAACTGGATAAAGGAATTGCATATGATCATAGAGGAGTTATGGATGCCTTTAGGGAGGAAGGTGAAGCTAGTGACGTACACGCTCAGAGGACTGACTAAGCCCTGGTGGGATGTGTAAGTTCAAGATGGAAGGAACGGGGTATTTTCCATGGATTTTAAGGCTAGTTTTTCTATAAATTATTACCAGAGATGAAAAGGGAAGAGATAGATCATGATTTCTTGAGCCTATAGTAGTGTGACAATTCCTTAATGAAATATGTAGCAAAATTCACTGAGTTGTCTCGTTTTTCACCTGGTATGGTAAGCTACGACACCATAATGGTGAGGCATTTAGAGGATAGTTTACGACATGCTATTTAGGAGAAGTAAACCTATTTTGGTTGGAATCATCCTCAAATGAGGTGAATTAGTCACTCATAGCTGTGGGAAATGTGATGGAATGATCATATTTGATGTGAGCAATAAATTCATGAGATGTCATAGGTGGAATTCCAGATAGTAGTAAGTGAGGTTGAGAGGAGTTTTAGTAGGGTATTCTGGTTAAGGATTTTGGCAGACCACCTCTAAGTGGATTATCTATGGTGTGATTCTAGTGTGGGAAGATGGGACATGTCCAGACTCAGTATGAGAGTCCTCCGAAGGAGTTCCGATCATGATGAAATGTCAGGAATATTGAGGGGTTATATAGTAATACTTATCATAAATCGAAGAGTCAGGAACTGGGGTGGGATCAAGGTTCTTATATTGGACTGGAAGTGGTACCAGGTGATGGTAGTTGTGTTTTAACTTCTCCGAAAGGACTTGGAAGAGACAGCAGGACCCAATAGTGGGGTTAGTGGCCAGTGACCAGTGCAACACCATAGGGATTCCAGGGTTTATGTATTCTGGATTCAGGCTAGGTGAATTCCATGGAGATTCTAGGGTTAGAGTAGGATCGTGAGCTGACGATGGTCAGAGATACATCGTGGGTGTGATCAGGGTCCTTTTTTTTTGTTCTTTTTTGGCATGATCTTTTTAGGAATATATGTTTTGGGTGAATGAGGTGCATGAGATGTATATATAGACTAAATAAATGTTGGTTAGTAGGTTTTCACCAGCTCGAGTGCAATATATATATATATATATATATGTGTGTGTGTGTGTGGTGCGTGGAACTATGGTTTTTGAGGTGTGTTGGCAACGATGAATTGAAGAAATGCAAGTTACTTGAGGTGCATTGGAATCTTGGCATCATTGGGATGTAGGGCGTGATTGAGGTGCGAGGCATCTGTACTGATTTGATCATATGATGAGATGTGGTACCTCGTGGGTGCCATGTACGCCATGGGCATGAGTCAAGCATCGATGTAGTGAAGGATTATGATGGGTGATTGGTATGAAATGGGAGCACCTAAGGAGGTCCAAGAGTGGTGATATGTCATGGGAGGACTTTTAAGTCTTGGGATGGTTGATGGAGCCTCGGTTTGTTGAAATTTGGGTCGGGATGTGATTGAGGTGGGTAACTCCTATGGTGGGGATCCCCTTTTGGTATTTAACCATCACCCTTTAGACCAGGGTAGTCCATGTTAATTTAAGGAGATGGGTACCTTCGATACCATCTTTGTGTTTTGTTTTATATCTTAGGGATGAGCTATGTTATGGTGGGGATATTTTAACATCCCGGGTTTTTTTTGGAGCAGGTCGAATTCCTCGCCCCTTTTGAATTTTTGGAGTTCGGTGGGAATTCCAAATCTATTCTAGTTTATCTAACCCTAATCCAGAGTTTTCCTTTAACCTTGAACTTATATTTATTCATGCTTTATGTCTTCATAGGTTTCAGGGGTGTCTCAATTGGTTTCAAGTTCGCTGGATGCTCGAAGGACCAATATTGGAGAAGTGTAGGCTAAGGAACATAGTTAGAATTAATCGTGTAGCCTCTTAGTGCAAACTATGTGACCTCTTTTTTGGATGTATCATAGTTTTGTAAATCATGAAAGAGGAGGTGAACAACTGTGCGAGACCTATGCAGTTTTTAGAAGAGGGATTCTGTTTGGTTTGCACATAGTTAGGCCAAACCATGTTCAATCCACATAATTAGTGCCATTTGGAATGTTCCCTTTGACTATAAAGTGCACAGATAGGTCTAACCATGTGGGCCAACCATTTGGGTCTTGGATCCTAAGAATCATGATTCACACGGTTTCCACACAGTTTGAAAAACCATGAAAGCTAACTGTGTGTGTCCTTAACGAGGTGAAATTACCAAATTAACCCTCCCTCTTTAAACCTAATTTCATCCTCCTCCCATTTGAGATGCACGCATAGGGGGTCTCGTCACTTTTCCCCATTTGATTTAATTTTATCCCTCTCATTAAATATGGCTCTATTATTCAATCCGTTTGTGGCGTTGGATCCGTATCAGTAAGGCTTTCCATCCTCTTGAATCTTTTCTTCTTTTCTATCACCTCATGGACCACTAAATCTATTTGATTCATTTTCCCTATTTTTTGGGTGTTCATCTAAAATTTCAATTTCTCCCAAATCATTCTGAGTTAGAGGCTAGGATCAAATGTGCGAGTATCTACAAAACCAAGGTAGGTGGTGCATACTTTTCCTTATAATTTCATGAGTGTTTTGGGGGAATGACTTTTAGCGCGCCATTGTGTTGACCAAGCGAGTCCCTAATAATCTAATGGTTGCTTTTAGATAATTAAATCGATCCTTTTGGGGTGATGATGTGCATTTTCCATAAAGTCTATGAATGGTGTGAGCTGTGCGAGAGGCTCTGGACATTAGATAGTTAGTCTGGGGTGTGTTATTAATATGAAATTGATTTTTTTTAATTTAATTGTTTTATTTGATTAATGATTCTAATCTCAATCATATTTAATTGAATTTTATAAATTTAAAAATATTGTGATGAATTAATGAGTTCCAATGGGATGTGACAAAGTCATCCCAGGGATTAAAATAGCAATGGATATCTATTTTGTGGAGATGTGATCATTATGATGGGCATGGAATGATATATATGTTATTTTTGTGATGTTGATTATAGGTTTGGAGACTCGTTTTTAGGTTTAAGTGATAAGGAAATCAGGTTTCAGGCATTTCCTAGGATATTTGGGATGGTGTGGCCATCACATTGAGCAACATGGTTGCAGGGGAATGAGGTGCCAGATTTTGGTGTGTCTTAGGTTCTATTTGGTGATTTCCACTCCCCTGTGAAGGCCAAAGATCCATTTGTAGTCATGTGCACATAGGTTGACATAGTGATGAGGTTGTTTTGACTACTCATATGGGTAGAGGCCCCTGATAGTTGCGTCTTAGTTAATACGTTGGGGGTAATTTCCATAGAAATCCATAAGGATGGAAATGATCCATTATAGGAAAACCATGAGGCAGTTAGTTTAGGGATGAGGCTCACTATGATTGAGTCCATTAGTCCATGATCATTTTAGGGGATGGGAGTCTCCATTTTTTTGGAAATCACTTGTTGAGCTGATGATGGTTACTATTTGAGGATAGGTATCGTTGTACCTCTGTCCACCGGGCTTTGAACCAATTGGTTATTTCGACCAGGGGTTTGAGGCACTAGATATCGTTTTTGGGTATGCCCTCGAGATGTCGGTTACCTGGTTGGTGGAATGAGGTACTGGGTGACATTTGGAGGTGGAACTTGAGGGTTCACCCTGGGATAGTTGACATCAGAGGATGCCTTTGTCTATGATATAAAGATCCTATCCTTCTCAGGTATTCCAGAAATGGATGATACAGGTGATAGATTCTTGGTGGCTATTGATCATTTTGTAAGCTTTCCTTTTTTAATTTGATGAGATACCTTTATTTATTTTCATCACACACCTACTTAATCACAAATATATGGTAGAAACACATTGGTGGTTTCAGACTAAGAATCGTTCTCACACCCTACACAGGCCTTTGGGATGCATGTAGATTTCATGATTTTTCATTTAGGTAAAGGCACAGGCTCAGGAGCGAGATGAAAGTTGGTATTTGACATAGGATGGAAGGTAATGGATCATTGGTTCTTGCCATAGCTAGAGTTTACATTTTGATTTTTCCTTTCTGTTTCAACATTAATATATTTATGTATGTACTATGAATTGTAATTGATTGAACCCTCTTATTATTGATATGTATGAATTGTTTTGATATGAATTCTTAGCTAAAAATGGAATGTTTGGATTATTTATTTATTTCAACTACTTCTATTTAGTTATGATTCAACTATTTTCTATTATTGCTTTTGCTTCCACCATCGGTGGGTTACTAGTTCAATGTCATTATTTTTTTATTTCCACTACATGTTATATGTATATAGTTAGACCATTATAATAACATCACTTGAATGTATATTCTACCCATAATTACTCTTTCACACCCTTTCTGCTAGTTGGATACCTTTTGCGTACAGGGAGGTGCACCTAAGTCTAATGGAACTCGGCTTGAAAGAACTATTTAGGTGCCTAAGTATAGTGTCACCCCTTCTATTTATAGGTTTATGGCTATATTTGGATTAATTATGGACTTCAAACTAATGAAAATTTTGAGTAATCTTCACAAGTGATCATCACAAATGATCTCCATGAAAGGGATCACATTGTCAATTTTCAGTTATTCTACCTTAGAACATGACCCTCATTTTCCCATCAACTCACATTCTATGTGGGGATATTTTTGGAAGAAATACATTCCTAGAAAATAGTTTAAGAATTCATGCTATGTTTGATGTAAATCCAATACAAGAAGGACCAAAAACCCTCTTAAGGGTATGCTTTATGTAGCCCTACCTTTTTGTGAATGACTAAGCTCATAAAGCTTTCCATCCAACGAACCCCTTCAAGAATGCATGAAGCCTTGATGGTGTTCATCTAAGAGTATGAGGAACCCTATCTGTAAATGTAAAAAATAATTGGTGGTGTTCCTCTACAAGTCTGAGGATTCCCCATTTGGAATGCATGAATTCTTAATGGTGTTCCTCCTTGGGTCCAATGGAACTTCATGAACGCATGAATGATTGATGATTCTCCTTTATGAGTCTGATGGAGCTATCCCAATTTTTGAATCCCCTGTATTCTTCATGATATACTTACAATCACCATGAAACCCCTTACATATAAATACCCCCTCATTCCAACCTTTTAGAATGCTTACCCCGACCTCTCATCTTTCGAATTTATCCCAATTCATGAACCTCATATGCATCACGAATCAGACCAAAATGGATCATCCACGGTACCTAGGATTCATTAAACCCACTTATATGTGTTATTAAAAGCCTCCAACCTAGGTGGAGATGCCTTTCATGAAGTCCTACACACTTTGTGAAGGAATATGGCCCTATGTGGAACATGAGGCTTCAAGAAGCATTCAAACTTCAGGAAACACATCATTCCTGAGCTAGGACTTCATCCCCAGGTAGGGTCACCTTATTTCACAAAGACTACTCCTTCCAAAAGACCTTGAAATACCAAAATCACCGATGGTTTGTAAATCAACTTTCTTAAAGGCCCTGATATTGGTGAAAACTTTATTTTAGGCCTCTCTATGCTACCTCCCTTCCACTGACACCTCTTTGCAAAGGTTGAGTGCCCAGATCCCCCATACCTGTCAAGGAATGGTCTAGCTAAACCTTGAGTCCCCATGCAACATACACCACCCATTATTATATCCCACTCCACTCCATGTGAGGATCGATACTCCTACCCTCATTTTTCTTCTTAGTATAGGTACCCTAATCCGTGTTGCTTCTTAGCATAGACACAGTAATGTGGACCTCGTGACTGGACACTCCTCCTGGCATTATAACTTAGTAGTGCTAAAACCATGCCATGTACAGAGGTTCATGAGTAGGGGTTACATAAGACCAAAGTATTAGAAGTGAGTATACCCACATCTAGTCTTCAGAACATAAAACTTCCTAGTCTCAACATCCTCAACACATAATGTTAAACTGTGGCCTTACCCTATGAAATAAGCACAAGATGCTTCATGTGTGAGCTAGATGGTAGGATATCCACACTGCCTACACTTATAGGGAATGATATCTTATTATAGGTAATGAGATCCCCCTAACAAGTAATTAGATCCTCCTCACATGGAATTAAATCCTTATTTTACAACTTCCACACGCAAGCTCGACATAATCTCTTTTTGGAACATCTTTTACAACATGAGAATCAGTTCTATTGCTTCATCTTGTTTCTCACATTGAGTATGTCTCACGTGATTTTAGAGATTAGTGGTGATCATGAAATCATCCAAAACCTTACTGTGGACCTATTATCTAGTATAAGACCTAGTATCCACCTTGAACGGGCCAATACCATGTGTAATCCCCAACCACATCATCATTTCTCCTAACAGTGCATGGGCTGCTCCCATGTATAAGCCCCAACAACATCCTCACTTCTCCTAGTAGCGCATGGGAATCCTCAGTAGTGTAATCTTCAAAGACCATACTCATACTATGGGCCACATTCACATGTTAGACCCAAACACATGCTTCACTTGGCCTCCAACTTAGGTATAAGCCCAATACATTCCAGACTACATGGTATTTGATTCCCAACCATCTTAGATACTTAGGAAGCCTCTTTGAGGTCCAAACCCAACATCCAAATCCATCCTGGTTTTCTCTAGACCACATACCCAATAAGATCATGCCCCTAAATTAATAGAATAAACCTACCACAGGTTCCTTGAGTAGCTCAATGTGTAAGCCCCACACAAACCACAACCAAGATAAGTCCTCTTGTGAAGGGTAGCTTCCACGTGTAATCCCCACACAATCCATCATCAATGAACCTTTTGCAAAGTGAGTGTCCTTAGTTATGATGTTAAACTAAATGGTTCAGCCTTGTCACATGATCATAAACTGTGCCATCAAACAATGTGGCTTTTTGATCCTCAACTTTTGAACATGGTACGTATGATTCTTCCCTATGGTTCAATCATGATGAATGGTATACATTGGTTCTCCCTCCTAGGGACAGACCTACCTAATCTACCTCCAAGGGAATTCTGATCAACTCCTTGTATCTGCTTCAAGGGTTATATCAACCAATGGAAAAATTAGGTTCTCCCTCCTAGGGATGAACCTTCCCAATCCTAATCAAGGGGAATTACCCTAAACTCCTTAGGTTTGAATCTAGGGGTATTCTGACCAATGGTAAACGTAGGTGCTCACTACTAGGGATGAACCTCCCTAATCCATCTAAAGGGTTGTTCTAATAAATTCATCGGGTATTGTTTTCGACACTTTCGTTGAGGCGCTCACATCCGTCCGTCCGCGGAGGACGCGCAGCTGTTGCCCCGGATTCCCGCTTTCCAAAGGCGGGCGGTATTTGCTCCTTATTTAGGGATGTCTGCTCCTTGATCGAAACGGGATGATGGGATGTCGGTTCTTCCTTCCATGGATTCCTCCTCAGAACTCATCACCTAGTCCGGGTCTCCCTCATAGATTTAATACCTTGTTCGTGAATCTCATTCCCAGTGCCATATCTTCATGGACGCCGGTTAATTACACTACTAATGTCAAGACTTTCCATAGGTTATTGACATGGTAGCGACCTTCGGTCGGAGTAGACAAAAATATCAGGCATGTCGGGGAATCTCTGGGTGCGTGGACATAGGGGAACCTGTATTCTTCCTCATAAGAGGGAATCTCAAGGGTGCAGAACCTGAGGCATGTATCTGAGGTTTTCCTTAGCTTCCCGTGTTTAACACAGGGTATGCCGCGAGTTTAACATCTTGCGGAGACGGTTACGCCAAATGCGTGTCATCCGAGGTTTTCCTCAGGAATCTCATGTTTATCATGAGGTTGGACGCGAGTTTAACGTCTTGCAGAGATGGTTACACCAAAGGCGTGTCATCCGAGGTTTTCCTCAGGCATCTCATGTTTATCACGAGGTAGGCCGTGAGTTTAACATCTTATGGAGATGGAATGAGGGTGATCAGAATGTCCCATAGAGACAGATCAGATTGGTACATCCCAAGGGGAGAAAACCTAGATGATGGATAGATTAGGACACCCAATGAGGACGGATCCGAGGTGGTGCGCTCCTAGGAAGGGGGATTTCACAACGTAATGGATGATCTGAACACCACTGAGGGTAGATCAGGGGATGTGCACCCAAGAATGGGGTACACCATGGATTACCATTAGTAGGGATTGAACCTCTTGGAGGTTTCCTACATACCCTGTGTAGAGGACAGGGATCAAAGACCTCGTAGTTCGGATGATGGAATTCGTCAGCGAACTGACGTGAAAGTGAACCTTGGTCCAATGAGAGATGGTCTTGAACCTCGGGGAGGCTTCCTACGTACCATGCCTTGACATGGATCAATGACCTCGTAGTTGAAAGGGTTTCATCGGTGAATCGACGTGAAAGTAGACCCATGGGTCCACTAGTGGTGGGCTTGAACCTTGGGAAGGTTTCCTACATACCATGCCTTGACATGGATCAAAGTACTCATAGTTCAAAGGATTGATGGAATACAGTTTAACGCCATGAGGGACGGTAGTGAACCCTGACGTGAATAAATGATGGGTGGTGGGATTGAACCCTGTGGAGGCTTCCTACGTACCATGCCTTGAAATGGATCAAAGTCCCCGTATTTCGGAATGGCGGTGGGTGTCGGCGAACCAACATAAATGAGGGAACTTGGTCTGATGGAAGATGGTCTTGAACCTCTGGGAGGCTTCCTACATACCATGCCTTGACATGGATTAAAGTCCTCGTAGTTCAGGTTGTGACAACGGCTTACCGTCGAACTGGAATGCAGTTTAATGTCATGCTGGACGCCGGTAGAACTCGACGTGAATTGGATGACGGGTGGGCTTGAACATCATGGAGGCTTCCTACGTATAATGCCTTGACATGGATCAAAGACCTCGTAGTTCAAATGGCTGTGCAGTTTAATGTCATGTCGGACAAGGGCATACAGTTTAACGTCATGCTGGACAATGGCATGCAGTTTAACGTCATGATGGACGAGGGTATGCAGTTTAACGTCATTTTGGAGAATGGAATGCAGTTTAACGTCATGCTGGACGAGGTATTGTCATAGCCAATGCCAAGTCTAAGCCCACGTGAGTCATGCTCGGTGTGAGAAACAAGAGAGAGAAAGGACCTGACGATCACACCGCGTAGGGTGCATCCGTGAGAAGTGAAGAGGGGCTTACGCGTTAGGCGGGCCATGGTGTTGGGACTTACTCCAGGATGGAGGCCCGTAGAAAAGGATGACAATGGTTTCGAGCTTGAGCCTTTAAGTGGATTCCTACGTATCCCCGTGGTAGGGAATCAAAGTCTGCATAGTTCTTTTGATAATGGATTACCACCAATTGGGGGATTCAACGGCTTACCACTGGATTGGGTCACAACGGCTTACCGCTAAATTGGGTGTCAACGGCTTACCGCTGAATGAGATCACAATGGCTTACCGCTGGATAAGGATCACAACAGTGGATGGGGCTTACGCGAGGAAGATGCCCGGGTGCCGCAATGGAGCGACAATGGTGAATGGGGCTTATGCAAGGAAGCTGCTCGGGTGCCGCTATGGAGCGGAAATGGTGAATGGGGCTTACGCAAGGAAGCTGCCTGGGTGCCGCTATGGAGCGGCAATGGTGAATGGGGCTTACGCAAGGAAGCTGCCCGGGTGCCTCTATGGAGCGGCAATGGTGAATGGGGCTTACTCTAGGAAGCTGCCCGGGTGTCGCTAAGGAGTGTAAATGGTGAATGGGGCATACACAAGGAAGCTGCCCGGGTGCCGCTATGGAGCGGCAATGGTAAATGGGGCTTACACGAGGAAGCTGCCCGGGTGCCGCTATGGAGCAGCAATGGTGAATGGGGCTTACGCTAGGAAACTTCTCGGGTGTCACTAAGGAGCGGAAATGGTGAATGGGGCTTACGCAAGGAAGCTACCCAGGTGCCGCTATGGAGCGGAAATGGTGAATGGGGCTTATGCAAGGAAGCTGCCCGGGTGCCTCTATGGAGAGGAAATGGTGAATGGTGCTTACGCAAGGAAGCTTCCCGGGTGCCGCTATGGAGCGGCAATGGTGAATGGGGCTTACGCTAGGAGGCTTCCCGTATTGTCTTCCTCATGTATGGTGATTAGGGAATCCCAACTCGCTGGTGGGTTGAGGAATTTACCTATGCGCTAGTGCACAAGGGGGATAATGCCAAGGGGCGTTGGAATCATGCCATTGTAATCATGGCATTATGCATCATAGGCTTAGAGCATAAGGCATCTCTTTTTTAGTGCAAGAGGCATCCTATGAATGGCACATAGGGTGATCACTATAGTTTAGAGTCTTGTAGGTAGGACTGTTGGAATCTCATGCTTGGAGCATAAGGCATCTCTCGTATAGGTAAAGAGGCATCCTATGTGTGGAACACAGGGAGAATAATACAGTTTAGAGTCTTGTAGGTAGGGCTGTTGGCATCTCATTGTTGGAGAATAAGGAATCTCTCATATAGGGCAAGAGGAATCCTATGTGTGGAACATAGGGAGAATAATACAGTTTAGAGTCATGTAGGTAGGACTGTTGGCATCTCATGCTTGGAGCATAAGGCATATCTCGTATAGGGAAAGAGGCATCCTATCATTTGTTAGATAGGGAGAATACTACAGTTTAGAGTCATGTAGGTAGGACTATTAGGTAGAAGGTGCCTAGAAATGGTTGGTGTTGGGACTTACGCAAGGGCGGCCCTTTCTGGTTCAACCTGCCATAGGAGCCAAGTGATTGGGTTTGGAGGAGTTTCCTGAGGAATGGTTCGACTAAAGGTAATAGGGGAATTGATGATGAGAACCTCAACTCACGACATAGGAAACAAACCAAGAGGAATACATCAACTCAAGGTGTTTCATGGTGTGTGGAGGAGTGTATCAAATCATGGTATACCATAGGTTGAAGGTGGGAGTGCATAAGGGCGCAATGGAAAATCCTGGCATCCTGTCCCGAAAAGTTCACAGTGCGACTCTCCATTTTTCATGAGGATCTGTGATGGTAGGGAAGGGACCGACCCGGAGGACCGGGACCGCAGCCCGGCACTGACCCCGAGCGGGGGAGCGGGGGCGCAGCCCTCGCGGTATAGACCGGTGGGCACGAAGGTAGGATCCTTGAGAAGGATAGGTCTTCGCGAAGTAGCTTAGCGGAGCATGGCCTCGCGGAGCAAAGGAATCTCGCGGAGCAAAGGGATCTCACGAAGCTTGGTCTCACGGAGCAGCATCGCGGACCATAGGATCGCGGAGCATGGACTCATAGAGGATGGTCTCGCAGAGCAGCATAACAGAGCATTGGCTCGCGGAGCATGGACTCACGGAGCCTCGGCTCGCCGAGCAGCAACGCGAAGGAAGCTGTTCGCGGAGCATGGCTTCGCGGAGCCGCAATGCGGAGCTCCGCTCGGCCGCCCAAGTGGCGAATTGGCCGTGGCCATCCTTTTTAAGAAGGGTGGTGAGCTGGGTATTTATAGGAAAGGGGTGCCGCGAAGCAGAACTACCGCGCTGCCTCAGGTGCTTTGCGGCGCGCTCGCGAACGTCAAATACATTCACGGAGAGGTACCGCCTCTGGAGCTTCGCGGCGGGCTCGCGAATGTCAAATTCGTTCATGGAGAGTTACTGCCTCCGGAGCTTCGCGGGATCACGATGGTAGGATGCTTCACATCGGTGCTCCGCATCGGTGCTTCGTGATGGGTATTCACGGCACATCACGAATGTCAAACGGGTTCGCGGAGCCTCTCGCCTCATTACTTCGCTGCGGCGCTCTGCGATTACGGAGGGGGCTTCACGAATGGGCTTCGCGAACCAGATTTCCAGCCCAACATCAAATGTCCATAACTCCTATTCCGTAGCTCTGTTCAGGCCCTGCGACCTACCAAATCGAAGCTTAAGAAAAGTTCTACGATCTCGGATCATGTATGGAAGCATTTGGAAAATTTCAGGAACGCGTTTTCCGGGGTCTATAGGTATGATTCAATGGGAATCACGACCAATTATAAACTTAGGTGCTCCCTCCTAGGGATGTACCCCTTAGATTTGCCTCAAGGGGAATTATAATCAACTCCCCAAGTCTTATTTAAGGGGAATCCCAACCAGTGGTAAACATAGATGATCCCTACTAAGGACACATCACCCGGGTCCATCTGAAGGGAAGTTCTAATCCATCCATCCCAGATTCACCTCAAGTGGAATTCTGGTTCACACCTCCTTGATTTGTATACATAGGGTATTCTAATCAACCTCTTCCCATATTTACATGATATCAAATTTATGACATGATGCTACCTCATGAAAATCATGTTATGAATGAGGTGAAATCCATAGATGATATACACCCAAAATGTCATCTACCTCATGAAAAACATGGGATTCTTGTAGTGAAATCCTTGGAAGATAAACTCCCACTAGATTAGGTACCTCATGAAAAGCATGGGATGACTAAGGTGAAATAATTGGAAGATATACACCTTCGATATTAGATAAATCGTGATATACCTGAGATGACATAGGTTATGAACTTACGATTCCTCCATGAGATTCCCTACTGAGAAGAAGAATACATGTGACCAATTTTACTAGAATCTAGACATGCCAAAAATTCCCAACATGAATACTCTCTGGACTAAAGGTTGATACCCTTCCAAAGAAAAAATAATGCCCAGACATAAGCAGTGCAGTTAACAAGAATCCCAAAAGTGCTGAAAACAAAAATGCATTCCATGAACATGACTTAACTCTATGAGGGATACTCTGACTATGAAACAAGTTTCAAGGATGAGTCCATGGAAGGAGGAACCAGTATCCCATCATACCATTTTGATCAAGGAGCAGACATCACCATTGAAAGTGATGAAAGCCACCCACATTTTGAATGTGGGAATGCATGGTAACAAGAAAACCAATTCATATTAAAATACAGGTGGTGGAATTCAAAAGTGTCAAAAAAATTCATCCTTTGGATTAAAAATCCCTTCATGTTGTGTCATATAGACATTTTCATGAAGGTTCTCATTAAGGAAGTTTATTATGATGTAAGATCCTAGATTTTCCTATGAGGTATGTATACTTTATATTTCAGTTTTAATTTCTTATTTTATCATTATAAATGCTCCCTATGACCTAATGATGGTCTTAGGAGTGTATGTGTCTTGTTCAAATCCTAGAGATCCGAGTTATGGATGGAAATTCCTAGTACACGGTTTTCCTATACCGTACACCTAAGGCCACATGGTTTGGGAAAACCATGTGGTGTGTTTCAAAGAGCTTCATATGGTGTTCATGATATGTTCATAGTTTGTATAAACATGTGCATAGATCATGAAATGGGGTTGTCACCTAGATAGTGTCTAGCACATGGGTTGCACACAGTTTGACAAACTGTGCACATAAACCATGTGAGGGTATATCATTGGATAGTTCTAACTGAATGATTAGTGTATGGTTTGGTAAACCATCAGTCTAAATCATGAAACTCTTAAAAATATATGAAATGAAAATTTTCACTCAATTATTTTATAAGGGATAACCCTTTTTTTCTCCTTCAACGCATAATAGCTCCCTCCCCCATTAAATCACTCTGCAAAACCTAAGGCTAGGATTTGATGCATCTTCTTCATAAAAACTCCAATTCGAGTGCCATATATCATGTTGTATAACGACCCATAAGATCTACATTACTTTAACTCTTTTTATATTTGATATTCTCATCAATAGAGTTATTTTGGTTCCACCTCAAATGCCCTATTTTAGGGTGTTCTTTTATTCTTCCATTTTATTACAATTTAGCCCAAAACAAGGGCTAATACTGGATGAGTGTTCTACCACCAGCACAAGGTAGGTGGTCTACACATTTTACCTAATGTTTTTTCATTTATTTAACCATCTCTATTATGTCACATGCTGGTACATCCAGGAATTTATCCTAAATTAATTAAATGCCTTAATTAAAATTTTCATAACCTTATTGAATTTCCCTTTTAGCACCTTAACATGGTTGGAGGTTGTAAACATCAACTCGAGCCACTTTTGAGGTGAGTTATTTAATCTTCCCCATGATAGAATTACCCCTTTGGCTATGTGATCTTACAATATTTTAGTGGGATCCTTTATAAATTAAAGGAGATTATTGGAGATGGGCATTCCTCCTATGACTTGATATTAAATGTTATCAAATGATTATATGGTTGGATTTAAATGAAATTGTGTAATGAGATGGATATTCTATTGCATTATTCCACTTTATATTGATGATTTTAAATGGTTATGGAAACTAATATTGCACTTGTCTTTATTATATTACTTGCTTGATATTGAACATCTTGTTATGGGATCAACTTCTTATGATTGTATGATACTTGTTGCATAACAATGTGGAATCGACTAGGGGATCAAGGTATGGAACCTACAACCCCTAGGTATGATTACATATGGTATGGAACCAATGAAGGAGATTCAGGTATGACACCTATGACTTCCGTACACATTCACATATTCGATGATGTCACCCTGGATATCACTTTGGGGCCTAGCCCATATTGGCCTGCAACTATTCCATGATCACCATTAGATGTTATCCTTGGTCTCGATGTGGTCTCCCTATTTATCCCCATGGGATTTGGCCCATGTAGTCCTATTACTCATTTTACATGTGGCATATTCCAAGCTAGTAGTTACCTACTGTTGAAACCTCATATGGATATTGACATTCACCTGTTATAGCCTGCTCTTATTATAGCTTGTTCTCATGGACTTTTCATATATATCATTCAATTTACATATTTACCTATTACACCCACACATAGTTATGATTTATATTCCAAGGTTGGATTTTTTTTATAGATTTCATTGGTGGTGTCTTAATGAGTATATCTCACACTATATTTGGGATGCTAATTGGCACCCAAGTAGACTTCATGCATGCATGTAGGGATAGGGTAAAGTGACCATTTATTTATGCTTGATTGATTATAGTATGGGAGTGGGGGATCATAGGACTGATATATGGATTGTGATGATATATGGATATATAATTTTGGTTATTTTGGTTATTTTAATATACCTGTATGTATGTGTTCCTAATGCCATGTTTTCTTGTTACTTTTTGTATAGAGACATGAAATTACATCATATTTTATATAGTATTGGATATTTATTGATGGATGTTTATTTTATCTGGATGATTTACTTTTTTCTATTAGTTTATATTTAAATTACACTATTTATTTATTTTTTACACCAATATGATACTCTAATTATGAGGTTATAGTCTCCCCTCCTTACCACCTTATAACATCGTTGTTCATTGGAAGACTCTAGTGTATTTGGAGGAGTGCTTGAGGTCTTATTGCCTACTATGCTTGGTTTATTATAAGTGAACCAGCTTCGGGACATTACAAATTTGTATCAAAGGTTTCTTTTTTTCCTTACTATTTTAGGATGGTATAAAGGAGACTATGATGTATTAAAGTTTGGTAATGAGCCAGTGCCTGGGTTTAGCTAACCCCCATATGAGAGAAAATGTTTTTTGGGATGGGATATGATTTTTTGGATTATGCCTATTACAATTTCATTGACTTAACTATTGGGTTATGCACATGGATTATGGTTTTATTATTATTGTGGAATCTATATTTTTACCCTTTCCTTTGAACTGGATCATGTGTAATTATAAGAACCATAGAGATTCACATGTCATGCATTATACCACACCACATTTACATACCACATGCATTTTTTATGCATATTATTTGTGACATTATATTTATATTTGAAATTGGGTTAATGTTTCTTACAAGGATAGATAATTAGAATAAATAAACTGTATTCATCAACCTAAATTGTGCTTTTCCATATAGTGTGATGAAAACAACATAATTAGCCAATTATATTGATTGTAATCCATGAACCACTGGTTACCTGAGATGAAATGTTAGTTGGTTTCAATTATATGTATGTCAATTTCAATTTAACGGGTGTGTGTACCTCTATAAATTTGGAATATAAATCCATCTAATTGAACCATATAAAATCCTGATTGTAGTTACCTACAGTACCAATTGTAATTTATAAAGCATAGTAATTTATAACTTGGGAATAGTAGATGTATTTAACTATAACCTTATATATATATATATAAAATTCCATGTTTACGAACTGTTGAGTTCTAGATTTAAATAAAAATGGTTTATGTTAAATAGTGATTCCAATTTAAAATTAAAGAACATTTTACTGACACACTGTATACTTGAACACTTATATGAAATAGAGATCTTGACCCAGACCTGATCTTAGTAGTGGGAAGTAGGTAGTGTCTCTTGTGTTCTTTATTACCATTCCTATCACCTAGACCCGACATTAAGAGTAGAATGAGGGGTGTTAATTTTGTATAGAAAGTCTTGTACTCATCCTACTTTTATGTCTATAATGTTATCACTATAAAATACTATTTTAGATTTGTTCTTGGAATTTTTAGAACTGTGCTACCATGATGTCCTTGAGTCAGGCTCATGGATGGGCGTGATGACTATGCTCCACATGTGGTGGTCCTTGAGCCACCAGTGTTACCTCAAATAGTTCCACCTATGGAACATACGACTATTTCCTATGAGGGTGATGATTCACATTTTCAAGGCAAATTACTGTGGATTATGAAGACTATACATGGATCTCCATGAACATCCTCTTATATGGAATAGTTTTCATAAGAGTTTCAACAACAACATCCACCTACTTTTTCAAGGGCTAGTGGCCCTTATGAAGTACAGTTATAGACTGAGCCCATCTTATCTATCTTCAAGAATGTGGAGGTGTCTCAAGAGTGAAGATTCAATCTTGCGATCTATATGATTTGAAGATACACCAAATGTTGGTGGGATATTTTGAACTTGATATATTAGCACGAGTAAATGATTTTGATGGATTTAAAATCTACCTTATATGACTGATTTTTCCCTGAGACCATGATGGATCATTTTTCCAAAGAGTTCATAAACCCACAACAGGGTTCTATGCATGTTTTGAACTATTCATATCATTTTATATATTTTCATCAGATTTTGCATAACTATAATACTGGTGATCCAAAAAGAGTATGAAATTTTAATGATGGGATCATCCATCCTATTTGATATCAGGAGAATGTTTTTTGGTTGACTACAATTTATGATATTGTAAATCATGCTATTATTACTGAACATAAATCAGGGGAACATGGAGGTCCAAATCAGAGTGGACTAGATTCTCAACCCCATAGTACACTATCTGGTGTTAGGAAGTACCACATAAATATCTATCATGGGGGAAGTACTTTTCATACTATATGTACTAGAGGTTCCGTGGTATGTCATTAGTGTAGGATGTAGGGGCATGTGAGACCTCAGTGGGAGAGGGATCTAGTTGAGTGATGATACTGTAGTATGATGGGAAATTTATAATGGTTTTACATAATCATACCTCTAGTGGTCAATGAGAGAGAGTCAACACCGAATCCGAGTGCTGGATTAGGATCAACGCCTGTACTTCAGGTTGAGAGATGGATTTCTACCTTCCAGTCAGATAGAGGAGGCATCCATGGCCGGGGAAGTTCGAAACCAACTGCAAAACATTAGGAGAGTGAGCCTACTCAAGGTAGTCATGTTGCATCTTAGAGCCGTGAAATGGTCCAGGTTTATATAGTGCAACATGTGTTAGGGGAGTAGAGTCCAATACCTTTTAAAGTTTGAGGCATGATTTTAGAAAAATCTACCTTTCTATATATTTTTTTGACATTGGGAATTTAAATTATTCTATATCTATGGCTATCATAGAAATCCTCATTTTCTATGTTATGTATTTCTGTGGGGTAATGACCCTTGAGACTCCTTTGCATATCCTATCAGATAGATTATGCTAGTGTAAGGAGCACCCCTTGAGATAGAAGACTATCATTTTATATGGAACCTCTTTGACCTTGAGATATTTCATTTTAAAATTATCCCCATGAAATAATGGTTAGTTACTTATCATTCTTATATTCATTTCTATCATTGAAGGGTGTATTTAACATCACCATAGGGTATTACTTATATTCACAAAGATAAATGCAATTTTTAGGATTCTAAAGCTAGACCAAAGCATCATTGGATGGGTAAAGTGACATACCAAATTATAAACCATTATATAGACGATCAGAGAATACATCAGACTGACATCCCTCCTGTATTAAATCATTTTTGGGATGTATTATCTTTATTTTTTTCTAGTTTACGTCCTGAGATAGAGGTGGAGTTATCTATTAATATAATTCCATGAGATTCACCAGTTTCCATTCCTCCTTAATGTATGGACAATAATGAGTTGAATGAGCTCAAGAGATAGATATAAGACTTAGAAGATAAAGGTATAATACAACCCAATACTTCTCCCTAGAGTTCACTAGTCCTTTTCACCATGAAGGCGGATTGTAACCTAATGATTTTTGTGGATTAATGGAAGTTGAATAAACATAAAATGAATGACTTATATACTTTAAATCACATCAAACACCTATTTTACCATCTCACAGTATCTCAAGTTCTCTTAATGATTGATCTGAGTTCAGGATATCACCGGGTACGAGTTAGACCATTAAACATACCTCTCACAACATTCCATAGTAGGTATGATATTTATTAGTATTTGGTTAATCTATTCAGCCTCATGAACAAGACAACCATTTTTAGGGATCTAATGAATATATTTTTTCACCTATATTTGGATTCTTCTATGGTATTCTTTTTGGATGATATCTTGGTGTTTTTTCATACTCGACATGACCATACAAAAAATCATGATATTTTTATGAATACATTAATAGATATCCATCTATATTCCAATATCAGTAAATTCAACTTTTGGATTGACAGGGTTCAATTTTGAATCATAATATTTATGAGGTATGAGTATCCATTTACCTAAAGATGGTGAGTGCCATTGTTTCCTAGTAATATCCTAATAATGTCTTTGACATACACTGTTTCATGGGGCTTTATGGATATTACAAGAACTCTATACAAGAATTTTCATTCCTAGTATCACCTATCATGTGTTTTGATAATAAGGGTGTGAAGTTTATATGATCGGAATCCTACGAGATATCCTTTCAGAAGATCGATGGGAGACTAAGCTTTGTGTTGATCCTATTCTTTCTAGAGTATGAAGAATATATACAATCTATTGTAATGTATTGGGTATCAATCTAGCAGTAGGTTTGATGTAGGAATATCGACTTGTGCCATATGAGTCTCTTCAGTTGAGACCACATAAGAGGAATTTATTGGCTCAGTATCTCACGCTAGTAGCTATAGCTCACACCTTGAGTTATTAGAGGCATTATTTTATTAGAGAGTTGTTTTTTTGTTTATAGTCCAAAAAATCCTCATGTATTTTTTCATGAAGCATTATTAAAAATATAAGGTAGTGTTGGTGGATTGAGTACCTATATTCATTTGATTTTGATCTTTCTTATACACCTAGAAATGGAAATAAAGTTTCTAATGCACTGAGAATAACGACTTAGAGATTGGTTTTTTAGGAGGCCAGTGATAAGTGGCATCTTATGGCACAATTTTATGAGATAAAATCAAGGTTTAGGACCTTAATGTAATGTTTCTACTTTTATATTTATCATTTATCTATTTTTTTGTGGATAGAGTGAATATGGTGCAGTTTTTAGATCCCAAAGGCCTAGTCCAAAGGGAGAGTTTTTTAGGAGAGGATCCATCACTAGGATGGATCGTTGATGAGGATGAGATATTTTGTATTCATAGATGTTTATGATTTCCTATAGAAATTCATATTAAATTTATGTGAGAGTATCATGCTTCTACTTTGGTGGTACATAATATTATTACAAAGATGTATCATGATCTATGCCACCAATATTAGTGGCTGAGTAAGAAAAGGGAGATAATTGGTTTTGTTTCCTAGTGTTCCACTTATCACCAGGTGAATGAATAGAACCATCAAATAACATGAATTATACAACCATTTCCTATTCCTGAGTGGAAATGTGATGATGTCATTATAGATTTTGTGAATGTCTTACTCAGATCGGCTTGAGGTAGTGATTCAATAGGGGCGATCCTCAATAGGCTCATGTTGGCTACCCACTTATTACATATTAAAGAGACCTTCTCAGTGGATGATCTCAAGGGGCTCTAAATTTGATATATCATATGGCTCCATGGAGTTCCATGTTCTATTATATCATATAGAGATTCTCATTTCACATCTTGATTTCACAAGGGATTGTAGAGGGCATTGAGTTCATTGGTATTTCTGTGTATTACCTATCACCCATAAATCTATGGTTAGTCTGAGCATACAATATAGGTTTTTGAGGAAATAATCCGAGTATGAATCCTTAATTTCAAATGTTCATGGTAAAACACTTACCTCTCTATGAGTTCTCTTACAATAATAACTTCTAGGAGACCATACCGATTGATCCTTATGAGGCATTGTATGGTAGTCAATTCCAATCACCCATTTTCTAGTTATAGGTAGGGAAGGTAGTTCTACGTGGACCTCATCTCGTTCACTAGACATTAAGTAGGTTTAGCTTATTATGAAGCAGATGTTTATAGCTTAGTCTAGGTAGAAGTCAAATGTTGATCGTCACCGTCGACTACAAGAGTTTGAGGTGGGGAGTTGGGTTTTTTCATACATGTTTAATATATAACGGAACATAAAATTATTTGGAAACAAGGTAACAAATCACCTCATTATGTTGGTCCCTTTAATATATTGGGGAGAGTTGAGATAATAACCTATTAGTTTAGTTACCTCAGAGATACTAGGACATGCACGATGTATTCCATGTATCTTAGCTTTGTTGATATCATTAATATCTATCTTATATTCTTCATCCATAGTTGGTTTAATTGTAGGTTCATTTATCCTTTTAGGAGCACCATATTCGTATCGTGGACTGGATCATGAAGTCTCTTAGAGGTAGGTCAGTTCCTTTGGTATGGGTTCTTTGGAAGAATGACTCTATATAAAAAAATAACTAAGAGTGAGAGGATTATGTACATGCTCAGTGGCCGATGATATTCACTGATGATTTTTTACCACCCTTAGGAGGGAAACATAGGGATGAGTTGGGTTAAGGGGGGAAGACTATAATATCTCTATTTATTCTATGAGGTATTTATCCTTTAAATTTTATTTTTAGTTACCTATTTTATCCTTATAAATGTTTCCTATGCACTAAATAAGGTATCATGAGTTCATGAGCCTTATACAGATCCCATATCTACGTGTCATGGAAGAAAAGGCCAAGAGCATAGATTTCCTAATTCATGCACCTGAGGCCACACGGTTTGGGAATACCATATGGTGTGTTTTAAAGGGCTTTAGATGGTGTGAACAGAATGTTCATAGTTTTTATAACCATCAATCTTTCCTATGAGAGGGTGTTGTCACCTAGATTGTGTTTAGTGAATGGGTTCACATGATTTCACAAACCATGTGCATTAACCATGTGAGGGTCTATCCATGTATAGTTCTAGCCACATAGTTGATGCATAGTTTGGAAAACCATGTGGATAAACTATGTGCATTTAAAAAATGGTCTAAATGATGTTTTTATCCCTCGTTCTTTTAAAAGAGATAACCCATTTTTCCTTACCCTCTAATGCACAACATATACCCCCTTTTGAAACTCTCCTAAAGGAATAATGATATGATTTAATTCAACTTCTTTTCAAGGAATCTGATTTAGGTTACATATATCACGTTGAATATCTATAGGTAATCTATCCATTCCTTTAACTCTTTTATCCATTATTATTCTTGTCGAAAGAATTATTTTGGTGTGACCTTATATACCCTATTTTCAGAGCATTCATCTATTCTTGCTTTTTCTTCTAATTTAGGCCAAATCAAAGGCCGATAATGAACGATTGTTCTACCATAGGGTTAAGTTATGTGGTCTATACCTTTTCCCAATAGTTTCATCATTAATTTAACTATATCCATTATGATACACACCAATCTATATAGGTGTTTCTCATAAATTAATTAAATACCTAAAATAATTTTTTGTTGCCTTAATGTGTTTCCCTTTTAGCACCTTGAAATGGTCAGAGGTAGTCAATATTAACGCAATCTACCATTTAGGTGAGTTATTTAATATTATACATTATATAACTACTCCTTCGTGTGTGTGATCTCGCCATGTTTTAGCCTTTTTATATTAAATGAGATGATTGGAGTTGGACATGACTCCATTTCCTTAATATTAAATGTTATCAAATGATTATATGATTGGATTTAATTGAAAATTTTGAATAATATAGACATTCTATTGGATTTTGTTTTTTATATTAATGATTTTAATTAGGTATGGAAACTAAGATAGACCTTGTCATTATTATATTAATTGCTTGATGTTGGACATCTTGGTATAGTACTGACTTGTTGTAAAGGGATGACACCTGTTTCATAATGGCATGACATTGAATAGAGGATCCATGTATCACACCTATGACCCCTAGGTATGATTACTTATGGTTTGACATTGATTTGGGTGATCAAGGTATGACACCTATGACATCCATAGACATTCATATATTTGATGAGGTCGCCTTAGTTATCACCTTGGTACCTAGACCATGTAGGCCGACTGCAATTCTGAGATTACCATTAGATGAGATCATTGGTCTCTATGAGGTCTACCTAGTTATCACCTTGGGACATAGACCATATAGGTCTAATACCCTTTTTACATGTGGTGTATGCTAATCTAGTAGTTATCTATTATTGACACTTGATATGGATATTGATGCTCATATGTTATATCCTTCTCTTATTAGGGATTATGCTCATGTTCTTGTAATATCTATCATTCTCTTTATATATTTAATTTTTATACCTACACACTATTGTGGTTTAACATGTTGGATTTATTATATACGCTATCGGCAGTGGCCTATTGATTTTATCTCACACCTTGTTCTGATTACCAATTGGTACCTAGAAAGACTTCATAGATGTAGGTAGAGACATGGGAAAGCACCAAATTTTTTATGCTTGATTGATTATAGCATGGGAGTGGGGGATAAAAAGACTAATCTATGGATTGTGATTCCATCTAGAGATATTTTTTTGGTCTTTATGCTTCTTTTGATATACCTATATGTATGTGTGCCAATGCCATGTTTTCTTGTTCCTTTTTTATTTGGGACATGAAATTACATAATTTTTTATATGGTACTAAATATTTCAATTGATGGCTATTTATTATGTCAGGAAGATTTACCTTCCATTGTTAGTTTATGTTATGATTCCACTATTTATTCATTTATTACACCATTGTGTAACTATGATTAATAGGGTATAGTCTCCATATTATACCACCTTCGACCCTCATTGCTAGTCACTAGCCTCTGGCATACATGGAGGTATTCTTGGGGACTTTTGGCCAACCAGGTTTGGTTACATACGAGTGAACCAGGTCCTAGATGTTACATATGACATATATTTTACTAATCTCATAATCATGGTAAGCCATAATGGAAAGTAGAATTCTGATTTATTTCCGCATTGAAACCGGTGAAATGGTTTCATCTTAGTTAATGACTTGATGCTGTTTAAACCCCTTTTCATCTATTTATTCCTTATAGGTACAGAATTATCCTTTCATGTACAGTTTCTTCTTGAAAACCCATTTTTAACTAATGATATTTATGTCTACTGGAGGATCTACTAAAATTATTACTTGGTATTGGTACATGTAATTCCTTTTAGAATTCACATATTCCTTCCACATTGAAACATGTATGAAAATTACTGATTCATTCTAGGTTAGAGGATCATTATTTTTATCAACTAATAATGAGTCACCTTCCTCAGTGAATATAAATGAATAATGTCCTGGTTCTCTAACCTCTCCTATACTCCTTTATAGTACTTGTGCCTCTGGAACAATTTATTCTTCCATGAGGCTTTTTGGAATGTGTTACTATGAAATATTTGGTATACCTTGAGACTCAAATTCATTTAAGTCTATTCTCTCCCACGATATCATTTAGATATGTGATCCCTCACAAATAATATGACATGTATTTCTACTATTAACTTTTTTTCTGAGGGTTTATGTAGAAAATATCCCCCTGTTTCATTAGGTCATCCTATAAAGGTACATTTTTTTCCATGGGGTGAATATTTTTTACTTGAAGAGGCATTAAAAAATGCTTTGAAACACCACACATCTAAGTATTAAAACACGGGGTTTTTCCATTCAATAAATGGTATGGTATACCATATTCCACATTATTTGGAAACTGGTTTCGTATTTGTGCTTCTATTTGTAATTAGTTTTCCAAAAATGATAATGGAAGGATCACAAGACTCATAATTTATCTCACCATGTATAAAAAGGTGCAGATCCAACATTCAATTTCACCATTCCACTGAGGTGTATAAGGAGGAGTGAGTTGAGATAGGATCCAAAACTTCTATAAGTAACCAATGAAGTCTCGATTAAGATATTCTCCACCATAGTCTGAGAAAAGAATCTTAATATTCTTACCAAGATGATTCTCAACTTTATTTTTGTATTCCTTGAGTTTATTAAAATAACCCAACATATACCTCATTAATTAGACATATCCATATATACTAAAATGATCAGTAAATTTTATTATGTATGAGTACCCACCCCTGGACTTAATAAGAAATGGTCCACACATTTCTGTAAGAACTAATTAAAGAATCTCTTTGGACCTTTCAAGTTTACACTAAATGTAGATTTGGTCATTTTACCCTGTAATCATGAGTGAAAAATACCATGTGGATATAGTTTAAAAGAATATAAATATACTTCTTAGTATAATTTAGTCAAGTTCTTTTCGTTTACATTACCTAGCTGGTGATTCCATAGTTGGGTGTGGTATGAGTCATGTGAAGTAGTTTCATTATCTATTTCCATTACTTGGTTTGAGTAATAAAACAGATAAAGACCATTATTTAAATGTGATTTAACATAAAAAATTGATATCTTTATAAAATAATCAAAATTCATTTTCCAAATTGAATATAAATCCATCTGTATCAAGTCTAGATACAAATAACATGTTTTTGGAAACTGATGGAACATAATAAAAAACCATTAAAACCAAGATCATTCTTGTTTCCAATGTGTGGGGGTAGTCCCTAATATCTATAAAAAAACATTAAATCCATTGGATAATTTTATATCTACTTCCCCTCATTCGATATTTCTAATTCTACTTAGTTCCTATATTTGAATACTTATGTGAGAACAACAAGCTCTATATAATACCCAATTTGTAAAAGTAGATAAATTTCACTCAATAAAAAATTCACCTGAAGAATCTCCTTTTTTATTTGGATGGGTTATGTTTATCTTTTGGTGGACCTTCTGACCACATGATAAACAAACAAAAGCTTGTTCTCATTCATTCCCCTTGATCATCCACTTCTTGAAGGGAATGAAGAAGCTTTGGGCTTAGAAATATTTTTTGTAACATCCTGAACCCAGATGCCACCCAACAGTGCCTCGGTCCTGGTTGATCACATGACCTCAAGAACATCTCCCCAAACTCTAGAGGCTATCTACTAGAAGCGAGGGACTAAGTGAGTCAATGTGGATACTATTAAATCATTACTATAGTATAACAAAATTGAATTCAAACACATTCAATAGCAGAAGTTAATAAATAAACAGACATACAAAAAGTAAGACCAGACATAAATACATAATAAATCCTGAAATGGTACATTATCAATGATGCAAATGATCCATGTATCTATAAAGAGTCATGAATAGTACATGTAAATACAATACAATACAAGTATCCAAAATGAAAAAAGACAAAAAATTCCCAGTAGCATCATAAGACTCAGCTTGGTCCCATGCTGTCTTTTTCTAAAGAAATTATCAACAACCTATAATAGGGTACTTTACCCTACCATAACCAACAACCATATAATCTTTTTGGATCCCCAAGGAGTCCCAAACAGGGTGCGAGATAAACATCCCAATAGGTAACCACCCATATGTCTATACAATTCTATGCAGAAATGTGAAACAAGCTAGCTAGTGTAAATAAATAGTACTATAAGTGTAAATTCCCATGGAATATAACTACTGCAATCATGTAATACCAACAACCTCTTAAGGATACCTACAAAAAAGGATATCTCATAACAAGGAAACAATAAACAAGTAAAAAAGTCACACATCCTTAATGTATAATAACCCATCTCATGTTACCCATAGACTAGACGTATAATGAAGATTATCACAAATCCATGACCTTGCCATAATAATAAGTCAGGTATCCCATTACCTATCTATATAATTAAGTCAAAAAATAAACCCACTACCTTGCGGTATAATTAAGTGTAGACCATGAAGGGCCGAATACAAGGTGTAGAAGACCAAGGAATCCTTACTGAGTCCCATGGGAATCCCAATGGAAACTCAGTCTAGGAACTGGTTGGAGTCCTAGGAGCATGTGTTCCAAAATGTCATATGAGAGTCCAAGAAATCTATATCCATTGGGTAGCAAGGCCTGAGGCATCCCAAAAAATCAAGGCCCAAGGGGCATAATCAACCCTAGGTGATCAATACCACGTTCCAGAACCATGGATAGCTGTCTATGGCATCTATAAAACCATTAATTAATTTCCTAAAATTTAAACATTTCAATTTCCTGTGAGTATACCCAATCACATCATCAATTACATCACAAGACTATACCCACTCATCAATTCCATTTCACATCTAACATTTCACATGGTAATACCCACCCATTCATCCCCATTTTCGATTAACACATAACATGAGTATACCCACACACATATCACATTTTCCCAATAAACTATTCCAGAAATTTAATCAATATAAGAATAGAATGACATGATAACACATGTAAAGAAGGAAAAACATATCCTAATAATGTAATCCAACCTCATTAATTTACAACTGATCTTCCTTAAATTAGGAAAACTAAAAAACACACCCAATGGGTAGTTCATAAATGGTCAAAACCTAAGAAAAGGCATGGAACACCCCATGTGTGGCCTTGGGTTTGGGAAAACAACCACAAAAACATCTCAAGTAAACTAAGTGAATACCTAATAGGTCCTACAACATATATTTTATATGAACATATCAAAATTGTGCCCGTGATGAAAATTATAGCGGAAAAAGGTTCAATAGCTCTATAAAGCATCAAAATATTCATGAAAAGTATAGAACAACTACATTAGAATGTTAGTAGAGTGATCATACAGTATAATGTTTTGATTAGACTTGGTTTATGAGAAATCTGAATAATGAGTGAAGAACAATGAATTAGGGAATATGAGCCTAAATCCAAACAGCGTAGGCATTGTTCCAAAGAATCAAGAACAGATAAAAACGAATCAAGTACTTACTGATGAAGTTACAAAGTGACCGAATATGGAAGAAATTGAGTTTATATAGGAGCTATATATGAAAAACTAGAATAGTGGGGGTTTAGGCTTTGAAAGAGGGGAAAAGGCTTCTGTTCATAAATGAGATGCCACTGCTTATTTTTTTAAATTTTTTTTGGGAAATTACATGATGTGTAATTTCCTTACAGAATGTTTAATGCATGATTTTCCCTTCATGAAGAAAATACCATAAACATTATGAGAGGTCCTGGATAGACCATTACACGTCATTAAATGAGATTACATGACCTGTATCCCCCTTTCACATCGTGTAATCATTCTGTAGTCAGACTACCTCCTTCTAGCATCTTCTTTCCCAAACATAACCATCCAAACCATGACCTAACTTAGGGTATAAGCCAAAAAGAAAATTTTAACAGTCTTTTAATCCAAAAATAAAATATTATTACCTCAAGAAAAAATAGGATCATACAATCCTCCCCCTTAAAAACGTTTCCCTAGAATTTCCCTCTCAAGGGTGGTCAAGATTCATCTAAAAACAACTTTGACCACTAATAATGTATATCGGCCTGCCGCTCCCAAGTATCATCCTGTAAACTGCCATAATTCTATAACACCCACACTAGAGTAATTGACTGACCTCAGAGAACCTTCAAACTCTTATCAACAATATGATTCATATTCTCCTCAATGGATGCATCAACCGGTAACTCAACCTCCTTGGGCTAAAAAGCATGAGATAGGTCTAAATGATAATGACACAACTGAGATACGTGGAAGATGTCATGCATGGATCAGTACCTTAGAGGTAACTATAACCGATCAGTTACGGACCTGACTCTCTCAAAAATCTAGAATAACCTGACATATCTTAGTGAAATCTTAACATATCTCCCAATTCATCTGTATCCCATCCCTAGTGAGACATGAAAGAAAACACGATCCCAAACCTCGAACTCTAGAGGTCATCCACGATGATCAGTGTAATATTTCTGATGATATTGTTTAGTAGACATCCACTTATGAATTAACTAGACCTACTCAGAAGTCTCATTCATGAATTGTTTTCCCAGTAAAGCTTCCTCACCCGCCTCTAACCTACACATTGGTGATCGACATGGCCTACCATATAAAGCCTCATAAGGTTCAATATATGTAGTTTCCTGATAAATATTATTATTAGAGAACTCAATAAGGAGAATGTACCTCTCCCAAGATCCCCCAAATTATAGGATGCATGTTCACAACATTTCCACTAGAACATATATCATACGCTCTAACCGACCATCAGTATGAGGGTGGTATGCTATGCTCAGAAGTGCTGGTGTATCCATCACCCTCTGAAAACTCTTCCAGAAACGATACATAAAGAAGGTTTCCCTATCCAAAATGATAGCCTGTGGAACCCCATGAATTCATATTATCTCATGGATATACAACTTTCCGAGCTCAATAAAACTGAAGGTCTCCTGGATTGGAAAGAAACGAGAAACCTTCATGAGTATTATAATAAAAATCCACACAACATCATTACCTCAAGGTGACCTCGGTAAACCTATCATGACATCCATCACGAAACAATCTCATTTCCCCTCCATAATAGGTAACTACATTAAAATCCTAGTAGGTCACTGATGTTCTTCATTCACCTGCTAATAGGTGGAACACATCATAACAAAACTAGATGTCTCTCTTTTCATACATGACCACCAATATTAACGATGTAAATCCTGATACATCTTGGTGACACTAGGATGCACTATCCAAGTTAAAGCATGAGACTACCACGTCAGATCCTGGAATATATCCACTGGAACCCAAAAGTGTCCAAGAATACACAAGATCTCATCCTTGCCTATCGTCCAAACAGGATATGGATCATCACTTTCCACACTCCCCCATAGAACTAGGCCCTCTAAATATAATAACTACCTCATCCTAACTCTGTTCAGTAGGGTATAGGTAACAAATAAAGATGATAGATAAGTCTATCCCCGACTGTCATGAAACTCCAGATGAATCTCATAGAATAAATCCATAAGCTGTAACTTGATATTGTCTTACTGTACTTCCTATATCGGATTTCTCCTACTCAGTATATCATCCACTGTATTGCCTTTATCAGGAATGTAGTCAAGATCAAATTCAATGGACTATAGGTACTCCACACACCTTCACTACTTCATATTTAGATCATGATGTATAAAAATATACTTCAGGATTTTTTGGTCTATGTATACCACAAAATGCTCTCCCAATAAGTAATGTCTCTAATAGTACAACACGTGAACAACTACAGCTAGTTTAAGATTTTGTGTCGGGTAATTCATCTTATGATTCCTTATATGTTGAGACGCATACACCACAAATCTATCCCCCTACATTAGAAATTCCCTATCCCAATACCTAAAGTTTTATAGTACACCATGTAGCTCTTTCCCCGCTCTAGAATCATTTGGATAAGTGCTGATGTCAACCTTCCTTTCTTCTCTTGAATGGCTATCTCATAAAAATCTAACCATAAAAACTTCAGACCCTTCTTAGTCAAGCCAGTAAATGGAACTTTAAAGTGTAATAAGTCTTGTATAAAAATCATTTAGTAACACATTTTCCCCAATAAACTCTATATATTAAAAATGTTCATGCGGTGTTCCCAGGACACTATATCTCTCACCTTCTTTGGTTCTATGGATACTTCCGTCTCTGAGACGATGCGACCTAGGAAGTGTATTCGGTCCATCCAAAAGTGGAACTCTGTGATATTATTATTTAAATAATTCTCTCTCATTGTATCCAAAAAAATATCAAGATAGTTGACATGGTCGTGTTGATTGTGAGAATACGCCAATATATCGTCCATGAAAACCACCACAAAATAATACAAGTAAGGATGTAACACGCAGTTCATCAGCTCCATGAAAACTGTTGGCACATTCGTGAGATTAAACTACATAACCAGATACTCATAAAACCCATACCTACTATGAATGGTTGTACGAGGTATGCCTGCAAGTTGAACACACACTTGATGATACCCTGACCTCAAATAGATTTTTGAGAATACTCATGCTCCTCGATGTTTGATTGAACATTTAATATATTAGTTGAAAGGTATATTGGTTTTTAACATTTTTCTAGTTTAGTTTTCAATAATCCATACATAGCCTAAGAGTTCAATCTGCCTTTTTCGCAAAAGATCCGATGACCCCCACAAAGAAGTACTGTGTCTATTAAACCCCTTCACGTCCAAATCCTCTATCTACCTCTTGAACTTATGAAATTCTATCGTATCCATCCTATAAAGAAGAATGGTTACTAGTGTAGCTACTAGAACTTGTTCTATGGAGAAATCAACCTCTCTCTCAAGAGGTAGACAATAAAATTCATCTGGGAAGATATCCCTAAAATGATCCACCACTAGAGGAAAGTGCACATGACTCACTCCATGATCTTCCAAAAACAAACTACTGACATGGGTTTTCATCCCACCTAGCCCATGATACTATGGTCTAGATCTACATTCCTAGAAAACCCATTCACCGTGGTGAGTAAAAAATTCCCACTCTAGTGATATGAAATTCACCCTCCGGTGAGAGTAAGCAACATTATCCCAGTAATCTACAAACTATTCCATCACGAGAATGATGTCAAAACCTATCATCTCGAGTACATATATACTATAGAATCTGTGAAACACACCAAAATCAATGGGGGAACTCCCTAAACTAGAACACATAATCTTTTCTGATTCCCAACGGTGTGTCTAGCATCATAAATCCCTAAAAATACAAAAAATAAAGCCCATGTCTTTTTAACCATAGGTGTAGATATAAATCTATGAGACACAATTGTATGAAAAATAGAAGATGAAATTGTAGAGACTAATAATATATTACCTTTTATCGTAGATGATCCAACACCATGATCATTAAGGGTAGGCTATATAGAATAGATATAGCCTATACCACAACCCTATATCACAACCTCATTGCCCGGAGTAGGTCCACCCTAATGTGTCAGTGTAACCGAGATCTGGATTCCTCTGCCACAACTACCAATACCTTCAAACTGGTCAGAAAATACTACTCCAGCTCCCTTACTGATGTCTTAGTATAACCATCATCACACCCTAATTGAGACACATGAACTCAATATCCCACTCTGTCTTAGAGTCTTTGGGTAAAATTATCCATAGAAGTGGGTTTGGAAAATAGTTTGAGCTATATCTTGCAGCCCATAAACATGGTTCAAAACACCCCACCAGCGCTTTGCTACTCCACATAGCATATAAGTCACAAGATTTACCCTCCTCTCATAAGGAACCTCAATATTCTAAAGGATAGTTAACATGGTCTAAAGACCCAACTCAACAACCTATGGACCACCATTCCATGAATACATGGGAGGAGGCGACTATTGGAATACCCGCGTTAGCTCAGCCATAGTCAAGATAGGATGTGGTGATCTTTGAAAATTCTATATATAGTAAAAGAATCTTTCACATGAATGTGTATCAATACCTGTGTGTGGAATATCCTCTTGTGTCACAACTGGAACTAAAGGAGGATCAGTCAGTAGCCTGTGGCCCTCCACCTTGGGAGTGTGGTCATCACCACCCTCTTGGAATACCACTAGAGGTATTCATTGTGAAATTCCTCTGCAATGTCAAACTTACACCTTAGAAAATAACAATATCAATGTTTTGTAGCTCCAAAGTATAGGATATTCCAAGACCCTCCTAAAACCAAGTCATAACCCACAACCATCTCTTAAATTTATGGTTTTATAAAGAACAATCACCAAACCACTAGAAACACTACCTCTTTCCCACTCAAAATATAGGTCTAGGTCAAGTCTCTATTTTCCCTTTCATTTATTTTCATTTTTACATTTCAATTTTTCAAAAAATTAAACCATGTGTCTACCAATCCTGAATTCATGAGGACCCATAACACCTCATGAACCCACAAATTGGTTCCCATTCAATTCACACTTTTCAGATTAACATTAGCATTTTTTTATTGGTACATAATTTTCCAATCCATAAGGTCACTTAATCATTATGAATTGAAATATTACATCACTCCTCTATCCTCTACACAAAAACCATTACAATAGCAGGAAAAACAATCAAAACATCTATCACAACAACATGTTACAAGAAATGCTTCCTAAATGGCATGTCGTAATGCATGGAATGAGATTTGTAACATGTTTCTATATGATGAATGATATGTAATACCCTCATATCATCAGTTTCCAATAGAAATTGAACCCAATAATATCAATAGTAACATTATAAATCATGTGCATCACCCAACGGTGAAATCAAATCAACTGTAATAGTCAAAATCTAGAAAATCACAATTTTATTCAAGGAAATTTGGATTTTTCCTATCCATGGGGTAGCTAATCTTGGGTACAACTTATTACAATATTACATTTCCTTCCTATCCCTATCTATCCGTTCCAAACAATATGTCAAACCATAAAAAAAAGTCATTTAATACCACTTTGTAACGTCCGGAACCCTGATGGCACCCAATAGTACCCCGAGACTGGTTGGTCACATGGCCTCAAGAACATATCACAAAATTCTAGAAGCTATAGACTAGTAGCGAGGTCCTGAGTGAGTTAATGGTGGAGACTATTCCCTCATTACTAGAGTATAACATAGAATAAGTCAAACATATTCAATAGAGGATGTGAATAACTAATTAGATATATGAAAAGTAAAACATGACATGAATAAATAATAAATCTAGAAATTTTATATAATCAATGATCCCGATTCTACATGTTTCTAGAAAGCATAATGAATAGTACATGACAATAAAATACAATATAATAATAAAAAATACAAAAGACCAATAAGTCCTAGTAGCATCGCAAGCCTTAGCGTAGTTCCATGCCCTCCTACTCCAAAGAAACTATCAACAACATATGTTGGGGCACTTTCCCATACCATCACCTGCAATCATATAATCTGTTTGGGTCCCCAAGGTGGCCCAAATAGGGTGTGAGATAAACATCCCAGTAGGCAGCCACCCAGAAGTCTATACAATTCTAAGAAGCAATGTGAGACATTCTAACTAGTGTAAGTAAATAATATTATAAATGTAAATTCCCATGGAATATAACTACTATGGTCAATTAATACCAATATCCTCTCAAGGATACCTAAAAAAGTTAACTCCTAACAAGTAATCTATAAAAAAGTAAACAAGTCACACAACCTTGTCATACAATCACCCATCTCATGTAACCCATGGTCTAGCTGTATAATGAAGTGTATTACAAAGACACAACCTTGAAGTAATAAGAAGTCAGGTATCCCATGGCCTCACTGTACAACTAAGTCACAAAATAAACCCATGAAATTATCGTATAATGATGTTTGGACCACAAAAGGCTATATAAAAGGTATAGAAGACCAATGCATTCTCATCGAGCCCCATGAGCATCCCGGTGGAAACTCAGTCTAGGCACTAGTTGGAGTCCTTGAAGAATGTTTACCAGCATTTCCTACGCGAGTCCCAGAAAGATGGATCCATGGGGTATCAATGCCTGATGTATCCCATAGAATCAGGACCCAAGGGGCATAATCAACCCAAGACGTCAACTACTGCATTCCAGATCCATGGAGAGTTATCCATGACATCTATCAAACCATTCATTCATTTCATACAATTTTAAAATTTCATTTTCATGTGAGTATACCCACTTGAATCATCAATTACATCACATAAGTATACCCACTCATGTATTCCATTTCACATTTAACATGTCACTTGAGTATACCCACCCATTCATCACCATTTATAATTAACACACCATGTGAGTATACCCACTCACATATAACCTTTTCCCAATAATCCATTCATGCAATGTAATCAATATAAGTATGGAATGACATGATAACACAAGGTAAGGAGGTATAACATCTCCTAATAATGTAAAACAACCTCATTAATTTATTACAGAGCGTCCCTAAACTAGGAAAACTTAAAAACACCCCCCATTGGGTAGTTCATCAATGGTTAAAACCCAAGTAAAGGCATATAAAATCCCATGGGAGACCTTGGGTTCGAGAAAAAACCCACTAATACATCTAAATAAACCTAATGGAATCTATAAAACTTCCTAAAACATCTATTTATGAAAGACATATCAAAACTGGGCCCATGAAAAAACTTTCAGTGGAAAAAAAGGGCTGATATCACTATAATGCATCAAAATACAAAAGAGAGGTACAGACCGCCTACCATAGCTTGGTCGTAGATTTCTCATCCAGTATCAAGTCCCAATTAACCTCAGTTTAGGATAAATTTGAAGAATGGATAATGAAAAAGAAATTAGGTCATATGAGCCTAAATCCAAACAGCACATCTGTTGTTCCAGAGAATCAAGAATGGATAAAAAGGAATCGAGTACCTACCGATGAAGTTCCAAAGTGATTAATGTGGTATGAAATAGAGTTTGTAAAGGAGCTAGATCTAAAAAACTATATGAGAGTGGTTTTAGGATTCAAAAGGGGATAAAAAGGCTTTTTATTAAAGGAGACTCTACCGCCTCTTTTTTTTAAACTATTAGGAAATTACACGATGTGTAATTTCCTTACACGACGTGTAATGCCTGATTTTCCCTACCTGATAAAAATATCACACATTGTGTGAAAGGTCCTAAACAAACCATTACACATCGTTAAATGGGATTACATGAAGTGTATCCCCCATTCCTGGTGTGTAATTGGCCTGTAGTCAGCCTACCTCCTTCCAACCTCTCATTTCTCAAGCACAACCAACTGTCCCATGACCCAACATAGGGTCTAATCCAAAAAGGAATGTTTAAAATAAGAGTTTAACTATAAAAGAAAAGATTCATACCTCAAGAAAAACCGGGGATCTTATATTTTCTTTCCCTTTACGTTTTTCACCATAAGTACCAAAGACTTTTCATGATTTATCTCTCTATAAACTTGGCAGAGAAGTGTGAGAATATCTAGTAGATACCTATCAATGTTTTTCATATTAAAATTAACAACAAAGTCACAGAAGCTCTGAGGGAGTAATCCCAGAATGATATTAGTGCCTAGTTCTTCAGGGAGTTTAAACCCTAGAACCTCTAGGTTCTCAGTGTTGCCGATGATGTTGACTATGTGAGGAAAAACTAGGGACCCCTCTCCATGTTTTCTTTGAGATTTATCCTGATAATGAACATAGAGGTGCTAAAAAAATTTATACACATCTGTTTTTTTGAGACATAATGAGTAAAATAGAAATAGATGAAATAATTAAACATTGAACACATACCATGTAGTTGAAGTGTTTTTCATAGATATGGATATCTTTATCACTCTCCTATTTATTTGGATGATCGGTAATTGAGCATTTTAGCACGTAATACTTCGGTTCATTGTGAAAAATAAGCTAAAGGCACCAAAAACCACTCTTGGAAATTATTTCTAGTGAGAAGATGACATTTCTTAAATATATATCTATGGGATAGTGTGGATTATGATATTTCTATTTATTTTAAAATTAAAATATCATATTATTTTTACTTTTCTAGATTACAAATTATATGATAAATAATAAATTAATTGATTTAATTAAATCCCCACCTATTTTATCAAGTCCCAATAGTCCGCTTTATTTTACTTTTATTTTCCAATTTCTATGAAATTATAGTGGTAAAAACCCATATGTCCCTTATCATAACCCCAAAGAGGGTTGGTTAAGTTACTTGAAGGTATTTAGGTAGGTAGGCCTTTACAAATTGTGGGCATGCTGCTCCTTGAACCGTTGAGTGGACTCCACTATCCGAAAATCCTTACTTGGATTTCCTCAACATTTTCCTCCAAGTTACATCATGTATAGATAGAACTACTTCTCTATATGTAATATGGTTAATTCAACCCATAACCTTCATAAGAACTCCACATTAAAAGTACGTTTCCCAATGATGGTTGGTCAAACATGTAGTTCTAAGTATTTTATTCCTAATCAAGTGAGGGAAGAACAAGTCTGACTTAATATTTGAAGTATTTTAATTTATTATGCATAATTTTTATCTTATTTTATCCTTTTCATGTCTTGTTAATATTAAGTGTATGTTACTTAATTAACTAACAATTATGGATAAAACTTATATAAATAATCCTTTTATTTTAATTCTATCTTTACACATTAATTTATTCATATATGTGATCAAGATCATGCATATATAAAATCAAATAATACATAGATAGAAATAAATACAAAATTAAATGACCCATTTATGAGCTTTATCTTATGGTTGATTTAATTATTGAACATTAAATCAATCTATGACCTAAGGGAAATAAATCATATTGCTAGTTTCAACATGAGTTAAAACATTCCACTTTTCCACCTATGTAACACCTGTGTTGACATCATTATGGTCCCTTCTTGAACTACCACCACACACCATTGTGACTCCATTAATTACATGTATTTAAAAATCATATGTAGGTGAGGGTACCAAAATATTAGTTAAGGGTAATTACATAAATAACTATGGACACACATGTACTATATAATAATAAAGGGAGGGATGAATCACAAGATATCATATTTAATTTAATAATAAATAATCGCAAACCCATGTAATAAATTAAATTAAAACATCCACACATACACAATTCATGGTCATTCTCATTAATGGTCATACATGTAATGTATATGAAAATGTAAATGGATAATATTTCAATTGTTATTCATTATTTATAATTAAGATAAAAATTCTTGAATTAAGAAATTAATTAACTATCTTTCAACTTAATGACCATCAAAATACTTTTGGATCTAACCATCATAAAGGCATTAATGAAAAAGAAAGGACAGAACTAGTAGTTGAAGAATTATTATAATAAATTAATTTATCATTTAAAATTATTTAAAACCCTTATAAATTTTCAAACACTTAATGTTACAGTCAAAGAAAAAAGGTTTTAATGCTTAAATTTTCAATTTAATGTAATTTAATTCGTCCCATAATTTGGAAAGTACACGGTGTTTAAAATCAAACAACACAATGTTTACTATTCAACTACATGTTGTATACCTCAATTATCATGTATATGGGTTATATTACTTGGGATTCGACATTTTACGTGTCCGGATTACAAGGTATTTACATGATAGCTATATATCATGTAATCACTTGTTGTGTGCCCAAGATGATCACCTGGTTCTTCAGTGTGTATCTCGGTGGGATCACATGACATGTAAGAGACAACTACACTACATGTATCCCTTATGCCGCGTGCCTTCTATTATCTCCAAATGGATTGACATGTATTTTGAATGTAGGAAATGATGCACTACATGAAATATACACCACATACATTTCATTTATATCATAAATTCTCCAAGATATCAGTCTCACGTGGTTTGATAGTGTATAATGACCACATGGATTTTTCAATTTACGCCACTAACCCATGAAGAGTACATGACATGTACACTATATACACGCCATGTAATTTGACATACCATATAATAGGTTGTTAGGTAAACACACAACTTAAACCATGTGTAATAATTGTGTGGAATTCCATGTATCCCATATAATGTCTAGGTGCGACATACTATACACGATGTGTACTCTAGAAACACATCGTGTCTTACTAGCCAAAAATTTGGTAGTTACTGATGGATTCTCTGGTCATTCATTATGTAACACCTTGACAGTAGTTACCTAGAGTTTCTACATTATTAAATAAAATTTTCTTGATCATAAGATATCAAGTCTCGAATGAACAATTATTTTAGTAGCCTTGGAATTACCAGATACATAAATATGTTTTACATTACATAATTAAATGAAAAAACAGAAACATTGTGTCCCCGTTGAACAAACTCATATCCCTTAGCCTATTCCTTTATCTTAATCGCAATATACTTCTTATCATCCTGGAAAAATTAAAACATAGAAAGGGGTGAGCTCAGATGCTCAGTAAAGATAACAATATAGCACAAACTATCATAAATAAGCATAAACATTTAATGTAATATATAAGACTAAAACACAAGCCTTTTAAACATAAACTTCATCATAATATGGAAATGATAAATCAAATAATTCCATTTACTTATTCACATTTATATTATACTCTTCGAATAATCACATGTAATATCAATAGCTAATTTCATAATGATAGAATGCATAATGCTGGACATCATAACCACATAGTCAACGCCTCATGCGAATACTACAAATAATATTTTTTTCAAGGCCTTATTACAAGACACTAGTTTGTCTCCTGAGACCTACAGATGCACCGAGGAGTTATAGTGGTCTCCACCAATCCCTTACTAAGTCCAATGCATTCCTCATATGAAATGGTTGAAACATAACATAATCATTCATATTAAAACAATCATACGAAATATAAATACTTTAACCATAAAAAATGAATTGTATAAAAATAGAACATCCACAATAAAACATTTCACAAAACCTTCAATACAATATGAAAGATTATATAATAATAAATCTACTTCAAACAAGTGTAAAATCCATCAAAGAATGTTGACAAAGATGAAATCAAAAACATTTGAGAGAAATATATCTTTCGATTTTAAAATCATTTAATGGTCACATAATTATAAAAGAAAATAGTTATTTTGAAAATATTCTTATTAGAATGTAAGGGAAACTAATAAAGTGTTATAACAGTAGAAAATAGTCGCACTCTCCGTATAAGTTAAATAAAACATTCTTTCCATAATTGTTTCGAAAATGTTGTATAGGACCTTGTTTGAAAAATGACAGAAAGATTTCTTTTATAAAAATTTTACAAATGTAAAAAAGGGTATAAATGAATATAACCCATAGTCTAGGAAATTGTGAAAATGTTTTGTAATACATTTTTAAGAAACATGGATGTGTATGATAAAGAGGTCCTAGTAGATACTTTCATAAAAACAACCTCAGATGATAATGAGATGGTAAAATTAACCATCACCATGTTATTTTCCATGATTGAGAGTATTTTAACCTCCTGTATAATAGTTAAATCATTTTTATTAAATTATACAAGAACCACATACATAAATATGTTATCCTATACGATCTACTATTTTTTCGTTGATAACAATATATCAGTAGTATCATTGTTCTGAGTGTTAACTCATTCATTTTCCTTTATATGTTTTGTTACATATGTCATGTTTTCTATGGATAGGATGTGTTTGATTTATATTCAGATTTATATTAAGTTCTTTAACATTATTTTTAATCATAAAATAAAAATTATTCTTGAATGATTACGATGGAGAATGAATCTCATCGCGTTGCTGGAGACGGTAATCCGTACATACGCACGGGTTACAATATCATTCTATAGATGGTGAAATTATATATAATTTGATGGTATATAATATATATAGAATCATTAATATGTTATATTTATTATTTACCTAAATTGTACTCATTATTATACCCATCCAAATAATGAATTGTTTAATAACAAACTACACGATGATGTGGAGACGGTAAGCCGTACGTACGCATGTATAGTGAATTTATAATTCATAGGATGGATAGAATAATGAATTTGGGTGTACCATATTTAAAATAAGATCACATTAAGTATATGGTACTGGATTTTTTTATTTTTTTTTGGAAATAAAAAAGAAATAGGATGTGGAAGAAGAAAAGAACATTGAATGTTGTGAAGAAATTATTACCTCTTCTTCGGGTGATTCCTTTTGATTTGATCAAAAGGGATACTTAGGTAAAATTGTGATCGAATTACTGCCTCTTGTTTTTCTTATGGTATTTGGGATGATATTTTTGTAGGGTTTTTCTGATAAAAATTGCTTTGGAGGTGTGATTTTTAGAGAAGGAGAAATACCCTTTTTATAAGAGAGGTGAGGGTCACTTTAGGAAAATCATGGAATATTTTTTTATTATACAATAATATTCAGTTAATAATGCATCCAAAAGGATTTATTTGTAGGATAAGGTAGGTATGGGTCGAAAACCTCTCAACCATTATATTTTAGACAGGTTTAGGTCACCATATTAACCTTATCTTTTAGATTTAACTCTTTGTTAAATAGGTTAACTTTTACCATGTATTCTTGTATTATTATAATAAATGGTTAATACACTTACTATAAAAAGATGAGAGAACCCCAAGTGGTTCATTATTGATATATCTAATCTAATATAATTCCTTTGTAGAAAACTTATATTTTTAGGAATATTATATCAATTAATAATATAATATTTTTTTAAAAACTCATTTATGTCATCTTTGAAATTATTTAGTATTTGGATTTTGTTAAAGTCATAGCAACTATATCACTTAAAAAAAATATTTATAAACCATAAAATTTTATATTAACCTAGATAATCTGTTGAATACATAAAAAGTCTCAATATAAAATTATATTAATATTTATAATATAAATTATTTTAATCTTTCAATAAAAGGTAATTACTGCATCATCATTGTGTCATAAATAAATAATATTATTTAATGTCTAAAAATTATAAATAAAATACAATTATATAGGAAATCATATTAATATTATAATGAATATTTGTAGTTGAATTTATCTTATATATAACCCTATATTAAAAATGGTTCATTTATTAAACTTTGAATTTAACACTTTTAACTATTCTTTAAATAAAATAATAATAAATGTCCTAATCTAATACAAGTTGACCAAAAGGATATTATTTTATTCGTAAGGTTTATTTTGGTCGAAATAAACTTATCCAATAGAATTAGAACATGTGTTATGGTAATTATAAAATCATTTTTATCTTTAATTACCCTATTTACTTTTCAATGTGGTAAATAAAATTCAAAAGTTATTATTCACCAAAAATTATCATTATCCTATTAAACAACATTTTAATTTATGATGTCAACAGTTTCTCTAATATTTTTAAAATTCATCTCACAGAAGCCGTAAAAGTTTGTTTTCTTCAAATTTGCAAATGTGCCTATAAGGTGGGTAAAAGACATTAAAAGTTCAATAAAATTTTATATATCTAATATTATTATAAAATGACTCTAATGAATTACATTGAAAATATATAGGTATCATGTATCTATTTTAACCTAAGATAAATTTAAATAAAATAAGTAATTATTTAAATTAAAATTCAGTTTCAAACAATAACACAATGTTTTTCACTATTCATCAAAAATTGAATATTTTCAGAAAAATACCAAAAATTCACACTAAGCTAATTTTGATACTCTGAATCAAAAAATGTAGTCCATTTTGAATAATAAAATTTAAAAAATTGGGTATTACTATATATAATGGCTAGTTTTATTTTTCGTGGTGTGATGGAACTCGATGTTATGTATAACACAAGTTATTGCATTATTTAATGAGAAGTGTACCATGGAAGATTGGGATGTTACACTTTATCTATTCATTGAATTTTAATAAAATTAAACACTAAATGAAATTAATTAATATATCGATTACATGTTAATTCAAAATGGATTAAATAATGAATAATATGAAAAAAAATCAACCACCATTGTGTATAGATAAACAATCAAATAAATAATTATAAATTTAAATGTGACTGCTTTGATACCACTTGTAGGTTTTAGGAACAATAGAAGTGTGTGAAGAAAGGTGATATATTGAAATTTATTTTAATATTGAGTTACTTGAAATTAAGAATGAGGATTTTTTTTATGTTAAATTTATAATTAATATATTTAATATCGGAAGAAATGAATACCTGATCTGGTGATTATTTGTTTGAGAAATATTTCAATCATCTAAAAACCCTTTCAAGTTCGCTTCATTACATTGTGAGGATACCGGGATAGAATCAATCTAGCATTGATCCACACATACTGATTTTATCCCTGAGTATCATCAATCGATATCCAGGTGCTAGCATGAAAAAGCTATTGTCTTGCATTATTCATATTGATCTCTCATTCTTCATTATTGAAGAAATTTCTCTTGTGTTTATCATTCTTGAGAGGAAGAGAAAAAGGAGGATTTGAGAGAGATTTTTGTTTTGTACAATGATTCTCTTGTTTCTATTTTATGATATAATACACAAGAGTCATAATAATCTATTTATAGAGATAGAGTTTAAGTTAAAATATTATTTAATTTCATTCCATCCTGTAACACCCCAGGCTTCCATGGTATGTTTCTCTTTGAATAATGCAATATCTTGCATTGTACACAAATTCAAGTTCTAGCACCCCATGACCAATAAAACTAGTTGTTATGAATAGTAAATCCCACTTTTTGAAAATGTGTAAATGTTATTTTTTAAAATGGATTACATTTTTGGATTTAGAATATCAAAATTATCTTAGGGTGAATTTTTGGTATTTTTCCAAATACTTTCATTTTTTGATGAATAGTGAAAAACTCCGCGTTATTATTTAAAACTGACTGTTTAATTAAATAATTAGTTATTTTATGTAAATATATTTTAGGTCAAAATAGATACATAATACCTATATATTTTCAATAAAATTCATTGGAATCATTTTATAATATGATTATATATATCAAATTTTATTGTACTTTTAACGTCTTTTACCAACCTTCTAGATAGATTTTCAAATTTGCATAAGACATAAATTTACCACTTATGTGAATTGAATTTCAAAAATCTGAGAGACACGGTTGACATTATTATATAAAATGTGGTTCAATAGGATGAATATAATTTTTGGTGAATAGTAACTTTTGAATTTTATTTACCATTGTTAAAAGTAAATAGGGTAATTAAAGGTCAAAATGATATTATAATTACCCCAACACATGTTATAATTCTATTGGATAAGGGTATTTATACCAAAATCATCCTTAGGAATAAAATATGATTCTTTTGGTCCAATTGGATTAGATTAGGACTTTTATTATTATTTTATATGAAGATGATTTAAAAGTGTTAAATTCAAATTTTCATAACTAAAACTTTTTTAATAAAGGTTCATACATAAGATAAATTCGACTGTAAATATTAATTAGATGTAAAAAAATATTTCCTACATAATGGTATTTTATTTATAATTTTTAGACATTAAATAATTAAATTTATTTATGACACAATGATGATGCAAAAATTACTTTATTATTGAAATATTAAAATAATTGATATTATAAATATTAATATAATTATTAATTGAGACTTATGATGTATTCCACGAGTTTTCTAGGTTAATATGACATCTTAGGGTTTATTAAATAATTTTTTTTCAATGTGATAATGTTTTTATGAATTAAAAAAACCAAATACTAAATAGTGTCAAAATTGACATAAATGAGTTTTTAAAACAAATACAATATATTTAATTGATATAATATTTCTAATAATTTAAGGTTTAACCAAAGGAAATATAAAAGGTTAGATATATAAATAATGAACTACTTGGGGGTTCTATTTGATTTTTATAGTAATTTTATTAAAAATTTATTATAATAATACAAGAATACATTGAAAAAGTTGAACAATTTAACTAAGAGTTAAATATAAAAGATAAGGTTAATATGGTGACCTAAACCTATATAAAACATATTGTTTGAGATGATTTCAAACCATGACAAATTATATGAAAAATAAATCCTTTGGAGCTATTATAAACTGAATATGATTTTATAATAAAATAACATTTAAAACTTTTCCTAAAGCGACCATCACCTCTCTTATAAAAGGGCACTTCCCATTCTCTCCAAATCACACCTCTAAAGTCATTTGGATCGTCCAAAACCTCCCCAAATATCCTCCCAACTACCCTCAATTCAAACTAGTGGCCTTACATTTATCATAAGCTAACCTAATGATCCCATTTGATCAAATCAAAATGAAGCACCTGAAGAAGAGGTAAATATTTCATCACCTATTTCAAAGTTCATTTCTTCTTCCACATCCACTTTCTTTGTTGTTTCCATACCAAAATAATAAATCAAGTACCTTATACTTAATATGATGTTATTATAAATATTGTACAACCATATTCATTATTCTATCCATCCTATGAATGAAAACGTCACCATACGTGTGTACATACAGCTTACCGTCTCCACATCGTGGCGTACATTATTATTCAACACTTCATTATTTGCATGGGTATAATAATGAGTGTAATTGATGTGAATAATAAATATAACAAGTTAATGATTATTTATATATGATATACCATCCAATTACATATCATTCCACCATCAATAGAATGATATTTTCGCTCGTGTGTACGTACAGATGACTGTCTCCACGAACGCGACAAGATTCATCCCCCATCATAATCATCCAAGAATAAAATTCATTTTATGATTAAAAATAATGTTTAAGAACTTAATATCATGCTGGATATGAATAAAATATACCATATCCATAATAAATATGACTTACGTAACAAAACATATATAGGAAAACTAATAAATTTACACCTGAAACAACGATACTACTAAAATATTATTAACAAAGAAATTTTAGAAGATCATATATGATATCATATTTATGTATGTGTTTTTTGTATAATATAATAACAATTATTTAACTATTATACATGAGTTTAAATTACCCTATATCAAAAAAAATTATAAGGTAAGGGTTAATTATACAATCTCTTCATTAACTGTGGTTGTTTATATGTGAGTATCTACTAGGACCTCTTTATCATCCAGATCTGTCTTTCATAAAAATGTATTTAATTTTTTTTTAATATTTCCTAGACTATGGTTTAAGGTCATTTATACCCTTGTTTTCCTTTTTATAAAATTTTTATAAAGGAATATTTCTATCGTTTTCCAAACAAGTTCATTTACAACCTTTTCGGCAAAATTAAGGAAAGAATGTTTTTTAACATATACAATGAGTGAGGATATTTTGCACCCATATAACACCTTAGTAATTCCCTTACAAGATTATAAGAACATTTTCAAAATAATTATTCTCTTTTATAATTATGTGACTTTTAAATGATTTCAAAATAAAAAGTGATATTTCTCCTAAATAGTATTTATTTCATCTATGTCAATATCCTTTGATGGATTTTACACTTGTTTGAAGTTTATTTGTTATGATAAAATCTTCCCTATTATATTTAAGGTTTTGTGATATGTTTGACTATGGATGTGTTATATTGATACCATTCATGGTTTATGGTTAAATTATTAACATTTAATATGAATGTTTTAATACAAATGTTTATGTTATGTATCAACCTTTTCATATAAGGAAAGCATTGGACCTAGTAAGTAATAGGTGGAGCCTACTATAAATCCTCATTGCATCAATAGGTCTCATGATACAAACTAGTTTCTTGGTACCAGGCCTTGAAAAAATATTATTTGTAGTGTTGGCACGAGGCCTTGACTAAGTGGTTATGATGTTCTGTATTATACATTCCATCATTATGAAATTGGATATTGATATTACATTTGATTATTATACTAATAGAATATCCATGTGAATAATAAAATGAAATTATTTGATTTATCTTTTCCATATTATGTTGAAGTTTAAGTTTAAAAGTATTGTGTTTTAGTCTTATACATTTCCATAAATGTTTATTCTTATTTATGATAGTTTCCACTATATTGTTATCCTTACTGAGCATGTAATTACCCAACCCTAGTTACCCAAAGTTAGTTCATTATTTTAAGTCATTTTCATGATTACAAGGAATCATGTCCCGAAGGACCGATCAGTTTAGCAGTATTGAAAAATAGATTACACACATTGACATTAAATTACAATTTTAGACATAAAACACAATGTAAATAGTTCTTTGAGAACTCCATTATTCCCATTAACTTAACCCTACATATAAATCATAATAATCTTCTTGTAATCCTTGGAAAAACAAAACATAGAAATGGGTGAGCTCAAACGCTCAATAAGGGTAAGAAATACAGAGAAAGATAACATAAATATTAATAATTGAGAATAAATGAAACCACATGACTTTACAAATAATAAACATGAATAATTGTATTAAAATAATATGATATGATTAAATAATTCCATAATAAAACATAATCATGAGTATTCTACTAGTCGAATGACCACAAGAACCATCAAACTTATTTCCATAATGAGGGAATGTATAATGCCAAACATTCTGAAACATATTTTCAAGTCCTAGGCCAAGACATCTAAACATGATTAATTCCTCAGACAAAACCATAAATCAAGTTGGGAAAGGTGCTCAGCCAATTCCACGTCTAGTTGTCTCATGAGACCTACCGATGTATCGAGGAGCTATAGCGGGCTCCACCCATTACTTAATATGTCCAATACATTCCTCATTAGAAGAGGTTGAAACATTACATAAACATTCGTATTAAAACTAGCATAAAAAATGTCAATACTTTATCCCTAAAACATGAATGGTATAAAAATAACACATCCACAATCAAACATATCACAAAACATTCGACACAATATGGGAGTTTTTTATCACAATAAATCAACCTCAATCAAAAATAATATCCAGTAAAGGATGTTGACGTAGTTGAAGATGATGAGTAAAACATTTTGAGAGAAATAACATTTTTGTAAAATTACTTAAAAGTCACACATTTATAAAGGAAGTAATTTAAAAGAGATTTTTGAATCACAGTTTCCCATACCTTATTTAAACTTTTGGATTGAATTGTCATTTGAAAACATTCATGTCCATATAAGTAAATCCTTAAAATAATTTTGAAAACATGGACATTAATAAAAAATATTTAGAAAGATAAATATTGAAAACATTTAAAATTATGATCTTGATAAATAGTACCTTTCAGAAATCCTTAAAATATTTATTTTGAAATCATTTTTATGAAAAATGGACATGGATGATAAAAATGTCCCAGTAAATACTTACACATAAACAATCTCAGGTAATAATGAGGTTGAGGAATTAACCCTTACAAATTTGGTAACTTACAAAACATACACCCCATGAAAAAGGTATCACACAATGAATATGTAAATGCACATAAATTAAAGTGTATTACAAAAATAATAGAATTATGGGCAGTAGTACACCACAAAAAAGGTAATAGTGGAAATAGGACATGAATATCATGAGAATAAGGAGTGAGATGAAAACCCCTTACCTTTAACGTTCCTTTGGTTGAGGGTATGTTTATCCTCTTGTATAATGGTTAAATAATTGTTATTAAATTATACATGAATAATATACATTAATATGATATCATATATGATCTTTTAACATTGATTTGTTAATAATATCGTAATATTATCGTCATTTCGGGTGTTAACTTACTCATTTTATTTTATATTTTTTGTTACATAAGCCGTGTTTTTATGGATAAGTTATATCTTATTCATATCCATAATGATATCAAGTACTTAAACATTATTTATAATCATCAAATCATAATTAGACTTTAATGGATATGATGGGGAATGAATCTCATAGCGTTCGTGGAGACGGTAGTCCGTACGTACGTAGGAACGACAATATCATTATTTTGATATTAAAATAATATATAATTGGATGGTATATCATATATAAAGAATCATTATCATGTTATATTTATAATTTACATCAATTAAATATCGTTATCATACCCATCCAAATAATAAAGTTTTGAATAACAATTACACCGCGGCATGGAGACGGTAATCCATAGGTACGCATGTATGGTGACAAGTCATTCAAAGGATGGGCAGAATACTGAATTGTCGGATCAGATGACACCAAATATACATAAGAGGGGGGGGGGGTGAATTGTGACTTTTCAAAAAATCTTTACGATATTTAGTTCTTCCTTTTATCTTTAATCAGATAAAATGATGCAGTGGAAATTTAAATAGTTGAAACAGAAGATGTATATGTATTCAGGAAAAAGAATTCCCCTAGTCCACTCCACCAACACTCTAATCCATGAGCATGTCGATTTTTACTATCTGGTCCACGTTTCAATAGACTGGTTCACAACTGAGTATAGGCAGTTGACAACTTTACAATACATGAAAAAACATAGCCTTATGGTTCACTTATAGAACTTAAACATCTTAGTACAAGAATTCGATCACTCAAAAATAAAAAAGAAAGATTTTCGTATTCTGAAAATACTTTCAAGATGTTCTTCACAATTGCAACAGCATGCAATTGACAGTAGGTAGATCGTCGCCTTTAGAAATAATAATCTTCATATAAGAGATGTTCTACGTTGATCCCGTTGCAGTAAATATAAGAATAATTCACAAATTTAGCAGAGATAGATCCACAGTAGATCTTTGATATAGAACAAGAAAATATTCTATTGTTTTCCTTCCTCTTTAACAAAAGAGCTTTGAACCTCATTTTAAAACAGTAGATCGGTATGTTTCAGTAGTTTCTATTTTCATTTTTTTAGAATAATCAAAAGATCACACATGATCAATAGATTTCAATGTAGTTTCAAAAAAAACCATATAAATAAATGAACGATAAGAAATTCTCCTGTAAAATTAGATCCACAAATGTCGCCTTTTTACACGCAATATTCAAACATTTGAATTTACAGAGTTGTCATAACTTCCCTGAAGACATGGCATAAAAATCTCATTTTAATTTGATCAAAACATTGATAAAATGGTTTTGAATAGGTCAAAATAGTACTATAAAATCATCTTTAAATCTGGCTTGAAATCCTCCTAATAATCAGCGTACTGACCGTTGCATAAAAATATCAACGTTAAATTCTCTGAAGCCAAACGTATGGATGAGTTGAACTGTATGCATGCTTTGAACATAAGGTTGAGGACATAGTCTTCAAATGTAAGGTTTACAACGTCCGGTTGACAACGTAAAGTTGACAATGTAAACTTGAAAAAAAATGTAAGGTTCATTCCTAACGTAGGTTTGGTCATCCATACATTTCTCTTCAAGTTTCAAATGTATGATAAAAGATCCATAATTTTACTTGATCCATACTTTTCCAAGAACGTATGGCTGTTTACAAAAGTATGGTTTATGAACCATACTTTTGAGAAATAAACGTAACGTTTAATATTTACGTACGATTCTCCTTCCATGCTTTTTGGATATCCCAAACATAGGGTTCCTTCCTAACATAGGGTTCTTCTTTCATACTTTTACGATAACTTATGGTTGATTAACCATACTTTTTCCTTATCTTAAAAAGTATACATGCTTTTCATCCATACAGTACGTTTATCCATGTAGAGTATGAACAGTGTTTCCAGAACACGCTCAAGAAGATTTCGAATAAGTAGCGCATGAAAAGTGTTTACAGAACACGCTATATACGAATAATTTATTAATAAATTTCTGTTATTTAAAGAGTAAAATAAAATATTAAATTCATGCAAAATTCTTAACAAATAAAATCATTAGAAAATAATTAGGTGTATTTGTGAACATCAAAATGGTCATAATGAGATAGAGTATTAATATAAACTCCCAATTTAAATAACAATATTATGTATTGTTGAAAACTACACTTGCTCAACAATATCCCCATTTTTTATGATCACAAAACCCATAAAATAATTAATGAAATTAACTTAACTTAAAATTAATTACATATAGTTTTAAAATTTTGAAAAGTTAATTTTTGAATTTGGAAAAGATAAATATGTCCCTTTAATTTATCCATGTTTTAATTTCTTCCCCAATAAAATTAATTAATCCCCCAAACGAAAATATGTTTTTGTTTATCCAAATTTCTCTCCTTTTTGTAATATCAAAATGAAGGATAGAATATGGAATAGAACACAGATTAATGTAGAACTGAACATAAGTAAATTCTACTATTAACTATTTGGTAATAATTCAATCTGTATTACTCACATATCGAAATAAGAATAGTAAAAAAAGTAAATATAAATAAATAGATTTTCATTAAATGTACAAAAATTATAAATACAGAAATCAAGGTTTTCGCAGTTAACAGGTAGGGTTTATCTTTTCTGGACTATAGACTTGATTTCTACTAACTGTTCTCTCAAAATTTTGATTAATCCATCACCGAGCTGAATAAAATGATCTCTGGCCTCTTGAGTCGTATTAAAATCTTCAATGAGATTGGCTCTGAAAAACTCGTGAATCCATTCTTCTTTCTCCATAAACAAAGACAGCTTCTCTGTGAATTTATCTAAGACAGAGCGGATTCCTGGATCACCAGATGTCAACTGATCAACCAAGAATTTATAATTATCTAATAGAATAGATAATGGAGCACTCTTGCACTGAAGATCATGTAATCTGTCATTCATGTTGTTCATTGCGGATATGATAGCTTTAATTCTTCTGATTAAATCAGGCGAAGTACCTGATCAACTAGAAACATTATTCCCAACTGATGCAAATTGTGTCTCCATAAACAACTTAAGATATGAGAAATCTGATTTCATAACCATTTCCGATTTCAATTTGCCAATAGCATTTACCATATCCACTTTAAAAATTTCTACTTCTTTCCTTGTAATAGAACTCTCTTTACGCTTTTGAAATTTAACTGTTCTGATGCTATGGTGCTTATCAAAGGATCATTCTTACATTGCACTTGAGATAAATTTTTGTACAACTCTTCAACTTCCATATTCATTGAATTAGAATCACCTTGTGCTTGATTCTCATTCTCAGGCTCTGGGTGATGTAGCAGTACTAAAGGTAATGATTCAGCATCAGATTATTCTTTCTCTTTGTCCTGAGTAGGTTGGTCCACATATTTTTCCTCAGAGTCCTTTTCAAACTCTTCCATAGAAAAACCATCTTGATGAACATCTGTGTGAGCATCAGAAGCATGTTCATAACAAACATCTGTAATTTGTTCTTCAAATTAAATATCTAAAATGATATCCTCTGAAGTTTTGTTGAGGTCTGGAAACTTCCCCACTAGGCTCTGCCTCCTTTTCGTGTTCAATTAAAATAGCAACATCAGCTACAACGCGTTGTTCTGATCTTTCAACTACAATTCTTTCAGGATCAGGATATGTAACAATGACATTCTGTTCATGAGGTTGGTCAACAGCCTTTTCCCTGAATAATCTATAAGAGAGTAGATATCCTGTAGTTAAGTAAGGGGAAGTAATTTCCTCAATAATAGGTATTTTACTCTGAGTCTAAAGCCCCTCCTAACATCTTTCTTCCTCAGTTTCTTCCACTTCAAATCTGATCCTCCTTGCCGTAGTGCTGACTCTCTATTCAGCTTCTCCATCCTTGGACTTTGCAGATTGAACTTGAGCACTGTCTGATTCATCATGTTCTCCTACTGGAAAAAGTTTTCCTTTGATCGTATTTCAGAAATAGCCAATTTTTCATAAAGTTCTAGAATTAAACACATTACTGTGATGACAGTGTACTCTGGCATCCACCAGTCTCACCATGTCCGTCGTAAACAACAGCTTGGAGATGAATTGACCAAAAGGATAAAAGATCATTTAGGCATCACTCTAACAACAATATCTTAGGTATCTAACCATACACCTAGGAAAATTGAGTTTAAAATCACTGAGGAAAATATACATTGTATACATATCAGGATATAATATCTTTTCCATTTCAAACATCCACGGTGCAATCCTTGTTTGCACAAATTTGACCAAAATTTTCTGATCAGGATCCAAATCCATGATAAACATTTTATTTACAGTCTTAATACCAACGATAAATGTCATTATGTCCTCTGATTTATGCACAGAATCTCCAATATTTTTCAAATCGAAATGAAAATCTCCCTCATGAGGATAGTTGATAATCTTACCGACTTCTATTGACGAGATTGAGAAATCCCAATCCTCTATCTTAGACATCATACTTTTCTCAGAATCTCCCAGACTCAACTGTACATATATGAAGAAGTATCGAAGCTCTACCTTATACAAAAAATTTTTATTCCCACTGTTGAAAGTCTGTTCGATATTCAGAAATGACAGTGCTTGTTTCAACATGGGATTTGTCAGATATAGCAATTCGAGATTAATCGCCTTGCCCTGTAAAAATTTTCTTCCATTTGAGTGTTGTTTCTTGGAACTTCTGGTTTCAGCTTCATCAGCTATTTTAGTCTTTTAAATCTGTGCGACAATCTCTGAAGGATTGAAGTTTAGGGTTTCATTGGTTCGATGATTAGGGTTGATGAGCAGTGGTGTGGTTTGTGGGTTCGAAAAGGTTTGGGTAGAAATGAAACAGTTTAGAAGTCGAAAGGGTTTCTAACAACCGTTATTCCCTTGTATTTAATAATCATTACATATATTGAAAAATAAATAAAATAGATTACGATGGGAAAAGATACTTATTCTGTTTGAAAAACAAAATAGATAAATTATTTTAAGTAGAATTAAAATAAAGAACAACTATATTAAAAAAAATTATTTAAAATCAAATAAACCTAGCTCCCCCTTAATAAAATCAAACCTTGCAGTGGGAAGTGGCTTATTAAAAATATCAGCTAATCGAATTTTAGTACTTACAAATTCCAAAGATATATCCTTTTTAAGAACATGATCTCTTAGAAAATGATGTCTGATATCAATATGCTAGGTTCTAGAATGAATAATTGGATTTTTTGAAATATTTATAGCCCTAATATTATCACATAAAATAGGAGTATTATTAAAATTTAGTCCAAATTCCATAAGAGTGTTTTTAATACACAACACCTTTGCAGAACAAGTGCCAGAAGAAACATACTCTGCCTCAGCTGCTGACAGGGCAACTGAATGTTGTTTCTTACTTGACCATGACACTAAATATTTTCCTAAAAAGTGACAAGTTCCTGATGTGATTTTCCTATATAATCTACAATTCCCAAAGTCTGTAACTGAATATGAAATCAAATTAAAATCATAATTTTTGGGATAATGAAGAGATTGAAAAATAGTTCCTTTTAAATTTCTAAAAATTCTTTTAACAGCAGTTAAATGCGATTCTTTAGGATTTGATTGAAATCATGCACAAAGACATAATGAATACATTATATCTGGAATGCTAGCAATAAGATATAATAAAATACAAATCATACCTCAATATAACATACTGTCAACTGATTTTCAAGTTTCATTCAAATCAAGTTTTATATTAGTGCACATAGGAGTTGTATATGTCTTGTTGTTTTCAAGTACAAATTTCTTCAATAAATTAGTAATGTGTGTTCTTTGATTCAAAAAATTTCCACAATCATTTTGATAAATTTTAAGTCCTAAAAATAAAATTAGTTCTCCCATCATACTCAATCAAAATTATTTTTTGCATTAAATTTGAAAACTCATGACAAAGGGTTTTATTAGTTTATCCAAAAATTACATCATCAACATAAATTTGAAGTAATAAAATATTAGAATTCAGAGTTTTCTTGAACATTTTTGGATCTTCCATTCCAACAATAAAATCATTTATCCATAGAAAAGAGCATAATCTTTCATACCAAGCTATATGTGCTTATTTAAGGCCATTGAGAGATTTATTAAGTTTAAAAATAGAATCTGGATTTTGAGAATTTTCAAAACCAGGAGGATTCTCATAATAAACTTCCTCCATTAAATAACCATTTAAAAAGAAAGAATTAACATCCATTTGAAATAATTTAATGTTCATATGAGATGCATAGGGTAAAAGGATTCTAATGGCTTCTATTATACCTATAGGTGAAAAGTTCTCATCATAATCTATAACTTCTTCCTAATTATATCCTTTAGATACAAGTCTAGCTTTATTTCTAGTTATGATTACTTGATCATATTGCTTATTTCTAAAGACCCATTTAGATCCTATCACTGGACAGTTCTGTGGTCTTTCAACTAATTTCCAGACATTATTTCTTTTGAACTGGTTTAATTTTTCTTACATTTCTATCATCCACCATTCATCATCTAATGATTCTTCTATATTATTGGGTTCTAATTGGGATAGAAAGGCATATAATTCTACAGGATTTCCTATATTTATTCTAGTTTTTATTCCTGTATCTAAGTTTCTTATTATAGTTTCTAAAGGGTGATTATTTAGGGTTCTAGTCAATCATGGAAATACACATATAGGTTCTTCATTATCATGTTCTTCTGAACTTGATTGAATTTCATTTATATATTTTTCAAAATCATTTTTCAAGTTCTCAAGCCTCATGTCATCGTTAGAGTCAGATTCATCCATTTGATCTATCCTTTTTTCAAAGGGATCAGATTCATCAAATTTTACATGAACTGAGTCTTCAACATTTTTTGACTTCTTATTATAGATTCTATAAGCTTTGGAGGTAGCTTAATATCCTAATAAGATCACCTCATCAGATTTTGGATCGAACGTACCAAGATTATCCTTGGTGTTCATGATTTAAACCATGCATCCAAAAACATTAAAGTAGTTTACTTTAGGTTTTCTGTTATTCAAAAGTTCATAGGGTGTCTTTTTTAAAAGAGGTCTAATTAAAACTCTATTCATTATATAGCAGGCTTTGCTTATAGCTTCTGCCCAAATGTAGGTAGGAAGAATGTATTCATTTAGCATAGTCGTAGCCATATCCTGAATAGTACTATTTATTCTTTCAACAATTCCATTTTTTAGGAGTTCTAGGTGTAGAGAAGTTGTGTTTAATACCCATATTTGAGTAGAAGGAATTAAATTCATGATTCTCAAATTCTCCACCATGGTCACTTCTTAATGAAATTATTTTAAAAACTATTTCATTTTGAACAGCCGTACAAAAACATTCAAATAAAGTAAAAGCTTCATTTTTAAATTTAAAAAAGTCCATGTAAATATAGAATAGTCATCAACTAAAAAAATACATATAATTTACCAGCCAAGATTTCTACTCTTGAAGGACCAAAAAAATCCATATGGATAAGTTATAGAGGTTTAGATGTAGCAATTTTGTTAACAGATATGAAGGATGTTTTGTGTTTCTTTCCATGTTGACACGCATCACAGAATCTGTCACATTCAAATTTGAGACTAGGAAAATAAGAAACTAAATTTTTCCTAGATTACTTATTTAAAACATATACATTACAATGTCCAAGTCTCCTATGTCAGATCCAAGATTCATTCATTTTAGCAGTTAAGAAATATACATGTTGTTTACACGAGTAATTTAAATCTAGGGTATACACATTATTGGTTCTTGGTTCTCTAAATTTAAGATATTTATTTTTGAAAATAGAACATCAATTGATAGAAAAATCAATAGCATAACCATCATCACATAGTTGAGAGATACTTATCAGATTGTGTTTCCATCCTTGTACATAAAGTACTTTATTAACTGAGACATCTTCTGGATCTCCAAATGTTCCAATAACAATGATTTTTCCATTGGCATTGTCACCAAAAGTGACAAGTCAACCATCTTTTTGAGTGAGTGTAGATAAATTCAATGAGGATCCACTCATATGACTTGAGCATCCACTGTCCATATACAATATGGCCCTTTTTCTCTTGTGAACTGCTCCCTACAAAGACATTTACACATATTGATTTGGTATCCATATTTTGTTTGGTCTAGTGGTGTTAGCTAACAATGATCTGGGATTCCAGACTTGCTTTGCTTATCTAATTTCACATGAGTCAATTAAATCATTTGATACAAAATAGTTTTTAATGCCACTTATTTGTGGCTGTCTTAAGAAATTGTTTTTAGAAATATGTCCCCTTATTCCACAATAATTACAATTTAGTCTTTTGCACTTGGAATAATATAGTTTTTGTACAGCTTGGGTTTTTCACCTTTACTACCAATTCCAAATGTTTCATTTTTAATGAAATTTTTTCCAAGGATTTAATTTAATGTATTTTATCCTTTAGTAAAAACAAGGGCTTTTGTTTTATAAGTTTCTAATTTGGTTTGCAGTGATTTTATCTTTGATTCATAATCTATATTATTAAAATTAATTGAATCAAATTTTTCAGTTAACTCCTTATATTGTTTCAGCATTGTATCTCTTTCATCAGAAATGACCTTATGATCATTCTTTAAAGACTTATTATTCTTAAAAAGAGAGTCACATTTTTCTTCAAGCATATTTCAGTATGCTACAAGTTTTTCATTAGAGTAATTAGATTTAGAACTAGAATCATAAGAGTAGTAAGATTGTACCACATCTGTTTCTGCAATAAAACACATGTTGGTTTTCAGATTTGCTTTCTCCTTCTCTTAGTCTGATTGAAAAGTACTACTAGAATTCTCAGATAAACTCAATGTAGATTTCATGTATATCTTATCCTTATTCTTTGTAGCGACCCCGATCCTCGGGTGACTTATGAGACATGATATACTAACATTTCATTACAACCTTTAAAAATAATATATCATATCCCATTACTACCGAAGATCGCGAGGCTCATGATTCTGGGAAACCAGCTGCTTCTAATAAACTTCATTAGTACAAACCATGCCTGAAAAATATAAAACAAAAACGTATGGTTAAAAAATATGCCCAGTAAGGGGTTTTAAAAAAGTTTTAAGAAAACTCTTTCCCAAAGAATTCCTTTTGAAGAGAATAAAACACTTCTCTAAAAACAAAGCATTACCTTTTCTTAAAAACCTGAAATCCAACTTTTTTGAAAACCACTTGCACAAAGAAGATCTAAGTGCTTAAAATAAACATTGAAGTAAACATGATCAAAGAGACCAACACATGAGGAATAGATAATGCATAATATTCAACCAAGATAACATTAGTTCTAAAAGAAATCTGTGAGTAAGCAGGGAAAACATTCATAACATGATTAATGAGCACATAAAGTTCTTATAACGACTTACCACATGAATTACAGTTCATATCACATAATTTTATTCTCATGGTCAAGGGAAGTTTCAACTAGGGGATGTCCTGTTAGTTGAACTAACCCCTGGTTGACCATTTATCATCACATGCAGAGGGAATGTATAATGCCGGACTTTGTCAAGACCTTGCGTCAAGACCGTAAAACATTCTTAACGGGTCCAGGCTAACCGCCCATCCCGTTCCCATGGTTGCACAAGTCAAGGCTAACTTCCAAGACCGTCGCACATAATGTCTCATGAGACTCATACATTACCCAATGCATTAGAGCACTATATAATTCCGGGCACACCCGCCACATCATTCATATTGCGCTATATAATTCTGGGTGCACCCGTCACATTTATGTCGAATACATCCCTCACATATCTTGACATGGTCTTTCATTCATAGGGTTTTATTTATACATTCTTGATCAAACCCCTTTTTCACATACATATTCATAACTTGAAGACATTACAATAATTAATAAAAATAAGACGTACGTTTTAAAAATCCGTACACATAAGAAATTATCTAAAAAATTGAAAACATGAACTAAACACTTTAACATTCCTAATCATCATAGTACCAAATTAAAAACAAGGTCGTTCATAACTAATACACTTGCTTATAAATGGGTATTGTGGGTGTTTAATTAAAACTGTGTGAATATACATATAGTTAGGGATATAAAGTGTGAAATTAGGTCCATATTGGGAAGTCATGTATATATGTATGCAAACTACATGAATATATATATAGTTGTGTAAAAACTCATTTGCACTTTAAATAACATGACCTTTCCTTCGAGAAGTTTGCAAACATCATAAGAAGAAATTGTATTTGAAGACAACATATTGATACAAGGTTATATATACCTATATATATATAAATTTAGATGCCTATACACATGTTCATGGGTTTACCAAATTAACCCATACTCAATAATATTTCTCATGTTATACATTTAACAAAATTAATGTTTGGTAAAACCGAATGGGGTTATTTTACATAAAACAATGTGAACATAATTTTCATAAAACCCTTATTGGCATAAAATCAGTCTTTCATACAACATGGTTGATCCATAAACATGAGTAAATATATATGATTCCATATATATATATATATACTTGTAAACGATTAAGGAATTTACACTACTCATCTTCACAAAAAAAAATCATGATTTATCAAGAATGGTGATAAATGAAAATTTTGATGGAATTATTTTGATATAAAAAAAAAACCTTAAACTTCATCATACATATAATCATGTATATAATTGTTTTGGTACTTTTCTTGAAATAATAATCTTTTTGGGTAATTAAAATTTTAATCATCATGATATATTGTAATAAATTACAAAACAAAAGAACCAAGTTCATCCCCTATGCACATTGAAGTACATATACATCGATATAATCACATTTACATATTTATCAATATTCTCCATACACATGCATGATTTTACATGTTCATACATTTACCCAAAAACTCCATTTTCATAGGCGAAATAAAACCCGGATTATAAACATAGAGAAGAAGTTTGTATATTTTCATATATCATTTTATACATATATGTATATAAATATATATATACTCAATGTACATATGAAAACACCCAAACCAAAATTAAACGGGTCTCCCGAGTTCCCTTACCCCTATTTGGTTCTCCAAGCTGAAAGGGAGATCCTGAAGGCCTGGGTATGCACCGGGTGTATATACACATAAAATATATATATATGACACATATATATATTTACTTAAGCTTAAACAAAACCAAATAAAACATTTCCCATACCTTCGCTCGGAGAGGATGAGTGGAAGACGAAGCAGATGAGGCTGGTCCGGTGGTCGGAGATCCAAGGAGCCGGGTGAAAAAACTCTCCTCACCTTCGGTGCAAACCAGGGTAAAAAAAAAAAGAAAACAAAGGACTCAACATGCATGGAGGGTATCTGAGGGGAGTCGGTGCCAACCCGTGGAAAAGAGGGAGCAAAGATGGGTCGATTCGCCGGCCTAGAGGACAAGAAGAACCCGCCTATCCTACTGGTACAGCAGCGCGAGGAAGAAGAAAGCCACAAGGAAGAATAAAAATGGAGAAATGGTGGATGGACGAGATCATACGAGAGTTGATCGTGCGGCTCAGACGTAGTGCGACATAAAGAAAAACGGACAGTTGTGATTGGAGCGCTGGATCGAACGGCTTCGACTTGATGCAGTGCTTAAAAAACGCGGTTCAACGGTTTAAAAAAATTGTTTTATTAACATTATTTTTCTATTAACTTATTTTAACATTGTTTTTTATTATTAACATACAATTATTGACCTAAATTTTTTTATTTTAAGATAGTCGTTGGTCAATGGTTTATTTAATACAAAAAAAATACATTGATTAATTCACCCTTATCAAAAAATATTATTTTTTTTATTTTCCTTTATTGACTAATTATATTAATTTCCTTAATTAAAGATTTATATTAATATTATTAATGAAATTAAACATTAAACATAACTAAATTTATAATTATTTTCAAATTCACAGAGCTGAGTGCATTAATAAAAAATATATAACATTATGAAATACATACATAAATCATAATTTGACATTGTCTCAAAACTGTTAAAAAAGATCAAATTATAAACATTCGTATTATTACTATTACTTATATTTAATTTAGAGATAAATATAATTCATTTAATTTATAGTTTGATGCAACATATATATAACTCAAGAGTTTGAGTATATATTTTCTTAGGCTAAAAAAATAAAATCCCATTAAATTCAAGATAATTATAAAATAAAAGATTAATTTCTCAAGTTAAAAACATGCATAGTAAATAGTGGAAAAATAATAATATTATATTTCACCATTGTGAAACATAAAATATAATTCATCTTTTGGGAATACAATCAATAAATTAATTATATTTTTATTGATGTCACTCTTTAAATATTAAGGCAAATTACACAATTAACTTTTCGAACCATTCAGGGGTAAACCAGTCATATCTTCAACGGTCCAAAATAATACATTAGTGGATAAGAGAATCATGGGGGAGACAATGGTTATATTTATAGCTGTTAGGGTCCAATGGTTGAATTAGTGTTCTTATAAAATGACTGGTCTCAGGGTATCCCTCACTCAAGGCGACTGAAGGAGAAAAGGAGGAGATGGTTCGTCTGATTCCTTTGGTGCTCAGCATGCTTGTGGTGGCTTCATCCATCCTTATGTTTATTCTTGATGGATGCCAAAGACCCTTATCACCTTCTTGGGGTCCTTGTGGTTTTAAGCGGTCTGTCTATAATTGTAAATGGGTTTTTAACTGGGATTTTTGGTTAGCATAATTTCTTGTTCGATTGCTGTGAGTTATAGCCACCGAGATGTTACTCATTTGAATAAAAGGGTCTTTCATTCATTTTGATGTGTTTTCTCTATTTTTCTTATTATTATTATCTTATATGATAATATTTTGTTCAATTAATGGGTGAAATTGTAAAATAATCTTTTCATTACTCAAAACACGGTTTATTGGGTCGTTACATTACTTCCCCCTTCAATGAATTGTGCCCTCTCAATTCTATTCATAAAAAGAAAAAAACTGAAACCCCACATGTACAACTTTACCCAGACATTGGATCCGGCTCGGTTAATGGAATACCAAAGTTGGCACATGGTTCTTCTGTTTCCTTAGCCCAAATGAAATTTGAATAGTACGTCTTGAACTCCTGCTCGTGCGTACTATACACGGGCTTCTAAAGGGAGGCTCGTGCGGTGAAAAGCTCGGAAACGTCTGAGTAGATGAATTCCATGATAACTCTCCGGGATACATGACGATCGAGGTAGTCTAGGGGAATGATGCGATGGAAGAGACTTAAATTCAAGACCTGGAACATATAGGCTTCAATAAGGTGGCCATCCTGAGCAGTTACATTGAAGCACGCTCTGGCAGAGATGTTTTGTGCCAGAGTAAAACCCTGGAAGAGGCCTTCGTAGTACCTTCCCCTTCGCCTATATCAGGGGAGTTGAGCAGTGGCGATGAGATGAAAAACATGATCATCCTCCTAACACAAACGAAGAATCTCAGGACTGTTTGCTAAATCAAGATAACGTTGGAAAGACCCTCACAGGTGGAGGAAAGATGGATAATCCACCATGCATTTCCTGATCATAATAACTTCTACTAACTCATCGGGCAGTGATGAGATGTTCATTTGACCAGCCATCTGAAAAAAGATCGAAAAGAAACTCTTAACAACACTGATAAGGTAGAGGCAGGAATGGAAACATGATACTTTCATTTATGAAAACGTTTATATAACAAAGTCTATGTTTACTAAACATACACCATAAAGAGTGGAAAAACACCCTAACTCTTCAAACCACACACAGGATGAACAGATGATACTAAACTCATGGGAGCATCTATGACACCTCTTGAGTTTAGAATGAGGGGTACGGAGTTGGTAAACAGCAGTATACACCTCTTTCCTAAGAGGCAATCAGGTGGACTTATCTTCCAACTCTCCAAGGTCCATTAACTGGCCCCAGAATCCGTAGTGAAAAATCTAGCATAGGTAAGCTGCTCGGAGGTCTCCGGCAGTAGCAGCTTATTGAAAGGGGTTATCAAGCATTTTTCCAAATTCTTCTCCAGTCGTGAACACTCAGAAGAGTCCCTCATGATACTTTCCCCGACGTGCATAAGAGGGAAATTGGGTCATCATCATTAGGAGATAATCCATCCCCATTCCCCGGTGAAGATTAACCACCCTAGGTGAGTTTGACACGTCATACAGGTGCTTACATGACATGCAAATCTAGGCGTAATTTAGAAAGTTCTCACTGCTAGCTAGAGATACAATGTTCTCTAGAGATTCAGTGGGAAGTGATAGTAGGCTGGTAGGTACATTTTCATCAGCCATCTGAAAGTTATAACATTTTTACTTAGTCAATCATAGTAATACATTCATACCACCTGGTTTTCTAGAGTTTGCTGAACCCATCCTCTGATACCAACTGTAGAGACCCCGATCCTCGGGTTCCTTGTAAGACATTATATACTAACATTTCATTACAACATTTACAAATAATATATCATGTTCCATTACTAAAGAAGATCGCAAGGATTAGGATTCTGGGAAACCAGCTGCTTCTAATAAACTTCATTAGTACAAACCATGCCTGGAATTTTTTAAACAAAAACATATAGTGAGAAAATATGCCCAGTAAGGGGTTTTAAAAACATTTTAAGAAAACACTTTCTCAAAGAAGTCCTTTTGAATATAATAAAACACTTCCCTAAAAACAAAGAATTATCTTTTCTTAAAAACATGAAATTCAACGTTTTTGAAAACCACTTGCACAGAGAAGAAGTATGTGATTAAAATAAACATTAATGTAAACATGATCATAGAGCGCAACACATGAAGAATAGATAATGCATAATATTCAACCAAGATTACATTAGTTCTAAATGAAATTTGTGAGTAAGTAGGGAAAACATTCATAACATGATACATGAGCACATACAGTTCTTATAACGACTTACCAAATGAATTATTGTTCTTATCACATAATTTCATTCTCATGGTCAAGGGATGTTTCAACTAGGGGATGTACTGTTAGTTGAACTAACCCCTGGTTGACCATTTATCATCACATGAAGAGGGAATGTATAATGCCGGACTTTGTCAGGACCTTGCATCAAGACCGTAAAACATACTTAACGGGTCAAGTCTAACTGCCCATCCCGTTTCCATGGTAGCACAAGTCAAGGATAACTGCCAAGACCATCGCATATAACATCTCATGAGACTCATACTTTACCTAATGCATTGGAGTACTATATAATTCCGAGCGCACCCATCACATCATTCATATTGCACTATATAATTCTAGGCACACCCATCACATTTAAGTCCAATACATCTGTCACATATTTTGACATGGTCTTTCATTCGTGGGGTTTAATTCATACATTCTTGATCAAACCCCCTTTTCACAAACATATTCATAAATTGAAGACAGTTCAATCATTAATAAAACTAAGACGTACGTGCTAAAAATCCATACACATATGAAATTAACTTAACAATTGAAAACATGAACATAAACACTTTAACATTCCAAAGCACCATAATACGAAGTAAAAAAACAAGGCCGTTAATAACTAATACACTTGATGATAAATGGGTATTGTGGGTGTTTAATTAAACTGTGTGAATATACATATAGTTAGGGATATAAAGTGTGCAATTAGGTCCATCTTGGGAATTCATGTATATGTGTATGCAAACTGCATGAATATATATATAGTTGTGTAAAAACTCATTTTCACTTTAAATAACATGACATTTCCTTTGAAAAGTTTTCAAACATCATAAGAAGAACTTGTATTTGAAGATAACATATTGATAAAAGGTTATATATACATTTATATATATAAATTTAGGTGCATATACACATGTGCATGGGTTTACCAAATTAAACTATACTCAATAATATTTCTCATTTTATACATTTAACAAAATTAATGATTGGTAAGACCGAATGGGGTTATTTTACATTAAAAAAATGTGAACATAATTTTCATAAAACCTGTATTGGCATAAAATCAGTCTTTCATTCAACATGTTCAATCCATAAACATGAGTACATATATATATATATATATATATATACTTTAAACGATTAAGGAATTTACACTACCCATCTTCACAAAACAAAATCATGATTTATCAAGAATGGTGATAAATGAAAATTTCGATGGAATTATTCTGATATTAAACTAAACGTTAAATTTCATGATACATATAAACATGTATATAATATTTTTGGTACTTTTCTTGAAATAATAATCTTTTTGGGTAGTTAAAATTTTAATCATCATGCTATGTTGTAATAAATTACAAAACAAAAGAACAAAGGTCACCCCTTATGCACATTGATGTACATATACATCGATATAATCACATGTACATATATATCAATATGCTCCATACACTAGCATGATTTTACATGTTCATAGAATTACCTGAAAACTCCATTTTCATAGGCAAAATAAAACCAGGGTTATAAACATTGAGAAGAAGTTTGTATATTTGCATATATCATTTTATACATATATGTATATAAATATATATATACTCAATGTACATATGAAAATACCCGAACCAAAATTAAATATGTCTCCCAAGTTCACTTACCCCTATTTTGATCTCCAAGATGAAAGGGAGATCCTCAAGGACTGGGTATGCACCGGGTGTATATACACAGAAAATATATATATATAACACACATATATATATAACAAAGCTTTAAAATAACCATATAAAACATGTCCCTAACCTTCACTCAGAGAGGAGGAGGGGAATACAAAGCAGACGAGGCCAGTCCGGTGGTCGGAGATCCATGGAGCCGGGTGCAAAAACTCTCCTCACCTTCGGTGCAAAAAAGGGTTTAAAAAAAAGAAAACCTAGGACTCAAATTGCATGGAGGGTATCCAAGGGGAGTTGGTGCCAACCCATGTAAAAGAGGGAGAAAATCTGGGTCTATTCGCTGGTCTAGAAGAGAAGAAGATGTTGCCTAACCTACCGGTACAGCAGCGCGAGGAATAAGAAAGCCACAGGGAAGAAGAAAAATGGAAAAATAGTGGACGGCCGAGATCATACTGGAGTTGATCGTGCAGCTCATACGTAGTGTGGCTTAAAAAACAGACGTTTGTGATTGGAGCGCTGGATTGGACGGCTCCGACTTGATGCGATGCTTAAAAAAAACGCGGTTCAACCATTAAAAAAAATCGTTTTATTAACATTATTTTATATTAACATATTATAACATTGTTTTTATTATTAACATACAATTATTGACCTAAATTTTATTATTTTAAGATAGTTTTTGGTCAATGGTTAATTTATGAAAAAAAAATTAAAAAAATACATTGATTAATTCACCCTTATCAAAACATATTAATTTTTTTATTCTCCTTTATTGACTAATTATATTAATTTCCTTAATTAAAGATTTATATTAATATTATTAATGAAATTAAGCATTAAACATAACTACATTTATAAATATTTTTAAATTCACAAACAAGAGTTCATTAATCAAAAAAAATCAACATTATGAAATACATACGTAAATCATAATTTGACATTGTCTAAAAACTGTTAAAAAAGATCAAATTATAAGCATTCGCATTATTATTATTTCTTATATTTAATTTAGATATAAAAATAATTCATTTAATTTAATGTTTTATGTAACATATATATAACTAAAGAGTGTGAGTATATATTTTCTTCGGCTAAAAATAATAATAACATCCCATTAGATTCAAGATAATTATAAAATAAAAGTTAAATTTCTCAAGTTAAAAACATCTATAAGAAATAGTGGGAAAATAATAATATTAATTTTCACCATTTTTAAACATAAAATATAATTTACCTTTTGGGAAAACAAGGAATAAATTAATTATATTATTATTGATGTCACTCTTTAAATATTAAGGAAAATTACACAATTAGCTTTTCGAACCATTCGGGGGTAAACCACTCTTATCTTTAATGGCCCAAAATAAAAAATTAGTGGATAAGATAATCATGGGGGAGCCAATGGTTATATTTATAGCCATTAGGGTCCAACGGTCGAATTAATGTTCGTAGAAGAAGTCTGGTCTTGGGGTATCCCTCACTCAATCCGACTAAAGGAGAAAAATACGAGATGGTTCGTGTGATTCCTTTGGTTCTCAGCATGGCTGCGGGGGCTTCGGCTATCCTTATGTTTATTCTGATGGATCCTAATGACCCTTACCTCCTTCTTGGGGTCCTTGTGGTTTTAAGCGGTCTCCCTATAATTATAATCGGGATTTTAATTGGGATTTTTGGTTAGAATAACTTCTTGTTTGATTGCTGCGAGCTGTAGCCACCGAGATGTTACTCATTTGAATAAAAGGGACTTTCATTAATTTTGATGTGTTTTCTCTATTTTATTATTGTTATTATCTTATAAGATAATTTTTTGTTCAATTAATGGGTGACATTGTAAAATAAACATGTCATTACTCAAAACACGGTTTCTTGGGACGTTACATTCTCATAGTCATTTATTTTGAAAAATTTCTTTTTCTTGTATTATTTTAGCTGAGGAATGTCACGTCTGATATGCCCCATTTTCTTGCATTCATAGCATCTGACTTCCTTGTCATCCTTTTTGAAGGATTTTTTGAATCCCTTTTTCATTCTATAGAGTTTTGTGAATCTTCAGGCTTGCTGAGCCAATTCCAGTGCGGTAAGAGTGGCCATACTAGGCCTCAATTCCAGAGGGATCCTATGGAGTACCGGTCTTGCTGCAAGATGGGCCATATTCAGCGCTTTTGTCAAATCTTATCACCTTCAACTGGTGGTAGGGGTTCCTCTATGACACCGCGTTCGGGAGATTCTTCACCAGTTTCCCACCAGTTTGGGAATTAGAGTTCTTCCAGCCATTTGGGCCGAGGTGGAGGTCACGGTCATGGTGGTCAGTCACTAGGTTATCAGTGACATCAGAGTGGATAATCTCAGAGCGATCAGCTAGGGGCGTAGGGCCGTAGTGCAGACCAATCTTTCTCTATGGAGCAGAACTATCAAGAGTAGGATCTCGGACCTTCTACAGTTCTAGGTACAGTCTTAGTAGCCTCAGTTTTATCTTCATCCCTTTTCGATACTAGTGTTTCACATAGTTTTATCTCTATTGTGGTTATAGAGAGCCTTGGGCTCTGTATCTTTTCGTCTGATGAATCGTTGACTCTTGACACACCATTGGGAATGAAGAAATATAGCATACATCAGTGAAGATATTTCCATCTTGAGGTTGTGGGGTGTCACTTCTTATGGAACCTCTATTTCCTATAGATGAAGGGCTATGACTTCATTCCTGGGATGGACTGGTGGGTTCCTTTCTAGGCAGTCGTTGATTTATATCACCGCATGGTGAGTTTTGCATCACCAGAGGGCAGATCTTTCCTTCATAGAGACGAGTGGGATGTCCAGGTGGGTAGAGATAGAACAGAGCATCATGGGCTAGGGGATGTTACAGCCCAGATTGACAGTCTATATCTAGATGACCAGAGGACTTTTTAGGTTTGAATCTAGAGTGTGAGATAGACTTCTCGATTGGGCTCGTGCTAGGAGCGGCACTGGTGTCCATTACTCATTATAGAATGGATACACCTGAATTGAAGGAGCTCAAGAAGATGTTGGAGGAGTTGCAGGAAAATGGTTTCATCAAACCCAGTACTTCTCCTTGGGGTTCACTTGTCTTGTTTGCGAAGACGGAAGACGACACCCTTCAGTTTTGTGTGGATTATCAGAAGCTGAACCAGTTAACAGTAAAGAACTGATATCCCTTTCCAAGGATCAATGACCTCTTTGATCATCATCATGGTGCTCGGGTGTTCTTGAAGATCGACTTGAGGTCTGTTTATCATCAATTTCACGTTAGACCATTTGATATACCTCTTTCAACCTTTAGGAGCAGGTATGGTCTATACGAGTAAACAGTCATGTCGTTCGGTCTCACGAACGCGCCTGTGGTTTTCATGGAACTGATGAACCTAGTGTTCCATCCATACTTAGACTCCTTCATCGTGGTCTTTATGGATGATATCTTGGTGAACTCTCACACTCGACACGACCACGCTGCATATCTTAAGATCATTCTATGTAAACTAAGAGAGCATTGGCTGTATGCTAAACTCTCAAAGTGCCACTATTGGATGGATCAGATTCACTTCTTTGGTAATGCTATCTTAGATACAAGAGTTTCAGTGGACCCATAGAAAGTGAGAGATGTAGTTTCTTGGGAGCAGGTGAAGAACGTCTTTAAGTTGTGGATTTTTATAGGGCTGGATGGATACTATAAGCGCTTCATTAAGGACTTCTTGAGCATAGTAGCACTATTGACAGGTCTGACAAAGAAAGGGGACAAGTTTTTATGGTCAGATTCTTGTGAGTCAGGCTTTCAAAATCTGAAGGGGAGGTTGACATAAGCACTGATACTAGTCTTCCCAGATCCGGTAAAGGGCTATACTATTTACTGTGATGCTTATGGTATCGGGATAAGAGCTTTTCTTATGAAGGGAGATGGGTACGTTGCTTACGGGTCTCGGCTATTGAGACCACATGAGAGGAATTACCCTATTCACGATCTGGAGTTGGCATCATTTTTTCACGATTTACGCTGTTGGAGACACTGCCTTCTGGGAGATCCCTTTGTCGTTTTCACCGACCACAAGAGTCTCAAGAATATCATCACTCAGCATGATCTGAATCTGAGATAGTACTGGTGGGTCAAGTATCTATAGTCCTTTGACATCGAGCTCACCTATATACTGGGAAAGGGAAATGTAGTGGGTGATTCATTCAGTAGGAGAACTAAGATCTAGGAAGCTCAGGAGGCCAACATTGAGTGGAATCTTATGGCTCTGTTCTCTGAGATGCACTTGGAGGTGCACGACATGCAGGGACAGACCTTCCTTTCATCTGTGGCTATTACCTATACACTTCTTGATCAGGTGAGAATGAGGCAGCTATCAGATTCAATGGCCTTAGTCCTGTGGGAGAGTGTGGCATGAGGGGACCCTATTCCTAGATGGACAATGGGAGAGGATGAGATCTTGTGTTTCCAGGGACGAGTATGGGTGATAGTAGACATACGCGAGGATCTGATGCATGATTTTTATTCCTCAGTTTGGGTAGTTCACCCTGGCGACACCAAGATGTATCAGGATCTTCATTTCCAGTACTGGTGGATAGGTATGCAGAATGATGTTGTTGGTTTTTTCATGAGATGTTCTACTTGTCAGCAGGTGAAAGCAGAGCATCAGCGTCCAGTAGGGATTTTGTTGTAGTTACCCACTACGGTGTGGAAATTGAACGTTGTTCTGAGGGAATTTGTGACATGGTTACTGAGGTAACCCTAGTGATTGATGTTGTTTGGGTTTATCGACAGGCTTACAAAGGTTTCACAATTCTTACTGATGAAGGAGACCTTCAATTTTGATGATCTGGGGCGACTGTACATATGAGATATTGTACGTCTACATGGAGTTCCACATGCCATTTTTTCAGACAGGGATGCGTGCTTTACCTCTCGGTTCTAGAAAGGCCTTCAGAAGGCTTTGGGTACACAGGTAATTTTGAGTACATCAGACCATCCCCAGAATGATGGCCAGTCCGAGCACACATTTTAGGTGCTTGAGGATATGCTCCGAGATTGCATTCTATACTTCTCTGTTTCTCGGGAGAAGCGTATTCCTCTTGTGGAGTTCACATATAACAACATTTTTCAGACAACCATTCAGATGGAACCATATGTGTCCTTGTACGATAGGCCATGCCGATGAGCCTTATGCTGGCTGGAGGTAGGAGAGGAATCTCAACTCGGACCTCATCTTGTTCAGGAGACCTCAGAGCAAATAGAGTTGATTTGGAAGAGGATGGATGCAGCACCGTCTCGACAGAAGTATTATGCTGACCAGTAGAGGAAACCACTGGAGTTCGAGTTCGGAGGTTAGGTTTTCCTGCGTGTCGCACCGAGGTTGGGGCACAAGAGGATTCAGAGACAGGGTAATCTTTCACTGTGGTACGTCGGGCCGTTTGAGGTGTTGGAGAGAGTTGGGCCGATTTCCTATCGGTTGCAGCTACCTCAGAGGTACTGGGCTGTGCACGATGTCTTCCACTTCTCTCAGCTCTGACGATACTTTTCAGACCCATCTCATTTTTTCCAACAGGAGGAGGTTGATCTTGAAGCATTTTCTTCATTTGAGGATCATCCTATCTGGATTTTCGATCATAGTACGAAGGTTCTCTGAGGCCGGTCTGTTCCACTGGTATGGGTGCTATGGAAGCATGAGCGAGTAGGGGATGAGACTTGGGATAGTGAAGCCGATGTTCGATCATAGTGGCCAGATCTGTTCGGGGTTTCCCCTTCTACGCCTCTCTAGAGAAATTCGGGGACGAATTTCTTTAAGGGGGAAAGTTTGTAAGAACACGGATCTTCTTTTCAGGTATTTTATTCTTTTTTTCTACAGATTTAGAGAAAAATGGAGTTTCTGGAAATTTTTTAAGTACACACCGTGTACTTTCTGAGTACACTCTATGTACTCTTTTCCCGCTAGAAGCCATGTGCTGGCTATGTCCGAGCCACACACACGGTGTGTAGGGGTGACGTGGAGGCCAATTTTTGTGGTGTACGGAAAAAACCACTATAAACCATGGACTCTAAATGTACACACCGTTTAGTTTTTTTTTCATTTAACGGACATGGGTTGCGCCTAATCATGATTTACACCTTCTTCTAGGTCTTGTTCGTCCAAGAGTGCTGGGAATCAACGAATCATCGATGAGCCACCATCCCTCCGTCTGTTCTCCGATTAGAGCTCTGTTGATTGTGTTGGAATCACAACGGTGAGTTATCCCTTCTTCTTGAGCCCTATTTCAAAATTCCTCCTTTTTATCATGTTTTCATGGGTTGAGCATTTTTGACATTTTCTCAGATCTTCATCATTCAAATGAGAATCTTTCATCGTGGTTCATGTATATCAATATCCTTGGATTGAGGTTGGTGGTTTGTGCCTTACCGTTCAAATTCCTTGAGTTTCATGTGAAAATTCCACCAATACCAGTTAACGGTGTATTGCATGTTTACCTTTTTCCCCTTTTTGTTTTCCTTCCTTGCTTGTCTGCTTTTTTGGAGTCAAATTAATCATGTTAGAGGATAATTTGTTGTGCTTGGATGTGTTTCCCATGATTTTCTTTATTTACGACCTTTGGGTCTTGGTATCCTTTGGCCGTTATGATGGTTTCCATGCCTTGTGTCTATAGGATGGAGTGTTTTGCATTTCATTCTTGTTGAATTGTAGACAGTTTAGAAAAGTAGCTACATATGTGTACTTTGGTTAGCCATGTAGCTCTATAGGTGTACTTTCTCCATGTAGCATTATTATTCACTAACTAGAACAGTGCTGAGAGAACCTGGTGCTATAGACTATAAGGGATATACCGAGTGAACTTCCCAGAGAGTCTTGGACATTATAGACTATAGGAGGGCAGACCGTGTGAGCTTCCTCAGTGAGTCTTAAACATTATAGGCCACATGGGATAGACCGAGTGAGCTTCCTAGAGTGCCTTCAGATATTATAGACTACAGGAGGGTAGACTGAGTGAGCTTCCTCAGAGAGTCTTACTTTGTTTGAAACTTTTTAAGAGCCTTCCTAGGCTAGAGGATGAATTGACCGAGTGAGATTCCTTGGAGAGTCTGTGGTATACCTGAGGCTATAAGAGTAATTGACCGAGATAGCTTTCTCAGAGAGTCTCTAGACCTTGGGGCTAAGAGGGTTAGACTGCCTGATGTTCCTCAAGGAGTCCCTGACTACCCTAGAATATAAGGCTAATTTACCGAGTGAGCTTCCCCAGAGAGTCTTATAAATTCGTATGACCAATCCAGAGGGGTTAGGCTGAGTGCACAGCCCAGAGGGTTGTGGTACTTCTTGGATAGGACCAGAGGGGATGGCAGTGAGTACTTTCCAGAAGGGTTTCCTTCTTGTTATATTTTTGATTCACTGCTGTTTTTTGTTGTGGATTGATTATTGTTGTGTATCATCCTGCATTACAGCTTACAGTTACTGCCTATTACTTTGCTGTTGCGGTTTAATACTTATTGTACTTTTACCTGTCATATACTCACTGGCTGTTAAGCAGAGATCTTCGAGTGAATTCCTACTGGGATTTAGTCTCACACCCTATTTGGGTCATGCTTTTGGGCCCAAACAGACTATGTTGTTGGAGGTATAGACAAGGTAAAGCTCCCTTTGACTTTCGGTACTTGATTTCTTGGAGCAGGGGAGCATGGGACCATGCTTTGGCTTGCGATGCTGAGGAGCTGTTTTATTTTATTTTGTACTTTTTTTGGTACTGTGGTGTTTTCCAGCATTGTGACTGGTTTGGATTCTTTCCTAGATATGTATCATTCATCATTTCATATACACATATGTGCTCCATTTTGATGATTTAGTCTTCCACTGTTTATATTGTTGGTTATTACTACTTCATCTATTGCATGTTTCTTTGTCTTATGCTATGTACTCTTCCAAGGTGGGCATAGTTTACCCACTATCACACCCAAGGCCCTCACTGCTAATCGGGTGCCTCTGGCGTTTGGGGAAATGCGCTTGAGGCCATGTGACCAACCGGGTACAGGGGCACCTCTGGGTTGATTCCGGAACCAGGATGTTACATACAATATAAAATTTAGAATTTTTTTTCATAACTTCCAATACCATATTCCTAATTATATTAATCCAAAACTTTTCCTCATCTTCAGTACTCAACTAACATGATTTATCAGGTTATCCAATCTAAAAGAGATTTACGTCGGTTCTTTCTCCTATTATAATTTTTTTTATATTAAAAAATTATGATATGCAGGAATATTTTCAGAATATCACTTCTTTTACATCATCAAAAATTTGACTCACATTGAGAAGGTCGTTATTAATACTATCAACATATAAAACTTCTTTATATTTTAGTTTTTAGGGTTCAATATAAGCAGTTCTTTTCCTCAAATTTTTATGGAACTATCATTACCAAATGTAACTAATTCTACATCAAAATTTTCAACATATTTCATGATTTTTATATATTAATTAATATGTGAGTAATAACCAGTATCAAGAATCCATGGTTTGTTTTTTTTCTTACTTTTAGATCCATCTCACCAAACAATCCATTTCTTCACCTTTCTTCTTTCTAGCCTCCTTTTCTTTTCTTGCATAGAAACTTTTCCCTGGAAGTGTAGTCATAAATTATTCTACAAAGTGAAATGATTGATCATATCTTCCAAAAAATTCATATAGATTTTCAAACCAAATATTCATTGAAGATTTTATAACCTCTTTTTATTTCGATTTTCTTAATTCATGCGACTTTGGAAAGTTACTCATCCTTCTCCCACAATTGTTTCCCCTTTATTCATGCCACTTTCAAATAAGTGACATGTTATTAAAATATTTATATTATATATCACCATAAATTCCAAATCACCATAAAAAACCATAAAAACATGGTTTTCTATAGATGTATGAATTCACTATATAAAATGTTTATCGAGGTTCAAAACTTCTTTATCTTCTTACTTTATCTGGGCATGGGACATCTTTTCTATGGAGGGAATTTCCAAAATTCATTTATATAATATTTTTCTCACATCCCTTATCAACCTAATATTTCTAAACACTTTTCTTAACACCTTCTTTGTTACAAAAATCATATGAACTTTTACATTTAGTGGTTGAATATTTCACCTCATTCTTTGAGTGATTTTTTTATGTATCTTTAAATGTTTCAAATTTTAATTTCGAAGACTTATATGATGTTTTCATTCAAATTCATTACGATAATTTCAACCTCAAGGAGTTTTTATTGAGTTTTTTACCTCATATTCATTATATTCTAACTTCTTACTGAGTTCTTCAACCACCATTCCCTATTTAGTATTTTTCATCTTGGAGTTTATGATTTACTAGATGTACTCTTATTTTTTTAAGTGAATATTTTATTCAATAAATTTCATTTCCACCTTATTTCTTTACCAATATAATTTCATTTTTGAGATATTGGTTTTTCTCAAGAAATGATACAAGTTATGATCTGAGCTGTTACTCTATAATATTCTTCACAATATTCTTCTTTTTCTTCACTATTTGAAAAATAATCCTTTTTATCAACATATGAAAAAAAGTTCATATTTTTTTAAACATTCATATTCATAGGAATAAATCTCATATAATTTATATTGGTTATTTTAATCAAAATACTTCTTCTATTTATAGTAAACCATTTATTTCTATTAGTGTAATTATTTTATTCCTTATATGTTTTGTTCAGTTTCTTCCATCAAGTATTTTCATTAGGATAATATTTAATTTCACTAAATTTTTTCTCATGAAATTTCATTGAAGAATATCCAATTTCACCACACTCAAAACATTTGAATGTAATTTCTCCTTTATAACTTACTCTTCCTCTCCAATAATTCATAGAGATTAGAGGCATAATTTTTTTGTTCAACTCATCATACTCACTATCTTCAGTATCACAATGATCAAAATTTTCCTAATATTGAATTTTCATCATTCTAATAGATTTAAAATCAATTTCATATTTGATCTTCTTTTTGAATGATATATATTTTCTCATTTCATAAGAAATAATAATGTTATTCAATTCGTTAAGTGATAAATCTTCATTATCTTCTGAAGTAGAGATTTTAGAATCAAACCTATATGAAGAGTTTATAATGAGTTTCTTAAAAATTGTAGAACCGTACAATGCATTTCATAATCCTAAAATATTACATATAAATACATTCACCCTGGTTAAGTACTCATCAATAGTTTCTTTATATGTCAATATTATATCTCCGAAATTGCTATGATAGATATCATGCGTCACCTTATTCACTTTAGTATTTCCTTAAAAAATACTTCAAAACTTGTTCCAAATAATCATTCATGTTTTGAGACACATCAACATCATTTAAAAAATTTATGATAAGAAATAATAATAAAATTTCTATTATTTCCATCAACTTAAAAGATTAAATTTTCAGTAAAAGTCATGGGATCATCTTTTTTAATGGGTTGAACACCAATAGTTTTTTCTCCTAAATCCTATAAGTAATGTGATAGAAGATATAATATCATTATGTCTTTCCATCCTTGATAATTTTATCAATAAAATGTAGTAATCCCTTATTTTTTGACAAAATTGAGATTTCCCAAGATAAGTATTTGATATGGGAACCTTCACTCTGATACAACTTAATGTTTATATGGATTATAGAACAATTAAAATGGGATGTGGGGTAGGGTTGAATCAATTTTTATCTTTTTAAATATTTCCATCGTTAAGAAATTTAACCAAAATAACCTGTTAAAGTTATTTCCTTATAACATTTTTTCAAAATTACTTGCATGAAAAATAAGATAATTGATAAAATTACACAAGATTTATAAGGTTTAAACTCCATGTGAGAACCTACCTCCTTTCCATGGAAACTCCCACTAGTGTATGGAAATTCACTATAAGGAAGTAGTGAATACAAATTTTGTACCAACACCAGCTGGTCTCTTTCTAACACCTGATAGATATGATTATACTAGCTCCCATTAATTTATAAATTTTTTATAAAAAGTTTGATACACAACAGAAATATGTAACCTTGTGAAATATACTCCAACAAAGATTTGTCTGTAAATTCTATTCAATTTGATGGCATTCTTTAATCTCGAGTCTGATAACCGCCATCCATTTCACCTTTTTTGAAAATTAACCTTTTACAAGACCTCTTTTCTATATAATTAGAAAACATAAAACCTCGTAAAACTTATTCATGGAATCTCTGTCTAGTTCACTATTTGGTAAAGCTCTGTCCAGCAATATAAACATTCAACTACTTGATCTTCTAAATGAAACCTATCTGCAGATACACTTATTAAACACAAAATTCAACTTTGTTTGGAAACTCTATCCCAAAACCAAAACTACAACATTATAGTTTTATTCATGGGTAAATATTATCCCACACACAAGTTCCATTGTACTTTTCACCTCAATTATAGGTTCTCATAGAATAGAAAAGGTGGGAAACCTAAAATGTTTTCCTACTCACACAAAATCATAAATCCAAATTTCATAGATATTTTAATTTTATTTGAATACTTATCAAATATTATCAAATAATCAGGATTATTCTATAATATTATATAATTCACCATAACTTCTATATTCTCAATATTTTTTATGTTTAAAAAATTAAAAATTTTGATAAAAGTCATGTATGGAGATGATTGTCTGAAAATTCTTTTCCCAAAAACTCGGCATATGTTAGGTCCTATTAACCCACATGAAATACACTCAAATATATTAAAAAGGTTCCAGTGAAAACTCCATTATTCTTAGCACAAAATTTGCAAACAAATTTTCTGTAATGGAAATTCTTAAGAAACATTTACCTGATAGACTTTCTTATGAAAACATCTTTCAATGGAATTTCTTAACCAATGCTTCAAAACATCACAAATTAAAACTTCATCCATCCCCCACCAGATTCTATTGACCCATTGAAGAAAAAAATCTCAAAATAAACAAATAAAACTTAACTATGTCCATTCATGAATCTTCAAACATCTTTAGAAACCTATGTTTGGAATACTTCCTCTTAAACATTGTGTCTGGAACCACAGATGACCACTCCCTTTGTTTTCTCAAAACTCAACCACATTCATTATTAGTTAAAAACTCATACTTTATTATCTTGATTGAAAACCATAATATTCATTTTTTCATATTTTTCATAGACTCCATGACTTTTACAAAGCCATAATTTCCACCAAAAGCTTTGTCTGAACCTTCTATTTGGAAGTTTTTTTTCATTCATCAAGGTTGAAATTTATCAAATTTCAGAATGTTAAAAATTATAACATTCATAGATTTTATCTATAGAGAAAAATGTGTCCAGAAATATGAGTATAGAAACTTCAAATTTATGAAAAACACCATATGAATTTATTAGGTCTGGTAATTTTCATCTGAAGCTCTACATTCTCCATGCTATTTCCAAAGGTCTTCATTCTTAACTACATCAGAAGATCTGTGTATGGTAAATTGCATTCATACAACTATTTACGGATCTATCTAATAATATGTGTCTGATTCCTTTGTACAAAATATCCTTTGTATAAACATATACTTTTAAATAAAATCTTTGACCAATGGTTCATCCTATAGATTGACTTATCAAAAACATGTAATAATGTAAACATCAGAAAATTCATACTTTAAGTTTTCTAATAACTTATAAATTTGATAAGTTATGTTTTGAAATGTTAAACTTCCCTTTTCCACAAAATCTTATATCATGATACATTTCATGACATAAAGAACATTGAGATCCGAAAATAATTGTATGAATTAATATTAGAAAGTTAAGAACATTCTAACTTTCTTACTTTCACACTCTCTTTTTCTTTAGAAACTTTGCATAAACGATTCTATGTCTGAACATCCAAAAACATCATACAAAACTTCATTTAGTTACTTACACCTTCTTTACAATAATATTTATTAACAAAAGTTCTTTTTCAACAAAAACAATACTTTGTTAAAAGATCACCAATGATATTCAATATATAATGAGTAAAGGTAATCCCATAAATCACATTTACGTATACATATCAATTTCATGATTGTCAAAAAACTAAGATCAATGATTAATCTTATATATATTGAAAATCGATCATTATTCCACCCAATACATATTTTGAAAATATAACTTCAATAACTGACCATATACCAACTATATTTTATAATGGATATCATATCAATAGTGATACGATGAGAATATATTAACACACTAATACAATTTTTTGTTGATTTTTTTTAAAATATTCCCTTAACTACAAAAAAATATCAAAATACTAAGGTGTTCCTGAGATAATAATCATATAGTCACTAAGGATATTAATGTCTAGTCAAGAATGACTATATTTGCAAAATAGAATCCTATTAATTTAAATATCTTCAGAGAATACTTAACTTATATGAGTTAAATCTTTGGATGCACAAGGGTTAGAATGGGAATACCAAACTCCACTAATTATATTAGGAGGTGTAATTGTTGATACATATACTATATAGTAATTTATAACCAAATAGGTGGTTTATGTTCACTACGACATGTGATACATGTATCATTCTTTCAAAATAGTGATTTCTATTATAAATTATTAAATGGTAATATGATAAGGTTTACAAATATTTATATAATAAAGTAATATACTCTATATATCAAGATTTGAGAACTCCTTATTTTGAATGCTTCCAAGACTTGATACTTCTGGTTTCTATTAAATAGAAACTGGACATGGATAGTAAAAGATGGTACCAATAAAGTATGATTGATTTTTTAAAAGCCTAATGTATAAAAAACCTATACATGAATCATCATGAATAAAATCATTATATAATTATACTTTTTCAAAGTATATTTATATGATCACCATATTGGGATATTGATTTTCAAGGCCACCTACCTTAGAGGAAACCTTATAGTATATGTCTATATGATGTGACCAAAAGGAGACCCTATGGTATATGTATACTAGGAATAACTTAAAAGGGCCAATGAAATCAATAAATCAAAATAAGATATGTATATTACATAAATTAATTTATAAATAAATCCTGAATTGTGATCATAGAATTTTAATTTGTAAATTAATGAGTGAAACATGTATCTATCTAGTTAGCGCGAGCACTATAAGTTTTTAATATAGATATACTGATAACATATGAAAAAAATATGTCTTGCAAGTTTTTTAAGACCAAGGAATGGAAGTTCTCCAAGTATTAATTAATGTAGAAACCGTGTTACAGGGAACACTATCTATAAGATAGATCCAAGGGTTTTCTTAATTTATTCATATTACATATATTAACTATTTATTAAAAAATAAAACTTTTAAAAATTCAAGAAAGAATTATTATTGAAATAAAATCCATCTTGGAGAACATGAAGTGGCAAAGAAATATATTGATGACATTAATATAATTTCAAAAGCTTAAGTGGTAGTAATTTATCTCATGTTCCATGATATTTACTGAAAATTGATATTACTAATGCATGATTCATAATATAGGAATATCTAACAGATCTAATATATCTACATTGACTTATAGTTAGAATTGCCTAGTACTTTTCAGAGTATAATTGGATGAGTTCTTGGTGTCGAGTAAAGCTGTAATACCATTATTAAGTGAATTGACCACTTGTATTCATTTAGTTTAATCTTATCTAGTATCACATAAGAGGCCAAATTAATATGAATGAAAAACTTATAAAAACAATTGGTTTCCATATCTATAAAATTTGAGTACGTTGTATCTTCTTATGAAGATGAATAAGCAGTTTAGAATTGTCATGTTCGGTTTTTTGGGTTATAATGAAATAAATAGATTTATTATTTTATAATAAGATTTGAATATGGACTTAGTTAGGATTTCAGGATTCTGACATGGAAATATGAGTTGTATATTCAGTTATATCACTACATGATTGATTTTCTTAAGATAGAAATGTTTTAGTAAAAAAATTCATCACAAAGACATGTGATGTTTTCAAACCTACCAATAGAAACATGATATGACTAGAATGTATTACCATACTCAATGGAATAATGTAATTACATGTGAGAACTAACCGGTTTATAGTGGTTGAAAATGTTTTAAGTGGGAGTTTTTGAGATTTTGTGACCAGGAACCAACTACATTGGATTTTGGATTACATGTATATTAAAAGAAGTTAATATTAATATAAATACCTTATAAAATATTGATTTTTCTTGTGAACAACATTGATGTGATAATGTCCAAGAATCATTGTCGCATTGATAATGTCATAGAAGTTCTCTGTTATGATGACAACCTTTGGATGTTATGATGATATCTCTTAAATATATCTCTATAGTCAGATAATGTAATATGATAGGGAACATAGTGTATAGACTCTTATGTGTGAGTAATCATAAGAGGATGATGATTCTTCTCATAAATTTTACACTTAGTAATATCTATGACTGGAGATTATGAGATTTTGAGAAAATACCCACCACTAGGATTTCAACATATTTTTGTGTCATCAGATATTCCTTTATGAATATATGTGTAATGGACCTTGTACTATAATATTATTAATAATGTATGTTATGACATTCACACTCAAATGTATTTCATAAACCATGATGATAATAGTTCATGCTGAATTTGGATACATTGGGTGCATCATGAGTGACATTCATTAATGGATAAGTTAAGGATGTATTTGTCCCTTCAATCTTTATGGGAGTTGATATTTCAACCCTTTGATTTATTTAGAACATTCACATTAAATTCAATGTCCATGGTTGAATGACATGTATATTTCATATAGTCAATGAAAGTTGTATCATGCACATAGGTTGATGACATGGATGTGAAACCTACTTGATGAGATATAAAAAAATATATTATACTACATAGTGAGTGTACATATGTGGTTTTCAACATTACAACATTAAGACCTTTATCGTAGGTTCCTCAAACTATTTCTAGATATAAATCTTCGACATTAGGCATACCTATGTGATTCCAATGAGATAAAATCCTAGAGGGTCACACACTAAGTGTTTCAGTTGATCTTGATTAAATTTTATATTAATTTAATTAATATAATAAGTATTATTATCAAGATCAAAGAATAATTTTATCATTTTTTTATTGATCACATAAATTATATAATATCTATTCACTAGATTGTGGATAAAATATAATTATTTATTTTGTTCAATATTTAATATATATTTATTCACATGTTTGTGCTTTTAAATATTTATTTATTATTAAAATTTTTATTCGGATATTCAATAAATACCAAGGAGTATGAATTATCCAAGATCGCATCAATTGATAAATATAAATTTTCCAGATGGTAAAAATATACTTATAATTGTGAAATTTAGTGCACACCATAATAATAATACTAATAATAAAAATAATAGTTTTAATAATAATATAAATGATAATAATAATAATAATAATAATATGGAATGAGTGTTGTTAAATATTATTATATTATTTAAGGGATGGTATATAATTAAATAATATTTTATCCTAAACCCTAGCTCTATAAATAGAAGGTTATGTCTATTGTGTAGAGTTAATTGAAAATTGAGAATTGAGAATCGTTTCTCACAATAGACTTTTCTCTCTCCCTCTATCCCTCTCTCTAAACCCTCCTATCTTTATCTAAAGAATGATAATAACTCTTTTAATCTCAAAGGATCTTGGGGTGATCAAGATGAAAAATACAAGACATTTAATTCATCGTGCTATCACCTAGGAATCAATTAGTCTTTCCCCATGACCAAAGTAGCACACGGGGATCATTTCTATATGGATTATACATTTGAATCCTCACATGGAAATAAATTTAATACAATAGGGTTTTTGGTTGATCAATAATGTCATCGAAGAAAGGATCCTAAGATGAGGTAATCATTTATTCCTGATCTATATAAATTAATTATGAATTTAAAATGAAATATACACTCTCTGGGTTTCAAGAAAATATAAATTAAAATAAATTTGAATTTAACACCCACAATAGGCACTTCTACTATGCTCTGAACCATGAATAAGAACACAAAATGTCCCTTATCTAGATATAAATACAATATCTATGTGTAGCTATATACTCCCACAGTTTATCTCAATCAGGGGCCTAAATTTTATAGTCAACATACAAGAGGAAAAATCCTATCATGGTTATTCTCTAACCAATGACATGATCATAAACATACCCAAACACCCACGTATTAGCTAATTCAATATATAGACTTGCATAAGTAGGGTATCAAATTGTAAAGGATCTCACTCTTGGTATATCTACAACCTTAGGTAATGTGGACTCAACTATGATCCATGCTACCCTAGCACAACAAATACATTTTTATGAAACTCAATTCATTATACTTAGTAGGTCATTAAATACATAATAAGAATTATTTTTTTTTGTTTTTTTCCTCCCCCTGAAATCCATGTTTTTTGAATTTTATTAAAGGACACTTTGAGGCTTATTGGGAACAAACAATTATACATATCCAAAACAAAATCTCCAAATCCAAAATTCCAAAAAATTTCCTAAAATAAAATTCAAAAGTATGAAGGCAACACCCAAATCATAGATTAAACAATTAAAGGTGAAATGATGCTCTCCATGCACCACCAATCCTCGAGACACGATATTTGAGACACCTCTATCAGAAATGTTGAGCCCACATCATCTACCCTTCCATCGAACCAATAAAAACTAACAATCATCCCATCACGTCCCCATCATCAATACGCCGATGGCTGCAACCCTTGGCAACATGAAGCCAGAACAATCGTAATAAACTCCACCAAGCCAATAAAAACCATCACAAAGACCATCAATTGTGCCTCATAATCATATTATGTATTTCTATACAATAATCATACTCACACTAACATTAAAATTTCATCATAACCTATAATAATCAATAATGAACATTGGCTAAGGATAAATCAAAGTCATATATTCAGAGTTCAATTATCATTTCACTTCACAAAATTGATATCTATGTATGATTTTATGTAGCCAATGTGAAATAATGAAAAAATAGAGGTTTCATTTAATATGAAACATTTTAATATTCTTAAACTCTTTATGAATATTTAGAAAAACTATCAGAAGAACTTATTTATCATATCATATATAATAAACTATGATATCATCTATATGTTTGCTAAATTTTTTGGGTTTTCTTAACTAATTAAATCATATATAATTCATGTCACATCTCTATTTGACCATTTGATAAACCACCCCACTAAAAGTTTTTGAGAGAAAATCTATGAACAAATTTCGTTTGAATAATGGTGATATTTAGTAATCATATTTACAACTATTCAATTTATTGAACATATTAATTTTTTGTACTTCATAACATCAAATGTTATGATTTCAACTTTGATATCTATTTGGAACCATTAATGTTCATCATCATTATCCTTGAAATTTTTTTCCATCAAAAGTTTCCTTGGAATATTGTAAATACTCACATTATTTTTTAATAATACATCCTCACTGTCTTAGGATATTATTTACTTTACAATTAAATTAGATTAATCCTTTCTTTTTTAAATCTGAAATTCTTTAAGCCAAAAAATACTATCAATAACCTCTTATACATTATATTACCTTCAAAATATATTTCTAAGATAAAAAACCATATTGTTTTAAGAAGTAAATTTTTTCCCTTATAGAAGGAGTATTTAAAAAATAAATTATTGCTTACATATCATATACTGTATCCTATAAGTCTAGAATGTATCCATTTAAAAATAATATTATTTAAATATAACTCCAATGGGTGGTAGGATAACATTTTTTCAAATTTTAAAAAATAATTGGAAAAACATTTTATCGTAGATAAAACACTTTTATCCATTTACTTTTCTCTGAACATGTTATAGAACCCAATGATTCATAAGCTATGTGTATATAATTATTTATAACAACTCTTTTTTATTGACCATATTCACTTATCACATAAGAGAAATGAGACGAAGATACACATCTTTTAGTTAGATTAATTTGTTCTTGATAAAATATTTTATAGTTAAATTCTCAATTTACTAACTATTTAATTCATCTCATATATAGGAAATAAAAACTTGATCAATTATTCATTTATTTTTGAGAACCCATATATTTACACTTTTTTTAAAATATACCTTCAGAATTACAAACCATTCAAAATTGAAGAATTAGTTTCTATAACATATATAACTGAGATTGAAATTCCATAAAGTTTAACAAATTCATTCAGGTATATCTTTGATAATCCAATCATATTGAATTACTACTCATCCTTCCTAACAACCATAAACATCAATGACCATGACTTACTTCATGAAGAAATGTTGAATTTTAAACCAGATTTTCTTATTATGGTTCAACAGTTTACCTACTTATACTATATATAAAATACTTTATAACCTATACATCATATTCATAGTTCATATATATTTCCAAAATATTGGGAATATTAGGTAAATGTTATTTGAATTCAATCATATTGACAAAATATTTCCATAGACAACAATAAGATAAATTCACTAATCATAACAATATATTTTAGTTTCCCATTAAATTATATTATATAACTAAAAAAATTAAAAAACATGTGTATTAAAACACCCATCTCATTTTATTTAAACAACTATTGTTTATACACTCTTATCAAGAGATAAATGTGAAAAAAATACACATATTTTGAAAATCTTATCCAAGATTAAAGAATCCATGTTATCAATGCAGATAATACATTTCCCGATTACTTAAATGATAACATTGAAACACTAAACGTTAATTATTTATGTCCTTTCTTTATATTTACAAGATTTTTAAAAATATAAATTGATATAATATATCATTAACAATAATAGAATTTATTTTTACAACAAATAATGTTTTAAGAAAACTTTTAGTCCCATTGAGTCATCAATATATTCAATCAAATCGAATATCATCAAATATAACCAATAATATTTATTATATGTGACTAAAATTCCTTAAATAATTGATTCACCGAACCATATTGGGTATATGAGAAGAGATTAATATTCCCTTGGTCATTTTTCATCTAATTAATTTTAATCCTTGAATGAATCACTATATGGTTCAATAAACACTAGATCAAATTGTTGAATAATTTCAACACATGGTTACTCAAGAAGGAATTGTTCCATCAAATAGAATTTTCTATTAATAAATGTTCTTAAATTATAAATCTTACTTAAGACCTTTTCTAAAGTTATCATTCATAAGAGCTACTAACATTAAGCTTCTTCATTTCAAGGATTAATCTTAATGTTTATATTGGAGATGATGATGATATTTTCTACAACAAAAGAATTTCTTAGAAGTGTATCATGTATTATTAACAATTTAATAAGGTCTTATACTAAATAATATCCCACTAAAATGATAACCCCTTTTAAAACCCATCAAATCCATTGGTGGGACAAGATCCGTATTTCACTAACAAAATGACCCCACTTTTCAATGAAACTTGCTGATTTTTTATTTAGTTAGGAATTAATCCTAGTCATGTCATATATGTATGTTGGATATTTGATAAGGAAAATCTATCTAATCCATCATATATATAAAATTCCTTGGGGTTTACATGCTAATGTAACCCAAAATAGACATAAGAAACAAGCTAATCACAATACAATCTAGGGTAACCCCTCTTTGGAATGAAAATACCCAAAGATGATCAAATATCACTCATTAATTAATTTTATTTCCTAAGATATTATTGAGGCACCCCTATTTGGTGTAAAACCACTTGGTTGGATGATTGAGGAGTTGAAAAGTGCCACTTTGGAAGGAATCTAACACCTCGTTTTGTAGGGTGTTTAATATTGCCATCTAATAACATGTTATTTCATTTACATTTTCATACTTCTAGTTATTTATTTTGGAATCCAATTACCTCCACCAAATAAATATGTTTAAACCATAATGATGTGTAACTCTATAAACAACCCACATGTTAGTGTTAGTCACCAAAAAATGGAAGTTAATTATATTTATACATATAAAAATTCATCATATTCCTAAGTTACATGAACAATTCATGTAAATTCCTAGAGTTATATGAAAATGGAAATCTAAACATGATTAAGCTTGGAGAAACAAATATCAAACCCCATTCACCATCCTCGAAAAGGAATAAGCCTCCAAGTAGGTAGGTAGCCTGACCCCAAGTCCATCTACCAGGGGATACATTACTTAAGAGAGAATATTATTCATCATAAATTTAACACCTAATATAAATAAACTATATTCAAAAAGTAAATTTAATCTTATAACATCAACTATAAACCAAGATCAATGTAGATTAAAAACAAAATTCATTGTTCAACAATGAATTTAACGCACAGAACTATATCCTAAAAATATTTATCGTATAAATTTTGGAATACAAACATTCATAATATAAAAAATTGATAATTATGAATAAAATAGGGAATAACCTTTAAATAAATGAATAATTCAGATATTTAAACATGATATAAACATTTCAGAACAATTCATAAATCAAATTTAATTATAATCCCTTTTATAATTTATTATTTAACATTATAAACATTCAATAATTTTGAGTAAATAAATTTTAAACTCATTGCAATATGTAATATTTCTTATTTATTATTAAATTGATTTTCCATTTTATAAATATGATATTACATGAAAAATTAACTATTTATAATGTAATTTATATTATAGAAATATTTTCTACATATCATACACTTAATAATTATTTAAATCTCGATCATATCATTCATAAAAACACTTTTTGATGTGGCTCTAATAATATCCAAATAATCCCATTTTATTTTGAACAAATAAATTTAATTAATTATGAATAATTTATAACTAAAATATAAACATTTTATATTTTATACTTATTTCATAATTAATAACCCTTTTTAAATTTATTCTTATGATTTATAAATAAAAACTTTTATTTAAATATCATTATACATGCCATATAATTTGGTTAAAAGATAGTTCAAATATTAAAATTTAATATTTTGGAAAAAGAAAAGTTTCATAAAAATTTATTTCCTTAACTAAAAACCATTTATAATTAATTAAGTTTTTCATAAATTCCATATAAATTGAATATTCCAAAAATACCATTTATAGTGATTTATAATCATTTTATAAACAATTAAAACCATTTAATAATATTAAAAAATTAAGAAAATTTATTTTCACCATTACAAAGAATCCATTTCTTCATAAAGATATTCTCTCATTACTCTAATGCAGATTGTCTATGTAAGGGAGAATAGGCCTGATGCATACGCATCCCATACTACATAAGAGTACTGAGTTCTTATCTTTATGTGAATCCTTCACATAGAGGTAAAACTTGAATTACCCTTATCTGAACATCTTCACATAAAGTTAAATCACTTTATTGAAAGGTAACTATATAAAGAACATTAAAAATTCCATTAAAACATAGAACTACCTTTATGAAAATAAAAATCCCTCATTGCGTTAAGGTAGCTTGCAATAACACTGACACAAACTTTAAAATCTCTGTATAACCATTACGTAGTAACCTTTATGTTGATTTAGGAATTCCATGGATACCTTTACATTATTGCTCAAGTATAGATAATTAAGATATATCATTTATGAATGATCCCACATATATATAATATATTGGTTACCTTTACACAACCCATCTGCATAAAGGTAACACCTTGATTTCCATTATGTATCCCTGCTCTGTAAGGGTAAATTGTATTTCTAGATTTTCAAAAAACCAAAAAAAACGACACTCTGTTCTTGTTTCTTCTTCATTTCAACACAAGTTTTCATAAATCATAATCACGGGATCACTCTAATACCACTAAAGAGTTTTGTTAGAATATAATAACAATTTTCATATGGAGTGACAGTGATTAAGACAACTTTATTGGGGATCACCCATACAATAAACATGAAACTGGTGAAAAAATTGAAATTAGGAATCCCCTGTAAATGGAATACTTTTTTAAGAGATACCACTATATATTCATCTTTATATGAATTTGATGAAGTTGACATAAGGGAAATCGAAATACTGCACCTCTCCTTGGTGTATCCACGTGTTGAATGAATCACATGTCATACATACATGACTCATTATCCTTTATGATGTGATAACATCTCATGATGCAGCGAAGGAATGATAAAGAGGGTTTTAGGTAGGAGTTTCAGCCTAGCATGAAGTGTACTCCCACACCATTTTCCATTGTATGGAAGTGTCTTTATACAGCCCATGGACATTCCTTGGGCATGCATGCATTTAGTCATCTGTTTATACTGTATAAGATAATGTCGTGGTTGATCCTTGTATCATATATATATATATATATATATGAATGAATTTAAATCTTGTATGTTTCATATAACTACTAAATAATTTCATTTAATAACAGCTTATGTGGGTGAAACAAAAAATGATAAATGTTTATCATTTTTTTATAATCACATATTATATAAAAAAATTTATCCTTATGCAAATTAAAATCATAATTTTCATGCAATACGAAATATACTATATATATATACAAGTGTTTAGGGAATATCACCTTTAATGGTGTCCCAATAGGTGTTCACTATTCCACTAATCAAGGAATTGTAAATTACAAAGTTCTTCTCGATCGGTGCAGTCCTTGCCTAGAATAATATCAATGATGTGTTTCTAGAATCTATCAAGGTATTCAAGTATTCAGGAATAGATGTTACTATAGTGGGGTGATTTAGAATATATGCAACCCATGTCTCATACCATGTTTAATATTTTTACCCTTTTGGTTAATAATATCTACAAGCTATGATCTGTAAAACTGTTTAGAGATGTATGAGGTCTATCACACATTATTATACCACAAGTTCAATACATTTTTGATGATGTTGATGGTGTTTAATTTGTACTGGTGAAATCTTATATGTTTAATGATCATCAAGAAGATAAAGATTAGTGTTTTTAGGGAAGATATAAGATCAAAATTAGATGAGGATGGGAAAAATGATGATTTGGAAGATATTGGCTTGGATAAAGAGTTATGAAAATATTATTATTATTGAATTTAATTGTAGTTTGTATATACCAGTTTATCATACATGGATGTTTTCTTCTACAACTTCTATTTTCATTTTGAGGGTTTAGACTTATTGAAGAACAAGTATTTCCTTCCTTTCAACTCAAAATTCTAACTAATATTTAAGCATATTCTTTTATATTATTAACTATTCTAGAGGATTGATACGTTTCTATGAGATAACTTCCCTAAAACTATTGTATCGATGGCTTTTACACATTTCCAAAAGCCATTTAGTGGTGACATAAACCATCTCTAAATGGTTTTGTGATGAGTTTTCAAGGCCGTCAGGAGTTAGACTGTTAGGAAATTTTTCACAGTGATTTAAACCACTACATAATTGTTTCACGACACTTTTTTGAAGCTACTGTGAGATGAGGTGTCGAGAAACATTTCACAGTGATTCTACACAAGTATCACATAACAATTTCTTGGTGGTATAAACAATTGCTAAATAGATTGATTACGCTTTTCTGAAATCACTATAAAAGCAATGTTAGAAAACGTTTCGTGGTGATTTTGCAAAAGTATCATGGAACCATTTCATGACGGTTTAAACCACCTCTAAAAAAGTTACATGATTATATTAATTTTTTAAATATTATTTATTATTTTTTATTTAATATTATTTATTAATTATTTATTTACTTATTTTTTTATTTAATTATCATTTACTTATCCCACCAAGTATGAAGTTAGCATATATATGTGTTTGGTGAGATTTTAACCTCCTACCACTTATTCTATAAAGGCTTTACCACTCTAGGAAGCTCTTTTTTTTTTCTTAGCAGCTTGAGGGTCACCAGGAAGCTTCTAATATGGTGACTATATAGCCAGTAATATACTTATATAGATATATAAATATATATAAATACATATTCATATATATATATATATATATTATATAGTAGTATTATTATTTTAAATTTATTATTATTTATTATTATGTATGCATATACATAGTATATAATAAATAAATAGTAAATAACAAATAAATAATAAATGAATAATAAGTAAATAAATAATAGATAATAAATAATAAATAAAAAAGAATAAAGAATAAATAATAAATAATAAATAATAAATAATAAATAATAAGTAATAAATAATAAAAACTAAATAACAAATAAAAATTGATAAATAAAAGAAATAAAAATTAAAATACTAATAATAAATAAATGAATAAAAAAATTAACTAATAAAAAATAAAAAATAAAAAATAAAAAATAAAAAATAAAAAAAATTAAATAAAATTTGGTAAATAAAAAAAAAACAAATATATAATAATTATATATTAAATAAATAGTAAATAAAAAATTTTATATAAAAAAATAATAAATATAAAAAAATAATAATAATAATAATTAAATAATAATTAATAATTAATAAATAACAAGTAATAATTAATAAATTATATATAATAATAATAAATAATAAGAAGTAACAAATAAATAATAAACTAATAATAAATTCTAAATACTATATTTATACATGGAAAGATAAACATATATAAATAAATATGTTTATATGTATTTATTCGTAAATTATAAACACATGCACACATAAAAAATATAATTAGATGTAAATTTATTTAAATACTTATATATATATATATTTAATAATATCTGCAAACATATATAAATATATTATAAATATAAATAAATTTACATAAATGTTTATTAATACACAATCATAGATATAGGTATATGTATATAAATATACATAAATAGATATAAATATCTACAAATATATATACATATAACTAAATTTACATTAATAGATATAAACACAAACACCCACATTTAATTAAATATAGTTGTGTGTGTCTATATATATAAACACATATAAATATATAAAAATACATTTAAATATAAATAAATATAAATAAATAAATAAGTAAATAAATAAACAAATATAAACATATAAATATACATATTTATAAATATACATAAATATTGATAAATATTCATAAATATAAATAAATATATATAAATATTTGTAAATATATACAAATATTTAGAATTAAAAATAAATAGATAAATATCTATAAATTCTAAAAATATACATAAATATTCTTAAATACACACACACATAATAGTAATAATAATAATAAATCACCAAAAGAGGGAGTACGACTAAAAATTCAACACCATCATATTGATAGGAAGGTAAACCCGTGGAATAAAATCATAAACCACTAAAAAAGAAAAATAAGACCATCTTAAATGAACTTGGAAATCAATCGAATATTCAAAAATTTGTGTATCCAATCTAAGAAATTAGTTTCAGAGGCCTTATGAGCATTATTTGACCAATAACAAATAGCCCCTCTCCCCCAAACTCAAATGAATTAGAGATCATTGTAAACTCTGACGTGACTTGTTGTAGAGTCTGAACAGAAATTCAAATCCAAATTAATGTCTCTCTTAAGTTAATGTTTAATTATCAACTTCCCATAGAACTTTAATATTTTTTTACTCTCAACTATTACCAAATTATTATCCAATGTGATCATAGTTCTTTTCATAATCTTGAATTTGATAGGTCATGGAACAATAAAGGACACTCGAATCTAAAGATATGGTTATTTGGTGGTGAAGTTTAATTTTTAACTTATCATAGAACAATAGTTAAGTGAGAATGTTTTAGGCATGATTTTCATATGTTTGTGTGTGTGTGAGTATGTGTGTGTTTTTATGTATATATGCATCTCTATGTGTGTTTATATAGAAATAATTATTTATTTCCAATTAATAATTAAGAATTAATTTACTTATCGAATAATTACTAACTAATAATTATACATAAATAATAATTAATAATTAACAAATTATAATTAATAAAAATTTTATTTAATAAATAGTAAATTATTATAAATAATAATTATTAATAAAAAATAAAATTTTGAAAATAATAAATGGTTATAATTATTAAATATAAAATAGAAAATAATTATTCAATATTAATAAATGTTTATTATTAACATTGTTAGATGTATATTAAAAACCACTAAATGAAAACAATTTTCAATAAAAAATAGCTACAAATATACAAATGAATCATTTAGCTATGGTTTTAAAAACCAATCCTAAATGACAATTTTTATGTAATTTTATCTCATTTGAGCTTCATATTTAGGAAAATTAACCTTCACATGGACATCACTTTCTCACGTACATGACATGTCCTTCTAATGCTTCCCATGCATGTGGGTGGAACGTCTTACGTCAAGAGAAAATGGAAAAACATCCTTCAGTTGTGATAGTTCCTTCAAGAATCATCAGCAGCATCACCCCCTCTAAGAGGAACACCATATGTGGTAGTTCTTCCATGTAGCAACAATGCCATCACATCCTTTAAGCCAAACTGATAATGACAATAGCTCCTTCAAGTGGTATCCCATCAGGCTCTATACGATGATATATTCACACATTCAAGAGGGAACTCCAAGGCTTCACTAAGTCAAGTATTTATGGTCACTAATGGTTCATAATAACAAATAATAATTTCTTCAGGAAAATTACAAATAAAAAAACAATCCCTGTTTCTGAGACACAGACTAATGTTGTGAAAATTGACAATTTCATCCTTAAAGATTAGAAGAAGGTTTTTAATAATTGAGTTTGGAGTATATGAAGTGGTAAAAAAAATAAAATTGATATTGGTGGTCTGTTATCAAATAGATTACCCTGAGCAGGGGGTGAATCAGGGTAATATAGGTTTAAAAACTCAAATCATTTGACTATGATATTTCTATCTTGATGTGAGGAACAATCCTTTCTACCCCTTATTTTCTATCCATGAGTGATAAAAGCAATAAATCACATAGATCATTTTACTTGGTTTATCCTAACCAAGCTATTCCAAGGATAATGGAATGAAAATGAGCCTATGACCAGATAATTATAGAGTGTACTTTTGATTTTTGGTTTACAAAAAATAGTGATCACATCAAACATTCGAACTCACTATTAACATAATGTGATAAGCGCACTAACTGTTGTCACAAGGTTTAACTGACTATTTTTTCTAGTACTATATTGTTATTCTTCATAAGATATGTATATAAAGATACAATTCGAGTGGTGTGTCACTTCTGCATAATTCAATGATGTCCCAGTGAGATAATGATTTGGAAATATCTACCTCCTCCTTCACTTTCCAATTTTATATAATCTCTGTAGATCCCCTATTAATAATCTTATAGTGCCTCTCTAACTTATACTCAAGTTTTTACCATTGTATATTTGTGTAATTTCTATGTATAGTTGTAGAGTAATACAAATTTTGATTTGACCCCAGGTTAAAATCAAATAACTCTTCATCGTCCTTCTTGGGATCATGCAATGCGTCATTACCACTTAAAGGTAGTGAATAAAGAAAATTTAATTGGAATCAAAGATCTCAAATCTAGAGTATAACATCATTATAAGACTTTTTGTATTTGACTGTAACTACTCGAATGCAGTGTGACCTCACTTTCTATAGTGTAGCTTCCTCTAACTAGAGAAAAACCACAATGTAGCCTCTGACACTGTAGCATAGAAGAGGGATTCATTCAATTTATGTGGCCGCAATATCCTATTCTATGATGTGGATTCCTATGACCATATATATTTTTATCATACATAAATATCCTATAAATAATACCAATAATCACACCATGATATCCTCAAACATCTTGGATTATTGAACTAACTACAACGTGACCATATCCAACAACATTATCTCCTATATGATTAAACAAATATGTAAAGACCCAGCTTTCCCATGTAAATTTTTAAATTATATGGAATTAATTCATGATCTCAAAATCTGACAGCGCGTGATTCTGAGGCTCAGAGTACCCAGAATGATCTGTCGAATTATTTTTAAGATTTAATTAGCATGTGTAATCAGTTTTTCTAAAAAAAGTGGAATAACTCTTAAATGGTTTCCCATATCAAAAATACAAGGGCACCATTGAGTTCAGGATAGCAGTTTTACCCTAGGTACGTCATTAGTTTAGTCAAAGTAGACCTCCAGTGGGAAAAACCGAAAATGACATAACAGTAAATAAAATAATTAAATAAAATTATTTTATTTTTAAAATGCTTATAACTCACGAACAGTAACTCAGATTGAAAATCTAAGACCACCGCTGAACTCATGAGGGTATGCTTTCCATAGACTGATACTAACATTGTCCAGTGTGGTCCACTAGTGAAAGTTAGTTTTTGGTCATAAATAAAATAATTAAGTGACACATTTTTATTGTAAAATCCATAAATTCTAAATGGTAACTTGGATATAAAACATGAGAGTACCACTGAGTTTGTTGGGACATGTTTCCCTTAGGAAGAGGTTAAACTCAACTAATGTCGGTCAAGGGTGAATGTTAATAATTTTCTGAACTTTTTTAGGTACGTTCAGTAAACATGCGAGCAGCTTTTTCTAACTTTTAAACCAGTGCTCAAAAATAAAAATCTATGGGCACTGTTGAATCCACATCATCCGGATTCTCTTAAGGGGTGATTCACTTTGACCAGGTTTGGAGAAAAATTTATGTTTTGAGACTTTTTAAATAATAATAAATATAACTTAGTTAATTTTTATTTTCTTTCTTTCCCTCCAATGGAAAAATGAAAATGTGGGACCAATGGTGTGTCAAGACAATATATGGATTGACCTTTCAAAATTAATTAACAACCTCGTTGGTAAATTAAGAAGGTTCCTAATTAATGAGAACCCATTAATTCCCAATGTCGTTACTTTCCCTCCCCCTATCTTATTTATATAGAGCTTGGGGAGAGGTGTCATCACTGCTTCATGTGAACACCGACCCACTTCCTCAACCACAGGCGAGTGGTGACGAGTGACACCGAAACCCCAAACTGAATATTGAAAATCGAATGATGTCATCAGAGGCTAGTTGTGGGGACAATGAACACCGACCCACTCCATCAACCACATGTGTTTCTCCGTCATTATTGAGGTAGGGTTTTGATCCTTGTTTAAATTCAAGTGAATTTATTGAACCCTCTAATCCTCCCTCGTGATTATGAGTTAACGCAGAGGGTGCAAGCCTAATAAACCCAGCTCGAACCCTCCTATACTTTTCTACCATTGCACCCTCTGAGGAAGACTGCTGACACGGTGGAACCAACCGGCTATGAAGGAGGCGGCGCACCGACGCACGCCGCAAGAGGAGGCCGCAGAACTAAGCCACATTGTTCATCGATGTGGCCGGCACAGGATGAGTGCATAGGAGGTGTAGCGAACCATCGCACACTGCCAGTGAGCAAGTGGCCGCAACTCGTTAGTCATGATGATTAGAAAAGTTGGCGAACACATCAGATGATCACAGAAGGGGAGGCGGCACAACCAGCGCGCCTCCGGTGAGTGGGAAGGCAGCGCGACCAACACACTATTAAAGAGAAGAGGGTCGCGGCCGAAGCCATGACAGTCACAGAAACCACGCCTCCAGCGGGTTCCACGGAAAATGGGTGATGCCTATGTGGCGCCGCCATTTCACAAAACCAAACAGCCTCCTGGATGTTTCAGATACCGGGGGGAAACGTTTCCACCCTTTCCAACTCGGGTGGACCGGGCCGGGATACCTGCCCAGTGGGCCGCGCTTCATGCGGGTGGGTTTCCTGCCCAGTGGGCCGCGTGTCTTGTGGGCCACTCCCCCTTGCGGGCCGGACCGGCGGGCCATGCCTCCCCTTTGCGGGCCAAGACGTCCTTTGTGGGCCACCCCCTTTGGGTCGGGTCGCCTCAATTGCAGGTCGGTATGGACCTCGGCCCAGCGAGTCAAGCCCGCTATGGCCCAACCCAGCCGGGTCAGACCCGGACCGTGTCAGACCAGACCCAGGCCCAACCGGACCAAGAAATACATAGAGGGACATATCTTGAGAAATGAATGTCCGTTTGATGAATCCTCCACAGTGTTGGGACCCTTGGACCAAGAAGGCCTTTTTGGTATACTCCACATGAGTTTTGGAGACAGTTGGAGTATGACCAGGTTGGATGGAGCCTGAATCCAACCAGGCCCCTAGAACTAATATGCTTATAACTCAAATACCGAGCATCCAATTGACACACCGACTATCACGTTGGAACCCTTACAAAATTATGGACCTTTGGGTTACTCTTTTGTGGATATTAGTGGCGGTCGAGGTATGAACTATATCTCATGGGTCAGATTCTAGGGAACTCGAGCGCACTGGGTGTGAGGAATCCTGTGGCTGGCTGTAACATGAAGAAAGAACATTGATCCTGTGTGGGTGAACATCTATCAGATCCTGTGTGAGTCAACAGTCAGTGATCCTATGTGGGTCAGTGCATACCGATCCTGTCTGGGTAAGTTCCTATGTAGGACAACGCTCAACAATCTTATGTGGGTTTGTGCATATCGATCATGTGTGGGTTAGATCCTTTGTGGGTTAGCGGGGGTTAGTTACTTATCAATCTTGTTTGGGTCAGATCCTATGTGGGTCAGCGGGGGTTAGTTACCTCTCAATCATGTGTGGGCCAGAGGCAGTGCTACTTAACCGAATAAGATGATATAGCCATACGATGAATCATCTAAACTTTTGTACATAAGTTATAACAATGGTGTGAGCTGAGTCTTTAACCTTCGAGGTATTAACTTCGTGGTGTTACATGTGTGGTACTCCTACCTTTATGGTGTTACCTATGTGGTATTTATATCTTTGTAGTGTTACCTGTGTGGTGCTTCTATCATTGTGTTATTATACATGTGTGGTACTTCTACCTTCGCGGTGTTATCTTCATTGTGTTACCTATGTGGTACTTATATCTTTGTGGGGTTACCTATGTAGTACATCTATCTTTGTGGTTTTATCTTCGTGATGTTACCTGTGTGGTACTTCTACCACTGTGGTGTTATCTTCGTGGTGATACCTATGTGGTACTTCTATCACTGTGGTGTATCCTATGTGGTAATTCTACATTTGTGGTGTTACCTTCGTGGTGTTACCTTTGTGGTGTGTGATACTTCTATCTTCGTGGAGTTATCTGTGTGGTAATTCTACCTTCGTGGTGTTACCTTTGTGGTATTCGAACCTCGTGTATTATATGGGTATGTCTTGATAACTTAGGTATATGTATTGGCATATACCTAAGTTGATTTGATGTCTATTGCTTCGTGCTTGAGATTTTGGTCTTTCTTTGTGGTATTTCCTTTGTGGAACTCTGGGATACCTATGGGTCTCTTAGGGTCCCTATTGAGTATCTTTATACTCACCCCTATATGGGCTTCACCTACACCTTGTTGTGTCTTGTTCAGTTGACAGATAATAGTGATTGAGGTTGTGGGAGCCAGGGCTAGACGGTACCCAGAGGTGGACCATTTGGCATGACATGACGTAGAGACTACTATTTGTGAGATGTACCTACCCTTCAGATAGGATACTCAGTGGATGATACAGGTGATGTGTGTACTTTTCAGTTGTATTTGTACTTTTCAATTTTATTCCATCCCCTTTACATTCAGTTGGTCTTGTATTATGGCCCCTTTACTTTCAGCACAATTTTACTACAACAGTTTACATTGTGGCTGCTTCTTGTTGTGTTTTTGGATTGTGTGTTTCTACAGGTGAAAAGGAAATTCCTTCCCATTATAGGGATATGCCTTTCCGGTGCTAGTCGCCAACCCCTGACCTATGGACGGTGGGAATAGTGTAGTCACGACACGGGCCCCGAGGGACGGGTCGCGACAAATTGGTATTAGAGGAGTCAGTTCTACCGAAGATCTAGGACTCTAATATTTTCAATGTGACAACAGTGTTATGTGTTCTGAGGGAATTTTTCAGTTCAAGGAGTCCAGTGTTGGTGGGAAGGCCGATGTATCCATACACCAGGACTCTAAATTTAGATTTCTGACTTAGTGCACGAAAACACTGATTGTGTGTGTTTTGGAAATGTTTTCCTTGGTTCCTTTTGAGCCAGATCAACAGGTATATCTTAATGATCATGTTTCATCTATTCATTCTCAGGATGTCTCCACGTAGTCACCAAGATAGGATTCCTAAATAGTACACGATGGTGACCCACCGAGCGATGAGGCCTCGCTGCAAGGCCCTCTTATGGCATTAGCACCTTCGGGTGGTGTACCTTCTATATCACTACCCATTGGTCAGCTGTTACAATTGGCAGTACTAGTAGTGGACACATGTAGTCCTAGTGTCTTACACATGTTTGAACATTAGATACCCCTTAGATTCTAAGGTGAGCCTGACTCACAGGTGGTGAAGGACTGTCTTGAAGAGTTGGTCATGTTTTCATCTTGCCAGGGAAACATTGGATCAGATGGTGGTCCTGGTAGAGAGCCTTATAGGTTGCTTAGCAGGATGATAAAAGGGTTTAGATTACCCTGGTCTTGTGAGGAGGTGGATTTTTCTATGGAAAAATCATGATAACCATCCTCATAGAAGGGGGTCTCCTTCGATAAAGAGCTATGGGATGAGTGTTCCATAGAGATTCTACAACATCGGCAGGATGACATGTCAGTAGTTGAGTATTCATCAAGGTGTACTGATCATCCCATGTATTTTATGAATACATTTCAGTCAGTGCTTTTGGGCTTGGACCTCCGAACATGGTGCGTTTAGGGAAATATGAGCAAACACTATTATTATATACATTCCTACTTATGTTAGGGTGCTAGGGAGAACCTTTGCGGTTGAATGTTATTTGGCTAAGCGGATTTATCCTTTGGATGTTAACAGTGGGAAAATAGGAAACTGATGCCAGTTTCAAGGACTTGGGCATGTAAAATGTTTTGGGAAGAGGATGTGATTGGGATAGATGAATCTATAGGGAAAGAGATGTGAAAGTGGAGCTAGGAGAGCAGCATGAGTGATATACATGTTGACATGTTATAACCACCACCTCAATGTGGTCCCCACTAAGATTAGGGGGCTAGAGGACATGGGAAGGGAGTAGCTGTATGCGGTCAAGGAGTGTGACCAAATGGCTCCAGGAATGATTAGAGGTACAATTTGTGTCAATAACTTGCTACCGTTTTAATAGATATAGGAACTAATCATTCCTTCTTTCCAGGAATATTGTTCAAGACCTAGAGTTTCCTGTTATACCATTGACTTAAACCTTATGTATAGAGATACCTTTGGGAATAGACTCGATAATTAAACTTATGTTGACGATGTGATTTGACCATTGAGGTGAGTGTTTCTGTAGGAACCTCTTGGTGGCAGTGTCAAGGCCTATGCTATTTTGGGTATGGACTGGACATCCAAAGATCATTCTCAAATTGTCTGAATTAGGAAAAAATGTTGTGGTTTATCTACAACGTTGAAATGGGGTTTTCCATGGTTGGAAAAAAAGAAACCCAAGCACCGCATAATAAACTCATTCATAGAAGGGTAAAATTGATCACTCTTTAGTCAGCCAGCCCTACCCTCATGGCAACTAGAGATTAGAGTTATTATTTCCCAACAGGATTGGAAAATTGAGGGAACATATTTTCAAAATATGTTTCTAGGATTACCTCCCTGAAAAGATGAGGACTTCTGCTTTGGATGGGTACTACCAGTGTTTTGAACAAGACTTCTCTAGGGTAGCGACACCCTTGACATCTTTGACGAAGAAGGTGGATCCTTCCTTGTGGATGGACAAGTGTCAGTAGAGCTATGAGGAGCTGAAACAACGATGACAGCTAGAGTTCATCTAGGACTATGACCTTGAGATAGTCTATACTCTTGGTAAGTGAAAAATGGTAGCAGACACACTCAGTATGAGGTCTGGTATACAGTTTCTAATTGAGGTGTCAGAGCAGCTAGTCACACTGTGAATATTATTCATGGATAAAGATGTAGTAACTTACCTCCAGTCTATGACTATCACTCACCAAATTATTCAACGAAATCAGGAGGCAACACTTGGGAAGGTAATTGCGAAGCTTGATGTGATCATATATCCTCAGTACGGTCTCTTGAAGGATTTTCTGAAGTTGGGGAGCACGTCATCCCCTTTAGAGGACGCACCATGGTTCCAGTAATGATTCATGACGAGGTGTTGAGGGAATTACATACATCCACTTTAACAGTACATACTGGAGTGGAAAAGATGTACCAGGACCTACGACGTCAATACTAGTGGCCAGAGATGAAGGTGGTAAAGTTTGTATCATGATGCCTCACATGTCAGAAAGTGAAGACTACACAGAGCTGGATGAAGTCTTATGCTGACATGTGGCAGATACCATTGGAGTTCGAGGAGAGAGACCCTGTCCTCCTATGTGTCTCACCTCGAAGAGGTTTACATAGATTTGGCTGATGCAGAAAGTTATCACTGAGGATTATTGGACCATTTCTAATACTTCGGAGGATTGGCGAGGTGGCATACTGATGGGCACTTCCACCATAGTTGGAGAGGGTGCACAATGTCTTCCATGTATCCTAGCTGAGGAGATATGTGCATGACATATCTCACATCATCATCCAAGATGAGCTGGAATTTGATGATGGGGAAACATTTATGGAGGTTCCAGTAGATATTGAGGATCGATAGGATCAGGTCCTTCATGGGCGGTTGATACCTCTGGTGCATGTTCGCAGGTAGCAAGAGAACCTTCAAAAGAGCACACGGGAGAGGGAGGCTCAGATACAAGCTCAATACTCCCATTTGTTCCCATAGTCTATGTTGGGATTTCGGGGAAGAAAATCCCTAAGGTGGGGAGCATGTAAAAACATGTATTTTATATGTAATTTTTTTAATTATATTGAATTAAATCAAGACAAAAAAATCTAATGACGCGTGATTCTGAGGCCCGGAGTGCCCAGAATGATCCGTTGAAGATTTGTTATGCATAAATTAGCGTGAGTAAGCGGTTTTTTAGAAAAAGAGGAATATATCATAAACGGTTGCCTGGATCAGAAATCTGAGTGCACCGTTGCATTCAAGAGAGTGGGTTTACCCTAGGCATAACATAAGTTTAGTCGGCACAGACCTCCAGTTGGAAAACCCAAAAATGACATAACTGTAAATAAAATAAAAAAATAAAATTATTTTACTATTAAAATGATTATAACTCAATAACTGTAACTCGGATTGAAAATCCGAGACAACTGATAAACTCGCGCGGGATTTCATTCCTTAGACTAAAACTAACATTAGCTGGTGTGGGAAACCAGGAAAAGTTAGTTTTTGGTTGTAAATAAAAACATTAATTGAAAATTATTTTATTCTAAAATCCATAACTTCAAAATGGTAACTCAGATTGAAAATACGAGAGTACAGTTGAGTTTTTTGGGAAGTGTTTCTCTTGGGGGAATCTTAACCTCGACCGACACGGGTTGTGTGTGAATGTTAATAAATTTCTGAACTTTTTTTAGGTACGTTCAGTAAACGCGTGATCGAAATTTTATAACTATTGAGAATGTGCTCGGAATAAAAAATTGAGGGCACTTATGAATCCGCACCGCCAATATTCGGTTAGGGGAGGCTTCACATTGACTAGGTTTGGGGAAAAGTTAAGTTTTGAGACATTTTAATGAATAATAAAAATAACTTAGTTAATTTTTATTTTCTTTATTTCCCTCCAATGGACAAACAAAAATGTAGGAGCAGTGGTGTGTCAAGCCAATAAATGGGTTGACCTTTTAAACTTAAGTACCAACATTGTTGGGGGATTAGGATGGTTCTTAATTAATGAGACACCATTAATTCCCAATGTCGTTACGTACCATCCCCCTGTCCTATTAATATGGAGCTTGGGGAGATGTGATGGCACTGCTTCACCAAGCAACGAAGTGATGACAATGTGTTGAGATGAAAAACCGTTGGAGGACGGAGCCGGTTATGGTGAGCAGTGACGAGCGACACTGAAATCTCGAACCGAAGATTGATGACCAAATGACGTCGTTGGAGGCTAGCTGCGGGGACATCGAACACCGACCCACATCCTCAACTGCGAGCATTTATATATCATTCTTGAGGTAGGGGTTTGATCCTTGTTTAAATTAAAGTGATCTTATTAAACCTGTTAATCCTCTCTCACGATTATGAGCTAACATAGAGGGAGCGAGCCTAATGAACCCAACCCGAACCCTTCGCTACGTTGCTACCCTTGCATCCTCAATGGAAGACCTCTGGTGCGGCGACACCAATCATCTATGAAGGAGGCAGCACACCGACACATTCCGCAAGAGGAGTCCACAATACTAATCCATGGCAGTTATCGAATGAGACTGCACCGGATGAGCGCAGAGGAGGTGTAGTGTGCCGTTGTGCACCGCCGGTGAGCAAGGGGCTGTAGCTCGTTACCCGCGGCGATCTAAGAAGGCGACCAACACATCAACCAATAACAGAAGGGGAGGTAGAGCGACCATTGTACCACATAAGAGTGGGAAGGAGCCGCGACCAGCGAGCCGCCGACGAGCAGAGGTCCATGACTAAAGCCACAATATAGGGACAATGCGTGCCTTTGGTGGGTTCCACGGCAAATGGGCGACATCTACGTGGTGCCTCCGTTTCACAATACCGAATAGCCTCCAGGACGTTCGGGATACCGTGGGGAAACATTTCCCTCCTTTACAACTCAGGTGGACCATGGTCGGGCCACCTGCCCAGTGGGCTGCACTTCATATTGCTGGGCCACCTTCCCAGTGGGAAGCAATCCTGGTGGGCCACCCCTTTCGTGTCGTGCCATCCTTTGTGGGCTGCCCCCTTGCAGACCGGGTCGCCCAACTTACGAGTCATGATAGAATGAGGCCCAATGGGACGAGACCACTATAGCCTAGTGGTACGAGCCCACTGTGGCCCAGCCCAGCCGGTTCAGACCTGGACCGGGTCGGTCCGACTGGGTCAGACCGGACACGGGCTCAACTGGACCCAGAAATTCATAGAAGGCCATATCTTGAGAAACAAACATTTGTTTGTTGAACCGTCTGTGGGGTTAGGATCATTGGATCGAGATGTTCCTTTTGTTATAATCCACTTGAGTTTTGGAGACAGTTGGAGTACGGCCGGGTCGGATCCAACCTAAATACAAACGGTCCTCCGGAACTAAAACCCTTATAACCCACTGACCGGGCATCCGATTGACGCACTGTCTATCATGTTTGAACCCTTACGACGTGACGGTCCTTTGGGTTACTCCATTGTAAATCCTAGTGGTGGTCGGGGTACGACCGATATCTCAAGGGTTATATTCTACGGAACTCTAGTGCACCGGGTGAGAGGAATCATGTGGCTGGTTGTAATGTGAAGAAAGAACATCAATCTTGTGTGGGTTGAATTCTATCAGATACTATGTGGGTCAGTGGTCAGCGATCCTTTGTGGGTCAGTGCATATCGATCATGTGTGGGTCAGATCCTTTGTGGGACAAAGCTCAGCTATCCTATGTGGGTCAGCACAAATTGATCATGTGTGGGTCATATCCTGTGTGGGTCAGCAAGGGTTTGTTACATATCAATCTAGTGTGGGTAAGATTCTATTTGGGTCTGTGGGGGTTAGTTACCTATCAATCCTTTGTGGGTCAGAAGCAGTTCTACTTAACAGAATATGATGATCTATCCTTACGACTAATCATATGTAATTATGTACTTTAGTTATACCTGTGGTGTGAGGTGAGTCTTTAACCTTCATGGTGTTAACATTGTGGTGTTACCTATGTGGTACACTTATATTCGTGTTGTTACCTATGTGGTACTTCTATCTTTGCGGTGTTACCTATGTGGTGCTTCTATCTTTGTGGTGTTACTTGTGTGTTCCTTCTACCATCATGGTGTTATCTTCGTGGTGTTAACTATGTGGTACTTCTATCTTCGTGGTGTTACATATGTAGTACTTCTATCTTAATGATGTTATATTCGTGGTGTTACCTATGTGGTACTTCTACCTCCACTATGTTATGTTTATGGTGATACATGTTTGATACTTCTATCATTGTGGTGTTACCTATGTGGTACTTCTAAATTCATGCTATATTCCACTTCAATTTTTATGGTGTTATCTGTGTGGTACTTCTAACATTGGGGTGTTACCTTTGTGGTATTCTTCCCTCGTGTATGATATGGGTATGTCATGATAACATACGTACATGTATGAGAATTTAACTAAGTTGAGTTGATTTATATTGCTTCGTGCTTGAGATTGAGGTATTTCTTTGTGATATTTCCTTTGTGGAACTTTGGGAGACCTACGGGGGTCTCAGGGTCCCTACTGAGTATCATTATACTCACCCCTTCATGGGCATCACCCACACCCTATTGTATGTTGTGAAGATGAAAAACAACGGTGAATAAATCTGTGTGATCCAAGACTAGACAGTACTCAGAGGTGGACCATTTGGCGTGACGTGACACATAGACTACTGTTTTTGAGCTGTACCTACCCTTCAGGTAGGATCCTCAGTGGATGATCTAGGTGCTTTGTGTACTTTTCAGTTGTATTTGTACTTTTAAGTTGTATTCTGGTCCCTTTACTTTCAGTTGGGCTTTTATTCCGACCCCTTTACTTTCAACACACTTTTACTACAACAATTTCCTTTGTGGTTGCTTCTTTTTGTGTTCTTGGATTGTGTGTTTGTACAGGTTAAAATGCAATGACTTCTATTTATATGGATACGCCTTTCTGGTGCTAGTCACTAGCCCCTGGCCTATGGAAGGTAGGATTGGGGTAGTCACGACACATGCCCTGCGGGATTGGTCGTGACAAAGTGTGATTGTAACACCACATAATGATAAAGGGTTAAATTGATAAATGATATGACTCTTGTCAACAAGGTGGACCTTCCTTTTTTGGAGCCTACAAGATTAGAACTCCACAGTTAAGTGTGTTTGTCCTGACGTAGTGATCAGGATGCGTGACCTTCTAGGAAGTTACCGAGGGTGTGTGTGAGTGAGGACGAAGCACACTGGAGAGGATATGTGTTGGCCTGTAGGGACTGTCATTAGTTAGATGACCCGTTTGGGCACGTGGGTGGGGGACATGGTGGGGACCACGTGTCTGTGGGGCAACTGTTGGTACCCGACGAGCCAAGACACGACGAACATGTCATGGTGGGGTGTTTGTTCTGTCTCCGGGACCCAGTTGTTACAAGTGGTATTAGAGGTGGTACCCAGATTTATGTGCAGTGCACTGCCTTGGTTAAGATGTAGGACCCACAACGAGGATGTTTTACTCTAAGGGGGGGGGGGGTTATTGTAACACCCCATAATGATAAAGGGTCAAATGGATAAATTTTATAACTCATGTCAACAAGGTGCACCTTACTTATCATGAGCCTACCTGATTAGAACTCCACAGTTAAGCATGCTTGGCTTGGAGTAGTGATCAGGATAGGTGACCTTCTAGGATGTTACCCAGGGTGTGTGTGACTGAGAACAAAGAACACTGAAGATGGCATGTCATGGCATGTGGGGACTTTCATTAGTCAGATGACCCGTTCGGGCACGTGTGTGGGATCCATGGTGGGGATAAAAACTTTGAGGGGAAACTCGTGGCAGCTGGTGGGCCAGGACACGACGAACATGTTAAGGCGGGGTGTCCGTGCAGTAATCGAGACCCAGTTGTTACAAAATCAAAATAATATGCACTACCAAATCAACACTCTTGATGATTCATGGTATAAATGAATCATAGCGGGATCCTACTCTTCAAACCTCTGTATCATAGGCTATTTCTATGATATAGGAATAATTAAAAATCTGGAGATGTTGAAAACAAGAAAAACATTTGGTTACCCCTTTGTAGATCCTTACAAATCAACCTTACGGGAAACTCGTGGGACCTAGCGGGCCAGGACATGAAGACCATGTTAAGGTGGGGTGTATATGATATCACTAGAACTCGGTTATTACAAAATCAAAATAATACGCACTACCAAATCAACACTCTTGATTATGAAATGTATAAATGAAACATAGTGGGATCCTACTCTTCAAACCTCTGTATCATAGATTATTTCTATGATGTAGGAATAAATAGAAATCTTGAGATTATGAAAACAAGAAAAAAATTTGGTTACCCCTTTGAAGATCCTTACAATACTACCTTATGGGAAACTTGTTGTACCTGGTGATCCAGGACACGATGACCATGTTAAGAAGAGGTGTTTGTGCTATCACCGGGACCTGGTTGTTACAAAATAAAAATAATATGCACTACCAAATAAACACTCTTGATGATGAAAGGTATAAATGAAACATAGTGGGATCCTACTGTTCAAACCTCCATATCATAGCCTATTTCTATGATATAGGAATAATTAAAAATCAAGAGATGTTGAAAACAAGAAAAAAAATTTGGTTTCCCCTTCGTAGATCCTTACAAAATAAACTTAATGATGCGATATATCCTCCTTTAAACATGGATAATCACCATAAAATACCACCCTCATAGATGAAATTGTCAATAAACAGAATCACAACAATCCTACAAATGGATTATTGCCAAAAATATTCCTCTTTGGGTTTTTTAAAAATTAAATAGCAACCATACTTCATTCAGTATGAAAGAAATAATCCAGAACCACACGTACCTAAAATAGTAGCTACTACACTTACCATTGAAGAGCTCATCAATGATTTATCAATCATAAACTCTAAGCTCACATTACTAAAGGATTAATGTGAGAAACATGATTTACATAGAAGAATTATTATGATATTAAATAATCTCCCTACAAGTTATGAACCTTCAAATCTTCCATCATCAAGCGCCAAATTGATAATAAAACACCCTCCTTTGATACCCCCTTGATTAATTTATGTAGTGCTCCATTATATAACTTTATCACCAAAACACCAAGATTAATTTCCCCCCTTTTTTCATTAAACCCAAATATATGTTCCTTGATGATTCATAAAATAGATTTAGAAACAGATGGAATGAGTTAAGGATAGAATTATTGCCTTTCACTTAAATAAATTCCCATTGGGGAGTGGGGGACCCTCCTACAAGATTATAAATAGATGGAATCAATTAGAATCCATGTTCCAACCGATTTAGTTCAAAATCCACCTTGGGTAAATTCATTTTCATGATCTTAACTACTTGATTTTGGTCAGGCACATACTCTAAATTCACAATCATTTGTTCCACTTTCTCCTCCAAGAAATGATACTTAATATTAAAATTATTCATCCTTGATTGTTGAATGATATTTTTTATAATTGTTATCACACTTGAGTTTTCAGACATGATCTAAATATAAGATACCACATTACTTATAATATATTCCATCTATTTTTTCCTTCAAAAAAATTGAGTATAAAATTGAGTTTCCACAACATATTCTGCCTCTACAGTTCTTACGGAAATAAAATCTATTTTTTACATTTATAGATAAATGCATGAGATTTTAATAAATAACATACCTCCCAAATTGGATTTTGGATCATCAACCAAACCTTCCCAATCAACATTCATAAATACCACCAATTACTGCTATGAATTTCTATAATAATACAACCCAAAATCCCATTTTTGGTTGAAATATCATAGTATTTGTGGGATTTGGTTTTCTAGAACCAGATGTATGTACTTTGGATTACTTTTATTTTTAAATAAGTGAATATTAATTAATTGTCTCACTATATACTAGTAATTAATCTACATAACATTATTGTATAAATCGATATTGAAAAAGGCATAGTAGTTACCCTTTATGATTAGAACATTGAAGTTCAATAATGATATTCTTAAACTTAGTTCAAAGGTTTGATAAAATTCTATGATAGGGAATATAGTATGTTGGCTGTCTGGTGTGAGTACTTGTAAGTAGATGATACTTCATCTCATGAAGTTCACACTTGGTAATCTCCAATATGAGAGATTATGAGAACAAACCCACCAATAGGAATTACACATATTTATGTGTCATCAAATATTCCTATCAACAAGTTCGTGTAATGGTCTATAAACTTTTAGATTATTATTCATGCATGCCATGATTCTTGCACATAGATTTACTAAACAGAACCATGCAGCCTTATGTTCATGGAAATTAGGGTATGTTGGGTACATCATGAATGAAATGTTATTAATGAATAAGTTGAGGAAGGATTTGTCCCTTCTATATTTATAGATGTTAATATATCAACCCTTTGATTGAAATAGAATTATCACATGAAATTCCCTGGCCATGGTGTAATGAAAAAATTATTTCAGATAGTCAATGAAGGATGCATAAATAATATATATTGATGACATGAGTATGTAACCTTACTGATGATATATTGTAAAAAAGATATTATATTACACAACAAACAATCAAATGTGGTTATTGATATTATGAAATTAATTTCCTTCTCATGAGTGTCTTGACCCATTACTAGACAATAATATTAGATTTTAGAAAACTCACCTAATGCTGATGAAAAATAAACGAAAAGGGACAGACAATAAGTGTTTCTATTAATAAAATTAAATTATATTTTAATTTAATCATTTTAATAAATATTATTCTTAAGACCGAGGTATAATTTTATATAGAAATAATGATTTAATAAATTAAATAATTATTTATTCTCAAGGTAATGGTTAAATTAAATTGATATATAATATTTATTTATTTATTAAATATTTAAAAAATATTTATTCTCCATACTGTGAATGAATATTTAATTAAATATTTATTCATTAATTTGATAAATTAGAAGGAGGATGAGATGACCATGATTGTGTCCGATGATAAATATTAATTTTCATGCTTGTGAAATAATATTTATCATTACGCCAGTTATCACATGCCATGGAATAAAAATAATATATTATTATTTTTAATACATGTCTAAGGTCCATACATGAGCCTAAAATTTTATTAATGGCACTTCTGCAATTAGTTAACTCACAAACCCTAACACTGGGTATATAAATAGATCGCTATTACATTCTAAGAGAGGTTAATCACGAATAATTGTACACAAATAGATTTCTCTCCAAAATCCTCCATATCTTTCTCACATCCTCTTAAGAATGATAAGATAAAGATAATTTATTTGACTGTTCATCATTAAAATAAGTGAATTATCCATCGAATATGACATTTGATGAGTTGGGATAATCCCCAATAAGTGCTTTCACTATGCTCAAACCAACAAGTGTAATTAGAGCATTTATGTTCAAATTTTCAATTATTTAATTTATTGTTGGTCATTACACATTTAGAAGTTAAAATTCATATCAAGTTTAAATTTATTCTTGATCCATCATCAAAATCACTTCTTCCACTTCGTTATTTCTCATTCCTATTACCAATATTGGTTAATAATTAACAAATATCACATCTAAATATCTCATTTAAAAGTGAAAATAATTCTGGGTGGATAAGAAAAGACCACATTATGTGTACTCCCTTGTTACATGTCATGTATCCTTGTTGATTTCATAAGGACACTGATGTGGTTTCCGATCCTTCGTGTAATTTGTACACACTGTGTGCAACAAACAGACTATGTGTAGACCATCCAGGGTGGTACACAGATTTTTCAAAGTACACACCATGTATACTAAATACATTCCACGCAATATACACGATTTCAAGGTGGAGAACATTGGGTCAAACTACATTATTTAATTAATACACCACACTTATTTAATAAATTATGTGTACAAAATTGAAGCCACATAAATTGAAGTATATACTATTTATCCTTTATACATGTTATATACTTCATAAATTTCCGTGAGGAGTAAATGCTGAGTCCTTAGGCATGTACTGTATATATCTGGTGAAGATATGTACACATTGTGTGGTAGGTTTTCAAACACTATTTACATTACCTATTTACATGGAAATATTAATTTTAATTCATTACCCTATCAAGCACCATCTGCCTGAGTTTCATGGGTCAATAATTTGAAAATACATTAAATTTTTTAGGTTCTATATTATTTTAAATGCTTAATTAATTATTCATAATATTATAAACTATGAATCATATATGGTTATTGTATACTAAATACCCAATGCATTAAATTTTATAAGCTACACAATTTTGATTTTTTCTATGTTACATTAATTTTGTTGTACATGACATGAAATTTTGATACACTCTTTCTACACAATTTGTAGTTTGAGTTCATTATTTATAATTAAAAACCTAATGATTATCTTAGACTAGTAATCAATGAGTTGATTCCAATTACTATGTTGTGTACTAATTTATTATGTTTAAAATTAAATAAAATAATTTATTTTATTTAAAATCACAGTGGAAGGAAATTTCAGGATGATTGGATGAAATAATAAAACATAAATTAATTTCTTAATAAGATAATTAATCATATTAATTCATGTATGTTTTATATTATTAAAGAACAATAAATAAAATTAAATCCTTTATTTTTTTTATAATCTCAATGGATGGAAATTTTAGGATGATTGGATGCAATAATATAAAATAAATTAATTAATTAATAAGATAATTAATCATATTAATTCATGTATGTTTTATCTTATTAAAAAAATGAAATAAATGTTATCTAGTTGTTTTAAATGCATAGTCATTTAATTTTTATGACTGATCATGAGCTTTGACCAAACTTATTCATGTGTTGGTTTTATTTAGTTTAGTTTTATTACATGGTTTCACAATTATTTATTATTAAATTAAATATTATGGCCCATGATTCATCCCCCCTATTTTATTATATAGGACATGCATGTTCAATGTTGTTTTATATAATTCCCCTTAACCAATTATTTTGTTCCCCTCACCAACAGCTGAGTTATAAAACCTTGGTAATAAATATTGTATATGAAGGCACCTGGAGTTAGTTCAAGATGGAGATAATCTGGAGGCGGTTCATGATGGAATCAAGATGAAACCAACACGGTATATACATAAGTGTACATTTTGTATGCTCAAACTTCTGTCAATATTGGCATAATAAGTTTATCCTTAGGTTCATTTGCTGATTTATTATCTTCTCAATAAATCAACCATTAGATAATATCGTGATCATGTCATGTCATGTCATTTATTTTATTTTTATCTTATATGTGATTTATTTTATGGATGTAAGGCATTGATCATATAAAAAAATTAACTAATATTAAAATATAGAATTAAAATTAATGGTTTATACATAATTTTTTTATCAAAACATGGTTAATCCTTAAATTAAAATCCGATTTGAATTAAAAAAACATGTAAAGGATAAAATAATAGTATTCTAAGCATAATAAATAAAATCCATCAACTTAATATTAAGTCAGACTAAGATTTCCATTACTTGTTTAGGCATGAAACCTATTGAACTATGTGTTTGGACGACCCATGATGGGACACTTAATTTTATTATGGGAGTTATTATGAATGTTTTGTGTTGAATTAATCATTTGACTTCAAGAGGAGTGTCTATTTCTAGAATTTGTGTCACTTAGAGGCAAGTGTTGAGGAAATCCAAGTCAGGATTTCTAGATTGGGGAGTTCACTCCACATATCAAGGAACTGAAAGCCCATAGTTGGTAAAAAACCACCTACCTAGATACCATAGAGTAATTAATTGAACCTTGGATTGTTTTACGATAAGGGGTATACAGATTCATTACACTATAATGTTCTAGTAACAACACATTATGATTCTAATGGTGATGGATGTTGGGTCTTGACAAAATAGTGGGAGATTTGATAAAATTATATTCATTACGTCTCACATAAATTTTAATCATGTTAAGTAACTAATAATATGATCTTTTATATTTTTAGGATAATGGAAATTTTATCAAACACAATATCCCTATAATCAATTTTGGGGAAATACCATCTCCGTAATGGTAGTAATTTTTTGTAATGGTTTACATGAATATGGTTAGTGTCGCACCATAGATGGAAATATTATGTGAAAGAATCCTCAATGCCTGATCTGCCTATAAGGGGGTGAGTGACGATGAGTTTTCTATCCATGCTAAAAAAAACTATGTGACACAGTCAATGTTTTGTGTTTGAAACATTCATCCATGTATAATGAACACATAAATTCACATGAATAAATGTATTATTATAGAATACCCTAACATCTATGTGGTCTATATTAAGAGATATAAATACAATAACACTTTGATATATAGAAGTATCTATTTTATAGTGAATTTGTAGAAGCTGATGTTCCAAAGGATCACATATAAACTTAATGGGGGGGGGGATTGAATAAGTTATTCACTTTTTATAAGTTTCAATAATTTTAAAACATAACCCCAACAACCTATTGAAGTTTACTTCTTTATCATTGTTTAGTAAATAATCATATATAAAAAAGTAGGATATAAAGTAAATAAAATGATATTTATAAGGTTCGACTTCAGTGTGAGAACCTAAATCCTTTCCATATTCACTCCTCCGGGTCTATAGAAATTCACTATTGCAAACAAGTGAATATAACTTGTGAAAAATACCAATAGAAACCTTCTCTCTCTCTCAATAAGAATGATTATACTAATTTCTATATGTTTAAAAAGTTTCTTCAAAAATAATTGAGCAAATAAATAATAAAAAATTATTTTTTCAATTTTAACTACAAAATATACTAGGTCCGATGAGCATTAGTTTGATTGCCTTTTGATTGATGAAATCAGTTTTATTAAATCTATCTAATCGACTCAATGCGATGATCCCATTCTCATTATTCACATAACGAAACTATCTGTTATGTTTAGATAAAAAATATTTGACACTAAAGAACGACTAAAAACTCAATTCAAAATTCCTTTGTCTAATGAACACATTCCAATGGATTTAGTATGATGATCTCAGTCAAAATTTTCAAAACTCAAACTCTACTAAAATCCTCAATACGATCTTCCTCAGCCTGTTAAAAAAACTTTTAGGTGGTTGATCATCTTCTAAGATCTTGGTTTGGGAATAACTCATTCTAATTTTTTTAGCATTCGACCTTTTTGGTTATTGTGAAAAGTTATAAGTTATGAATGAACTATGCTTCTATTTATAGGCACCATAGAATGGAAAAGGTGGGAAATTGAATGTTTTCTCACATAGCCAAATTTCAAAACTCTAAAAATCACTCGCATTTTAAATTCATCTTTTAATTATTTTAAACTTATCAAAATTTTACCGAGATTAGATTTCTTTGAAAAAACTATATTTTTATCAGTATGATGCAACTTCCTCATTGTTAGTCTAATATATCTTCATTAGCTTTATTATGATGAAACTTTATCAGCTCACCAAAATCTGAATTTCTTCCCCTTTTGATTTTGATCTGACTATTTTTAGACCATTATGATATAGCTATATTCATCTCATTTGGATGAACATACACATCTTCATCTTCCTTTTCTCATTACAATATGATTATATTTCTATACTCATTATGACACGACTATATTGTTATTCTCATTATGATATGACTAACTATGTTTTTTTCTTCTCAAACAAATGGCACTATTTTATAATATTTATTTCTTTTCACAATTTATCTCCCATTGATGAATTGACATCATAAACACTGATCGATCTGATGTTAGGAATCTAATGTGTTATATATGTGAGACGTTAATATGATGAATTAATGCTTGTTATTGATGCAATTTATCTTCTTCCTTAAAGTCAGTCTAGTTAAAATACTCATAATGATGAAATTATAATTATGATGTAATTATCATTATGATTTTATACATCTGATGTTGAAACCACTTAGAAACACTTAAATTATTTAAACATCATTAGCTTTAATTTTTTAGACTCCTGATATACTTCTGTGCCTGACACTTCCAGATCTGATCTTCTATTTCTGGGTTTCTAGAAGTGATACAATATTTTCGATTCCTCTATTTCATCAAAATATTTTCTCATTATAGTTTTCAGGAATTGTGAGAACTTCATGACCAGAAATACATCATTTGATTTAGGTTATATAGTATGGAAACTTTTTGACTACTGAAATTTCTATATTCATTCAAACTCTTCAGTAATATTCTAAAATTCATTTTCACAAACATCTAAATTTCCTTCCAACACTGAGTCTGATGAAACTTTAACATCATATAGATGGACCTGAATCTAATAGTGCATCAGATCTACAAATTTATAGAAATTCCAGTTTCCATCATCCTTACTCTTTTGTGTCCAGTGCTACTCATTCAAAAAATCAGTGTACAAAAGCATGTGTTTGGGAAAAAACTTCTTTAAGGATAAAACCTTTCCCCCTTTGTGTTTAGATTCAACAACATTCACAACTTTCATCTTTCATATGAAAAATCATTCTGATGGACTGTAAACAATCCTAAATAAAAAAGCATTCTTTTATAAAAAGGATAGTTTTAATCAAATACAAAACATTGTTAACAAACAAAACCCCACAAAGGTTATTCAGAAGGTATGCTGATTAGTCATCATGTAGTCAAAATAATTGGCGACATTGAGTGCTTAGAGGTTATAGGATTTAAAAAACCTGATAAACTATGACTTGATATTATTATATCATCAATCCCTTAAATATTCTCTAGATTTGTTGTTAATTTCAAAATGAACAACATAGATAAGTTTTTATCATATATTATCTCTATTCTTCACCAAGATTAAAAGGATATGAAGTGGGAAAAGCCTTCCAAACTTATGGTGAATAAAAAAAATTGTAGGAGAAGATATATAAGTCTAAATATTCTTAAAAATTTCCTTTAAATAATTTAAATATCATGTGGAAATCAAGGTAATAATATGATATATATTTTTCATTTGGCAGGATGGTCCATTGGATGAAAATATACACATAGGGAAAAAAGAAAGGGAAAGTTTCTTGCTTGTTTTTATCTAGAGTAATTTTTATTTTTATAAAAATTAGGTATTGACACACCATGTGGTGCTCACATATGTATTCAAATATAATAACCAAATAGAATCTTGAATATTTCCTGGTGTGAGGTGGACCTACGAGTGGCCAATGGATCTAGACATACTTTTGTGGCTATTGGGGACTACCAACTCATGTTACTGAAGGTAATGATCTTGGTTTTAATTGATTGTTATTGTGAACCATATATTATCAAAAACATTATTTCTATATCCATACTTGATAAAAATGTATTTAATTGAAAATTTTGGAATACATGTTTCTTATTTGATAAATAAATCATTTATTATAACAAGTACCATTTAAATAACAGTTTTATCTGTTAGATTACATGAACCATGTAATGTCATTAAATAATGAAAATAGTTCACATGAATTAAACCATTCCCAAATATGGCATCACCAAATAGGTCATGTAAATGATTATTTTTTTACAAAATTATACCAAGATGGATATATGGATTTTTTTGAACTAACATTTCTTAGTATATGTCACACATGTTTACAAGGAAAAATGACAAAATATCTATTTATTGGAAAAAGTGAAATGGATAATGATATTATTGAATTAGTTTATACCGATGTTTGTGGAGAATTTTCATTTGAAACAATGGTTGGGTACTCATACATCATAACTTTTAATAATAATTTTAGTAGATATGAGTATGTCAACTTAATGAGGTATACGTTAGATTATTTTGGTAGGCTAAAAGAATACAATGCTGAATTTGAGAACTATATTAGTAAAAATATTAATAAATTACACTTAGACCATAGAGGGTAATATGTTAATCAAGTATTCATTCATTATTTATAGGATTTTGGGGTTCTATACCAACTCACTCTTCCTTATATACCACAATAAAATGGTGTAAGTGAAAAGAGGAACCACACCCTATTAGACATGGTGAGATAAATAATGAATTATAAAATTATTCCACTATCCTTTTTGGGATATGTGTTTGAAAAAAATAACACATACTAAACCAAATTCCAACTAACGAGACAAACAATATTCCATATGAAGTTTGGTGTGGATGAAAATCCATGTTTTCGAATTTACATGTGTGTGACTGCGAATTGTTTTTTGGGCATATTTAGGGAACAATATTTCACCCCAAGGAACAAAGTGTATATTTATTGGATACCCTAAGGAAGCAAGGAGGTATTACCTATTTTAACCGTTATACAAAAATGTAATTTTAGAAATACATTCTATATTCCTTGATAGGGTGTAAATCTATAAAATAGATAGTAGGAGCGATATAGAATTTGATGAATTCTAGGCTCAAGGTACACAAGAGTTTGTATAGGAACTGTTTCCAAAAATTCCTATTGAAGAAGAAGTTACAGAGACACAAGTATTGATTAGGAGTAAAAGATAGGTTATAGAACCTGAAAGATATGGTTATCTAGTCCTTGAGGATGGAGAATCGTAATTGTTTGAAAACAATGATCTTGTAATCTATAATGAATTAATATGTTAACAAAATGTTTCCATGTAGAAAAAGATATGATTTATAAAATGGATTATATGTATCAAAACCAAGTTTGGATTTTTGTATAACCTTCAGTGGATATAAAGCCTGTTGGTTTCAAATTAGTATTCAAGATGAAACAAGTCATGGATGGATAAGTCACTCTTTATAAGGAATGAATGGTTGAAAAAATGTTCAAGCATCATTAAGGCATAAACAATGATGAAACATTTTAGAAAATTTAATTATTTAAACCCATTATAATTATACATTCTATAGTATCTTACCATGAATATGAGATTTGTAAAATAGATTTCAAAACAGCCTTCCTCAATGTGAACCATTAAGAAGATGTGGATATGACACAACATGAAGGGTTTGTGAATCGAAAGGATACTAGAAATTTATGGAAATTGAAAATTACCATTTATGGATTAAAGAAATCATCTAGTTCATGGAACATTTGATTTGATGAATCTATAATATAATTTTGTTTCATAATGAATGAATGTGATCATTGTTTGTATAAATTGTTTAGTGGGAGTACAATTATTTTCTTAATAGTTCATGTTGATGAAATGCTACTTATTATAAATGAAATACCAGTCTTACAATATATTAAAGCCTGATTAAATACATGCTTCTCTATGATGGACTTCAGTGAAGTTTCATAAATTATTAGGATTAATTTTCAACCAGATAGATCTAATAGAGTGTTTGGTCTTAGTAAAAATAAATATATTGAGAATATACTGAAGATAATAATTATGGAACAGTCTAGGAGGGTTATATTTCAAGTCTCACATGATATTCCTCTTTCAATGAAATTTTTTCCTCCAACACATGATGAATGATAAAGGATAGAAATAATTCTATATGCATCGGAGATTGGGATGATATATACTAGGATAGATGTGATCTACACATTAAGTGTAGTAGGAAGATATCAAGAAGACCCAGGTTACCACCATTGGATGGTCATCAAAACTATACTTAAGTATTTGAGGAAAAATTTGGTTATGTTACTTATATATGGGGGAGATGGGAAACTAGTAATCAAAGGATATAAAGATTATATTTTCCAAACAAATCAAGATGATCTGAAATTGCATTTGGGGTATATATTCACTCTCAATAGAGGTGATGTGTGTTGATAGATCTGAAGGAAACCCATGGATATACATTCTATAATAGGTTACTAGAATATTATGGATTCATAGGTAGATAAGAACCTATTTGGACATGGAATTTCATCCAAGATCTTGAAATGATTCATAGTATTAAAGACCCCGTCACTCTGTTATGATAATACTATAGTGGTTGATCTTGAAAAGCATCCAAGGTCACATCGTTGGAAAGAGCACAAAATTAATAAATATAGTCTCTTAATGGATTTTACTCATAGAAAAAAAGGTACAGTTACCAGAGTCTCCAAAGGAGACAGCGTGGCATACCCCTTGACCAAAGACTTAACTCAGTAGAAACATGATCTTCATGTGAGGTCTAGCGGATTAAAAGTTATTAGAATTTGGATTTATTCCAAGTGAGAGTCTATTTGAGTTGGTGTTCTAGAATCAATTTTTTTATACATTGGATTACTTTTATATTCAATTAAGTGAATATTAGTTAAATATCGTATTACATAGTGTTCATTGTTCTACATGAATTTAATATAATATTGTTCTAGAGTATCTTTCTCATTGAAAATGACATAATAGTTCCTCGATATGATGTGATTCTTGAAATTCCACGATGATATTATAAAAAATGATTCTCTTCCCTAATAACATTCTATTATAGTTCATATAATATGATGATTTTCAGGTGAAGGTACTTATAAGTCCATGAGACTTTATCTCATGATGTTCACACTTGGTAATATCTAATATAAGAGATTATGATAACAGATCTGATGGTAGGAGTTATACATGTTTATGTGTAATTAGATATTCTTATCCATGTGTGTGTGATGGTCCCTAGATTTTTAGATTATTATTAATGCATGTCATTTCTTACAAACTTATGTTCATTGAAAGCAGGGTATATTGGGTGCATCATGAATGACATATTATTAATGAATAATACAATGAAGGATTTGTCCCTTCTATATTTATATAAGTTTATATCTCAACAATTTAATTGTAATAGAACTATGACATTAAATTCCATGTCCATGGTGTAACAACAATTTTATTTCAGATGGTTAACGATATAAGTATCACACATTTATTTTGATGACACAGGTTTGAATCCTTCTTGATGAGATATTGTGACAGAGATATTATATTACACATCAAGTGATCATATGTGGTTATCAATGTTGTGACATTAACTTCTTTCTATTTTGTATATTGACCCATTTCTAGACAATGATCTTATACATTTGGTAAACTGACCTAATTCTCACAAGAACGAATCCTAGAGGGCCACACACTGTGTTTTTTCGTAGATCTCAATTAAATTTTATTTTAATTTAATTATTAGAGTAAATATTATTGTCATGATTGAGGTATAATTTTATTCAAAATTAATGATCACATAAATTTAATAAGTATTTACATACAAATAAAATTGATAAATTATGGAGACATAGAATATTTTTTTATTTATTAAATATTTAATATATATATATTTTCCAGAATATGAATAGAATATTTATTTTATGAATAGATATTTAATTATATATTTATTTGGGTATTCGATAAATGTTAATAAGGGTGATCAGACCAAGGTTGTGTCTAGTGATAAATATTAATTTTCAAGTCGGTAAAATAATATTTATTATTGTTCCAGTTAGAAAATACCATTGAATAAAAATAATAAATTATTATTTTAATTACATAGAATAAATTTAGACATGGGTTTAATATTTTATAAAAGGAACTTGTGAAATAAATAATATTACCAACCCTAACCCTATGTATATAAATAGATCACTAATACATTCTAAGAGAGGTTAATTAAGAATTTTTGTGCATAATGTATTACTATCTAGAATCTTTCTATTCCTTTTCACATCCTCTCATTAATGATAAAATCAAGAGCATTTCTTCAAGACTAAAGAAACATGAAATGATTAATACAAAAAATTTAAGATGATCAATCGACCGTGCTAGAAACCAATAATTTATAGGTGTCATTCTTAAATCATAAGAACACATGTATAATGACACTTGATTCTAATTCATGGATATTACATCTTTTTAGATGAATATTCATTACATTATAGAAACACATGCATGAGGACTTAAATAGCTTGGTGAATTTGGAAACATGGAACACAATTTTCTCTTATGGTGAAATATCTTCAATGTTTCCCACACAAATAATCCCATGTATTACTATTTATATACATTACCTAAATAAAACAATTCTTCAAACTACGGGGAAAGTAAAAATAATAAAGGGAGATCTTAGATACTCAGTAAGGGTAAACAAAAGAGATATCAATCTATGACAATATAAAAGCATTAGATAATTATAATGTTGCATGATAATGAACATAATCTAAAACGTTCATACCCAAAATATCATAGATCAGAATCCTAATTCATGGAATAAATATGTGTAATTCATAAGACATGAACTATAAGGAAATCAAATAACATGATCCATGATATCATAATAATGACATAAGACATAGTTTCTTGACATACTCATATGCATAAAAACTTTTATGTCAAGGCTACCCACCAAGACATTCATAACATGTCAGGATTGGGCTAACCACCTATGTACCTACCTCAATATTTGGATGACCTCCCAAGTACCCTCATTCAATCTTAGGAAAACTACATTTTAACCCTCCTTTTTATTCTTGAGATGACCTCCTCTTTACCCTCTTTTAGGATTGGGATGACAACCTGTGTACCCTCCTTTTTGAGCTTGGGAAAACCAACCATGTACCATCATTTTTGGTCATTGGATGACCACCAATGTACCCTATGATTTCATAGAAAATTTATCATTACCCAATTCATTTTAGGTATATATATTTCCCACCATTTATATAATTAATATCATACATATGCGTGACACAATATCATAAAACATTCATCATATCAAAACCCATGTAATGAAATGGATTTCATAATCATTTCCTCATATTATAAACTGTAGAAAAGAGAAATTTTTATTAATCATTTCATCATTTAATAATAACATAACCCGTAAAAAATATGAGGGTTTCAAAATATTTTTATCATATTATAACCCATGGAAGAAAAATGATTTTTATACACATCATGAATCATAAAAATAAACCAATCAGAGAATGAATAATAATGGTATCCTTCCCTATAACACCAATAAAGTACAACTAACAACAAATAATGTCATATTATATGTAAAATTATTTTTAAATATCACCTGGAAAATTTATTTATGGAAAAATATCTTTTCTTTGAAAATCACTTTTTAATACGTAAAAAATTTTGGAAATTATTTTCAATGATAATAAAATTGAATACTTATAAAGTAAGATTTAAAAATCATTTAAAAAGATTATTTAGGATAATATCATTTTATATTTTATTTTTTAAAAAACATAAAACATTTTTGAAAACATTTTTAGAAAACATTGGTTTGGAAGAAAAAGTGTTTTTGACCAAAAATACAATTTTACTTAAAACATTATTTTTAAAATATTCAGCAAATTAAAAAAGGATAATGGAGGGAAAAAATGTATTATCAAGAAATAAATTACGTGGAAGAAAATTAATGAGTTTCTTGAGAGATGGATAATAATTTTTTACCATAGGAAGCATAATCATAAACAATCCCGATAAACAATGAGGTTGTAACATAATTGTTTTCCACATTAGTAACATTGAATTGCTAGAACCATGAAGTAATAACATTAAATTACAGAAATAAATTATCTATAACAAATAAATTAATGATATTTAATGTTTAAGGTTCTATATATACACCTCTTAAAATAAGATAGGTGGACAATGTGACATAATTCTCAGAGAAGGAATATTGGGACAAAAATCCCTTTCTAATTTGATAAATTTTGAAAAATAAACCCCATGAAAGAGAGATAATAAAATTTATATGTAATATCAATAATATTAATTATAATAATTATAAAATACATTAATTATCATTATATACACAATATAAAAGAAACATGTGGTGAACATGACTTGTGTCTCACATAAAAATTTAGGTGATATGGAAGTCCCTTACCTTATGTCTTGACTTCTATTATACTATTTAAAAAATAATTTATAATAGATATATGTTTATCATATGTATATTAAAGAAATATATTCCAATATATCAAACAATATATTATTTTCTTTGGACCTTTTATTAACCATTTATTAACAATTCCATGTTAAAGTGACTTTTCAGGCAATAACTGATTTGTTTTTCATAAATGTGTTGATTTTTTATTTTTGGTCCAATTAATTTGATAATTATTTCATAATATATAAAATTTTTAACATGATATAAATATAAAACATATTTAGTATATATATATTTATAGTAACATAAGAAATTTAGTGATAGAAAATGAAATACATCGTTAATGGAGACGGTATGCCATACGTACACATTAACATTGTTTCATTTTCTTGTCGGATTGAAAGAAATAAAATTAAATGATATATAAAAATTATAGAATAATTTTTATATCATATATAATATACTATCATTAAACCCATCTTTAACACCTTTCATGTAAATCATAAACAAATGAAATCGCTTTGTGAGGGAGTAGACCACTGTACACATGAGCAACATTATCATATTCCCAAAAAACTGAAATCATGAAGTTATGTGTGATATAATAATTAAACATTAATTATAATATCATAAATTATATATATATAAAATAAAACCATCATTATTTCCAACTCTGAGTGGTGGTAATGGAGAAACGAATGACATCAGTTCGGAAGGTGGTAGTCTTTCATACACATGAATGTTTATTTCCTATCCCATTTGATGGAAGTTGATATAGTTTTAGGTGATTAAATTAACATAAAAAAGTATCAGTATATTTAATATAATGATTTTATTAGTTAAACATGGTATAATGATAATTTAATGTGTTGTAAGAATAAATGAAACAAAAATTCTCATTGATGACCATTACACATTCTTCAGGTATCCAATTTTGGTTTTCACCAAAATACACCCTAGGATGAATTTATGCCAAATATAAAGATTATAGGATGAGAGGAGGTAAGTTTTAATGTGGTTTGGGTAGGTATTGGATGAACCAAAGGGGTTTAATGGTGATATTAAGAGAGGATATGGGTGACCTTTTATAAGTGTGGTGTGTGGAAAACTTATCATGTTTTGAAAAGATTCAATCATACCCAAGTTTTTATCCCGAAAAAAGATTCCAAAATGAGATATTATAGAAGAATTAAGAGGTAAGGGGTATATATGTTTATAAAATGTTTGTTTGAAAATTTGGTAGGTCATTATTACCCTTATATCCTTAGTTTATTCCCATAGTCAATACATCTTTTACCTTAACTACGATAATTAATTTTTACTAATTTTCATTATTCATTTTTGTAAAAAACTATTTTAAATATAATATAAATTATTAATTATTATTATTAAATATATTATATCCATTTTTAGAAGTCCAATTCACAAAATTGAAAAAATTTAATTTAAAATAAATCTCACAAATGCGATGAGAATCAAGTTTTTAATAAGAAAAAGTTCGAAAGTTTAGAATGTTTTTATATCCATATTGTAGATAATTTTTTTTAAAAGGAACTTAATTTAACTAATTTATATAAAATTTAACTAATTTTACTTTAGAACCATTTCAAAAAAATATTTATCATTATAAATTATTTAAACTAAAAGGTAATTTCCTATTAAAATTTGGTATTTTTCACTATTCATAAAAAAATAAAATATTTCAGAAAAATCACAAAAAATCAGAAAATGATAATTTTGAAATTATGATTAAAAAATTATGTTTATTTTATAAAATTTATTTTTAAAAACATAAAACAATTAAACTTAAATTATATGCACAAAGCGCGACTAAACTTTCTTTTAGGAAAAGGTAGTTTTTGTGAAAATATTTGTTTTTGTTTGAAACGATTCATATTTTATTTATAATTAATAGATAACAAATAAATTCATGTAAACCATATTTTTATAATTTATTTAATCCTATTTAAACCCTCTATTCAAATTAATATGTTATATATTAAATAATAATTTCAATAGTGTATTATTGTTCGGTAAAAATTGTTCTGGCACGTAACAAAAACTATCAATGAAACTTATTGTTGCATGTAACATAAGATAAATTTGATATTCACATAACAAAGCTATAAAATAAATTTAATTTATTCAAAAAAATTCATAAAAAACCACGGTGTTATATTCTACCCCCTTAAAATTAATTTCACACTTGAAATTCATCACCCTGATACAATAAATGAGGATACTTCTACCTCATCATATCCTCAAGTTCCCAAATAGATTTCTCAAACAAGTGGATTCATAAAAAAATCATTTACCTGGTGAGAGGTCTTGTTTTCTAGAACATTATGTGTACAATTCAGAATCTCCACTATGTTTTCATAATTAGAAATATCATGCTCCAGTGGTATAACCATTGAGTTCAATACCTTTGATGGATTGAGTATTTAATTGATAAAGATATATACAAGTAACAAATCATGGACTTGATATAGGTTTGGTGGAATCATCAAGAGATAAGATACTATCCTGATACAATTTTGTATTTTAATGGGATCGATAAATCTAGGTCATAGCTTTCCCTTCTTTCTTCCACAGAGAAATTTATAGGACCTTATAACAAAATTGAAATTCTAGATCACAACTATGATTATTATCATAATATTTATATCATATTTCTATAGTATTTATATGTTTTTGAATTAATCTAACCTTATATACTATCTCAGAATCTTGCTCATGCCTCAATAGGTTTCTTACGTTGAAGTTGTACACTTTTTCCATAATGAGATTCATAAGGAGTCATCTGAATGAAAAATTGAATGCTATCGTTATATGGAAACTCAACATGATGAAGTTATTGATCCAAACCACATTTTTAATCTATCGGAAATGTTTTTAGTGTATCCATTAATCATATATCCACAAAGTGTAAAGATATTCCTGATCAAATAAAATTGTCACTATAAAAAACCAAATCATTTTATTTCTATAGAATGTGTCTTAAAATATATTTATTCTTCATAAACTCTAATCACATAAAATATCAAAATGTATTTAAATGAATTTTAAATTATGATCAACATTAAAATTATAAACTCATGATGGTATCCATAACTCTTAAGTTAATCTCACATGGAGACATATATTCTTCCAGAAGATAGTTTAACCTTTTGTCCTTAAATAAGATCTTATTTAATAAAAAAAAATTTCTACTAGAATATTGTGTTAGAAATTGTACTAATACAGTGTAAAATTTTGATTTCATTATTATATCATTTATATACATGGATATAATAACATAAATTTTTACTAAATAACGAGAAATAAGATTTTCACATCGATCATTAATACAAAATCTAACATGAAATTACCAAATAAGGAGTAGAGGATTAGTGTTCCCTAATTATCATAATTCACATAAATCATCACGATTGCATAAAATTTACCTTTTTCCTATATGGTTATATATTATTGGTGTTGATCACTATTATTAACCATTAGATTCGGGAACTTATTAGCATATTGTCGAAACTCCTTACAATTGAAACACTGAAGTGTGAGAAGCCCATTGTGTGGGGATTTCTCATTATTTTAAATCATTACCTTACTTTTCCCCTATACCATAGTATTCATCCACTCGATGAACTTCCTTTACAGATTTAAAACTTTTACTAGTCCCACTAAAATCATTCCTCCCATGTTTCTCCCCATACATTGAGTATAAAGGAATGATCATATTCTACTACCCATGGTTCTTAGATTTTCCATTGAATTCAATTTTTATCTTCTTATAAAAACCATGAGATTGATTTCAAACTACAAACAACATTTCCTCCTTGATAGAACATAGAAAAATCTCTTCACAGCTTCTATAGTCACTTAAGGCTAACGAGCATAGGATATTTGGTATTATGAAATTCAAGAACCAGTAAACCTTACATTTAGGATGAATGATAATACCCAAAGAGTACCTCATAAGTCTTGTAAAATTTCTATCATAGGCCCCAAAAGATTCATCATACTTCTACTTAAGCTCCAGTAATTTATTCTCTATTTTTGTACAAATAATACGAGGAAATTACTTGTTTAAAAATAAGGTTTTAAAATCATCCTACTTGATGGAGTAAATTTATTCTCATTTAATTATATTATTAATAATATCCCAATATTAATCAACTTGATATTATATACATAGGATAGTCGAAGTTACTTTTTCATGCTATGAACAATAGAGAATGGAAAATATCTTTTCAGTGTTACTGATTCATTTCTCAACAACTAATAGATTAGAAAAACCACTGAAATATGGTGGGCATTACCTCATAAATGAGTAAATATAATTTCATTCCCTCATTTTCACATTTTTATGTTCACTATGATTCATAACTTTAGAAATTTGTGTGATCATAGAAATGAGGTTTTTCATTTCAACTCCCATAAAATTCAGTTACTCAGGAGGACAATAATTACATTGTCCATTGAATTCTGGATTAACATGGTTCGTTCAGGTTCTATCAATTGAATAAAACCAAAAACATAGTGTGAGAAACACTATTCATAGTGTGAAACCACATAATTATGAAAATAACTTATAGTATGTCTAAATTATTACACCTTATTTTTAATCTTTGATAGCTTAGTTTTATCCTAGGTTATTCATAGACATCATCTCTCTAAATCCTTCATGATGGTACGTAAAGAGTTTTTGAATTTTCAAACAATATCCCTTGAGAGTGTCATACCAAGTGTGCATTAAGTACCATTTTCATGAACCCATTACCAATAAAGTATAAAAAAATATGGTGTTTTCGGGGTTGTTACCCCTAGGTACATCTGTGCTAGATTCACATCCACTTATAATATCTATATAGGGATATATTTTATTGAAAACCATTTTCTCTATCCTTTACCAAAATTCCAGGACATTTTACCAAACATTTACTCACCCATAGACTTATACTTAGAGACATCCTTAGAAATATCCTTAAAAATATCACTATGGAACTCACTAATTTCTTCTTATCATTGTTTCCAAAGGTTAACTAATCCATTACTTTGATACCTACTAAATCGACCTAGGATTATCATACATGGATATTTCATATTTTTAGATGAATATTCATTACATTAAACAAACACATTCCCATGTACTATAATAGTTTAGTGCCTTTGTAAACGGGGAATACAATATTCTAATCTGATAAATGATATTCAATATTTCCCATAATGATATTCCCATTAGTACTCTTTATAAAAATACCCCAAATAAAACCTTTCTTCACAACTGGGTAAAGAAAACATAAGGAAGGGTGAGATCGTATTCTCAGTAATGGTTAACATAGGTGATATTAATATATTATGAAATGAAATCATTAGATAATAATATGGGTACTTGATAATGAAGAAAATTTTTTATGTTTATAACCAACCTATCATAGGTCATTAACCTGAGTCATGGAATAAATATTCGTAGTTCATAAGACATGAATCATAATTGAATCAAAGAATAAGATCCATGAAGGAATAACATTGTCATAATACATAGTTTTGTGGAATACACATAATCAAAGAAAATATTTTTTCAATTATACATGCCAATAAATTCATAATATTTTTGGATTGGGATAAACACCAATGTTACCGATTCAATATTGGGAAGACCTCCCATTTACCCTCTTATAGGCTAGGTCTAACCACCTATGTACTGTCCTTTTCAGACTTGGGATAACATCCCTTGTACCCTCGTTTGGGCTTGGGCTAATCACCCAAGTAGAATCCTTTTCAGTCTTAGGAAAACCTCTTGTGTAATATTCTTTTCAGGCTTGGGCTTACCATCCATGTACCCTCTAAGATCATAAAACATTTATCATTAAAAATACATTGTATAGAGATATAAGTCCCACACATCACATAATAAAAACATTACATATGTGTGCTACAAGATCATAAAACATTCACCATATTATAACCAATGAAATGAAATGGGTTTCATAATCATTTCATCATATCGTAACCAATATAAACGAGACATGTTTCATAATAATTTCATCATTTCATTATACATAACTCATGGAATAATAATAAAGTTTCATAATAATATTATCATGGTATAACGAATGGAATATAAACATGTTTTATAAACATCATGCCATCATATATATAAACCATTCAGAGAATGAATAATAATGGTATAATTGGATAATAACCCCAATAATGAATAATTAAAAACAAACTATTTAATCTTTGATGGAAAATGTTTTTTAAATATCACTTGGATCATTTATTTGAGGACAACTACCTTTTTTTGAAAATTACTTTTAAATCATATATCATTTTGAAAATAAATTTATTTGAAAATAAACATATCAAATGATAAATAATGTTTTAAATGTAATTTAAAACACTTAATTATGAAAATATCATTTATTCATTGAATAAACATTTTAAAACATAAAAAAATTAGAAACATTTTTAGAAAACATGGTCTTGGAAGAAAAATGGTCTGCGACCAAAAATATGTTTTTTCATAAAACATTATCTTTGAACTCTTGCGTACATGAAGAGAGTAAAATGAATGGAAAACATATATTATCATGCAATAACTATAGAAGAATAAAATGAATGAGTTTCTTGATATATGGATCATAATATTTTACAATAGAAAGCATAATCATAAAAAATCCAGATAAACGATGAGAGTGAATCATAAAATATTTACCACTTTGGTAACATTGAATTGCATGACATGTGAAGGATTAAAATTAAAAAAATTAAAAAATTATGATAACCAATACCTTCATGATATTACGTGTCAAAGGCGCTGCACATACACCTCATAAAAGAATATAGTTTCATAATATGACATAAGTCTCAAAGAAGGAAAATTGAGACAAAAATACCATATCGATTTGGTAAGTTTTGAAATTTAAAGCCCATGAAAGAGAGAAACTAATATTTATATTTAAATAAGAATAATTTTATGTATAATAATTATAAAATAAAGTTTTGGGTATCATATACACCACATAAAAGAAACATGTGGTGAACATAGCATGTGTCGCCCTGAAAAATAAAGGTGAGACTGAAATCCCTTACCTCAAGTCTTGACTTCCATCATAGTTTTTCAATAAACCAATATAATATATATAAGTTTGTTATAAATATATTAATGAACCATATTCATATATATAATACCATATATTATTTTTTATGACCTTTTATTACCCGTTTATTGACAATTCCTTTTTATGGTCATGTTTTGAGCAATAACTGCTTTGATTTTCATATACATGTATTGATTTTTTTGTACTATTACTTTGATATTGGTTTAATTATATACATAATTTTTAAAATAATATATATATCATATATATTCATTATATATATATATATATATTTGTATTAATTCATGAAATTTACTTATAGAAAACGAAATACACAATTAATGGAGACGGTAGGCCGTACATAAGCATGAACGTTGTTTCCATTTTTTTATAAAATTGAATGAAATAAAATTAAATAATATAAAAAAATTAAATAATCATTTTTAATTCATATATATTTCATATTTTTATTAACCCCATTCATAATACATTTTATTTCAAGCGTTGAAGAATCACATCGCTTCGTGAGACCGTAGTCCGCAGTAAACACGAGGGACATTATCATATTACCTAAATATAAAAATCTTAAAGGTTTGTGTGATATTATAATTATATAAAAATAATAATATAATTAATATCTTATATAAAAAATAAAAATATCATTATTTCAAATATTTTGAGATTGTAATGGAATAACGAATGACATTGTTTTGGGAGGTTGTAGTCCACTGTACACACAAATAATGATTTTGTAACCCATTTGATGGAAGTGGAGATGGTTTTAGGTAAGTAATTTTACATAAAAACACCCAATATATGTAATATACTAATTTTATCATATAATAATTATATAAGTTTTTTAAAAGGGTCGTAGGAATAAATAAAACAGAAATTCTCATTGATGAGAGTGACCTTTTCTTCGGGTATCCTCCTTAGGTTTGTTCCAAAAGCCTTCCTAATATGTTTTTTATTCCAATAATAATGATTCTAGGATGATATGAAGGAAATTTGGAAGTGATTTTGGTAGTTATTTACCAATACAAATGAGTTTCAATGTATGAGTAAGAGAGGATAGGGGTGGCCTTTAATATGTGAGGTGTGTGGAAAGACTGTAAATTCTTGAAAATATTCAACCATACCGACGATTTTATCATTAAAAAAGCTTGCAAAATAGGCCATTCCTGAACATAAAAGATATAATTTTGGAAAATAACCATAAAATGGATGTTTTAAATGTTTTAGGTCATTTATATCCTTATTTTTTAGTTTAATCTCAAGGTAAATCCATTTTTACCACAACAAGGGTACGTAGGTTTTACCTTTTTTTCACAATTCTTTTTGGACAAAAATTAAGTTGAAATTATTATAAATTATAAATTATTTTGATTCAAAATTTGGAATCCATTTTTACAAATTCATTTCACTATATTTTAAGAATATGATTTATGATTAATCACACTAATATGACGAGAAAGATGTTTTTTAAAGAGAAAAAGTTCAAAACTTTAGAAAGATGTTATCTCAAAATTCAACATGAAAATGGTTCCAATATCCTAAATTGGATTAATTTATATAAAATTGAACAAATTTTACTTTAAAACAAATTAAAAATATAATTTATCATTATAAATTAGTTAGATGAAATGGTATTTTTCAATTAAAATTTAGTATTTTTCACTATTCATTGAAAAAATAAAATATTTTATAAAAATCCAAAAACATCACCTTAAGATATTTTTGATATTATGAATCGTTAAAATAAATTTTATTTTATGAAATTAATTTTCTAAAGTGGTTGTTTCTGACGCTTTTACGCCGGGGCACGCGCGCGTGTCCGTCACGCATGGGAGGACGTGCGGCTCGCAGACCCGCATTCCCGCTTTCCAAAGGCGGGCGGCATCGGTTCCTTATTCAGGGATTTCTGATCCTTGATCAAAACCGGGATGATAGGATGTTGGTTCTTCCTTCCTTGGATTCCTCCTCGGAGCTCGTCACCTAATCTGGGTCTCCCTCGTAGATTTAAGACGGGTTCGTGAAGCTCATTCCCGGTGCCATATCTACATGGACGCTAGTTAATTGCACTGCTTCCATCAAGATTCTCCAAGGGGTCTTAACGGGGCAGCATCCTTCGGTGAGGAGAAAGGTCACATTGGGATGTCGTTGGCATGTCATGACGCTGAGGATCATCATTTCTGTCTTCTGACCCTTATCACGGGGCTTTTCGAGGGCGTAGAAGCCCGAGGGATCCCACATCAAACGCGGGGAATGTGTACCGTCTGAGGTTTTCCTCAGCTTCCCATATTTAACACAGGGTATGTCGCGAGTTTAATGTCTTGCGGAGATGGATCAGACAGATCGAAACACTGAGAGTGGATCAGATTGAAGGACCCCCCTAGGGGGAACACCGATGTTGGGGCCAGAACGTGGGAGGCTTCCCAGATACTATGGAGTGGGGTGGAGTGGCATGATCTCCCCGGGATGTGGAGGCCCGAGTAAAGGTCAGGATGGATGATGGAGTGAGGCATGTGGCTTATGACCTGAGATGCCCCAAGAGGGGGAATATAGTTTAACGTCATGCGGGGCGAAGGCATACAGTTTAACGTCATGTGGGATGAGGAATTTGGGGCTTACGCTCTGAGGCGGCCCATGGTGGGTATGGGGGTTACGCTCTGAGGCGGCCCCGGGTGGGTATGGGGGTTACGCTCTGAGGTGGGCGATGGTGGCTATGGGGCTTACGCTCTAAGTCGGCCCATGGTGGCTATGGGGGTTACGCTCTGACGTGGCCCGTGGTGTATATGGGGCTTACCCTTTGAGGCGGCCCATGGTGGATATGGGGATTAAACTCTAAGGAGGCCCATGGTGGATATGGGGCTTACGCTCTGAGGCGGCCTATGGTGGGTATGGAACCGACGTGGAGTGGTTGGAACAACCAGGTGGTGGGCTTGAACATCGTGGAGGCCTCCTACGTACCATGCGTTAGCATAGATCAAAGTCTACGTAGTTCGCTGGCATGGGGATTATGCTCTGAGGCGTCCCATAGGAGGATTTCATGGTCGATGCGTGCTCTAAGCCCACGTGAGTCATGATCGGTGTGGGAAACAAGAGGCAGCAGGGATCAAACGATCATGTCGCGAAAGGTGCGTCCGTGAGAAGCAGAATGGGGCTTATGCGTTGAGCGGCCCAAAGAGGAAACAGGGGCTTATGTGTGGTTAGCGGCCCTAGGTCCCTGGGATTACTCCAGGGTGGAGGCCCATGGTGCAACAAAGCACAGTGGGAAAGAGACTCCACTGGCCTCGGCAGGGGGGACGTACGGAGATGTATGGGTGCAACCTTCCGTAAGAGAGGCTAGGGGCTTACGCTCTGAGGCAGCCCTTCCCCCGTGGACAAGCGCCACTCCGACAAGGAGTATCTCATTCAATGTGAGGAAGAGTCCATTCCCGTGGAGACAAGAGGCGTAAAAAATGTCCGAGATGGGGGGACCCTGCTTGCGAAGCACGGGGTCAGACCACAGTTTAAAGTCATGTGTTAAGGACGAGGTGCTTAGCAGTTTAACGTCCTGCAGCTTGGACGAGGTGGGTTTGCTCCACACCCCTAGGGCTTACATGCCCAACGCCCCTACCCCTTGTGGGAGGGAAGGCATCGTAAAGGCCTTAGTGAAGGGGGTCTATAGGCCGAACCACTGGGGGGTCCACGTTAGCATGGCTATGTGATGAAGCAATACCCATTAGAGTGACTATACGGAGAAGCATAAGGCAATGCAACGCAATAGGAAACACCGCCCAAGGGACCTTGAGGTTACTTCGCATGAGCATGGAAGTCCGTATGGGAAAACAACGCATGACGCACATGCCCGGCAGGGGAGACATCAGTTTCCGGTGCGGAAATGCATCCAAGGGGTGTCAAGGTGAAGGGTGATAGGTTTTGTGCGCAAAGAGAAGGTTTGTGTGCAAAACACTTGGATGGCGCGTAATTGGATCCAGGTAATTGCACGCAGAGAGGGAATGGCGTGCATGGTATTGCGCGCACGGAAGGGAATTGTGCGCACTTGACATGGATTGGGCGCAATGATGGAACCCAGAGGAGGGGGAAAATTCACTTAAGTCGGTGGAGTTGCGCGCAAAGGAGAACCCCGGGGCAAAGTTGCGCGAGAAAAATAGATTACCTGGAAGTCATATTGCGCGCGGGGGGAGTCGAATTGCACACCCAAGATTAGATCCGAATTCCTCAACCCCCAAACTGTCAGGGGTCGCCTTCTATTTATAGGCCCCAGCCGGCGCGGAATCCAGGAGGCGCACACAATCTTCCACGTCGGGAGCCGTCGGCATGCAAAATCTCGCCGCGCAGAACCGGGGCACGCAAATATTGCCTGCCTCATCATCTCGATTACCCGAATCCCGGGGACACTTCGCACGTACAACATTATTTCGTGCGGATCCTCCTTTATATCGTGCACCACTTCCCGGGCCTCTGGATCGGGCCTCTGACTCCGAATATGACTTCACTTCGTCACTTCGAAACTTCCTCTGGTAGTTACTGACTTTTTCAGCATCTAGAAATGCCCCCCCTTGGAATTGCATCGGCGAGAGGTCGCAACGATCGTATTCCAAGGGAAATGCCGAAATGCCGAAGCAGGGCCCCACCCGGGCGCGTAGCGCGCAAACAACCGACTCGGTGCACAGAAGGATAGATCCACGCGGAATTTTCTCTTCTGCGCAGCGTAGAACCCTAGCCTCGCCTAAAAAAAGGGGTGTGGGGTCGCGAATCCGTACTGAAGCTTTTCTACGCGACATGATAATCACTCTCGTGCATGAAATTTGTCTCGCAGCTGCACGTAAAAATACTCTAGCAGCGCGGAATCCCTTCCGAATTTTGGCCGCGTTTTCGTGCATGATCGGGGTATTCTACACCCCGCAGGACGATTGCATGCCCATCGCTAGTATTTCTCGCTACTACTACAGATTTCGCACATCACTCTTTGATTCTGCACACTGCATCCTGATTTCGCGCCACTCCCGAAAAATTAGAGATGGCCGCAAACAGAGTTTATGAGGGGGAATCCACTGCTCGTAGGACATAAATGGAGGTGAACGAGGAGGTTTATGGCACCAAGGTGATCATTTCCAACAATCTAACATTGTTCAATCTGCTGACCCCAGCCCAAAAGGACGTATCTGCTGTCCGAAAACCTCCCTCTCTTGAACTTTGGCATCCTGGAGGAGGTTCCCCTTCCGAGCTTCGAGGTGGACACGCCGCTGTCATGGGTGACCCTGGAGGATGCGATTCCTCACTAAAACGTTACCAACAATGGCCATCCATCCAGGTAAACCAGACACATGGACGTATATGTTCTGAACATGAGGACCAGGACCATTACTGGGGACGAGCCTGTCGCAGAGAATTCTCTAGCCCTCTACGTGAGCACGTTTCGTCAGAGTGTCACTGATGACACGAAGGGCTGGCTGAAAGATTGGGACCTGCGGTCCAGGGGAAACATCACCAGCGAAGGGGCCTAGGCGTTCTGGGTTCGCCATACCTGTGACCAGTTTGGGGATGAACTGCGGTATATCAGCCTATTCGAGGCGGTATGGACATCGCAGTTCCACTTCCACTGTCAACCTGAACTCGGGCTGGAGCTATTCACCCGATGGTCTCCTGAAACCAACACATTCTACCTTCATCATGGGGAAGTCAACATCAGTCTCTGAGATGTTCACTGCATTGGGGGTATCCCACTAGAGGGCCACCAATACTACGAGTTCGTTCCACCAAATAACACCTGGGAAGACAGGTCACGGATGACCATGCTGACGTGGGACCTGCTGGAGATGGCCAAAGAGAGGCTGGGGGTTAAGGAATTCCTGAAAGACATCACCTAAAAGGGCTGGTTCAGCCTGTTCCTTGAGAAGGATCTGGACATCAAGATGTTGGGTCAGGGTAAATGGTGCCCAACCGCGACTCAGAGGAGCAAGGATGGGTCATACTGGAGGACCCTGGAGGCAGGGAAATGCCAATCATGGGGCTATCACGTCATCGAGGCCCGAGACCCGAATGTCCGTTATGTCGGGTTCCTTACCACCTTCCTGAGCGGGTGGCTCCTGCCGGTGCGGGACGCGAGGATGGGCGTCTGTCCATCAACACTGGTGATGGCGGGCACCATGGCCGCCAACAAACGGTTCATCTTGGTCGTCCCCATACTGACCAAGCTGTATGCCATCCTAGGATGCATCTCAAGAGGGGGGTCGCATCAGAGAGTATGTGGCCCCTTCTAGATTATCCATGGCAGGGAGGCATCTCATCTCGGTGGGTACACTTTCCCAAATGTCGTTTGTTCTTCGGGCAATGGTCTGCGACCGTCCATGCTAAACATCACAGGGGTGGTGTCGATGATTCTCATTGAGGAGGGTGTGAGAATCGGCATTGGCAACCATGCCAACTTCAACTTCAGCCCATTCCCCACCCTAGTTGTCCAGATGGTGGACAACGGGTGAGGCTCTCTGGAACAGCAGGAATATTTCCAGAGCATTCGGGGCATGGTGCTCTGGGCTTGGATTGACAGGAAGGTGATCTGCGAGCCATGCGTTCCATCCCGATTCACCAGGCAGTTCGGGTGCCTCTAACGAATGCCGATGAAGGTATTCACGGCTTTCTGGAAAGAGAAGAATCCAAGTGTCCTGCTCCAGATGTGGTTGATGTTCACCACCTTCAGCTATGGAGAAGTCATTACTCTTCCTCCCACCGGGGTTGATGCTGGTTTAGTAACCAAATATGTCGAACACTGGACTGTCACATACCCTGAGGGGATTTTACGCAAGTGAGTACGGAAACTCGAGGTTACTCGCGCGGAAACCGAGCGATGGGGGAGAAGGCAAGGGGATGCCGGAAGAGGGGAACCGGGTGTGCGTCAGGCTGCGAGGCCTGCGCAGGTCAGGACTTCAGTAGAAGGCACATCACGCAGTGCCTCCGTGTCCTCCTTACCCGTAGGGGGGTCACATGATGTGGCCAAAGACTTCCTGGGAAGAAGATAAGATACCTTCTTGAACCTTCCCAAGATTCAATTCTCCCAGCACTATGGTCTGCTTGGATGACCCTACGGAAATCGCTGAGCATTGAATCCATCTAGCAGAAGATAAAGAAAAACGGGATCCAGCTCCCAGAGATCGGGCTCGTTCGAATTACCGACCTGGTGAACTTCCATCGGTGGCATGCTTATCTGATGGCCATGGAAACATACGCACGCCAAGGGGTCAGCGTGCGGATCAACCTTTCTTAGTGAAAGTGATGCTCGGCCATGAGCATGATCCAGATGAAATGCCACCGGGAGAAGGCGACAGAGACGAGGAGTAAGAGGGGGAGGAGGAGACTGGAGAAGACGAAGGTGAAAGGGAAGACGAAGAAGAAGGAAAACCCAAAGATGAGGGGTCGTAAGGGGTGACCCACCAAGGGAGTATCCGAGAGAGCGGAGTGATTGTCGGCTCTGGTCTCGACATAATCGAGATACTCGAGGTCTGTCTCTATCTTCATTAATTTTCCTTATTCATCCATTTTCCCTTTCAACTTCTAAACCATTTCCCTGCTTCACTCAGGAGCAACTGAGTGCTCGACGAGCGTCCCCACCAGGGGAGGGAGGAGAGGAACCGGTGGGACATGATAGGGATCCGACACACATAATTGAATTAACAAGCGAAGAGGGGTCTCCTCTTACGGAGGCTCCTGCAGCGGCCGGAACACTGGAGACCGATGCTCTGGATTCCTGTAAGTCTCATGCTTCACTACTGGCGCTTGTTATCAAAAGATCCCCACTAATCAGTGTACACCTTGCGCAGTGATCTCAACATTGGAGTCTCGTCAGGCTGCGGAGCCCGGACCGTCCGTGAGCGGACCAGTGGCAGACATACCACCTCATTCAGAACATGCTCCTCGAACTAAGTCAACCCTAGCAACTGGTGAGCAGGGGACAGTGGACGTCGGCGGCGCTGTTTCTGAGGCGGGGATGGAAGCTGTCGAGGTCACCGTAGATGATGGGGAGAGAGAGGATGGCCGCCCAGATGTTGAGGATCCTATTCCTCAAGACATCCCTGGGGAAGATCCTGCTGCTGATCTGCTGGCTGCCTTCACTATATACCGGCCTGTTGACCCTGTGGAGGTAGACGACTCAGACTCAGAGGCAGCCGAGGAGAGCCGGATGACACAGCGCAAAGGGTGGAATTTTATCGAGTGCTTTCTCAGACATCCCCAGTCGGATTGACTGAGGTAGATGGGATTACTCTAGACCTGGATGCGCTTCCTGTGCGTCGGAGGGGTCGACGCTCAGCGCCTTCATATGATGGTTCATGATTACATGGCCGAGAAGATACGTGAGAGCAGCCGGCGCACCGACGTTGCCCAGTACCAGGAAGGATCGACAAGTTCCCAAACATTGCTGATGGTGGAGCAGGAAGTCTAGCACCTTGATGGGCAGGCGGCAGATAAGGAGGCCTTTATCACAACATACTCTGAGCTTGTGGAGAAACTGACGGTCCAACTGGTTGATGCGCAGGAACAACTGATGGAGGCGAGTCACCAGATGACCAGACATCAAACCGAGTGGGCACAGGAACATGTTAGGGTTTGCAAGCTGCGCACTGTGGTGGCTGATGAGGAGAAAATCCTCAAGGAGCGGGAAGCAGTCCTGGAGGCCACCAGCCAAAGGGTAGCAGCGTTGGAAAGGTCGATGCAGCGCGCCGATCCTTAAGGGATTTGTTTTGGCCATCTCATGAACCACTTGCTTTTACCGCTCACCGTCTCAATATAATACAGTGACAAATCCATTTATATTGGTTTAATATGCTCAACCATAATTCCGAAATGACAAACAACCCATCACTAAGCTCCTGTGGGTCGCACCCAACGCGATAAGCAAAGGATACTCAGGTCATCATCTCATCCAACTACGGGGAATTGACCAAGCCTCAGGCATTCGAAATTGGGCCTGGATTTATGATGAGAAGACATCAGACTGATTGATATATCACCTTCCCAATGTGCTCTAACACACTAGCTAGGCAATGCCTGGGCATTGAAATCCATCCGATCATAGGGAGATGGAAAAAAGGTGAATCATGCTACCCGAATTCGGAACACTGTGGGGGCGCGACGATGGAGGATAATTGTTAACCGTGAAGGAACACAACATCCATATCGTGTTGGCCTGGAGTGGGGGAAATAAATGAGCGCTGACCGCTGACCATGTTCGCAACACAGGGCCAAACTCAAATATCACCAGTCAGTTTCTCGGAACGTTGGTCCAGGACAGCAGGCAGACTATAGGTCTTTCATCTATTTTTCTAGAATAGGCCGACCAAAGGCCTGTCATCCATATTGTGGTAGCAGGCGGACCAATGTCTATCAACCATACTATTAGGGGGTCTCGTCAAACATGACTAGCCCTCCGGAACATTGGCCCAGGGCAGTAGGCGGACTGTAGGTTTGTCATCCATACTATTAGGGGGTCCCGTCAGACATGAAAGAGAATGAGGATCCGAATAAATGGGCACGCAAAGTGTGGAAGGTAGAGTGGTGGTTTGTTTGAACAGAGTCCAACACTATCAAAATTGTGCCACCGTGGCATAGGGGCATCAGGCGGACGTACCAACCTTGTCATGGGTCGTCCCAATTTTCAGGCAGGACCTCTCTGGCGAGAGAACTACCGCTTCCCATTACTACCATGGGGCATCTCAAACTTTTTCGGGGTGGATTTTATGATTACACCACTTCCCACGAAGTCAGGCCGATGGGCCGACAATAAGGAGCGATGGGGTATGATAATCCATGGGGCTGGACCCAAGACGAAATGTCCGGGCGTTCCTACGTATCTCATTAGGATGAGAATCAAGCCACACATAGTTCTGAAAAGGTATTTTAACGTCATTCTAGATGAAATACAGTTTAATGTCGTGTGGGACGGTGGGACACATCTCATATAGGGACAGGCCCGACACGACGAGTAACCCGACATGAATGAGGACATAATCTCGCACCACACCGTACAATCCCACAAGAGAGACCGAGTCGTGGAAAGCCAAGCAATGGATCTTTGTTTTAAGTCTTAGAATTCGGACTAGAAAATGTTAGGCTGGGCATGTGGGGAAGTTCTTAGGTGCTCCTACGTATCTCATAAGGATGAGAATCAAGCCATATGTAGTTCATGAAAAGGCAGCATAGTGCGATGGGGTGACTGCGCAAAGGAGTCGTGCGGGTCTAGACCTCACAACAAAAGAAGCGGCATTTGATATATCTTGTTTGTTCTTGAAGGTAAATGGTTTTTCTTTTGTGGGGCGACTGTCCTAGGGTAGAATTTCATGGCATCTCCACAATAATAAAGCCATAACGGGTGTTGACAAGCGGCATGGTAATCGACCAATACCTGGCGTGATGCCCCCATTGGTAGGTCATCACAATGCGGTTCCATTTTTCGTCGTGTGACCAAGATGATATCATCACAGTTTATAGTCGTATGGTTTAGACCAACATCACAGTTTAAGGTCGTATGGTTTGGACCAGCAACTCAGTTTAAGGTCGTATGGTTTGGACTAGCAACACAGTTTAAGGTTGTATGGTTTGGACTGAAAACACATTTTAAGGTCCTATGGTTTGGACCAACAACACAGTTTATGGTCATATGGTTTGGACCAATATAACAGTTTAAGGTATTAAGGTTTGGACCAGCAGCACAATTTAAGGTCTTAAGGTTTGGACCAACAACACTGTTTAAGGTCATATGGTTTGGACCAACAACACAGTTTAAGGTCTTAAGGTTTGGACTAGATGCACAGTTTAAGGTCTTAAGGTTTGGACCGACAACATAGTTTAAGGTCTTATGGTTTGGACCAACAACACAGTTTAAGGTCGTATGGTTTAGACCGACAACACAGTTTAAGGCCCTATGGTTTGGACCAACAGCACAGTTTAATGTCTTAAGGTTTGGACCAGCAACACAGTTTACGGTCGTATGGTTTTGACCACCAACACAGTTTAAGGTTGTATGGTTTTGACCGACAACACAAGTTAAGGTCTTAAGGTTTGGACCAACAGCACAGTTTAAGGTCGTATGGTTTGGAACAACAACACAGTTTAATGTCTTATGGTTTGGACAGAAAACACAGTTTATGGTCTTAAGGTTTGGACCGACAGGAACACGCGTGATACGATACAGCATACCTGATGCGGGTGAGGGCGTAATCCCATTCCATCACCGCGTGCGGTTCCGGGAGAGGTGCCACGAGACAATGGGGCCTACGAGGGTTCAACAATCAGTGAGGGACATGAGATGCTAGCTCCCAGCTATGCTGGGCCCGAAACACAATGTATGGGTGACTCCTCGTTCCCCATGGGAATGAGGGTCAAGATGCACGCAACCTATAGAGAAGAAACCCAAGCACATACTCTGGCTCTTAGATCACGGGAGCCCTGAGAGACACCGTTACCCAGCTCGGCCTGTCTGATGTACGGGGGTGTACTGAGGGTAAGTACAGGGAGTTTCGGGATTCCACCTTGACATGGTGGGGTGGAACATAGTGTGAACTATGCCACCAACTTTCAAGGCCCAAGGAAACCAGCGTGATGACCGAGGATTACTGCTGACCATGTTCGCAACACAACATCCTACTGCGTTAGCCTAGAAGCAGGGGAAAACAAATGAGAATCAACCACTGACCATATTCGCAACATGGGATTTGTATCAATTTGTCACCCAAAACCCTCGGGGGCGTTGGCCCCTGATGGTAGGAGAGCCCTTAGGCGTTGTATCCAGGTCGTTCTTGGGGGTCCCTCCGGGTGTGAAGGATGGTGGGGCCTGAATGAAGGGGAACACGAAGCATGACACGTGGAAGAAAACTTCTCTATGTCGAATCTCACACTCTCGGTCCAAGGCCAGAGTACTCTGAACACATTAGAAGACCACAGAAAAGGGTCAAAGGGCTCAGTCTGAGAGCGGCAAAAAGACGGCGGGTCCCTAGGAAAAAGAGGGGGGCATAATGCCAAACACCCTGGAAACCGGGAGATCGTGGGATCTCTTAAGAGGTAAGGCTGGACCTGACATCTTGGTGTTCAGGCGGTCCAACGTATTTCATAAGGATGGGAATCAAGCCATATGTATTTCTAGATGTTGCCTTTTAATGTCATGGGGAACATGACATATGAGGGATAATCCTGAGGACATGGTGCGCGTGGTGCAGCTGTTGCAAACCCGACATGAATGAGGACATAATCCCATACCATGCCACGTGATCCTGTGGTCAAGGTCCCAAAGGCAAGACAGACGCGATAGCGGACCTCATGCTGGACCCAAATATGAAAGGTCTGGGCGCTCTTGCGTATCCCATAAGGATGGGAATCAACCTAGATGTAGTTCTTAGAAACACAGTTTAATGTCATGTTGGACGAAATACGGATCTTAGTTTCAGGTTTAGAACTCGGACCCTGAAAAGGATGGAATTTGGTAATTCCTAGGGTTGGACCAAAAACAAAATGTTCAGGAGTTCCTACGTATCTCAATAGAATGAAAATAAAGCCGCACGTAGTTCTGGAAAGGCAGTTTAACGTCATGTTGGACGAAATACGGATCTTAGTTTTAGGACTTAGAACTCGGACACAGGAGCCCAGATTTAGAGAAAAATGCAGTTTAAGGTCATGCTGGACTGGGAGAAGTTTAAGTTCATGCAGGACCATACAGTTTAAGGTCATTCTAGACCTGGGGTAGTTTAAGGTCATGCAGGAACATACAGTTTAAGGTCATGCTCGACCTGGTGCAGTTTAAGGTCATGCAGGACCATACAGTTTAAGGTCATGCAGGACATGTGCAGGCTTAGGCAAATTACTTCTTGAGGAACCTGGAGTTGGTGGGAGGAGTTACACGCTCACCATCCAGAATCACAAGGGAATACGCGCCATTGGGATACACCTTATGGACAATAAATGGCCCCTCACACTTGGGCTCCAACATGGGTGGTTTCCTGCTGGGAATCATTGGCGGTCTTAGAGCCAACACCAGATCACCTTGCCAGAAGGATCAGAGGCGAACCTTCTTATTGAAAGATTGAGCCATCCTGCTTTTATGCCTATCAAGTTATGTAATTCATGAAGCCTACTTTCGTCCAGCGCTTCCAATTCGGCTAGATGGATTTTAGCAACTCTATCCGATGCCTACTGGTCATAGACCTCCGTGCGTAATGAGGGAAAATGGATCTCAATGCACAGGATTGCCTCAGCTCCGTACACCAGGGAATACGGAGTCACCTGGGTGGAGTTACAAGTTGTCCTCCTATAGGCCCAAAGGGCGTTGGGGAGCCTGTCCGGCCAACTTTTCTTGTTCTGACCAACCATTTTTTGCAGAATGTTAGAGAGGGTTTTTTGAAATTCCTCAATCTATCCATTTTCCCACGCATGATAGCGGGAGGTGTGGTTAGAGTGAATGTTGTACTTGGCGTACAATTTCTTCAGCTCGGATGCTCGGAAGTTGGTTCCGTTATCCGTGAGGATAGAGTGAGGTACTCCAAACTGGTAGATGATATTGGATCTCACGAAGTCAACGATAGAACAAGCCTTGACTTCCCTGATAGGGATTTCCTATGCCCACTTTGAGAAGAAATCCATAGCGGTCAAGATGAACCGACACTGGCGGGCTGTCGCCGGCGGGAAAGGCCCTACGACATCCAAATCCCAGACTGCAAAGGGCCAAGAACACATGGTAGTATGGAGAGGCTCCAGTGTCTGATGCACAAAGTTAGCATGAACTAGGCATGGATGAAACCTCTTTGCATACTTGATGCAGTCATGGATCACGAAGGTCCAAAATTATCCCAGCCTCTGAATCTGGTGGGACAACTTAGACCCGGCCTGGTGGGCGCCACAGGAACCGTCGTGCACTTCTTGCATGACATGTGGGATCTCGACTCCTTGAAGACAACATAGGATAACACCGTCAAATCTGTGCCTGTAATGGAGCTACTCATGGCTGGGACCGCTTTGAAGGGTGAACTGCGGCGCACAGTGTCAGATTCGTTCTCGCTCTTCTCCGTCCAGCAGAAGATTGTCGTGCCAGAGATATTCGACCAAGGGAGTCCTCCAATCAGGAACTGTCTCAACCACCACACCTGAAGCCCCTGAGGGTCCTGACGTAGGGGCGCCAGCGGTGAGATGGTTCACTCGTGGGCCACGATCTCCCTCTGGAATAACAGAATAAATGACTCTCCGTTGCACCACGTGGATGATTAGGTCATCCTGTTTGGGCTCCACGAGTGATGCGGACAGGCTGGCCAAAGCATCTGCTCGACTGTTCTGCGACCGGGGAATGTGAACGACTTCTGGCCGGGAGGGGAACATAGCCATTAGACGGAGGGTGCACTCCATTAATGGCACGAGCTTTGGCTTCCTGACATCATAGTCACTATTGACCTGCTTGATGACTAGCTCAAGGTCCACTTTTACATAGAGATGGGGTACATTATCCTCCAGAGCCAACTCGATGCCAGTGATGAGGGCATGATACTATGCCTCACTGTTGGTGTAGCCTTCTGACAATAGGAATGAATATGGCAGAATGACTTGCTCCAGGGTGATGAAGACGATACCCAGTCCCTCTCTGTTAAGCCTAGGATAGTTGAGCCTTCTACCGGTTGGGCTTCGGGAGGTGCCGTCAAAGTGCATCTGCCATCATGGGATGGCTTGATCGACTGAGAGGATTGCCTCATCAGGAAATCCTAGATCTGGTGGCTGGTCCGTAGAGGTTGGGTGGGCAGCTAAGAAGTCTGCCAACGCCTATCCTTTGATGGCCTTCTAAGGTACGAACCTAATGTCGAACTGCTGGAGGATCACCGCCCAGAGTGCTAATCGGCTGGTCAACAAAGGTCGGTTCATGATGTATTTTGACAGGTCTACCCGAGAGACCAGCTATACCTCGTGGTGCTGTATGTAGTGACGCAATTTCTTCATGGAAAATATGAGCTCCAAGCAGCTCTTCTCGATGGGGAAATATTTAATTTCCACGTCGAGGAGCATGCTGCTGAGGTAGTAGAGGCTATTCTCTATTCCCTCGTTGTTCCTCTGGGAGAGAAGTGCACCGAGGGATCGCTCCAGGGCTGTCACGTAAAGGACCAACGGCTTTCCGGAAACGGGTGGCATCAAGACCGGAGGGTGAAGCAGATACTGCTTGATTTCCTAAAATTAAATCTGACACCCTTCGCCCCATTCGTAGGTGGCTCCCTTCTTCATGAGCAGGGAAAAGGGCTTACACATGCCGGCCCGATTCTCAATGAATCAGCGTATGTAGGCTAAGTGGCCTTGGATGCCTCAATGCTCCCGAATATTACTCGGGGGAGGCATCTGACTGATGGACATCATCTTCTCAAGGTCGATCTCGATGCCTCGATACCTAACAACGAAGCCAAGAAACTTTCCGGAGGTGACCCCGAAGGCACACTTCAACAGGTTAATCTTCAGGTGGCGAGAACGGAGGAAGCCGAACACTTTCTCAAGGTCTATGAGATGGTCCCGGCGCTGATGAGATTTAACCACTAGATCATCCACGTAACACTACACCAGCGTCCCGAGAATCGGCATGAATATGCGGTGCATTTCCCGTTGATAGGTGGCACCTGCATTCTTCTGGCCGAATGGCATAACCCGATAGAAGAAAGTACCCTAGGGGGGCCCTAAAGGCAATGAACACTTCATCCTCGGGGAACATCAGGATTTGGTTGTATCCGGAGTACCCATACATGAATGAGAGGGCTTGGAACCCGGTCGTTGCATCGATCAGCAGCTTCGTCACGGGAAGGGGAAAGTCATCCTTCGGACAGTGGTGATTGAGATCGCGGAAGTCGATGCAGACCCTGATCTGCTCATTCATTTTACTGACTGGGACAATGTTGGATTGCCACTTGGGGTACTGGACTTCCTTGACGAAGTTTTCCTTGATGAGCTAATCAACATCGGCCTCAACCATGGCACCATGAGAGGGGTGCATCTTTCTGGGAGGCTGCTCGAACCCATGATGGTTTGCTGGGATGCCAAGGTGGTGGACGGATACCTAGGGATCTAGTCCCAGAATCTCTTTATAACTCCAGGAAAACACATCACGGTGCTGTCTGAGGAATTCTATGTACTGTTGTCGTTCCTCGGGGGGCATAGTGGCGCTGACCAATGTGGGTCTCTAGTCCGCCTCGCTACCGAGGTACACCTGCACTAACTCGTCGACCGTGGTGGATTCACCCTCCTAAAAGGTAGGAGGAGCATCATCCATGTCATAATCTTCTCTCGTTTAAGGTTCATTCACGGGGGGAGATGTTTCAGGGCTGCCAGACCCTGATGGGGAGCTGGCACTGGCTTGGGTGGCGGAGGTCATCACGACGAGAGACTCATGCGCTGCAGAGACCATGGCGACGAAGGCGGTTTATCCAATCCCATATGGCCTTCGGCCCAAGGGTCCATTATTTACGAAATCAAAGCTGTAGTGACACGTTGTCTTGAGCCGGTCAATTCTAGCCTGGCGAAACAGACGCGTATGACGCACTGCCATTGCCATAAGCCCAACGTCCCGATATCAAACAGGGGTAGGAGGCTCGGGGATCACATGAGTCTGGTTGGTGTAAGAGTACGAGGTGATTTCTTGTCATCGCTTAGACCCGAAAATATGCCTTCCTACGGTATCCGAGACAACAAAGCCCTATCCCATATCAGGGGTCTTGGCCTCCAACCGATGGATTGGGAAGACATATGCGTCATCCAAACCTGCCCAGGGATCACTCGTGACCGCGGCAGGCTCGACCTCACCTGCCAGGATCTGCTTGTCCTTGCTCTTGTAATAGTCAGCGTCCAGGTAACATGCTTCACAAGAGGCAAACAGAGACGCATTTCCATGGAGCACACCCACTCGACCCTTAAGAGAGTATTTGAGGCACTGATGGTATGATGAGGGGACCACTGTGTGAAGGTGGAGCCACGACCTTCCTTCAACTCTTTGTAGGCAGTGTCCTGAGAGACAACCATGAATTCGGTATTGGAAATTAGGCCGCCAAAATGGGTCTTCAAAAGAATATTGCCGAGGGGGGGTTTCTCGGTCCTGTCATACCCCTGGATCCTTAGGTCAGAGGGAGTTAAATCATCCTTAGACAACCCCAGTTTCTGTAGTGTCTGAGTTGGGATCAAGTCAATCCCAGAACCTGTGTCGACAAGACAGTGACGGAATTCCACGACATTGAACTGGCCGGTGATGTATAGTGGGAGGATGTGCCCTTGTATGGGAAGGTATTCATCTTCACCGGAAAACAAGATAACCACCTGACATTCGGCGTCCTCAATCACCTCGGTGTGGAAGGCTTCTGCGGCCGCTACCTCCATTTCAAACTGAAGGGGGATCCTTAGAGCCTCAGTGAGTGCCTCACGCATTTCAGATGACAGTCTAAGGGCCTCATGTATAGAAATACATGCTGGAATGCCGGCCAGGTGCTTCAGAACATCATACTTTCGAGCCAAACGCGATCTTCTGCTTACAGGAAGCTGCTCTGCGATCGGAGGCATGACGAGTCCTGCCGGCGGTACTAGTGACTGACTGGTACTAGGAATGTCTCTCTATTCACTAGTAGAATCCCGGGAGGTGGCTGCCACGTTAGGACTAAAAGGTTCTAGCCGGCCGGCGGTAGGGCAGTGCTGGCTGCGACATAGATGAGGTGGTCCCGCCTGATCCAACAACACAAATGGTGGTGGAGGCGAACCTGTTGACACTGGGTGAGGGAGCCACGTGTGCTGCAATCTGTACCGGGCATGTTTCTTGGTCTCGGTAGCATGCACAACCTGACTGGAGGTGACAACTACTGTTCCCCAGCGATTCACGTAGCCACGGCTCCGCCGACGTTGGCGACGGTTGGGGACATTGGGGGAGTCCACCTGGCGTTCCTCATCATCGGGAGCCAAAAAGGGATTTACCAACTATACGGTGTTAACCGAAGCATACCTTGGAATTTCACTCGAGGAGTCATCCACTACCAGACGGGGTCTCGGAGGGATCCCCATTTCTGGGGGAATTGAATCGCCAAGCGTGCAGGAATATGACGACACTGGCAGGGCGTGTTCTTTCTTCTTGCGCCACCTCCTGCTCTTCTGGGAAAAGGTAGGCTCGGACGACGATGCCAAAGTGGCGCTTGTAGACTCCGAGGGCTCCGGCTGACTCAGGCGGGCACTGATGATTCCATGGGCACGGACGACTGTCCTATGGGCCATCCAGTCATTATACTTCTGGGTCCAAAGGTCGAAAACCTGTTCCCACTCATCCCCGTTGTCACTAATGCAATCTGATCTCACGAAGACACCTACCACCTGTGTCGGGGCTGGACCCAAACTGACTATGTTGTTATCAATCTGGTATTGGAGCCAGTCCTTGAACACATAGCATCGCTGGATGGTGTGTCCCAGGATCCGGTGATAAGGGCAGTAGTTAGGGTGATCAGCGAGACACCCCTCTTCTGGCTTCCGACACTCAGGATGTCGCACGATCCTCTACTCCAAGGCGCTATGGAAATAACCGGGGACCTGGGCCTCTCCAAATGACTAAGTCTTATTACTTCTATCTGGAAAGGGTCCTCCTGGGGCTGACCATGACCAGGGGCTGGAGGAGTAGGCTAAGGAGGCGGCGCAAGATTATCTTGCCTGGGTGGCGGCGACGTGTTACGCGGAGGCGCCTGCCGATTTTGAGGTGGTCACTGCTGGGCCGGAGGCAATGCCCGTCGGGGTGGACCCCTATGAGCCTGATGAGCTGACCTTACTGGTAGCAGCTCTAGCTTTCTAGGGGCCTCTATCTGGGCTACATCAGCGGGCTCGGCCAAGGCGTCTCACCTTGCAGGGATTACAGGAGGGAGCGAGCGTGCCTGACTGGCCTATTGAAGGGCTTCTTCGAGGCGTTGAGCCTTGTCCAAGAAATCCCAGAACCCCCCAGGGTAATTCTGAGTGATCAGAGAAGGAACTAGATCTGCCTTATCATTCCCTACACACATCGTCAGTAATTGCTCCTGAGTCAGCGGCATGTCAAGGGAGTATGTGAGCCCCTTCCACCGGGCGACGAAGTCCGAGACTCGCTCGTCGGGTCTTTTATTGCACCAGAAAAGGTCTGCAATGTTCATCTTCCGGGTTGTGGAACTGAATTGGTAGAGGAATTGCCGGCGAAAGGCCTCCCAGCTTGTCACAGATCCAACAGGGAGCTGGTTGTACCAGACGAATGCTGGTCCTTCCAGTGTCTGAACGAAGGAACGGAGCTTTGTAGCCTCTTGCAGCACCGAAGTCCCTAACATAGGCCCGCACCTCAAGTTGAAGTTGTCCAAGTGTTGTGGCGGGTCTCTAGTCCCGTTAAACTAGGCCAATGTGGGGTTCCCAAATCCCGGTGGGGACAACATATCATCCACCCATGCTGGGTTTGGCTTGTCGTCCAGTGGGATTGCCACCTGCCGAGTTCCCAGGGCCTCCAAGCGTGCGATGAGTACATTCATCGGATCATCCGGATGCGGATTCTTGTCCTGACGAGGATCTCTACCCACAAGGGCATTGCTAGGCCCTCCAATCTGGTAGTCAAGCTCAGCAGCTCGCGGGGCGGCTGTCGGAATGACTCTCGGGGCAGTGGGAGGAAACCGAGCATGGTCCCCCCAGGCGATTTCGCCGCTCGGGAGGGTTCGGCGAGACGTATCGTGCCCTCTTTCCATGGGAGCCAGCCTCTCCCCTGTCGGCGAACATGAAATGGTTTCGGTTTCCCGGGGGAATCTCGACAAGGGGTAGTTTCTCCTGCCCTTGTTGTCCGGGCCTGAGATTACCATAGTCAGGTCGGTGCTCTGCAATGCATTCATCCAAGAGCTCATCAACTAGGCTCTTTTTCTCAGAAAGATGTTGGCGTAGCGTGGCCTTCTTGGGATCTTCCACTTCCTTCTGCACCTAGGAAGATGGGGCGGCATGCTTAACAGACCCGAAAGTCTCTTTACCCTTGCCGATGTTTTGGCTCAGTGTTAGTGCCTCTGTGGGTACAGCGAGACCTAGGAAACTCCTCTGGTGGTGAGTGATCCTCCAAGACGGGTCCAATGGCGGCTTTTCCCTAGGGGCTGAGTCCCCATCAAGGATCTCCACACTGTTTCCCTCATCTAAAAGGTCAGACATGTTAACCGCCACTACCTTTGGCGACATTCCCTCAGGGCCGCCCAGTGAATCGGGCTGTCGGTGGGTCGCATAAAAAAGAAGAGCAGCCTACTGACCCCATGTGCGGACATGCGCGAGGGGGGTGGCTTCCTCAATAACATTGAAGAGTAGTTGAAAACTCTGGACGCATTGTTGCTGGAGGGCCCTATGGTGGCCTAATGACTCGGGGGGCCGAACCGCAGGGAGCGCTGCTAGGTCAACCCGACGTCACTGCTCACCGATATCCTCGAGATGCTCTTGGCTCCCGGGATAAGGAGCTAGCTGACAGCGAAGGTGGGACTGAGTCACTTCAAGAGTCTGGAGGATACATTCAAACTCTCCTAGGGTGAGTGCCTCTGGCACATCAAAATCCGGTTCCGCGACCGGACAAAACTTCTCGGGGAAGTGTCATGCTGCAAGAATGGTCCAGAAGCTCCATGAATTCTTTTTGGGGTCCGGACCTTTCTGCCTCTGCTCGTTCAACGATGATGGTCAGGGAACTGGCAATGGCACCGAGGCAGGCCGCCGGGTCAGTGAGCTGGCCGATGGGGAATCACCGATCCTTGAGTCTTCCTCCAAGGGCTTCAGTGCCCCGGATGCTACATCGCGATAGGATGGTCCAACGAATGGGCCTACTATCACAGCGTCGATGCTCGCCGAGGGTGTGTCATCTTGCGACTCTTCAGTCAGTCCCTAGAAAAAATCCCCACCATCCCTGATAAGGGAGGAAGGGGATTCCGGGGAGGCTAGTGGAAACCACGATTTTGACCCCTGGGGGTACGCCAAGTCCCCATCCTCCTGGATATACCATCTGTGGGAGGAGGGAATAATGCGGGTCTCGCATTTGGGGAGTACGATACTGACGCGCTGCGTCCCCATCCCTACCCTCAACTCGAAGGGTTGGGGGGGGGGGTTCCATCGTCGAGTCGTACTCTGCCACAGAATCCGAGAAATAGACTGGTCTAATTTCTGTTCGGACTCCCCTGACATTCCTCTTACAGCGACGATGCCCGACCTTCCTGACCCTGGGTGGATCCTCAGGGTAAGGATGATTTCCGTCAAGGAGTCCCTTGGTCACAACAGAACTGGGGCAGAGGGGACTGATGGACAAGGTGCGAGAAGCATCGGGACAGATGTCGAAAGGGACATGGGGAGGCCCTACATGTGAGTGAGTAACTGGATACACAACGGCTCCATACTCACGGCCGGCAGTAGGGGGAGTGACCTCATACCCAATGCAGTGGGTGCTAGAAAGAGTCATACCCGGAGCATAGCCGTCGCGAAGAAGCCTTCGGATTTCTAGGTCAGTGGCTTGGAATGATCCTTCATGATGAGTGGCACTACCACGGATTGGTCCACGATGGCCATTGCCAATGCTCGTAACCTTGATATTCGGCCAAACCTGCCTGCAGGGTGGTCGGGGTTTCGATCCCAGTCGGGCATGTGGCTGCCCCTGCTCAACGTGTGTGGGGATCTGGTAGGAGGCGTCAACAGCGGCTCGGTCCACAGTGGCTGCTGGGATTGGTGCCCCAGGAGGGGAATTATCTTTTGCTCACGCCCGATGCTGGCATTGGGTTGGGTGGGTTGGAGCCGGTGGTGCGGGCATAGAGATTGTCTCGTCCTCAGCCCGGGGTGCCGAGCGATGACGTCGACGCAGCCTGGCGGGGGTTCTTACCGTTAACCCAGGGGACGGGTCTCCGATCGGGCGGACCCGTACATCCCCCACCTCACTGGCATAGGGGAGGGATGTGTTAAGGCGCTCCAGTGATAGGCTCCCGAAACGGTTGAACGTCGGAGTGGGGAGCGGCGGATCCCTGCGCGACCCTCGGGGGCGGCGACGATAGTGGGGCGCAACCACCTCTAGATCCAAACGGGCCATGCCCCTAGTATGGATGATCCCTTCCTCTTCATACCTATGAATCAAGGCGTGGATCACCCTTCGCTGGATGATTTCTGATGGGGAGAGGGGGCGTGAGCACCCGACAATCGCGACAATCGGATCTGGAGCGACTGTGGAAAAGACGAGACTGTGCGGGGTAGCCGCGTTGGTACTACCCCTGCCTCTATGCCGGTGGGTAGGTGGCGATCGAGCTCTGGATGCAGTGATCTGATTCCTGGAAGAAGGGAGATGAACCGATTAGTTCTAACAGGAAAAGAAATCGACAACCAATAGCCCAACGTCGTTCCGTCTTCCGTGGTCGACGAGAGGGATCCACGCTGATGACGTCGCGGAACGGAGTGCACAACATCTAGACTGCCTTAACCCCTGGCAGGTATCGCGTCCCGGTGGTAGGTACCCAGACCATGTGACATGCTGATCTTCCGACATCCTGAACGCTTCCTGTCCCCATATTGCAGAGAAGAGCTTCACGTCGGGTTCACCATTTTCTGTTTCCGATGCTTTTACGCTTGGGCGCGCGCGCGTGTCCGTCATGGATGGGAGGACGCGCGGCTCGCAACCCTGCATTCCCGCTTTCCAAAGGTGGCCGACATCCGTTCCTTATTCAGGGACGACTGCTCCTTGATCGAAACCGGAATGATGGGATATTGGTTCTTCCTTCCGTGGATTCCCCCTCGGAGCTCATCACCTAATCTGGGTCTCCCTCATAGATTTAAAGCGGGTTCATGAAGCTCCTTCCCAGCACCATATCTACATGGACACCAGTTAATTACACAGATTCCTTCAAGACACTCCAAGTGGTCTAAACAGGGATTAAACCTTCGAAGATGAGAAAGGTCACGTTGGGATGCCGTTTGCACGTCTTGATGCTGGGGATCAGCATGTCTGTCTTCAGACCCTTATCACGAGGCTTCTCGAGGGCGCGGAAGCCCGAGGCATCCCACATCAAACACGGGGAATGTGTACCTTATAGGGTTTTCCTTAGCTTCCCATGTTTAACACGGGGTATGTCGCGAGTTTAACGTCTTGCGGAGACAGATCAGACTGATCAAAACACTAAGAGAGGATCAGATTTAAGAACCCCCCTAGGGGGGAACACCGATATTGGGGCCAGCACGTGGGCAGCTTCCCAGATACTATGGAGTGTGGTGGAGTGGCATGATCTCACCGGGATGTGGCGGCCCGGGTAAGGACCAGGATGGATGATGGAGTGAGGCATGGGGATTATGTCCTGAGACGGCCCAAGAGGGGGATTACAGTTTAATGTCATGCAGGACGGAGGCATACAGTTTAACTTCATGCAGGACGATGAATTTGGGGCTTATGCTATGAGGTGGCCCAGGGTGGGTATGGGGCTTACGCTCTAAGGCGGCCCATGGAGACTATGGGGGTTAGGCTCTGAGGAGGCCCATGGTGGATATGGGGCTTAAGCTCTGAGGCAGCCTATGGTGGATATGGGGGTTACGCTCTGAGGTGGCCCATGGTTGATATGAGGCTTACACTCTGAGGCGTCCCATCGTGGATATGGGGCTTACGCTCTAAGGCGGCCCATGGTGGATATGGGGCTTACGCTCTGTGGCGGCCCATGGTGGGTATGGAACCGACGTGGAGAGGTTAGAACAAATGGGTGGTGGGATTGAACCTCGTGGAGGCTTCCTACGTACCATGCGTTAGAACAGATTAAAGTCCACGTAGTTCGCTGGAATGGGACTTATGCTCTAAGGCGACCCATAGGAAGATGTCATGGTCGATGCGCACTCTAAGCCAACGTGAGTGGTGCTCAGTGTGGGAAACAAGAGGGAGTAGGGACCAGACGATCACGTCGCGATGGGTGCATCTGTGAGAAGCAGAATGGGGCTTACGCGTTGAGCGGCCAAAAGAGGAAAAATGGGATTACGCATGGTTAACGGACCTGGGTGCCGGGGCTTACTCCAGGGTGGAGGCACGTGGTGTGACAAATAACAGTGGGAAAGGGACTCCACTGGCCTTGGTGGGGCGGGGGGGGGGGGAGGTACGGAGATGCACGAGTGCAACCTTCCATAAGAGAGGCTAGCGGCTTACGCTCTGAGGCAGCCCTTCCCCCGTGGACAAACACAACACCGACAACGAGGATCTCATTCCATGCAAGGAAGAGTCCATTCTTATGGAGACAAGAGGCATGAAAAATGTCTGAGCTGGGGGGACCCAACGTGCGAAGCACGAGGTCAGACCATAGTTTAATGTCATGTGTTAAGGACGAGGTGCTTAGAAGTTTAACGTCTTGTTGCTTGGATGAGGTTGGTTCGCTCTACACCCCTAGGGATTACATGGCCAATGCCCTATACCCTTGTGGGAGGGAAGGAATCGGCATGGCCGTATTGAAGGGGGGCCACAGGGCGAACTACAGGGGGGTCCACGTTAGCGGGGCTATGCGAAGAAGCAATAGCCGTTAGCATGCCTATGCGGAGAAGCATAAGGCAAAGCAACACAATGGTAAACACCGCCCAAGGGACCTTGAGGTTACTTTTCACGAGCCTGGAAGGCCATATGGGAAAACAACGCATGGAACGCATGCCCGGAAGGGGAGACCTCAGGTGCCGGCGCAGAAAGGCAGCCAAGGGGTGTCAAAGTGAAGGGTCATGGGTTTTTCGTGCAAAGAGAAGGTTTCCGCGCAAAACACCATGATGGCGCACAATTGGAGCCAGGGAATTGCGCGTGGAGAGGGAATGGCGCGCAGGGTATTGTGCGCATGAAAGGGAATTCCACGCACTGGACATGGATTGCGCTCAAGGAAGGAACCCGGAGGAGGGGGAAGATTCACTTAAGCCGGTTGAGTTGCGTGAAAAGGAGAACCCCGGGGCAACGTTGCATGAAAAAAAGAGATTACCTGGAAGTCATATTGCGTGTGGGGGGAGTTGAATTGCGCGCCCGAGAGCGGATCCGAATTCCTCAACCCCCAAACCGTCGGGGTTTCCTTCTATTTATAGGCCCCAGCCGGCGCGGAATCCAGGAGGCGCGCGCAATCTTCCGCGCCGGGAGCCGTCGGCGTGCATAATCTCGCGGCGCGGAACATGGGCGTGCAATTATTGCGTGCCTCATCGGTTCGATTACGCGAATCCTAGGGACACTTCACGCGCACAACATTATTTCATGCGGATCCTCCATTATTTCGTGCACCGCTTCCCGTGCCTCCGGATCGGGCCTCTGACTCCGAATATGACTTCACTTCATCACTTGGAAACTTCATCTGGGAGTTACAGACTTTTTCGTCTTCTATAGTGGTAAAAAAAATTAAATTATGTGGACAAAGAACGACTAAACAATATTAAAAAAACATTTTTTTAGAAAACATTTTTTTGTTTTAAATTATTATTTTTATTTATAATAAATATATAACTAATAAATGTGTGTAAACTATATTTTTTACTTGTTTATTTAATCCTATTAATATCTTCCATATAACTATTAGGTGATATATTAAACAATAATGTTTATAATAAATTTTTTTTCGGTAAAACTAGGTCTTACATGTAACATAAGATATCGAGGAACCTCATTTTTGTATGTAATTAAAATAACGTAGTGTTTAATGTAATTAATGATATCAAAAAAAAATTAATTTATTTGAAAAAAAAATAATTGATAAAAACTTGCGGTGTTCCAACATGTGGATTACCACTAGATATATTCAACACTTGAATCCTATAAGGGAAATAATAAATTACTAATATTTGTTTCAGGTGATCAACATATACTATAAATAATGATCTCAAGAACAAGTTCATATTTCTTCCAATTTACTGAAATTAATTATAAATTTACTTTGAAAAGATCTCATCATGGTTCCAACAGCCTTTCTTTTCAATAATTGATTGGACAAATTTCATCGGTCACAATGTTCACATCTTGAATAATATGAGAATCATCAATTGAATCCAACATTTCCTATTTCAAGATCAGTCCCAATAATCACTTATTATATTCCCATAAATAATTAAATTCACTGAAAAACCATTATGTGACTATCCTTTGGATAAATCTAATATCAGGAAGCTTGAGATGTGGAAAAAAATCATAGGGAAAGTGTCTATTAACTATAGAAAACTTATGATAATCTGTATAAGAGTCAAATAAACTCCCTTCCCTTCACCACACTTTGATAATTGCATTTGTTTATCTTCCTAAGTAGCCATAATTTTGGATTTAATCATTTTAAAGGTTTTTATATCCCCCTTAGAATATTTTTTCTAAGATAAATGTCCCATCCTTTCTTTGAATCATCTACCAAACAAGGAAAACCAATAGTTTTCCAATGAAAAACATCTCAAATTCACACCTCATTAATTCTAAAAACCACTTGAATTGGGTGTCATTTGAGCCTCAAATGATGATTTCATCAACATATATAAGCACAACCATCTTCTTCCCTTTGTTCTTATTGATTTAGAGGTTTTGATTAACCTATACACTATGATAACTGAGATTCCTTAGGTACTGATCTAGCCATGAGTACCCGAATCATAGTGATGATTTGAACCCAAATAAGTCTTTCTTAAAATTTAATTTTTTTATCTTACCATAATGAATGATAAATACATTTTTTTTCCCAATGCATACCTCCTCTTCAAGGACTTCTTTCAAGAATTCTAATTTAAATTCCATCTGATACACTTTAAATCCCCTTTACATATTCATAACTTAAACAAATATTATACTTACAAGAAGATCCCCTAGTGAATATGTTTCATCAATATCAATACTATAAATCAATTAATATCATTTTCACACTATTAATGCCTTAATCCTTACCACTAGTCCATCTTCATTGAGTTTGTTTTGAAAATGGATTTGTTTTTATCACATTTTTATTTTTTGTCCTTGAGATAATTTCCCAAGTATTGTTTTTCTCAATCTGAGCAATATACTCATATATTAATTTAAACCAAATTTCTTCTATGTTAGATTTATCAAATTAATTTGGTTCCACCTGAGATAATAATGATGAATGTTGTTGTGTATTCATCCTTCTGGTTTTCATGGGATCTATCCAGTCAATAATGATATTGTTATCAATGATTTACACCCTACATATTCTTTTGTTTATACTAGATATCATTGATATTTTTTCCTCATAATTAGAGATATCATCAGAGTTTATTACAACATTTTAAACTCTACCACTTTTGGAAACATTTTCATCACTTTCCTCTTCAAAAAACCAAACTATTTTTGTGTGAATTCTTCTCATTCACACCTGAAATATTGTCACCTAAACACAAATTATACTCACTTTATGTCACGTTTACATCAAGGATTTCAACCATTTGACACATCTAATTATTTTATAACCTTTATTCATTTCTTATGGATGAATACCCAAGAAATATCATTTCATATACACATGCTTTGAAATTATTATTATTTTAATTTTTAATAATAAAACACTTGCATCCAAACACATAGTAGTATTTCAATGTGTTATTATTTCCATACCTAATTTTATACTTATTTTTTTCATCATTTGGAAACAAAAATGAATGATTGGAGATATAAACCACTATTAGATCCTATTTTTTCCAATAATTATCTGGTAGATAATCTTTAATGAGCATATTCCTAGCCATATTATTGATGATGCAAGTTCCCCCCTCTACCAATTAATTCTATTAAGGAGTTCTCACTACCAAAACATGGTAAAAAATCCCATGTTTTTTAGTTATTATTACACTTGGGTATTTTTAAATTACATACCATTTTCATTTAAATTTTTTAAAAAATTTCACCCAAAAGTTTTTCATCTTCTATCCTATATAGAGTGATGGCTTTGTGAACATCAGTTTTTTGAGAAATCACCATCAACCAAGCCATCCTATAGAAATAATAATCAAATAATACATAATATCTTTTGATGTCAAATGATTTATCAGTAATTGTCCTATAAACATCTATATGAATAAGCTCCAACAGTCTTGAAAACATTAGATTCATCAGCTTATATGTATTCAATATAGTTCTCCCCTTTTTAAAAAAATCACATGTATGAGTATTTTAACATATCAGTATAAGAAAATCACACGATCCAACATTCTTCAGCATATTTTTCATGTATTTTTGGCTCAAATGACAGAGTTTTTTGTTCTATATCCAATTTCCATCTTCCTTAATATTTCCCTTGGTTCTTCTTCCTTATAAATCAAATAAACCACATTTAAATTTAATAATGAACCTCTTCTTTATAAATTTCAAAACATGTATTGAATCACATAACTGACTCAAGCATTATATATTGTGACAAATCCCATCCACTAAGAGTACATCCATTTTTTTAGATTCTTTCCACCAACCTTGGACTTTTCAGATCCAAAAATTTTCAGGCCTTCAGCAATTCCAAATCCGACCACTCCATATTTAGTTTATTTGATACTAGTGATAATATTTTTATTTCCCGTCACGTGTGAGATACACCTGTAGTTCAAAACCAATAAACCAAACCTATATATTTCTCCCAAGGAAAATACAAAAACATTTTACATATCATATAATCTCTCCTTCTTCCATGACTATCAATGAACTTCTCTAGATGATTGATAAACATGTTACTCCATAGGTTCAATAATTTTATCCTTATATTGAAAAATTAAGAATATATTATTATTTTTCATTATATTTTCAAGGTTTCTAACCACTGATTTCCTCCTTTTCAAGTTTCACTAGTTACATCCTAATGATCATGATTTACTAGAGCTTTCCCTTAGTGTATAAAGTGTTGTACCTATGGTATGGTAATATTTTCTTCAGTAGTATCACATAAGACTTTAATTGATTCAGTTGGGGATTTTGTCTTGGAGAAACTCAATAGAATATCTATTTTATGGTTTCTTTCATGATCCTGAAACATTCATTGCTAATCAATGGATTCTTCTTCGAGTACGTTAGTTATTTTATCCCTTTATTTTATTATATTGGCTAATTCATGAATGATATAGGCTTGTATTTCTACTTTGAGCTTGATCGCTACTTCCTTTAAAGAGTATCCATAAAATATTGATTTCATTTTTTCAATCTATACTTTTATTTTTTATTTTTATACATCATCCTTCTACATGTAGAGTTTAGAGTCATGCACAATTTAATTTTCCTTATTATTTTCAGTACTCTTTTTCAAGATCTCCAAGGGATGCTTCAAGATCAACCTTAAGATCATCTATTCCCATGAAATTATCATTTTTAACATCACTAGCATTAGTTTATATACATTCAATAATATCTACTAAATTATTTTCATTGAGGTCCCTGTATATCTAAAATATTTACACCTTAGACAGATCAAAGACTATATCTTCATGAGATAACATATTTTACTTCTTGAATAATTTCTAGTTTGGGGTGCTTCTACATTTATCATCGTTATGATGATTCTTCACATATTCTCCATCCTCATCATATTCAATATTTTCATAGAACTTATAAGTTGGATGTCCTACATTACCACGTATGCAACAAGAAAGTGGAAGATTAATTTTGAATTTTACTTATACCCTATTATGGTTAGAGGAATGTAAATCCATCACCCCATTTATACCGTCTTCTACTGAATTTTCTTTAATAGATGGGATTTTTCATTACCTTGAATTCAATATTCTATGAGTTATTCTTCACCCTATCTTGATTATTTTAATTTATAATTTCATATTCCATAAGTATTATATGAAGGCTTTCTATAGATACTTATTTTGGATCCATTTCCTTAATAACATATAAGTTGGAATTGAAACATTGACTTAGTGTCCTCAAGATTCATTTAACAATTATAAAATATTAAATATTTACACCAAGGAATCACTTTTATTCTATAAGAGAATTTATACAATTAAAAAACATATTAATATTTTTTTTAAGATCATCATTATGTATTCATATTTATTTCAAAACACTTTTAGAATTGCCTCTATAATTCTGGAATCACCTTAATAAATTTTGAAGTGTATTTCACACATAGCATGGGAGGTTTTTATGGACATTACCTTAGTATAGATAAGGATGGACAAATATCCACCTAGTGAATTTATTAACATTACATACAAATCCAAATCCTTGTGAAATGTTTATGATAATGATTCTATTACCATGTTTTCTAATATACCATGAATTGATTTCATGTAAACTTCCATCCCCAAATACCTAATGTAGTGGTGTATCCTATTCATCCGTAAATGAAATTTTTTCTTTTAAAAAATGGTATTCCTTTGTTATTATCAACCTCTAATACTACCATAATTATTAGAGAGATAGAAACTTAAACCTCAACCTTCTATTTGATACTAGTTATTGATATCTATTAAGGATATTACCCTGAGCCATGAGGGTGGGGTGGGGGTGAGTAAATCTGGGTAAAAAAGGTTTAAAAACTAAAACCCCTTGATTATGATATTTTTCTATTGATGTGACTAACACTACATGCCCTCCTTTATTTTCACTGTATGAGTGATAAATGAAATAAAGAACAGAAATGTCTTTACATGGTTCACCGGAATTGAGATAGTAAAAGGATCATGAAAAGGTTATGTTCCAATGAAAAAAAATAACACTAGATCACACTACTACTATTTGGATTACATGAAAGAGTAGACTCATCGATCCTCTAAACTCACTATTCACACCATTTGAATATATCACAAACTCCCATGAACAGGATGAATTCAATCTCCTTTTAGGAAAACATTATTCTTATTTATAAGATAAGGATGTAAAGAATGATCTGGAGTTGTGTGACACTTTTATGTAAGATAATGATTTTCTAATGAAATAAATCTCTTGGATTATCAACCTTTTTAAATTTCCAATTTTCTAGAATGTTTGTAGATCCCATGTCAATGGTCCTCTCAAGATTCTCTAACTGCTACTCAAGTTCAACTCACTATATCTCTCTGCAACTACAGTGTGAAGTTAATGAGAAATAAAAACATTGATTTTATCTAAGAGTTAGGATCAATCAATTCTTCCTCTAAATTCCTAGGATCATTCCATGTGTCATTCCCACGTAATGGTGGTGAATGATGACTATTTATGTTGGATACAAATCCCAAAATATAGTGAATAACTCCTCTATAAATCATTCAATCTTTAACTAAAACCTTCAATTTCTATATGACTTCAACATCTATGGAATAGGTTCCTCTGACTAGAGAAACACTATAGTGTATTCTCCTATACTGCGACATGGAAAAGGGATTCAATCAATTTCCAAATCAATGGTCTCTTATTCTAAGATGTGGATTCCTATGACCAATTACATTTTTCTCACACATGTGGATCCTTCATGGAATACCCATGATCTGAACTTGGTCACCTATGACTCCTTGAATCATCAAAATAAATAAGACATGACCATCTGATAAAACATGGCCTCTCGTAGGGTTAGAAGAAATCAAATTAATTAATTTCAACAAATATATACTCTATATGCCACAAGGTGTAACTATGAAATGGAGGGCATCTAATCATCAAACCTATGTGGTATAGCCTATACTCATGATGGTGGATACCTTAAATCTGTAGAGATGTTAAAAAAAACTGATCAGCCCTACGTAAATCCTCACAGGGAAGCTTGAAAAGTTTTTGTGTGTCCTATTATAGGCATAGAGAAACAACATAAACAATATCCCTACAAAAAACACACCCACGACAGTGCAAAACATACCTACAACATGATCATATATTATTCAATAGGGATACAATATAATCTTCTATCCACAACACATAAACCTTGAATATAGAAGATCCTACAATGTAGCCTGATTGGTTGCATTTTGATGATTATCTTTCTTACACATTTTTATCTAGCATAAACACACCTTATGGAGTTAATAAATCCATGAAAACACTATAATAATAAACTTTTTTCTATATAATTATTTTAAATAAATACCCAAATTGTATTTTAAAAAAACCAATCACTGAAAATCTATTAAGGGACTATTTAAAAAAATTTATTCTCTTCACGAATTCTTTGACCAATCGTGCAAGATGATTGTAATGTTGGAAGATTCAGTGAAGATAAGGTTTTTCAAATAACATTTCACTACCTATTCCAAATTTTATATTATTGTAATAATCTTTTCCTTACAAAATTTACAGCAAAGAGTTCTTTCCAACGATATATCAATCACCACATTTTCTTCAAGAGGGTTTAATAATATTTCCTTGTAAAATATTGTGTACCTATTTAACTTTCAAATTTTGGGAAGTTCATTCCTCAATTTTTCTATATATTATAAATTTCGTTTTTTATAATCTTGATATTATATGGTAAATTTTTTATATTTTCAATTTCATCTAAATAACTAACCTATGATATTACAGAAATCATAATTTCTACATTAATTCTATAACATTCATATTATTATTTCATCAAATACCCTTCAATTTTTGTATATCTTCATTTTGATTAACATGACTTTATATTCATTATAAAAATTGTTAATGTTTTTTCTTTCAATTAAAAAATTAACACATGATACTGATTTAAACTTAATTTTAGAATTTATTATATATCATTCATATTATTATTTCAACACATCCCCTTTTATATTTTTTGATCTACATTTATTAATTTCATAGAATCATATTCATTTAAATTTTAAATCTACATTATTCCCTCAAAAATATCTTCCCTCAATCGTTCATATCACTATTATTTTTCAAACATATATTTAGTTATTTTATTTTAGTATCTACCACATAGTGTGAAAATGCACAGGGATACTAGTTTTCATAAAAATGTGTTTTATGTTCCAAACATTTCTTCTTTATTTTTAAAAAACAGTTAATTATTTTTAAAACACAAAACAAGTGTTGTAAATTTTTTTAATTTTTTTTTTCAATTTTTTGAGTTTACAAAATTCTAAAAAAAATTACTTTTTTAAAAATTAATAAAAAATATATTTAGGTTCGAAATAATGATTATTTAATTTTAAAAATAATTTTAATTATTCTTAAAATACAAATCAAATGTAACATTATTGTGTATGGTTTTGAGTTTATATATGATTTTCTTAAATATTTAATTTTTAACAAATCATATTCATTTTTAAATTTCAACACATATTATTTAGTTTTTAATTTTTTTAATTATTTTTGAAATTCATAAATTAGTTTTTTTAGATTTAAATTTTATACTCGTAAAATTTTAAATAGTTTTATGTTTATATATGTTTTTAATATTTTTTTTGTTTTTTAACAAATAACACATGTTTTGTGTTTTAGATATTGATTATTAATTTATTAAAATAAATAATATATGTTTAAATGGGTATTTCTGTTTTTTTATATCTATAATAGTTTTTATTTTTTTAAAAAAAAATTTAGTGATTAATTTTTTTAATATATATTACATATTAAGTATTTTAAACACTTCTTATATGGTTTATAAATTTTTTTATTTTTTTAACCCAAAAAATATCTTAATCATATTTTTTATTTATATGATTTTAGGTTTTTAATTTTTTTAAATATTTAATTAATTTAAACTAAAATATATGTTTTTAATTTTAAATTTTTATCATTCACCTTATAAAATTGTTTTTATTTTTAATCACATTAGAATTATTATTTTATTTTATTTTATTAGTTCTTAACAATTGTTTAGTTTAGATATATATTTAGATAATGTTTAAATACTTACCTTTTTATATATATATGTTCTTCCTATTATAAATATTAATTTTTATTATTTAAGTAATTTTAATTATTTTTAAAATAGAAAACAGAAGTTATTTAATATTTAAAAAATATTTCTGAGTACATATATTGCAAAGAGATTAAATATTTAGTTATTAGTAAATAACATATCATTAGGGATTGAAATAATAATAATTAATTATTTTAAATATTACTAATTTTGTTCAAAACACAAAAAAAACTGAACCATTGATATGGAATATACATTTTTCATAATAATGATGAATACTCATTCCCATCAAGCCCCTTAATATGGATAAAATTTCAATTTACCCATCCATTGGAATTCAAACCATTGGATTTGACATAAGAGATATGGATTAATATTTTCCCTTTATTATAATGTCATATACACTATATTTATGTGTTACTTTGTCAATAAAATTAAAACATTTGGCACTTTATGATATGTCTCTACTTCTTCCTGAATTATTTTATGTTATTTATTTTTGGTCATTATCATCCTAATTACTCTAAACCCATTTTTTCAATGATATTATTCACATACAATTTATTAAAAATTTCATATTTCTAAATTCCTTATGTTTTTAATAGAAATTTGTGCCATTTTACAACACATTATCAACATGATTTTCTACTTTGTATTTCGCATTATAAGGAAACTCCCTCCATCACTATCATTAATTTAAGATAATTATTACATAAAAACTAATTTTTATTTTATATATCATATATTTTTATATTTATTTTACCATATTGATAATAATGAGAAAACTAATGAATTATTTTCTTATTCTTTTATCTTGGAAAAAATAATGAGTCCTTGAAGAGTATTGATGAACAATAACTATCAAATTCCACTCCATTCCTTATAGTGAATGCAATTTGTTATTATCATAATAGTGTTTAAAATTGATGAGGTTTATTCCATCAAAATAATTATTCATAAAATCAAAATATAAAACAATATCATCATAAGTGATCGAATAATGAACATCACATACTATTTATACATCAATGTTCTAATGGGAACATCACAAATCATGCCATGAACCATGAAATTTGGCATATACTTTTTCATTGGACACACTAAAGGTGTCAAACATGATCATGATATAAAAATTTCAATGATGGAGATGATACTTATTTTTTTATTTTTAATAAATATATTATTGGTTTATTTATTCTCAGTTTCTTTATATTTCTTATAAATTATTTGAGAAAAAATTAGTGTTCATGAATAAAAATATAAAAACATTTTATTAATATTCGCCACTTTATGTTGATGAAAATATCAAAATGAATATTCTTGTTATTGTATTTAAGAGTTCATAAAATTTATTCATACAATTATATCATATTCCTATAAGTGGACGATAATTTTCATTAAATAATTCATTTTATTTTTCAATGTGAATGAAAATATACCCGATTTTATTTAAACCTAATTTTTGGTAAATATGGCATGTTTTTATAATCACCCATCCTTATTTGTTTATGAAGAAAAATAAAACAAATAATAATAATATAACTGACAAATTTTAATTTAGGGTAACAAATATTTAATGTGTATAATGAATTTTATAAATATTTAGTGCTTCTCTAAAGGTTGATATGAAAATAATATCTTTTGACATCGTGTTAAAGATTATTTTCTATCTATCAATTTTTAATCATATAGAAGTAATATCAAGAAAAATTATTATTTGTTATATGTTTATATATTTTCAAGATCATATTGTGAAATTTATATGATTTTATCCCCTAAAGCGGACATTATTCTTCTAATATTTTATATAAGAGATTGTTGAATTATATAACTTTTAAATCTAGTAAATTTTATGAAAATAATTTTACCACCTAAAGGGGTTAAAAATAATTATTATTATGAATAAAATTAGTAATCTTATACAATATGATCATTGATGAATGATGATATCCAATGAGTGGATTGATAACAAACCAACCCAGGATACCCTCACAAACTGTCATCCAACCTGATTGTCCACATACTTGAAGGGTGTTCTTGATCCACATGGGATGGTGACTAGAACATATTAATCAACAAAAACTTCAAGGAATAATTTTTACCAAACCAAATTAGATGAAATTACATATATATATACATCTTGGAAATAAATAGTGAAACAAAAACAAGAATAAATATATTCCATAATTGAAAAGAAATAATAGAAGTGATACAACTCAAAAGAGAAAAAAACAAACCTAAAGAAAATGTCAAAGACTAAAGGAAAAATTAAATAGAAATTGACCAATCCTTGTGATAATATATGAAATGCCCCACCATTTCACAACTAGATACCAAACCCCACCTTCAAAAAAACATCACTACCTCACTACAGAACCTCACCTTTCCCTACATCACAAGACATGGCCACGTTTATATAGTTCAAAATGGGAATGTATGGTGTGATCTAAAAATGATTAGTAAAATCCTACTTATGTGCTCCAAATGAAGCCACTATTCATAAAATCAAAATATGATCATTTTATAGAAAAAATGACATGATAATAAATAAGGTAGTTTATATCAAAATCATGATAAATTTTTTTTTCATAGTTCTAAACAAGCAAGGTAAAAACAATTCAAAGGACAATTTACATAAACATATTGAAAATCATAGAAGGTATATCAAATCCAAAATAGTACAAATCCAAACATAGGTAAATCATGCAAAGGATCATGGATGGAGTCTCTATAATAATTGGCCTAGGTAGAAAAGTAACACCCCATTAGTGAACCCACCAACAATACATGGATGGTGTCTCTATGATACAACTTCAACCTAAGTACCCATGTCTTCCCATGTGATGTATTTATTAAATCATTTCAAAATGGATTTTCAAAATTAATTTCAAAAAAACCTTTTGTTTTATCAAACATACTTTAAAAACCCATTTCACAATTCTTTGAAAACCCACCATTTTACAATAATGAAACCAAGGGAAACCCATATTTTATTTCATATACATTTATGCACACAAAAAAATCATGTCAATTCATTTATAAATCAATTTATAAAATAGAAGAAATCACGGTTCATCAATAAATGATATATAAAGAACTAACTACCTCAAACATGGGTTACACACACCAATAATGGGATCCACCAACACAGGATGAAAAAAAATACAACAATGAAGGCCCTAAAATTGATTATCATTAATTAAAACCAATTAAATAAGCTAGTAGATAGATGATGAAGATAAAAAACATACATCCAAGAACCTGCATGCCACATCGAATCCAACATGAGGGTTAGAATTTGTGAAATGATCGTATAAAGGATCTAGAAAGGATCAAAAAAAATGTCACCACGGATGATGAATCCAAAATGCAGAACCACACCACTGTAGTGACTAATTAAAATGAAGAATTATACTGTTCACATACCAAGGAGAAGTTACATAACCTCTATAATGATAGAATGATGAACATATGATCTTATTAGGGGAAAAGACCACCACAATTATACTTGGAATCACGTAATGTTCAAGGAAAGGAGGAAAAAATCAAATTAGGGAAGGGTTATGTACGCAACATGATTAAAACCTTATAGTCTAAGTATTTATAGTGTAAAAACCTTGTTTATAGAATAAATACAATATAAATCATATTTGATGAAAAACAAATCACCTCATGTTAAGTTTACTCTGATGAATGATTTTATGATCTAAATTGGGTTCTATAGAGGAAAAGTATTTAATAATGTAAAATGATTTTACATCTTGAATGATTCTTATTCCATAAACCATCTTATATCCTATTCCCAGTGAATGAATTTTGTTGTAAGCCATGACTTATGATTCAAATGTGTTTATTAAGAAATTTTCACCCCATGATCTGCAAAAAATCACAGAAAAAGATCTAAATCCATCTAAAGCTAAATACACACACTCAATCATAAAAAATAGCATTCCTTTTTTATATAGGATGTTAAAATCTTCCCACCATAAGTCCTTCCATCCCTGGGAAGTCATGTAAAACAAGGTTTGCTGAAATGAGGTGAGGCCACTCCTCCCTCAGTAACGACTCGTGCTCCCAAGTCTCTTGAGAATATGACATGTGTTTCCAAAACACTCATTCCAATGATATTAACATCCCAACATGAAATGTATGGCTCTAACTCAATCTCTTCCTAACTCATAACATGAGAGTGTTTGAGATGGTAATTCCTGAGTTGAGATATGTGAAAAACATCATGGATACATATCAATTAAGATAATAATGATAATTAATATATATTCTTCCCAAGACACTTAGTGACCTCTAACGATCCACGATATCTCAGAACCAACATTCCTTATTTTCCAAGATGAAGATGACCCAACCTAGGGGTAACTTTCAAAAAACCTTGTCACCAATGGAAAAATCCAATTGGAAAATTTGATGATACGCATATGATCTATGTAGACTCTAGACTATGACTATACACCAATGTATATCCTGAACCCTCACTAATATCACCTATATGAGACTCAGTCCCACAATTGAGGCCTCACCCACCTCTTCCCAACAACGTGGTGGTCTGCACGGGTGACCATATAAATCCTTGGAGGGATCCATTATGATTGATTATTGATAAATATTTTTATATAGAAACTAAACCAGTCTTAGAAGGATATCCTACAATTCACTAAAATCCAAGATGCATGCATTGAGTATATCCTCTTGGATCTAAATAGAATGCTCTGTCTGAATATTTATCTGTGGATGGTAAGTTGTACTCAACTGAACATAATTCCCCATCACTTATTGGAGAATCTTACAGATATAGGAGGTAAAACAGGGATACCTTTTTGAATAAATGATATAGCGAACCCCATGTGACCACAAAATATATAACACATATAGCTTACCCAGATCATCAACCTTATTAGTGTCCCTGATCAGAATGTAATGGGATCCTTTCATCAAGCAATCAATCACCACCCAGATGTAATTATTTTCTCAGGGATTCCATGTTAATTCAAAAATAAATTCCATGGAAACGTCATCCCATTTCCAAACTATCTCTAGAATAGGATAAACAAAAATATGATGGTTTTAGGTCCTCTTTCATTATCTTCTGACAGGTGTAATAGTGAAACCCTTAATTTGTAATGTCATGATTTTTACCGGGGGACCCAAAATGTCATATCATATCATAATACTTCTGCATAGTTACCAAATTAATGACTCATGATGAAATATAACAGTTAAAGAAAACTAAACTCCTCAAAAATGTTGGGAAGAAAAACCTAACCCCAAAATAAATAATACCATCAGAATGAGAGACTAACTAGAAACGGTATCTCCCCCATAAAGGGATCCTCTAATTCCATATAACTCACCATCATGCTACTCACTCTATAGAATAGACTCGAGAAGAGATGATGATAACTGAACAGTGTTCAGAACCATTCCCAAACCATCATCCAAAGCATTCAGATTCTACTAACTAAACAAAACCATTAGGTTCCACTCTTCTTTTGGTTATAAGACATCATGAAATGGTAATTTCTAACTGAGAGAACCTGAAATGACATTTCCCTTCCCAAGGTGTATCTGATGTGTAAATAAAAAGTTTTATGGTATTACACCCACCATCCCAATCTAATATTCATGTCTTTGTGAGAAAATATATATCTTAGACTCCTATGATCATAAAATATCATGATTAAATCCCCAAGAATATAGTTTTAAGAACTCATATCTTCTTTTCAAGTATGAATATTGTTTTCTAGTGTTTTCTAGAAAAATATGAGTTTCTAGAAATTTTAGGAGTACACACCGTGTACTCAATTGCCTTGGGTATTAGAGTGATGGACATTTAATGGCCGAACACATGTCCATGTGAGGTGACCTGGAGACCACCTAATGTGGAGGCTGGATAAGTCAAGTACACACTGTGTAATTTTAAAATACTAAGATGTGTACTTTTTTTCCATTAAATGGACCAGGGTCACATCTAATCGACATAACCTTCTCCTTCTCGACATGTCTCACCCAAGAGCAATCGTCGACCGCAAATATTTTCCAAACCTCCAAATCTTCATCTTTTCTCTGAATCAACCACCGTCAATTCTGTTAGAGGCACCACGATTATATATTTCTTCAGCTAGATCCTCGTTTCTAGATTCCTCTTCTTTTGGGAGTTATCTTCGGTTGAACGTTTTGACGTGTTTGTAGATCTATGTAATTATAGGGAAATTCAATGCATGAGATTCAAAAATATCGTTCTTACAACACCGAGGTATGTTATTTTTTCCTTTCCACAGTTAGTATTTGAGTTATATGTTAAAACGTTCCTAATACCCTCGTTTGGGGTATTGCATGTTTATGGGTTTTTGCCCTAATTTTTTCTGATATGTATTGTGTGCTTGAGAAGAGGATTTATGATTGCAAATAGGGTTATTTACCTTTCTATGGATGTTTTTTCCCATGCTTGTTTGATTTTGACCATTTGGTATAGCCTTTCTTATTAGGATATTGTTTACCACTCCTATTGTTGTTAAGGTGGAGTGGATATTTATCTATTATGTTATGCCATGCCCCGTAATTATCCAAGTAGTACTTTGAGGTTTACTTTGGATTCTGTTTATTGTTTGTGTTTGAATTCTTTACATGGGGCTACAGGAACCTAGTATAGTGAGACCATAGGGGAAATTGACATTGAGAGATTTCCCAGAGTGTCTGTTATAATTAACATGTTGTGATACTATATGGGGATTGATGATGGGTTCTCCCTCAGAGTGTCTATAGATATGTTACAATACCACATGAGGAATTGATGTTGAGTGCTTCCTTAGAGTTTATGTAGTTGCTGTTAAAATACTATAGGGGGAATTGATGGTGATTGCTTCCTTAGAGAGTCTTTGATTACACCATACTATTGAGGGAATTGACGGTGAGTTCTTCCTTATAGAGTCTTTGTTACTTTTCATTGGTTGGATGAACCAGAAGGGAAAGGCTGAGATAACATCCCAGAGGGTTGATTGTAATTGTGTTTGGTTGAGTAAATTGTTAAATGTAAATGATGTAATTGAAACTATATGATTTTTTACTATCTATTACATCCTTGTTTAATTCTTCTATTTTCATAGTTCGTTTCATATATATTCATTGACTATTAGGCACATATCTTTGGGTGGTTTCCTACAAGGATTTTTCTCACACCCTATTTGGGTCATGTTTTTGGCCCCAAACAAATTATATTGTTGGAGGTATAAATAAGGGAATGTTTCCTTCTACTTGGGGGACTTGATTGTTGTGGAGCAGAGGGGGAATGGGACCATGTTGGGGCTTGTGATTCTGTTGGTGTTTATTATTTTTCGGTGTACTTTGGTTTAGTACTGTATTCCAGATATGTGACTCGTTCAACTACTTTCCTAGACATATGTATCATGCATCATTTATATACATGGTCTAGTTATTTATTTCTTTTAGTCTTCCACTGTCAACTATTGTATAGTATCATTATTGTTTCCGAAATTGTTTTTTGTTTATTTCCACTGTGTTACTCTACCAATGAGGGCATAGTTTCCCCACTATCACACCTAAGGACATAATTTCTAGTCGTTAGCCTCTGGCATTTGGGGAAATTCTTTGAGGCCTTGTGCCCAATCGGGTACGAGGCACCTCTGGGTGGATTTTAAATCCAGGATGTTACAAAGTGATATTAAAGGTTTTTTTTCTCGACATACTGTTTGGATCCTATGGTCATAGATAGGACAGAATAGGTACTTGGTAATAGGTTTTGCCCGAGAGTAGCTAACCTGTGTATAGGGAAAAGCCAATTTACCTAGTTATTGTAATTTTTTTTCTAGTTTTGAAATTAATATAGTTTATTTGATTTCCCTATTATGTGATTCACATGTTTTGTACTATTGTTTTTGATATTATTGAGGTTCTATTTCTATTTTAACCTGATGAGATGAGGGTATTCAATCTCATGTATAATATGGGCACTTTCTAGAAATCACATATCATGCATCCTTTCCATTCCATTTAGGGTGCATTACTGATTGAATGTTATTTTGATATATTCTGTGCAAAATATGCATGCTACTATGATAGATTCCTTGATAAAATACTTAATTTTTGATAGGGTATCGTTTGTACATGGTTGTTCCCTCTAGAATTGGGAATGACCTCGTTGATTTAAGGTTCAAACATTCCAAGCAATTTCTAACGGGTTTGTTCGTAGAATTGAAAACATCCAATGATTCCATATACATTTGGATCTACTTTCCAAAGGTATGTGCTCATTAGTTATGGTCCGACGAGACTTAAGATTTTTCACTGGTCAAGAGGATGGGAGGTTAGAATCATCACACCTTTTTAGGGGAATTATTGTCTACTCTAGGACTCTCTTATATATTTCAGTTATGTTCGTGAATCCTTATTAAATTACCAAGTATAAAATTGAGCATTAATTTAGATCTGACAATCAATGATTGATATATAGGAAATTTAGAGAATATTTTAATTGTATTCGAGGTTCTTCATCTATAGAGAATCATCTATATTTTTCTATAGATTATTAGTCAATGATATCCTTTAATACATTATAGAAATGTCTCTTGGTCATTATGATGACCATACTGGTTTTAAAGCCACTCAGTGGGGCACTTGAAGTTTATTTTCATTTAGAAGGACATGGATTATTTCAGAGTAGAGATCGTACCCGCAGATGGGCTACCTATGTATCCATTATTTAGAAAAGGAATCAGAACACACGTAGTACAAGTAAGGGAGTATGATGTTTATCTATGATTGATGGCTCAAAGAAAGATATCATAATTACTTTTACACATTAAGCTCACGTGATTCATGCTCGATGTGAGAAACAAGAGGTATTGGTAAAACCAGACAATTGTGCCACAAAAGATGAAATCATAGAAAATGATGTGGGGATTATTTATGTATGATTTCCCAAATAGATAGATATTGGGACTTATTTCAAAGAAGAAGTCCAGGAACATGTTCCATAAAGGTATATGTACTTTATGGAGATTTGGATACTCTAACTTGGGGCTTACTCCTGAGGAAGATGCCCAAATTAGAAGGGACTTATGGTTGGGTTTTATTTATGAGAAGGAAGCCCAGATCAAAATGTAGATTAAACTGGTTAAGAGAAATTAAGACTGGGGATTACTCCTAAGGAGGATTCCCACAATAAAGGGATTTGAATACCGGGGCTTACTTATGAAGAGGAGGCCCAGGTTAGGGGAATTTTAGAATTAAGGGACTTGGGGATTCCTCCTAAGGAGGATTCCAACAATTGTAGATTTTGAGACTAGGGATTACCCCTGAAAAGGAAGCCCATGTTAATGGAATTATGGTTGGGGATTACTCCTAAGGAGGATGCCCGGATTTGGGAACATTGAGACTGCAGCTTACTCCGGAAAAGGAAGCACAGACATGAGAAATTATTAATGGGGCTTACTCCTAAGGAGGATTCCCATGTTAGGGGACTTGGGGCTTACTCCTAAGGAGGATTACCACATCAATGATAATTAAGATTGGGACTTACTCCTGAAAAGGGTGCCCCGATTAAGGATTATCTCATCTTAAAGGATGAGGATGAATGAAGGAAATCTCTAACCATAGTGACATAAAGATGTGTAAATAACTAGGTTTTGAGAGATGTTCCCCAGAATTACTTTCAGATAAGAAATCCAACTAGGGAACCATGACAATGAAAATGGATTTGAAGAGGGTTCTAAAGATGAATCCTGAATAGGAGAGGTGGATAGGCATAGGAGAGGTGAAATGGGTAAGAATGGCATTCAAAAAGAGGATGGCGTGCAAGTCCTGCATGGGCACACAAGTGCTGGTCGAGCAGGTATACCTGCGCGACACATGGATACTTGTGCGGTGGTCCACCCTTAAGGTAATACATGGGCGAGGATTGGCTCAAGCCTTTATTACTATCCCAAGTGGCTTCTAGAAAAGAGGCTATTAGGTTCTGTTGAAGGGGTAAGGCGGCGCAAAAGTGTGACCATTTCCCTTCAGGGCTGGCCACTCAGGCAAGCTAGTGTTGATGAGTTTCAACAGTTAGGCCTTTCCCCCTCTTTAGATCTTCTGTTCAAGGTAAGCAATTACCTATGAAGTGTTCATAATCTTCGATAAAAGACTAGGGCACCAGGATCTCAAATCAGAGTTTCTATAATTTTTCCTCTTCCAAATGGGGGGCCCAGATGGGGTATTTATAGGCTGGAGAAGGCCCTGGGAGAATTTCAAAGAGGGCATGCAAGTCACTTGCTTGACCAAGGGGTGGCGCGCAAGTATACTTGTGTGACCTTGGTGGAACTTTCTCGACCCAAGTTCATTTGAATCTTTGTTCATGCCTTTGTCAATTTTTGATATTTCTTCAAAGGATGAATAACTCTGGGTTCAAGGTATTTCCCTTTTCAATTCGTTAGACTCTGTGACGAAAAATAGTGTAAAAAAAGTCCCCCCTCAGAGTTGGATTTGTAAGAAATGAGGATGTAACTCTGAGGAAAGAAGAAAACCAAGGAAACATCGGAGTTCAAGTGTTGAGCATGAAGATTGTGTTGCGCAGGTGTTGATCGCACTGGATTTAGAGCGCGCTGGCTTTTGTCGTGTAGGTTGCTATATTTTTCACTGTTTCTTTGATATCGCGCTGTTGTAGAGGTATTTGGACTAACGCGGTGATACCTGCGTACCAAAAACATGCGTGACACATCCATACTTTTGTGAAAAATCCATACATTCATGCCATAATTTAGACATGTGTGCCTTAATGCAATAGACATTTTTTTAGATTTCATTACAAATATTGTGAAAAAAAATAAACCCATTTAAGAGTTAATTTATTGAACATTTGTGCAAGTTCAATGTCTCCCAAGAGAATCGGAACGGATGATGAACTGGCTAGAAAGTGAATTTATGATATGATGAGAATCATTGGCCATGATTATTATACCATCTGCGACAACACTCTCCTAGATTTAGATAAGTATTTGATGATGTATCCTCATGACTTCCCCTAGAGCATTTATCTCCCTTAGTATGGTTATGGTCATCTGTGAGAAGTTACCATTATAGAGGCAAAGAACAATCTCCCAATTTATTGGTTTCAGAATTACACCAATTTTGCTTCAGCAAATATCTCATGTGGATGAGAATTTATAAATGCTGGAATAGTGGAGAAGGCCTACGTGATTAATCATAGCCCTTGTACGCCAGATCTGAACCCTCATAAGCCTGATCTCCAACCACATTGTTATCCATCAATTTTTCGAAACTCTCAGATGGATAAATACAATGGCTGGAAGTGGAGTTAGGACATTTATCCTGAAGGAGGTGTGAAGCCGACTTGGATGTGGGAATACTAGGTGCGACAAACCTGTACAGATTTTGTCGAGGATTTGAAAGGAGTTGCGATATATGAAGCCATCTGGGCTGGGCAAACATATGTTTACAGGAATGATAACTTCGTCCCGGATATACTCGGCCATTGGAGCCCAGAAAACAATGCATTCCATCTGACTTATGGAGAAGTTGGCATCAGTTTTTGGGATGTCCACAAGATCTCAGGGGCTCCAATTTTGTGTGATATGCATGATGAATTTATTCCTGCCAAGGCGACATGGAATGATTCAGAGAAGAATCCAGCTTTAGCTTGGGAATTATTGAAAATAATACACAAGCTCAAGAGTTCAGAGAACTCCTTAACTCATTCATGAAATGATATTCATCCAGAGGTGTGGATGAATATGTTTCTTATCGAGAAGCTGGAGAAGGTGCTGAAGTAGAAGGGATCGCAGGAGAAGGGATCCAAGAAGAAGCGACCCAAGGAGAAGAGGCCCACTCGTCCTACCACTTTCCCCAAAATAGAGAAGAGTGGTGATCCTGGCACCTTATGGCTGACCCTAGAAGCAGGATAATTTGAGAAGTGGGGATACGAAGTGAATCTGAGAATCCCTAATAAGACTCATCTGGCGGGCTTCTTGGCCTTGTGACTCAGTGTTTATTTGTTTCCAGTCAGGCACTCGAAAAGAGGCATCAGGCCAGGGAACATCATTATTGCAACAAGTTGGATGAGGGGAAAATGGATGGGTTTGATACCCCCATTTTAGGAAAGATTCACAGGAGTTTACTCCATGTATTCATGGGTAAGTCTTCTTTGTGAATAGTGGGACCATTCCATGTTTTGTGGGGATGGATCGCCACTCACCTTAGGACGTAAAATGTATAGAATGGAGTACAGATTCCTGGAAGTTATTTTATTCCTTCAGTGCATGAATTCTCTAGAATTACTCCACTAGATCTCAATTCTTATGAAATGAAGGTGAGGCTAGGCATGAAAATGAAATTAAACTTTTTTCCTTATAGAAATCCGCCAACCGGGTGGTTTTTTGATGATGGAACAACCAGTATAGAATTAAGGGAATTCATGCTGGAATGCAGAGATGGTGTACTGGTCACTAGGATTGACATAGAAATTATATGCGATACCAATGCTCCATATAGATTTGCACATCAATTAAAGTGTTTGCAGAAGACTGTTGTATCTCCCCCCGTGCATGTCATGTCAGAGAAACATCCGATGGTTGCCCGGAAAATAAGGTTGCTGACATTTAGGGAGAAGACTGGGGAAATGTTTTATCTACAAGTTGATAAATCGGAAAATAACTTGACTACATGTTATGCCGAAAACTAGATAGAATCATACCCTAGAGGGGTGCTGAATAACCATGTTTATCTTGGGGGGGAAATGGAAGAGAACTGAAGAGAAAGAAACCATTCCATAGTAAGGTGATGCTTCCCCACCTGGAGCTAATTCTCCAGATTCCTCTTCTAGGACTGACTCACCAGATTCCCAAGATGGGGATGATGAGGCACAACACGAAGAAAAGCGGCCTCACGCCCGATATAATCCTACTTCCAGGATCAAAAGACCCACTCCATCAACTCCTAGTGAGTAACTTCATTGTGGAAATTTAATCACCATTACTTTTTAGAGAAACAATTCTTATTTTCTTAATCTCTATCTATAGTTGCAGGAGCTGGGAAGAAGATGAAGTCCATGATTATAGGACCTTCCTTGTAGCCTTCTGGTACACATACTGAATATCTACGACTAGAGGCTGTCCAGACATGGCAGAGTTTATACTGTGGTGCTGAAACTGCCTGGCTGGATTTGTGTGAGGTGATACACCTCCCTGGAATAGGGAATCATCTTGCTTCAACAGATATCCATTACAAGGATAACTCCGATGAAGTAGGGCTTACATAAGAGAGGTGTAAATTCTCATATATGCCACCAATGATTACATTCTTGTCACCATGTGGGTGAAGGAAATGATTGGTCGTGGCGCCACAGAGGGGACTGGTGGTTCTGGAGATGAGGAGTGGCATGATTACGTGGCTCATGAAGATGTAAGTTTTCTTTCCTTATTTTCATTGCAACATGATTTTAGTCAAATCTTTTTTACTCAAGTAAATTATTTTCTTCATCCTACAGTAGTCAAAGAAAGGAACTACTGAGGTTCCTTCGTCACAGTATAGCCCTAGTGGTACTACCATCGGGGCTTCTCCTGAATCAACTCGCGAGTCGGGCGAGATATCTCCAGGCCAGTAAGCCATGGATGAGGAGTTGGATATGGCTTTCCAGACTCCAATTCATGTACCAGTAAAGGAGACTTCCGACACTCCAAAAAAGCCAAAGTGACCAAGGAATCGAAGGAAGAAGTCCACAACTAAACAATTCATTAGTAATGGTAAGTCCTTCGGATAATCATGAGTCTTAACCCATGAAAAGGTTGATCATACATCTTGGGATTGCCCGGGCTTCATCAATTTCCCCTCTGAGGGAAAGTACTGACCCTCATTTGGGGATCACGAAGGGTAATGGTGAACAATTACAAGTTCAAGATGACTTGGCTACTCTTGGAGAAGAGCCATCATCTTTTCCTAGTATCCCTCCTACTATTGTTGTTAGAAGAGAAGAACATGCTTCATGGTAAGTTAACTATTCTTCATAAAATGTTGAATGAAACATAGACTTAACTTCAATTATATGATACTTTAGGTTCAAACCCTGCATTAGAGCTTTTGGAGGCCATTGAAACTGATGCCGCTACTTTATATGAAGATGTTGTCCAGGGTCAGAGACCGCAGGATGAAGGTCTCCAAGAAGACATATTGAATGCTCCCACTAGTGAGATTAACAATGATTATGATATTACATTGGATGAAATGATGGGACTTGGCGTATCTTTTGAAGATTTTTTAGATCATGTTATATTACCGTGTAATTTATAAGATTATGGGCGTGAGTGTTATCCTTCGACATATATTAAAAACATAACTTCTTATTACATGCCTAATCATGATCGGTTGAGATGTGCGGTTCTATCTGTGCAAGCTGCTGGACTACCAATTCCTGTAGGGGGTACATAAAACCCTACTATTGCAGAGACATTAGTCCAGGTGGAGCTGAACCCCGTAGAGCTTCCTCAAACTCACCCTGAAAATCCTGTTGAGGCTAGGAAAGATGGGGAGGAGCCTTTTTAAGATACTGATTTACCATTGGGTAAGGGATAACAATTTTTTCGACTGTATTTGCAGGACATCCAAAACACTTTTTTATTCTTTGAAACTAACCAAAATTTAAATTTATTATGCAGGGCCATCAATTTCTGTGGCTATATCTAGAGGTGAAGCCTCAACATTGACCCCAACGGGAATTGAAATTGAAGAAACACAGATCAAGGGGGAGGAGCAGAGTAGGGCACTTCCCCATGTGCATTAATCCCTGATTATATTCCCCCTATGACAGTGATGCTGAGTTGGATCCAGATTTACAAAAGGTGCTCTAATTTTCACGACGTAAGGCATGGAAAAACTTATGGAAGATAATATCTAAAGTGCATCTTGAAGAGCTGTCATCGAATATCCCGCGACTTTTTTCCATATTTGTCATGTTGGGACTTTGTGGTTTTGGATATCAAAAGATCCATTCCACGGTAAAACAAGTCATCATAAGGAGGGAGAAGAAGAAAAAGTGCCGTCAAGATTTGACCAGGGTGAAGCTGTCAGCTAATATTAGTGAATATAAGGCTACGGTATCCTGATGTGAGGTCGATTATGCTGCCAAGATGAAGGAGATGAATCATAAGATCAAAGATAATGTCGTACAGCAGATGCACCTTCAGCAACAGTTAGATGATGTTACTGGGTAACTTGACCAACTCAATAATTCAATGGAGGGAGCTCAAACAAATGGTATGAAATCCATCGCAGATGAAAATAAAGCACTCCATCAAGCTGAAAAAAATGAATTTGGTCGAGTGCATGATCTTCAAGTGGCTGTTGATGAATCTCGGGATGCTCTATATCAAGTGATGACTTATGTTGACCGCCTCTTGTAATTTCTTGGAAAAGAGAAGAGAATCCAATCTGTTGACATCCATCTAATTCATGTGCATCAAATGAAAAACTTTTTCACCTACAATCATTTTATCCTGCATATTCTTTCTATCTTCTTTAGAGTTTTACCAAAATAAATGGGCCTAGTAATCATAGTTTGATTTTATCTAGGATTATTATAAATAATCCTACAAACTTTTACACATTTATTTCTCTCAATATTACATAAAATCATACAAAATGTATGTTTAGGGAGCTGGAACTTGACTTTTATTCAGAGTTCATTTGTCTTTTGTGGGCAGGTTAAATACATGCACATCAGACAAAAAACATATAATGTTTATGTTTGAAATATCTTTGACCGAATGAATTAAAATTTACTCAATTACTTGATAATTTATCTAAAAAAATATTACCACACTCAAGTATGAGGAAAAATATGTAAACTATGACTTAAGAAATTTTGAATATGAGGAATGATATGAAAAAGGGATAAAAGGAATTAGAATAAGTAGTTCCCCAGAATGAATTTACAATTATTTAAGAAAACCGTTAGGGGGTTGAATTATACAGGTCCACCTAAGGGCATTGGCTGCATAGTCAAATAATATCATCTTTTGGCTGACAGGTCCATTGGGTAGTCTACTTATGGAAGGCCCCCTAAGGGCACATGCTTCATAGTCAGGAAAAAGAACTCTTAGAAATTTACTTTTCTACTGCTAAAAATTCAGTGAAAGTTTATGGGAATTCAAATTTTCCAAAGCATAGAGTTTTCAGTATGGAGAGATGTACTTGAAATGGTGAAGATACTTCCATACAAGATTTTCTAAGAACTGGATGAATGTCACTCCTACGAAGGTCTTACCCAAATGTAGGGAAGGGAAATATAAACCATATACTTGAATACTTTCATATCATGAAAAAAAACATGGGACATATATTTTAAGGATGAACATTTTTGCAGATCCCTACATATTGTCATTAAGACAACTAAGGAAAAACGATTTTTTCCCTAGAATGAAGTTACCATTATTTAACTAACACATTAGGGGGTTGAATTATACAGGGCCACCTAAGGGAATTGGTTGTATTGTCAAATAATTGTATCTTTGGGCTGACTGGTCTATTATGAGGACTACATAGGCCAGTCTGCCTAAGGACACATGCTACTTAATCAAGCAAAAGGACTCTTAAGATTTGGAAATTTTGTGACCAGAAGTCGAGAAAAGGGTTATGAAGATATGAAAATATTGAAGGTTATGATTATGACACATAAACATGGGTATTGTCTAATGTATGTAGAAATACACAGATCAATGCTAACCATAATCATGTTGTGGTTGGGTCCTGAATTGAAATATTGGACTTCACTACGTATCCCATAAGGATGGGAATCAAGACATATATAGTTCATGAAATATAGTTTAACGTCGTGTGGGATGAAAGTATGGGAGATCTTAGTTTAGGTTCACAGATCTCAGACAATAATAATGAATACATAGTGTGTGTTTTCAAAGGGACTTTTCAGCCAGTGGACTGAAAGTGGAATTTGGGGTTAGGCCCAAACGACTTGGGGCTGTATTCGAGGGACACTAGAACGTTCCTACTTATCCCATAAGTATGGGAATGAAGCCCACTTAGTTCTAGATATACCCTCTGTACAGATTTGGTTCGTACATTTGAGGGGTGAAATGAGACATTAGTGAAATAATGGTTTGACCCAAGACAAAATGATCGGGCATTTCCATGTATGCACATAGTCTTTGGAATATAACATGATTGGAGATAAATGTAAATAATGATTCCCTCTCAGGTGAGGGTATCGAAGAATGTTGTTGTTTATTTTTGTATGTTACAAAAGTGATGTACAATTTAACGTCATATAGCAAGGAGAAAGGTGAACCAATGTAAATATATTGATTCGGGGGCGGTTTCACGAATCAACATCGTATGAGATGGAGGTGAACCGATGAGAAGAGATTGGTTTTGGGCTTGAACCTTGGGAGGTTTCCTACGTACCTAGCCTAGAAGGAAAGGATCAGAGACTTCATAGTTAAATTAAAAAAAATTGATTAGTAATCAAGTTGTTCTTGGGGACAAAAACCTAAAAATTGGTGTTGGGACTTACGCTTGGTTAGCGGCCCAGAGAGGGTGTTATGGTTAATGTTTACTCTAAGCTCACACGAGTCATACTCGGTGTGATAAACAAGAGGTAGCAACAACCCTAATGATGCACAGGTTAATGCCATGTAAGACATATGAAGGGACTATGCAATTTAAAGTCTTGCAGTGAGGACTATTGGTGCTGCACAATTTAGTGTCATGTAACAGGGAAAAAATACAGTTTAACATCTTGTAGTTTGTATTAAGGGATTTATGTATAGTTTAGCGTCATATAGTTAGGAAGATGGAGAGAATACAGTTTAATTTCATATTGGACAAAAGGGGGACTGTGCAATTTAAATCATGCAATAAGGACAAAAGAGGACACATTTTAACTTCATATTGGACATATTATGGATTTTTTCCACAATTTAACATCTTGATGGATGATAGAAAATGGATTATATTGTTTAAAATCATGTATGACGAAAGTGCGAAAAGTTTAAGGTCATATACATGGACTATAATGGTGCTGTTTAACATCTTTTTGGTCATGAAGCATGCAAATAGTATAAGGTCAGATGCACAGACCATAATGATGTATTTTTTGTTTATAAAAAATACTTATTCAGAAATCTGGCATTGGTTGGAGTAGTGATGAGTTCTCCATACATTGAGATTAAAGAATAATCTCCATTTTAATAGACCTTATGTATTGAGTAAGATCATTACCATTTTGGTTGAACCTTGAGAGGATTCATTCCTGGTATCATTGGAATTCTAAGAACCAATACCAATTCCCCTTGAATGAATAAATGAAGATGAACTTTTTTGTTGAAATATCGTGCTATTCGATTATGATAGACTTCCAAGTGATGCAGGGGGCACAATCTTTTCTCATCTAAAGGTTCAAATTCATCCAATCGCTTTTGAGATTGTTCGTATGTAGATGACTGATCACAAATGGCTACTCTAAGCGGGGGTAATTGATCTTTAATGGGAAAAACTGCTTTTGTTCCATATACCAGTGAATATGGAGTTGACCGCGTTGCAGTGCGGGTGGTGGTCCGATAAGCCCATAAAACATGAAAACGTTTATCAAGACATGACATCTTATCTTTATCCACCATCATTTTCAAATTTTTGAAAGATTCTTATTGAGGGATTCTATATAGCCATTGGCTGCAGCATGATACTGAGATAAATTATTGTATTTCATGTTGTATTCTTGATACAACTTCATTACCTAAGATGAATAGAAGTTGTTGCCATTGTCCGTCAATATGGTAAGAGGGACTCAAAATCTGGTAATGATGTTAGACTTGATGAAGCTAACAATGGTTTTAGAACTAACTTCATTGAGAGGTATTTCCTATTCCCATTTGGAAATGAAGGCGGTAGTAGTAAGAATATACTTAAACTACTTGGATGTAGCTAAAGGGTAAGGTCCCACCACATCCATTCCCCATGTGGAAAATAGCCACGAGTATTTAGCTGTATGAAGCAACTCTGGGGGATGATGAATGAAGTTGGCATGTACATGGAATGAATGACACTTCATTGTGAAATCAACACGATCTTGTATCACTGAAGGCCAAAAGTATCCAAGCCTTCAAATTTGATCAGACAGTCTATGTCCAGACTGATGGGCACCACCGACTCCTCCATGCACTTCGTTCATGACAGCTATTGTCTATTCACCATCAGTGCATCTGAAGAGAACTCCATCAAAACCACGCTTGTAGAGAATTTTATCTAGGTTATCTGGGCTTCCATAAAGAGTAAAATTGAAAACACATCACCAGATTTTTTCTTTCCCAACTCTATCAGCTAGAAGTGTTCCCTTTTGAAGGTATTCCCTAATAGGTGTCATCCATCCCATAGTATGACCATTTGGTTCCGGAATGGGACTAATTTCATTAATTTCCTCTGTTATGGTTTGAACATAAGGTGAAATTGTATGACGGTGAGCAATACTGATGGTTGTTTTGTCCCGATTTGGATCTGCCAGAGCTGTGGCTATATTAGCTAGTGCATCAGCTTGGGAATTCTAAGACCACATGACATAAGAAAATGTCAGTTCTGTAAGAAATTCCTCCATTAACCCTCTGACGAAATCATACAAAGGGATTAGTTCTTATTTTCTGATAGCATAATCCCCATTTACATTTTTGATTACCAGGTCTGAATCACCTTTCACCTTTAAGTGATTCACTTGTTCTTGAAGCGCCAACTCCAAGCCTGCGATGAGAGCTTGGTATTCCACTTCTTTATTTGTACCGCCTCCTTGCAATGATAATGAATAGTGTAACACTGCCTTTTCTGGAGAAATGAACACAATTCATAACCCAACTTTGTTGAATTTAGGATTTTCCATTTTCCACCCGGTTGGACTTCTGGAAGTACCATCAAAGTACATTTCCAATGTTTGAAGACTATCATGAATAAAAAAGACTTCTTCATCGGGAAGTTCAATATCTGAAGATGTATCTTCTACTGAAGGGTGTTTCGCAATGAAATCAGCTAGAGATTGGACCTCTATTGCTTTTTAAGACACATACTGATTGTGAAATTGCTGCAAAATAACTACCCACCTTTGTAGACGTCCTGTAAGCTTTGGAAGACTAAAGATGAATTTGAGCGGGTTATTGAGAGATAACAATTGGACTCGTGATGTTGCAGGTAGTGTCTCAATATCTGAACTGCAACAAATTAATCCCTGGAATCACTTCTCAATACTTGATTATCGGGTCTCTGCTTCAAGCATAGTCCAATTGAGATAGTAGAGGCTATTTTTATTCCCAGCATCATTCTTCTTAGCAAGAAAAGAACACAGTGATCACTCCAAAGCTGTCACATAAAAGATAAGTGGTCTTCCTTCAACAGGTGGCATAAGTACCGATGGACACAATAGGTATTTCTTGAGAATATCGAATGCTTCTTGACATTCTTCAGTCCACTGGTAAGTGACTCCTTTCTTCATCAATTTGGTGAAGTGTAAACTTTTGCCTGCCAAATTGGCAATGAAACGCAGAATATAGGCTAAGTGTCCTTGAATCCCTCTCAATTATTTCAAATTTATGGGATGTGGCATACCAATAATAGACTTTGTCTTCTCAGGATCGACTTCAATACCACGTTGGCATACAACAATGATGAGAAATTATCCTGAGGTTACCCCAAAATCACATTTTAAGGGGTTCATCTTCAAATTATTTTGTCGATGTTTGTGGAATATGATTTCCAAATCATCAAAGTGATTAGAAAAATGTTTGAATTTAACCCCCAAATCTTCCACATAACATTCAATGAACATCCCTAAAAAGGAATTGATGATAGAATGAATGGCACAGTTATATGTTGCGCATGCATTCTTTAGGTCAAAGGGTATTACCCGATAGTAGAACACACCCTGAGGGGATCTGAAGGCTATACATTCTTCATATTCTGGAGCCATTCAGATTTTAATATACCCAGAAAATCCATCCATGTAGGAAAGTGCTTTATAGTGAGCTGTTGCAACAATTAAGAGTTCGGTGATCGGAACTGGAAAATCATCCTTAGGAAAATGCCGATTAAGAAATCTAAAATCAATGCAAACACTAATTTGTCCATTACTATTCTTCATAGGGACAATTTTATCCATCCATTTGGGATATTGAACTTCTATAATGATGTTGTCTTTGATATGATTATCCACATCATCTTCAATTTTTGAAGCATATGTTGGGTGTGTTCTTCTGGCAGCTTGCATGAATCCTCAATGTTCTTCCGGCAAACCCAAACGATGAGTAGCAACATCAGGATCAAGGCCTAGAATCTCTTTATAGTTCCATGAAAATATATCTTGATTTTTCTTTAAAAAAGAAACATATATCACATTCTCTTTAAGAGTCATGGATGCACTAATTAAAGTGGGGTGTGGATCTTTTTTTATGCCTAGATTTATTTCTCTGAGTTCATCCCCAGTGGTAGAGATACCCTCTTCAAATGCTGGAGGATAATCTATGATATATTCCTCTTCTCCTTCAAAATGTGTTATTTCTTCTGTTTCTACTTTCATAGTAGATAATGAATTTGAATTTTCATGATCAGAAGAGATATTAAAATTTGAACATCTTGAAGAAGAGGCTTCTATTTTTGACCCTATTGATGATGAAGGGTCTTCCTTGGGTAATAAAGAAGAGATGATGGATTGAGAATCGACATGATCATTCACCTCTGGCATTGTTATAACATCTTCTGGCATGGTTGATGAAGTATAGACTTGCTGGATTTCAGTAGATGAAATGAAGACATTCCCATTTGAGCTTTAATCATTGCTTGGTGAATAACCAATTTCTCCCATGTTGTCTGGATTAATTTCCATAATTGACATTATTGAAGTTTCCATAAGTGTATTTGGATTTGAGTCTATCCTATCAAATTGACTGATAGGCAACACATAATATGTACTCACAGGTGTAAATGGATTTACTGAAATCTTTTCCAAACCATATGGAGCCTTAACTTTGGTAATTTCCCTTGTTGTGGATTTCTCCTTTCCCTTCATGTGATATAATTCCAACTCAATGTATTGAGATTCACATGTCTTTAACGGGGACTTATCACCATAAAATTTCCCAACCTGACAATCAAAATAATATTTGATACATTAATGGTATAATGAAGGGATAACCACATGTTGATGTATCCAGGGTCTTCCAAGTAAGATGTTGAAGGATGAGTCTTGATCAACAACCATGAAATCTGAATTGGATACAAGATCTCCAAACTGAGTTCTGAGTGTAATATCACCCAGTGGTTCTTTTTCATTTTTATCATATTATTGTAACATTATAGAATAAGAAGATAAAGCAGATTCGGTGAGACCCAGTCGACGAAGTGTACAAATGGGTATGAAGTTGACTCCTGAACCATTATCAATGAAAGCTCTTCAAATGTATACACAATTGACCATTATATATAACTATAAAGGTCTAATATGTCCATGAACAACATCATCTTGATCTTCATCTGTGAAAGATATCACTGCAAGGCATTCTGCAAGATTATTCCCTACATGGTAGGCTTTAGATGCAGTAATTTCTGTTTCAAAGTCCTGAGGACTTGACAAAGACTCAATGAGTGCCTCCTGAAGATCCTTTGATAAATTCAAGGCATCCAGAATTGATAACATGGCTGGTACTTGGTCCAGGTGTTTCAATACATCATACTTTTGATCCAAAGGTCTGCATTTCCCAACATGATCATGTTGTTTAGCAGGTACCTTGGAAATTGATGCTCTGGAATTTGATGCATCATGTATCGGAATATGAGTTTGTAATACTCTTGGCTTTGGAAGATTACACCGAATAGGTCTATATACTTGCTGAGATGAAGAAGGTGAAAATTCCAACCAATCCTCCAGAATAACTATGCCAGGACTGAATATTCCTTGTGTGGAAGAACTTGCTTGTTCTTGTTGGGCTGTTGATGGGCTCTGCCACGAGTTTCTTCCACATACAAAGTTGTAGCAGGGGTATAATTGGAATAGTGTCCTATGAAAGATACATTCCTTCCCCTATATCCGGAGCCTGTGGAACTCGCTCTGACTCCTCTGTTTGATACAGGGAACCCAGGCTCATCGAAATCAAAACTGAGACCTTCATAAGGATTTTCTAAGTGAATCATATTAACAGAACCGAAGATCAACTCTTCATCCGATGAATTCTCTGTCAAACTAGCCAATTTTGGTTGTGCCATTTGGTGGGATGGTGCCCATGGATTTGAAGTACATGACATAAAATCTTCCAGAGTCAATGACCACATAGGGTTTGACACATACTCATATTCTTGGGATTCTTCTTCTTTCATTGAATTATGCCGTTTCTTTGAGGATTTTCCCTCTGATGAAGAGGGTTTCGCTGTGGTATTTATAGACGAAGACACAATTGGTTCTTTCAATTGCGTTCGCAAAATGGAATGAGTTTGGTTGATTGTTTTTATGATCATCCAATCATTATATTTCTATGAATTTTTCCTTTTGACTTCCGGACACTCACCTTCTTCCTCTGGATTTGTAGTAGTAACACATGCCACATGAGATGAAGAACCTTTCAACTTGACTTGTCCCGAGTCAACCATTTTTTTAAGGAGGTCCTTGAAGACAAAACACTCTTGAATGGGATTCCCTAATATCTGATGAAAGGGGAAATTGTTGGGACAATCTTCATCTCATTCCTTGTTTGGCTATTTGGGCCTTGGAAATTGAACCAAATTATTTTCCAGAGCCGAAATGTAGTATCCAGGAACTTGTTCATTTCAGAAAGAGTAAAATTTACTTTTAAAATCAACAAATTGTTTTTTTCATTGATCACATTGATCATCTTGATGAAATGGTCTCTGTTGTTGATGCTCAGGAGGCGGATCCCTTCGATAAGATGATGGTTTTGAAGTAGAAGCATGTATCGGTTCTTGTTTAAGCATAACTGCATCAATATCTGCTCTACCCATTCTCTTTCTTGGAGCTGATGGAATTACACAAGTTTTTAGCTTAGTCTTTATAAGAGAATCTTCAATCTGTTGTGCGATTTAAGTAAGGTCTCTAAAACCTCTTATGTATTTCATAGGGATCAATGGCGTGCGTATCTCAACATGCAGATTTACCACACGGATTGGAAATAATTCCTCTTGAGGGAGTGATAAACTCATGGAATATGATAATACCTTCTAGTGAGCATTGAAATCTAAAACCCTTTCATTCTCCCTTTTCTTATAGTTTTTATGATAAAAAACTATTGTCTTTGGAAACGTTGACCTGAACTGAAGAAAGAATTTTTGGAAAAGATCCTCCCATCCAGTAATTGACCGGGATTAAAAGCATGTGTACTAGACAAAGACAGACCCTTGTAAGGACTGTAAAAAACAACTGAGCTTAACTTCTTCTTATTGCTGAAGGGATCCCATCATAGGATCAAAACGAGAAACAAAATGTGTTAAGTGTTGCTCTGGGTCTCTAGAACCATCAAGGACTGGGAATGTGGTACTTGTAAAATTTGATGGGGGTGGAATTCCATCAACCCATTCAGTGTAAGATCTCGTTTATGGTTTAATTTGAGCACTCTTTCCCTCCATAGCCTCCAACCAAGATGATAATGAATAAATAGTAGTTATTAAATTTTGAGAAAAATCCGGATGAGCATGGACCTGAATAGGTGCAATGACTAGAGCTTGGATAGATGTGGCAGCTGGTACTGCAACCGATGGAAGCACTGCTGATTGTTGTTGCACCTGACATGTAGGATTAGACCTATGAGGGTGTACTGATAGAGGAGGATATTCTTGATCCATCATAGTAACTGCAAAAAATTCCCTTGGCTGACTGACTCCAGCATGATTAGGAGGAAGTCTAACCTAAAGTAGTTCTGCATTCAACCACCTCAATTCCTTCATCTCTTCCTCCTATTGTGCAAATATTTTCTCTAGTGAGAGTGATTAACCTTCTCCAGAGGAAGGATATGTAACCTGATTCTTTCCTTTCCCCGTGTTAGATCACTTTCAGAGAGGGGGAAGTGGGTTACTTAAAGGAACACCCAAATTTTGGGTATGCCTTTGATTTCAAGTACGCACACCTTCATCATTTGTGTCTCTGCGTACAACGTTTTGAGCAGGAACCTCTTCATCTGATCCCTCTGAATGAGCCTCATCTAGTGGATCAACAACAATAGCATTGATGAAATTAATTGATGCATAATGAATTTCATCCCTTCTATCGGCATTTTTACGATATTGTCTTTTTCCATGTCTCTGATTAGACATTTCCTTTTGTCGATTTGTTCCCTCAGGAACTTCTTGACAAACCATAATTTGGAGGGAATCTCCTGATAATTTGGATCTTTTTTCCTCTTGGAGATTCTTCCCTAATCGATAGAAGACTGACTTTCTCAGAGGAAGAGATTGAGGATTTTAAAAAGTCCCTAGTCCACTGGACTGGGGCTGTTCCTTCTATTCCTGCTCAACTCCTCAAATCATATTTGTTGATTTTGAGGGTTTGGATAAAAGAGTCCCCATTCTATCAAGATGGGGTGGTTCTTGACATGCTATATCTGAGACTTTTTTGAAACCTCTCCTGATCATGCTGAATTTAGTCTGGAAATTGGCTGGATGCATCAACCTGCATCCAGTTTTATCACCCGACTCAAAAGACCGTTGGTTGATTTCTGACACTTCTATCACATGAGGATGTGCTTGCTCCAAATGAGAGGCCTATTCAATATTCTCATTTTCTTGATGCAGAAGTAATTCAACAACTTTTTTTCTGTATTGGTGATTTTGAGTAGAACTAGTTGAGGCATGTTCTTGGAAAATCCTTTGATTAAAAACAAAGCCAATTGACTGTCGCCGGCCATGGGCAGTAACATTTCATTAGACCATATTTGGTGGGCTTTGATGATAGGAGTGTATAGTTAAATATAGTGCTCCATGAACACCTCATCCCCTGACATGAATACCAGATGGGGGATTGGCAAATAAATGATGTAATCTTCTTAGTGCGCCAAGGCAGTAACGCTGAAGGGATCTTTGATGCTTTTCAGACTTTGGATATAGAGAAACTGAGATAGATGACAAGTCAATTTGTCATTGTAACCCTTCTATTATCTTTATATGACTTTCATATTTATCATAAGATAATATTTTCTTTTTCAACTAACCTATAGTTTTCCATATGTTGAGACAAATATCATGAATTCCTTATTCTGTCAACATCTTTGGAATCCCATACTGAGAGTCAGCCATAGGGAAAAACATGAATGACACTTCTCCTTTTTACAACTGTTTTCTCATATTCAGTACTTTTACTTTATCATTTGATGATGATTCATCTACCCGATTAGACCAGAGTTGGTGTTTCCTTGTTTCTTCATTAAATTAAACAATATCGGTAGATAATTCATTGATCAAACTAGAATATGAACTACCCAAGGGTGGTTCGGAGAATGACCTACACCCCAGTCTATCTTCTAATGGAGAAATTATTTCACATGATAGCGGTGAAGCATCCGACAAGATTGGCATTGCATAAGCAAGTTCCTCAAGATAAGAGGGATTTCTCTTCACTACATTGTCCATTGGAAAATTTTCTAGTAAATGTGCATTATAACTTTGGAGAGGACATTCATAGATAAATTCTTCATTATGGGGAGGACCACCATGGTGGGTTACAGCAAAAGATGAAACATTTTTCTCCTTGGTCTTCTGGACAAACAGAGGGTTCCTGTGGCTGTCATCGGAAGACAAAACATCGAGATCGACCGAATTTTCATGAAGAAAACCTTCTGCAAGATGTTTCTATTGAAGACCTTCAGAATTAATGTTCCACATATTGGTAAATGATGTAGTAGAATCCTGAATTCCAATAGATAATTGTCTAAGGGCTTCAAGAACTCTAGCATCGAGCGAGGCCTTATTACATATTGGCTCTTGATTTATTGATGGTTTTGGGAATGTATTCTTATTAGACGCCTTCTTACTCACTTTAGGAACCACTTGCTGACGAATGTGGTCATTATGGGAAGATATATGTGTCTTCTCAATAGAAATGATCAGGTTACTCTGATTATCTCCACTCAAATCCAGTGTGTGTTCCTAACTTGGTTGTCCGTATGATATGGGGGAGTATGCCCCACAACCCTATGGTACTGGAACATAGGTTTGTTTCTGTTCCGGAGTGAACTATTGATGTATCACTCCTCATGTAGGGATAGATTTATGTGTCTTTCCCTGAGATTCGGCAGAAGCTGTTATAATATCCTAGCAGGCATCCAGAATATGAGCATGGATTTTCTTCTACTCTTTCACCATTGACAGAATATGATTGGTGACATTAGCTACCGGAACCGGGATATACCTCCATTCTATGCTTTGATTTGGTGTGTGTTCCTGCTGCAATCCTCCTTTTCCTGTCAGTGAATCCTAACATTACTGAAGTGTGGGGGGGTAGAGAGTTTAGTCTGCCTCCTGTTTGTCACAGGAGCTTTCCGACTAACTTCTCCGAATGCTACCAAACGAGACTGTTGGTAGGCTTGATCAATACAAGCAGGTGTATGTGCCTGCATATTGCACTCTCTTGAACATGGTTGACAAGCTTCCCTCAACACTGACAGATGAGGCTGTTGGCAGGATTGATGAGTTTAAGCAGGTGTATGTGCCTGTTTACCAGTTGCCAACACATTGGGTTTGTGGGCTTCATCGTATGTAGTCAGATGAGCCTACTAACTAGCTAATGGTTTATAAACAAGTGTATGTTCTTATCTATTGTACTCTACCGGAATTGCCTGGTGGGATTGGTGTGCTGCTGCCAGACGAGTCTGCTGGACATCAGAATTAAAATGGACTGGTGTGTGTGCCCGCTTGTAGCTCCCCACCAAGATAGGTTGGTTGAATTCTCCGGAGATGGAAAAGAAGAGAACCTACTCATTGTTGACTGGATATCTTCTCTGGCAGTTCATCTTTCCCGCTCGGGTTCATGGAACCTGAGACGAATTCCTGGAGACGATACCATCATCATGTTGAGGGACCACTTCCACATGAGTCTTGTGGCGATTATTGATGGGCGACCTTGGGAAGGACTCATGTATCCTTGAATTAAGGCCATGAGGGACCTGCTCATTCACCTCCACCGAATATGGGAGTAAATGGTGATTGTGTTCTGGGGAAAACGACCAGAAATGGTTAGAGACGGTGGTTGGAACCACCTGCTTCTTGATCACTGTTCGTCACTGTCCGGATGACCAGGGTGAATTATTGGCATGGAGTGCTTGTCGAGCAGCCTCTAGAGTCAGAATAGTACCGTTTTGACGGTACTCCTTAACCAGCACGTTTTATACCCAGTGTTGAATATGCTGAGTAGGTGTTGTCGTTATCAGAGCGAACAATGATCCAGTAGGAGTAGCAGCAGAGGCCTCCCCAGCAAAAGTATTCAAAGTAGAATTATTCACGGGTGTGAACTTAAGAGAATCCATTTCTGTAACGCAGAAGATCTTGGTAAAAAGTACCTATTTGATATAATAGAAGTAATAAAGATACGTCCAGCCACTACATCTTATTGATAAGAACATATGTTATTGATTGTATTTTTGTCCCTCTCATTGAGTTTAAATAGGGGCCTAACAAATAGGTAAAACTTCATTTTAACTTAGTTAAGGAATCATGTCGGGTTAACCCTTTTGTGTTCCCTCTCAAATTGGGAATGACAACGTTGATTTAAGGTTCAAACATTACAATAGGTTTATAACAGGTTTGTTCATGGAACCGGAAACATCAAATGATTTTATATCCATTTGGAACTAATTTACATGGATAGGTCCACATTAGTTATGGACCGATGAGACTTAAGAATTTTCATTGGTTGAGAGGATGGGAGGTCAGACTCATCACACCTTTTGAGGAGAATTATTGTCTACTCCGGGACTCTCTTTATATATTTAAGTTATGTTCATGAATCCTTATTAAATTACCAAGTATAAAAATGATCTTTACTTTAGATCTGACAATTAATGATTGATATATAAGAAATTTAGAAAATCGTTTATATGTTTTTTAGGTTCTTCATCAATAGAGAATCATCTATATTTATTAGAGATTCATAGTCAATGGTATCCTTTAATAAATTATATAAAATTCTCTTGGTCATTATGATGACCATACTGGTTTTAAAGCCACTGAGTGGGGCACTTGAAGTTTATTTTCATTCAGAAGGACATGGATTATTTCAAAGTTGGGAACGTACCCGCAGATGGGCTACCTACATATCCTTTATTTAGAAAAGGAATTAGAACCCACGTATTTCAAGTAAGGAAGTATGATGTTTACCTATGATTGATGGCTCAAATAAATATGTCATTATTAGTTTTACACTCTAAGCTCACGTGAGTCATGCTCAATGTGAGAAAAAATAAGTATTGGTAGAACCAGACAATTGTGCCATGAAAGATGCAATCATAGAGAATGACATGTGGCTTATATAGGTATGAATTCCCAATAGATAGAGATTGGAACTTATTTCAAAGAATAAGTCCATGAATAGAGTCAATAAAGGTATATGTAATTATATATAGATTTGGATACTCTAACTTGGGGCTTACTCCTGAGGAAGATGTCCAAATTAGGAGGGAATTATGATTGGGTTTTATTCCTGAGAAGTAAGCCCATATCAAAAAGTTGATTAAGTCTGGTTAAGAGAAATTAAGACTGGGGCATACTCCTAAAGAGGAGTCCCAGGATAAAGGTATTTGAAGACTAGGGTTTACTTCTGAAGAGGAGGCCCAGGTTAGGGGAAATTTATAATTAAGGGACTTGGGGCTTACTCCTAAGGAGGATGCCCACATTTGAAAATTTTGAGACTAGGTCTTACTCTTGAAAAGGAAGCCTAGGTTAAGGGAATTGTGGTTGGGGATTACTCCTGAAGAGGATGCCCAGATTTGGGAACTTTGATACTGGGGCTTACTCCTGAAAATGAAGCCCATACATGAGAAATTATTAATGGGGCTTACTTTGATGGAGGATTCCCAGGTTAGGGGACTTGGGGATTACTCTTAAGGAGGATGCCCATATCAATGAGAATTTGTATTGGGACTTACTACTAAAAAGGAGGCCCAAGATAAGGATTCTCTCATCCTAATTGATGAGGTTGAATGAATGAAATCACAAACCTTAGTGACATAAAGATGTGTAAATTGCTAGGTTTTGAGAGATGTTCCACAGAATTTCGTTCATATATGGAATTCAACAAGGGAACCATGCCGAAGAAAATGTCTTTGAATATGGTTCTGAAGGTATAATCATGGATAGGATAGGTGGATAGGAACAAGAGAGGTGAAACGGGAAGGAAGGGCACTCAAAAAAAGGGGGGTGCGTAAGTCATGCGTGGACGTGCAAGTGCTGGTCGCATAGGTACACCTGCACGAAACATTGGTACTTGCACGGATGGCCACCCTTAAGGTAATACATGGGTATGTCTTGGCTCAAGACTTTAGTACTATCCCTATATGCTTCTAGAAAATAGTTTTTCAAGTTGTGTTGAAGGGGTAAGGCGGCGCGCAAGTGTGGCAATTTTCCTTATGGGCTGGCCACTAACGCACACAAGTGTGGATGAGTTTCAACACGTAGTACTTACTCCCCCTCTTTAGATCTTCCATTCTAGGTAATAAATTACCATATAAGTGTTCGGAAGCTTCGAGAAGAGACTAGGGTGTTAGGAGCTCAAATCTGAGTTTCTGTAATTTTTCCTCTTCCAAATGGGGGGGCCCACAGGGGGTATTTATAGGCTGGAGAAGACCCTGGGTGATTTTCAAAGAGGGCGCGCAAGTCACCTGCAGATCCAATGGGTGGCGCACACGTATACTTGTGCGACCTTTGGTGGAACTTGCGTGACCCAAGTGCATTTGAATCATTGTTCATTCCATTGTCAATTTTTGATGTTTCTTCAAATGATTAATCACTTTGGGTTCAAGGTATATCCCTTTTTAATTCATTAGACTTTGTGATGGAAAGGACCTTCAAAATTGGTTTTTCTTGAAGGAAAAGAAAACTTTGGTTGGTGAGGTGTTATGGGACCTCATGGATCATAATTTTGTGGATTATTGCCTATATGTCCTTGTATATGACATGTATAAGATTCCAATCTTTGATATTCGGGGACTAAGTGCCTCACGGGTCGTAATTTGGCACATTAATGTTTTATTTAGTGTTTTATATGTCCCATAGTACTTTCTGAGGCTTAATATCTGGAAAAACCCAGAATACATGGTGTGTAAAAATAAATACATTCCATGTGTCCTTCTATTCGGGGAAAAACTGTTTTTAAGTACATGTCGTGTACTATATGTACATTCCGTGTAGTCTCTAACTGTGTTCGTGGATTTTTGAGTAGAGACATGGTGTTGGAAAATCCATGGTGGGAAATGCTGCGTACCAGATGTGCACACCGTGTTGTTGAAACTATGTATCTGACCGTGTGACTAACAACACGGGAGGATGAAAATTCAAGAAGTACATGCCATGTGCATATAGAAAATGCCATGTTGAGTGAGTCGTGTAACATGTTGTGTGACTAACAACATGGGGTGGTTAAATACTTCTAATACACACCATGTTTGACATAAACACGACATGTAGAGTCAGCTGTGGGTCCACCTGTGTGACTAACAACACTAGTAGTGGAAACCTAAGAGGTACATGCCATGTCTGGAATAAACACTTCTGGTAGTCCGATCCTAAAAGAATCGTTTGGGTTAGGCATGTAGAAAAACTCAGGAAGTTGAAATGAATCAATTACATGTCATATCTTGGGAGAAAATTCCACGTGTATGGGTTTTCACACGAACTGGGTTGGAAGAAATACACACCGATGTGAAGGCTTGAAGGAAAACACCATGTACATGATATACAGGCCATGTATCCATGTTTTAGAAAACATGAATGCTTTCCTTTTACTGTTCCATTCATGCACTTCTATGTTTCAGTCCTTGATAATCATGATCTAAGGGGTGTGATTGACCTTGGAAAATCATGCCACCGAGACATCCTCCAGTTGTGCACCAGTTATAGGGTGGCGATCAGACTCTGGACATGGACGATCCGGGACCACCAGTAGATCCTCCTGTAGTTCCAGTCTTTGCACTAGTCATCATTTCGGACACAGATGCTGACGTACAGTTCCGAGAGGTCTTTATGTGGTTCATTTAGACCTTACAGGGAGCACCACATCATACCCTATCAATGGAATAATTGACATATGTTTTCTAACATTTTCATCCTGCCACCTTCATCGGGGAAAGAGGACCTCAGGATGTTGAGTCTTAGTTAGAAGCCATGATTTCTATCTTCGAGCATCTGAAGATGACTCCAAAGAGGAGAGTGAAGCTCTAAACTTATATGCTTCAGGATTCCACCAAGAGATGGGGGGATTTGGTTTCTCTGGCAGGACGCCAGCAAGGTATGGCTTAGGATGAGTTTCAACATACCATCAACAATTAATTCTATTCGGAGACCTTGAGGGCTGATCGAGCCTAAGAGTTCTTGATTTTAGAGTAGGTTACTCTTTCCATTATGGAGTATTCTTCTCGCTTCACATATCTCTATCACATTACTCATTTTTTAGGGGGGATGAGTTATTCATAGTGTGGAAGTTTGAGGATGGTCTCAGGAAAGCCATTCAGGGTCAAGGGAACATCATCAGATTGACTTCCATTATGTCTATAGTCAACCAGGAACTGATCACAATGCACAAATTGAGTGATTCTGGAGATGTGGGACAGGGCGGTTCAACATCTAGAGTTGGAACTTATTTGGCTGATATTAGGAAGCACTGCTGGGAATCTACATGTGGATATCTGATTAAGTGGGATGCACCTTCAATTATCTAGGTGGTATGTTGCCAGTGCAGAATGGTTGGGCATACCATGACAATTTTCCTGAGAGACCCAGTGGAGTGTTGATATTGCAGCAATATGGGTTATCTTCAATGCTTCTATTAGTTCTTGTCACCAACAGTGGGTGACAGGGGGTCTTCTATGACTCTGCATTAGGGAGCAGGACCGCCATTTTTTCATCAGTCTCGCAACTGGAGTTCTTCCAGCCGTCCAGGCCAAGGTGGAGGTCACAACCATGGTAGTCTGTCGGTAGGTATTCAACAACAACCTGGTGGATTAGCTCAGGGTGGTGAGCCAGGGTTACAGGGGTGTCGTACATGCCAAAATTTAGTAGTGGAGCAGACCCAGTATGAGCTGGATCCCATTCCATCCATAGTTTGATGTACTATCCTAGTTGCCTTATTTTTAGCTTCTATTATTTTCGATACAGGGGCTTCCTATAGCTTTATATATATTTCTATTGTGGAAGGCCTTGGGCTTTGTATCATTTTCTTTACTGGTATCTTGAAGCTAGAAACTCCATTGGGGACTAGAACGTCTAGTGTAAGTTAGTGTAAGGAGTGCCCTCTCATGGTTGGTTGGTGTCACTTCTTATGGGACATTTATGTCCTAGAGATGATAGGTTATGAAATCATTCTCAGAATGGACTGGTTAGATACCTTCTAGGATGTTGTCGACTACTATCTTCATAGAGTAAGTTTCACATCACCAGAGGACAGATTGTTTCTTCATAAGGGCGAATGGGATGTCTAGGCAAGCAGAGCGGTACCCGAGCATCATGTGATGGGAGGAATCACATCCCAGATTTCTAGTCTCTATATGGATGACCATGGGACTTCACTGTTGGACTTTCCTAAAGTTCTCGATCATTTCAAGGATGTCTTTCCAGAGGTCTTTTTAGGTTTTCCTCCGGAGCGAGAGGTGGAATTTTATTTTGAGCTTGTCCCAGGAATGGAACCAGTGTCCATTCCTCCTTATAGGATGGCTACACCAGATTTATAGGATCTCATGAAGCAGATGTAAAAGTTTCTAAAAAGGGTTTCATCTAACCCAATACTTCTCCTTGGGGTTATCCTATCTTGTTTTCAAATAAGGCAGAAGCTAACCTCAGACTTTGTGTGGATTATCGGAAGCTTAACCATTTGATAGTCAATATCTTATATCCCTTACTGAGGATTGATGATCTCTTTTATCATCTTCAAGGAGCCTGAGTGTTTTCTAATATTGAATTGAGATCTGGTTTTCATCATTTGTGTGTTAGAACATCAAATATACCTCTTACAACCATTCGAAGTGGGCATGGTCTATATGAGTATGTGGTTATGAGGTTCGATATCATGAACACTCCTGTAGATTTCATGGAACTGATGAACAGACTGTTCCGTTCATACTTGGATTCTTTCATGGTGGTCTTCATGGACGATATCTTGGTGTACTCTCACATTAGACATGACCATGACACACATTTTTAGATAATTTTGAGTACCCAGAGAGAGTATCAATTCTATTCAATGCTCTCAAAATGCCACTTTTGGATAGACCAGATTCACTTCATGGGTCATGTTATCTCAGAGTCAGGAGTATCAGTAGACCCAAAGAAATTGGGAGCTGTAGTATCCTGGCAGCAGCCAAGGAAAGTCTTTGAGGTGTGGAGTTTTCTAGGGCAGGATGGTTACTATAGAAATTTCATATAGGACTTCTCACACATAGTAGCGCCACTGATGATCATAGATATGAAGGGCGTGAAGTACTTGTGGTCAGATTCTTGTGAGTCACCCATTCAATAGTTTAAAGGGAGGTTGACTTCAGCACAGATACTAGTATTTATAGAGCCTGGAAAGAGCTATAGTGTGTATTGTGATGCATTAGTTATCGGGCATGGAGCTCTACTTATAAAGGGAGATGGAGTTTTTCATACGAGTCTCAGCCGTTGATGACACATAGGAGGAACTACCCGATGCACAATCTCGAGTTGGCTACAGTTTTTCATGATTTACATTATTCGAGACATTATCTTCTGGGATATAATTTTGTGGTTTTCACCAACCACAAAAGTATCAAGTATATATTCACTCAGCACGATCAAAATCTGAGACAACGAAGGTGGTTTGAGTACCTTTAGTCCTTTGATTTTGATCTTGCCTCTACGCCTGAGAATGGAAACCTTGTGGATGATGCATTGACCAGGAGGACTCATATACATGTTTTTTAGGAGGCCAACAGTGAGTGTCAGCTTAGGAATCTATTCTATGAGATGCATTTGTAGGTTCACAACAGATAGGGACATGCATTTATTTCTTCTGTAGCTATTACCTCAACTCTAATTGATCGAGTGCGGATGAGGAAACTATCAGATTCTAAAAGCCTACTCTTACAGGAGAGTGTGTCAAAAGAGAAACCTATTCCTGGATGGATAGTATCGGAGGATAAGATCTTCAATTTTCATGGGAACGTGTTGGTACCAATAGACATATGTGGGGAGATGATTCAGGACTTTAATTGGTCAGTTTGTGTAGTTAATCATGGTGTCACCAAGATGAATCGATATGTGCACTGTTATTATTGGTGGCTAGGTATGAAGGGAGATGTTGTTGGTTTTTTCCTGAGGTGTTCCTCCTATCTGTAGGTGAAGGTGGAACATCAACAACTAGGATGGATTTTTTAGCAGTTACCCATTCTCGAGTGGAAGTGGAATGATGTCGTGATGGACATCGTGAATGATTTTTCAAGTTCAGCTCTAGGGAATTACCCATTTTGGGTTGTCATTTACAGACTCAAAAAGGTTTCTCACTTCTTACAGACCAAAGAGACAATCATTGTTGATGAGATGGGAAGGTTGTACATCTATGATATTGAACGTTTACACAGAGTTCCACACTTCATTGTTTCGGATAGGGATTCTCATTTTACTTCTCAGGTCTGACAAGGATTACAAAAGGCTTTGGGTACACAGGTACTTCTGAGTACAACTTACCACCCCCAGCCAGATGGCCAGTCCGAGCGTATGATTCAGGTTCTGGAGGAAATTCTTCGAGCATGCATCATAGAATTTATAGGTTCTCGAGAGAAACACATACCTAATTTGGAGTTTTCCTACAATAATAGTTTTCATGAAACTATTCAGATGACAGCTTATAAGGGTTTTTACGGTAAGCCATGCCGATAACCCTTATATTGGATAGAGTTAGGAGAGGATGCTATGCTGGGAGATCATCTTGTCTAGGAGACCATAGAGAAGATAGAGTTGATTCAGATGAAAATGGCTACAACACAATCATGGCATAAGTCTTATGCTGATGGGTAGAGGCAACCTCTGGATTTTGAGGTCTGGGATCAGGTTTTCCTACATGTCACATAAAAGTTGGGACACATGAGGATTAAGAGATAGGGTAACCTTTCGACGAGATACGTTAGGCCATTTGAGGTTTTGGAAAGGGTTGCCTCGGTTGCCTATAACTTATAGTTACATCAGAGGTACCAGGATTTGCATGAAGTCTTCTACATTTCTCAGCTACGACGTTAATTCTCATACCCATCTCATGTCATTCAACCTGAGGAGGTTGAATTAGAGTTGGATTCCTTGTTCGAGGATCATCCTATCTATATTTTTTATCACAGTGTGAATGTTCTCTGAGGCTGGTCTATTTCTCTGGTATGAGTGCTATGAGAGCACAGGTGAGTATAGTACGAGACATGGTAGAGGGAGGTCGATGAACGATCGTAGTGTCCGAAGCTGTTTGAGGTTTATTATTCTATACCACATTTCTGGGGAAATTCGGGGATGAATTTCTTTTAGGGGAGAATTTTTTAAGAACCCAGATCTTCTTTTCAGGTATGAATCTTGTTTTCTGGTGTTTTTGAGAAAAATGGGAGTTTTTGGAAATTTTAGGAGTACACACCGTGTACTTATAAGTACACATTTTGTACTTAGTTGCTGCGGGTAGCCATGTGCTGGCCGTGTAACAGCTGAACACATAGCAGTGTGGGGTGATGTGGAGACCACATAAATTAGAGGCCAGATAAGGAAAGTATACGTCGTGTACTTTTAATGAACACATTGTGTATTTTTTTTTCATTAAATGGATTAGGGTCGTGTCTAATTGACAAAACATTCTCCTTCTCAAACTATCCCATCTAGGAGAAAACATAGTCCATGAATATTCTCCAATCCTCTTACTATTCATCCATTCTCCAAAACGACCATCATCGATTGAGTTAGAGTCACCACGGTAAGCTCTTTCATCTTCTAGAGCCTCATTTCATGATTCCTCTTCTTCGGTGAGTTATCTTTAGTTGAATGTTTTTGATGTTTTTATAGATCTACATAATTCTAGGGAGACTCAAGTCCTAGGGTTCACGTATATCATTCGTAAAACTCCAAGGTAGGTGGTTTGTTCCTTTCTGTAGTTATTCTTTTAGTTATATGTGCAATCGTGCACAATACCCTTGTTTGGGGTATTGCATGTTTATGGGTTTTGCCCTGATTTTTCCTGTTATGAATTATGTGCTTGAGTAGATGATTTATGATTGTAAATAGGTTTATTTACCTTTTGATTGATGTTTTTTCCCATGCTTGTTTGATTTTTTCCATTTGGTCTAGCCTTACTTATTAGGCTACTATTTTCGATTCGTAGTGTTGTTAGGATGGAGTGGTTATTTATATTTTATATTGTGGCATGCCTTGTAGCTAATTAGCCAAGTAGTACGTTGGGGATTAATTTTTATACATTTTACTATTTTTTTATGAATGATTTACTTGGGGTTATGGGAACCTGGTGTTATGAGACCATAGGGGAAATTGATGTTGAGTGTTTTTCTAGATTGTCTATTATAATTATCACATTGCAAGGCCATAGAGGGGATTGACATTGAGTTCTCTCTTAGAGTGTCTATAGACACTTTACGAGACAACAATATTAATTTATGTTGAGTTCTTTCTCAGAGTGTCTGTAGTTTTTGTTAAAAGAATATAGTGTGAATTGATAGTGAGTTATTCCTCAGTGAGTCTTTGATTACACAAGACTATGAGGGGAATTGACAGTGTCTGCTTCCTCAGAGAGTCTTTGTTACTTTCCTTTTTTTGGAATAACCAGAGGGGATAGGCTATGAGAAATTCCCAAAGACTTTCTAGTAATTGTGTTTGGTTGACTAAATTGTTAAATGTAAATGATGTAATTGAAACTATAGGATTGATTACTATGGAGTAATTCGTTGTTTACTCCTTCTATTTTCTTATTTCAGGCCATATATATTCACAGACTATTAGGCACTGATATTTGGGTGGTTACCTATTGGGATTTTTCTCACGTCCTGTTTGGGTCATGTTTTTGGGCCCAAAACAGATTTTATTGATTTAGGTATAGATAAGGGAAAGTTCCCTTCTACATCAGGTACATGATTACAATGGAGCTGGGGATAATTGTACCAAGATGAGGCTTGTGATGCTGTTGGAGTTTATTTTTCTCTTTGTACTTTTGTTGAGTACTTTATTCTATCATTGTGACTTGTTTGGTTGCATTACTTGACATATGTATCGTGTATCATTTATATATGTGCTCTAGTTATTTATTTCTTTTAGTCTTATACTTTTTACTATTTTACGATATCATTATTGCCTCTGAAATTGTTATCTGTTTATTTATTCTGCGTTACTCTACCAATGAGATCATAATTTCTCCACTATCACATCCAAGGCCCTCCCTGCTAGTCGACACCCTTTGGAATTCAGGGAAATGTGTTTGGGGCCATGTGACCAACCGGGTATGGGGCACCTCTAGGCAGCTATTGGAACCAGGACGTTACAATAGTGTTGCCAACATTTAATCACATTCATAACTACATTGTGCTCAAAATAATGAGTGGGTTAGTTCATCACATGTGGCCGAAGATTAATTGAACCATAAGCCCCAAGTGATCATACTATATAAGCATGCATCCCAAAATAGAAATGAATGAATCACATTACAACACATACTGGTTACTAGACTTAGTTAAGTTCAAAATAGGTTCTAATGTTTGAATCCATTTTAACTCATTTAAAGAAGCCTAAAATTTTTTATCCCATAGGAATTACACACCTTCCTTATAAGATTAGTCAAAGGTGACACCAATTTTGATAAATCCTTGATTAACCGCCAGTAGTATCCATTAAGACCAATGAATCTATGAATCTCAAAAATGTTTTGCAGATCCTCCCATGAAAAGAGAACCTTCAACCTTCCAGTATTAAATAATAATAAATGTTTAGAAATTATGATTCCTAATAAATGAAATTCTTGGATTCAGAAATATCAATTTGAAATATTTCTATAAAAGTATTGACTACTCAGGATTTCCAAAACCAAACTCAGATGGTTCTCATGCTCACACATAGACCTAAAATTAACCAATTTTTTTCTATGAACATAGTTACAAAGGTGTTGATATACTGATTGAATATACGATTCATCAATGCCATAAAATCCACATGACCATTATTCATACCAAAATGCATCATGAGATTTATTTAATGGCCATACCTACTCCTAAAATTTGTCTTCAGTATATTAGGCTCCCAAACTCTAAATTGATAATAAGCCGACTGAAGATCAATCTTGGAAAAAAATATCCCACCATTAGTTGGTCAAAAAATCATCCATGTAATGAAAAGGATACTTATTCTTAACCACCAAATATATCAACTTTTTATAATCAATTAATCATCTAATTGAACCATCAGACTTTTTGGAAATGAGAATGTACGATAACCATAATGATACACAAGGGAAAACAAAACCTTTATCTATCAAATCACCCAACTAAATATTGAACTCTCTCATCTTACATGGTTCCATATGATATGAGTATATCAATATTGGATATGTACTTAGAACCAAATTAGTAATATACTCTACCTTTTTCTCTGGAGGTATACTTGAATAGTCTTCTGGGAAGACGTTAAGAAAATACCTGAAAACCAAGTGAAAATTACAAATATAAGATACATTATCAGGTTTCACTACAACAATAAAAAAGAAAATCTTGAGCTCTATGTAGGGAGGTCCTACATGACCATGCCTAAGATCTCACTCTCCCTAAAACATATAATATCTATCATCTGTAGAACAGATTTTGAAACGTTTATGGTAAAAATAAACCTCAAAATGATGAATGATAACTCCCTCCATATTTATGATGATTCCAAAATATTCTAGTCAAAGAACAAGGAAATCCCAAAATAAATTCATGCTAACTATCAATAGGGATCAAGGATACTGAAACCCTTACTCTATTATCTTCCCAATATGTGTCGTTATCTCCATGAAATAGGACATGAGATCTATTGGAAGTTTCATCCAATCAAAAAATGAACAAATATAAATGATTGGGTGGAACCCGTATCAAACAAAGTAGTTGATATAGAAGATGCAAAAAAAATGGTACGTATCACTATTATTGGAACCACAACAACCTATATCATGAAACTCATCCCTTTATGAAGGTGCCCCAATCTTATGGCCTATGGATAAAGCCTGGTAGAATTTGAATATTCTAATTGGGACAAATTTTCATTTGGAGTAGACAATCCTTCAACATAATGATGTATAGATACAACCTAATATATGAACTGTATATTTCCATAGTGGACACAACCATGGAACAAATTTTTTGGGGTGGGATAAGAACATTGGATATGCCCAAACTTTCAAAACTGATAGGAAATTTGGTGAACACTACTAGAAATAACTTGTGGTATAGAGGATTCCCACTAGTAAGAATCACCTCCACCACTCTTGGAATCCTAATGAGACTTCCTCTTCTTTCCAGGCATGCCATTTACACAGCCACTGCGTAGAAGAGAAGGAATAAAAATAAAAATCCATTCATCGATATTCTTATTTTCCATATCCACATAGGTATAAATATCCAGCTTAAATACCTATGGTATGATATCCAATTGTAAATCATGAAGTTAGTTCAGAGTATTCAATTGATCATTCTTTACCATGTTTGGAGAAAAACTAAACAACTTTACAAATTGATTGGTGTATTCTGACACTAATCTCTCACCCTTTTTAAAGGAGAGGACTCTATAGAACTTTCGATCATTGAAGACTCTAGATATAACTACTAGAAGAATAGTATCTTGAAAATATTACAATACAAGCCTTCATGCCTATTTTATTATACCATGGAATCCAATCAATGTTTACTGGGTATCTCAAGTCTGAATATTGTGCACTTTACCATGAAATTATTAGGTGTATCTATAAATTCAAAGATATAATCTATATTTTAAATACAGTTATCCACCCCTTAAGTATCATTCATAACCTTAAATGATGGTGGTTTCTCTTATAAAAAATCATAAGATCGATCCCTTTCTTCACCAGATCTTGTTTGTACCAAAAAACTATGTTATGGACTTATGGTGCATTCTAGTCTACAATACGGACTACTCACACAATATCATCTATAAGATTTTAATCTAGAGGCAGATTCACTTAAGGAAAATCTCTCGCACCCTCCTACGGAACCTGTGGAAGAAAGATCAGAGGCCGATCACTACATTAAAAAGATAAGAGAAATGATCAGAAAATATGGAAATCTTAGTTCAAATCAGAAAAACCAAATGAAAAACCAGGATTAAGATTAAGAACAGAACATGGGATAAACACATCCCAACATCCCATGGTAACTTGAGTCTCTTCATGGTAAGAGCTGGCTAGAAACTCACTAAAAATTATATCTCATATTCTAGAAATCCTATTTACCATATAACAACATACCAAGACTAGGTATAACTTAAACATTGATACCATTTTTTTTAATAAACGGACCTAGGATACCCCCACAAACTAGTACCCGAACCGATTATCCATATACATGAAGGTAATTCACGATCCCCATGGGATGGTGACTGGCACCCACAAATCAAAAAAATCTAGAGGGAATAATTTTTTACCAAATTGAAGTCAATAACATAGCATAGATATACATAACAGAAAGAAATAGTAGAATAAAAACCAAAATAAATATATTCCATAATTGAAATGAAAAAATAAAAGTGATATAACTAAAAATAGTTTGAATAAACCCAAAGTAAAAGTAAAATAGTAAAGGAAAATTAAAATAAGAAATTGGCTACTCCATGTGATAATATGGTAAAAGTCCCACAATATCACCGCTAACTACCCAAACCCAGCTAATAGAAACCCCACCGTCTCACTGTGGTGCCTACCCTTTCCCTTCATCAAAAGAAAATACTGGGCCTACACACTACTGAAGGGATATAGTAACCATACATTATCTTGTTGAACTATTGAATCATTTTAAAGATAAGAAACATAATAGTTATACATTCAATGATCCAAAGATTTAGTATCTAGAGAAAAATTTGATCATACATCAATTATACATTATAAAACATATAAATTATTAAAATACTTATTATTTATACACTTAAAATCTATTATGTTCTCCTTCATACGTGTAGCCACATGAGGATATAAATCAAAGAAATTGGTGATCTAATATCCCAATAAGGGGAAGGATAACATGGAAGAAATAAGGGAGATGAATCGAAAGCACATGGTTGAGCATAATCACCATAATCATGTCATAAGAATGGGATCATCATTTTAAAGATGTGGAAGACATTTGAAAATTTCATGGAATGTGAAGATGTATAAAAATGAAACATAATGTCGTAGTGTTCAAATACCAGACATATTTGTTTTAATACGCTGATATTTTGTGATATTTTTGATTTAATTTAATCTTTTTGATATTGTTAATTTAGTGTGACCCTGAAAATATTCTATTTTATAGCACTATATTTGGATTTCATTATACAAAAAACCAAATTAATTTTACAAATACAAACAAAATAATGATTATCTTTCCCTAAAAGTAACACCCATGCTAGCTTACGTTATATGCAAGACTAGCATTCCTTGATGGATTGATCAACACACAAAACCATGTTTTACTGAATAATGATATATTATTAGAATATTATTTAATATAATAAGACATAACATAGACAATAAATTAATATTTATGAAAAAGTTTACTAAATTATGAAAATACATGGTCTACAAAAATATAAAACGAATTCATTGGTTATAAGTTAATTTGAATTTAGTATGTGAACTGGTTCAATATTAAGGAAAATATTATTATTTTCATGCACACAAAGCTGTTTTATCCTAATAAATTAATTTAATTACAATTAGTAAGTGATATTAAAATAATAATATATATATATAATATTAAATATAATATTTTTATATTTATCAAATAGATTTTATAGGCTTAAGATAAAAACATTGCATATTTTATGCATAAAATACTATATTTATATTAAGGCACTTTTACTTCCTTTTAATTGAGAAAATATTTTAAATACCATTTTAAAACTTATAAATCTTATATATGAAAAAAAAATTTATTTTTCAAAAATAAAGATAAAAATTACTATAGGGATTTTTTTTGGTGTTTAGTTTGTGAAGTTTCATTTTTTAATGAATAGTGAAACATACAAAATTTTAATTCAAAAATGATTTTTCATAAAATTTATTTATAAGGATAAATTATATTTTAAATGGGTTTATAAGTTTTTTAGATCATTTTTTTATCTATTAATACAATTTATTTCTTTAGAACTATTTTCACATTGATATTGGATATAAAAACTTAGCAAACATTTGGTCATGTTTACTTTAAAAATGCACATTGTCATCCCATCAATGGGATTAATTTTAAAATAATTTCTACCAAATATGTGATTTTAATTTGAAAAAATAAATTCCATATTTTTAATCAGAATAATTTATAATTGTTTAATAATTAAAACGTAGTTTTGGACCAAAAATATAAGTGAAAGTAATTAAAATTAATTATAAGGATTAAGGTAAATTAAATTTAATAAGGGACAAATCCTTAAAGTTACAGGCCCAAATGACCTAGAAAATTTTCAAACATCCATTTAATGGATATTATTCTTCCATGAAGCTTAAATTATTTAGTGTTTTTAGTTTTGGATTTCTTTTTCTTTCAGAAAAAATGTGGGTACACCTAACTTGTTTTCAAAAATATCGAGTGAGTCATTTTCTTCCCCTATAAAATGCCATCACCTATTCCCCTTCCAAACCTATCAAACCACTTATCTTAATACAATATCAGATCAATAATCCTCCCAAAACCTCTAAATTCTTTATTTATGCCTCCCTTTAGGATGAAATAAATCCAAGGAAGCCCTTTGGTGAGAACCAAAAGGAGTTACCCAAAGAAAAGGTAACATCCTTCCTCAGGCTCCTTTATATTATTTTCATCATAAACAACCTCCACTCACCTTATTAAAGGATTATAAAAAAATATCCTAAATATCATTATATTTTTATATCGATTTTTGTACCTACACTTACACACATTTCAATCTAACGGGTAAGTAACATACTATTCATGTGTACGACGAACAACCGCCACACGAAATGATTATTATTAGTTTTTTTTACTACATTTCATGGTTGGGAATTATGATATAAATGATATTGATATATCATATATATGATAGTTATAATTTTTTTAATCTTATTCTTTTTATTTTGTGACAAATATATTTATACTTTACATTTTTTGTAAATATGATAGTTTCATTTGAGAAAGTGTGGACTACCACCCCCTCGAAGCGATGTAATTCATTCACACACTAAATGGAATGTATTAAGGATGTGTTTAGTGAAATTATATTACATTATGAAACAATAATTCTAATATAAAGATATTATTTACATATACGTAATTACTTTTTTTCTTTCAATGTGATAATAAAATGGGAACCACATTCATGCATACGTACGACCAACCGTCTACAGGAACAATGTATTCCATTTAATACATATATATTATATAGATTATTATAATATAAATATACTTAATATAAATTATATTTATGTAATTTTTTAAATTCTTGAAATCATGATATAAATATAAGGACCAAAGATATAAAAAATTAGATCACATGCAAAAAACACAGTGAATATTACCTGAACCATAACCTTAACATGAAATTGTTAAAAAGAGGGTAATTTAAAGTCATAATTATAAGATACCAGATTTATATTGTGTCATATCAGGCATGTTTTCAAGTACATTTTGTTTTTTTAAGTATATTTAACTTGGATTAGTGTATTGGGGTGTGTTTGGGTGAAATTTTAAGGAAAACGAAAGGAAAGTGGGTTGTGTATGGTTCGCACACGGTTTGACAAACCGTGCGACAAAACCATGTCAGGCGTCCGAAACTGGATAGAGGATTCTGCATGGTTTGCGCATGGTTTGAGAAACCATGTGACTAAATTGTGCCAATCATGAAAAACTAGGCAGTTGAGCCCGTAAGGTTGGTGTGCAGTTTTCCCTAACCGTGATCCTCTTCTTAGGAAAACATGCACACAATTTTTAATATCCAAAAATATATTTTAAAACCACCCGAACCACATAGGGATTCCCTTGTTTTGACCTTGTCTTGGTCTTGAAAAATTCTTGGTGCTTACAAATCCTTCTGGAGAGATTCTAGGGCGATCAAAACACCATTCTTCGAGATTGAAATCCTAGATTGAAGATCCTCTCTCCTCTTAGTAAGGGGATTTCATCCCGATGCTTCTCCCATTCTTTCCTATACCTTTACATGATTTTTTCATAGAGTATCTTCACCTTATTACTAGATCTAAACCATTGATCTATTATCTAGATATATTATTGTTTATATAGATAAAGTTATACATGATCTTGATGCCTTTGATCTTAATTTTGGTTTTAGGGATTTAGATCTAGTGCTTGATCGACGACGTTGTGCCACTCAGATTTTGGGGATTTTTGTTGGGCTATCTTCTATCAAGAAACTGAGGTAGGTAGCCTAAATCCAACTCCCATAGTCATTATTAACAATATGTGTATGAGTTTATGAGTTTTATATTTTTTCCTTGATAATTGAATTCATAAATTGGAGTAATTAGGAATATGGGTTTGACTTGTGAATTTCCTTGGTGATTTAATTGATAATTGATTCCGAGAACAAATGATGGGGGGGGGGGTTTCCCAAATTGATCTTCTGGAGATTTTATATTGTAATTGAGATATATTAATTGAGATTTGAAATTTTATTTTTTTTGTCTATGTAAGATAATTAATTGTGAGAATTAATTATGTTCCAAGAAGTTGACCAAAGATAATTAATTGGGAGAATTAATTATGTTCCATGATGTGATAAAAGATAATTAATTGTTAGAATTAATTATGACCTGTTGGATTTTGATATGGATTATTAATTGTGAATAATTAATTTGGGAAATAGATTTTCGTTGTTTGATTAATTAATTTTTGAATTAATTAATTTTTGAATTAATTAATGAGTTATATGCATAGATAATTGTTGAATTAACTAATGGATTTTAAATGTTTAACTAATTGTTGGATTAGTAAATGAATAATGTGGAAATTTATTATGACATAATAAATGATAAATGACTAAGATTTTATGGTTCTAGGCATGGAATCCTAGACAGATCAGATGTTGGGACTTGGATATGGCGTTCCTCCCCAATATTTATCCAAGATTGAGATTATGGGGTGATAGGCATGAAGACCTACACGGAATGAGAATTGGTGTGATAGGAATGAAGACTTACACTCATGAGATTTGTGGTTCTAGTAATGACATCCTACACCAAATGATTTATGATAATAATGAATGTTGATTCAAATGATATTTGGGGTGATAGGCATGACGACCTATACCAAATAATAAATGATAATGAATGATGATTCAAATAGGAAACATGAATCAAACCTGGCATAATTAGATGATTAAAGATTAAGTTAAAAGGTGATAACTGGGTAAATAATGAATTATATTTATTGATTTATTAAATCGAATGAACTATACTTTGACTGAACTTGTTTTAGAAACTTTTGGTGGTGGCCTACTGAGTTGGAATCACACCCCATTCAGGAAGCCTGATCAACACCTGAGATGACTTTGCTATTGTAGGATAGGATAAGGGCAAGGTGCTAAGATAGATTTCTATTTTGGATTAGAGAATGGGAGAGGGGAACCAGACGTGGTTCGGGACCTGTTTTGGAGCCATTGTGTCTTTACATTCAGTTTCATTATAGACACTTGGCTCTTTCATTTTCATATAATGCTTTACCTTTTAGTTGAATATTGTATTTTCTGGTTTTGACTATCATATGTCATGAATCTGTTCTAGTTATTTATATACGCTTTCACACATCATTATTTGTTATTTTCTTCCTCTAGTGTTTTATTCTGATTACAGAGGGTATATTCGCCCCATGACTGACTTACTAGACCCTCACTGCTAGTTGGCACCCTCTTGAATATGGGGAGGCATGCTAGAGGGCATGTGGCCAACCGGCTCGTGGCACCGTTCAGTGGCTCCTGGGTCGGGACATCACAAAGTTGTATCAAGGGAGTTTTATTTTCTTTCTTATTATGTTGTATTATTATTTTGGGAAATGTAGAAAGGATACTAGGAAGAGTCGAGGCATGGTAATGAGCTCGTGCATGGGAGTTGCAAACCCACATATGGGGAAAATCCTAGTACTCTAGGTGGGATTGTTGTAATTAATATTTGTTGTTACAGTTGTATATTATTTTCCCTTGGGTGACACCCTTGTTGTGTGATGTGATATTTGTTTTGAAAATTATCGATTTTTGATTTGTGGCTTAAAGAGGGATCAAAGTTGAGTCTTCATGCATCATTTTAGGCACTCACTGTTGTTGTGACATGCATCATTCAAGGCACTCAGGAGAAAATGGGTTATGGGTAAGTTGTTGAACGTGAAATGTTTCCCTTGATGTGATATTGAAAAATTGATGCAAAATGAGAATAAATGGGTGTCTAATGAGAACCTTGGTTGATGAAATGAGAATAATAAATTAATTAATTTTTGAAATAATTAATTTGAAATAATGTTATTAATTAATGGATGAATTAATTAATGAGAACAAATATTCCCCTTTTAACCAAGACCTAGGAGTAATATGGTTAAGGGTTGTGAAAATGACTCGGTGTTGATCGCGTGGAGAGAAAAAGGGGGAAAGGTTATGTTAAAACTTATTGTGTTAGATTCTCCTATTATTTAAATGTGATAAGGTTGTGTTACAATACCTAAGATGTGTGTTTGGATTTTTAGAAATATACATCCACAACGCTTGTTGAGTGAGAGACCAAGGGTATGGCCCAAAAAGAACTTCCAGATAGGGAGATTGAGTCACTATTGGTGCAAGATGAAGAAGAAGGAGAGAAGAACCAAGAGAACATTTCTTATTTCATGAAATTTATTGAGATATACCTAGGTAATGTTCATAAAAAAAATGTTTTAGTTTACAAGGAGGTTTCATCTACAACACCCTCCTACTTTTACTGGAGAGGGTGGACCTGAGGGAGTTGAATTTTGGGTTGAAACCATAGAGAAAATACTTGACCATTTGGATAATCCAACTAAGAGGAGGGTTAAGTTGGCTACTTATATGATATTGGGTCTAGTGAAATGTTTGTGGGACATTCAAGTAGGATTTGGATAGACTGATGATATGTTAAGGAAGAAATTTCTAGAGAAGTTCTTCGAACATTTATATATAGACACACTAAGGAAAGAGAAGGATTTAGAGTTTATGCATCCGAAATAAGGAAGCATGACAATAATAGTGTATGCTAAACGTTTCAAAAATTTACAAAGTTTTGATCTAGATTTGGCGGAAGATGAGGCATTTTCAGAAAAATGATTTCAGGACAGACATTAGTGTGAAATTAAGTCCTAGGTGAATATCTTCAGGCTGAATAAATTTTCAAAAGAGGTTGATCATGCTCTCATTTTTTGAGGGGAACCTGAATGAGGCTTCCTCTACTAGACATGTAGCTAGATGATCAGATAGTGTGCGTTCTGAATGTATGAAGCACCATCACAAGAATCTTAGTTAGGAAAATGGAAAGAAAGGTGGATAGTCAGGAGGAAATGATTCACCATATCTTTAACATGTTATTTTCCACTAGTGTGGTAAGAGGGGACATTATCATACTCATTGTCCTTGAACACCAGTGGAGTGACAGTTTTGTGGCAAGATGGTACACCTATAGAACTTTTTCCAGAAGCAGTGGTAGGCTGGTGTGGAGGGAGAAGCTACACAGAATCAGAGTGTTGGAAGGGGGTCTTCTACACCATATATGTCTAGAATATGGAGTTCTACTGGAAGAGGTGGTAGAGGAAGTGGGTGTGTTGCTTCAGGGTTTGACCACCCATACATATAGAGGGGAAGGACAGTTACATGCAGTGCAACCAACACCTTTGGAGAGCGAGGATGTTCCATCGATAGTGATAGGTACTACTCTAGTTTATTCTACATTATCTACTTCCTTGATTGATATTGGTGCCTCTCATTCCTTTATATTTGTAAACCTTGTTAATGGCTTAAGCCTAGAGGTGGAGTCGGTGGGTGGGATGATGAATATCGATACACTATTGGGAACACGAACTAGGGATATTTGTTTATTTAATTTATGCTTTCTAGAGATTAGAGAGTATTATTTCCATTGGGATATCCATGTCCTTGATATAATGGGCTTTGACCTTATTATGGTTATATAATTTCTAGTTTCATATCGATCCCACATAGATTGTTATTGTAAGAGAGTGTCCATTGTATCTTATAACGGTGATCAATATGTCCATCGTAGAGAATGGGATATCCATGCAGGCAGAGCTAGACCAATTACTCAGCAACTGGGAGTGCTCATGGCCTAGGTTTCTAGTCTTTTGCTGGATGATGGGAGTGGTAGGAAAGACGTTCTTCCACCAGTAGTAGAACGGTTTCGGGATGTCTTTCCTAAAGACTTTTCAAGGTTGTCACCTATGAGAGATGTGGAATTCACTATTGAGCTCATTCTGGGGAATGATACAGTATCTATTATACCTTACATAATGGAACTGATTGAGCCTCAATAACTCAAAAAATAATTGGAAGAGTTAGAGGATAAAGGGTTTATCCATCCTATTACATTGCCTTGGGGATCACCAGTTTTGTTTGTATAGAAGGATGGTGGGAGTCTACGCTTGTGTGTCGATTAGCGAAATTTAAATAAAATTACTGTGAAGAATCAATATCCTCTTCTGTGTATTTATGATTTATATGAATAGTTGAAGGGGATAGTGTGTTCTCAAAGATCGATCTGAGATCAGGGTATCATCAGGTGAGAGTTCAGACTTCTGATATACCAAGATCTACATTTAGAAGAAGGTATGGACTTTTTGAGTTTTTCAAAATTTCTTTTGGATTAAAAAATGATCTTGAATTGTTTATGTACTTGAGGAACATGATCTTTCATCTGTAATTAGATCAGTTTGTTGTGGTATTTGTGGATGACATCTTATTTTACTCTAAGACTCATGATGATCATGCACAACATCTTGACATCGTCCTGAGTACACTGAGAGATCATCTGATTTGTGCAAAGATATCTAAATGTAAACTTTGGATTAACATTGTACACTTTTAAGGGAAAATCATCTCAGAAGAAGGTGTGGCCGTGGACCAAGAAAAAGTGCAGTCATTGATTTCTCGGGAGCAGTCCAATAATGTTTTCGATTTTTGATGATTTTTGAGATTAGATGATTATTATAGGAGATTCATTCAGGTCTTTTCCCAGTTGACTGCATTTCTTACTTGTTTGAAAAAGAAAGGGGTAAATTTTTTTTGGGAAGAATCATGAGATAATGATATCCAGGATTTGAAAAATTGCTTGACTTCGGCACCAATTTTGATCTTAACTGAGTCATGTGAGTATAACACAGCGTATTGTGATTATTATAGGGATGGACTCAGATTTGTGTTGATGTAGGGGTTAGAGTCATTACATATAGGTCTCGTAAGTTGAGGCCAAATGAATGGAATTACCCAACACATTACCTTGAGTTTCAATAAGTGGTTTATGCTCTTAAGTGTTGGTGACACTATCTGTTAGGTGAAAAGTTTACAGTTTTTATAGAACACAAAATCTTGAAGTATCTCTTTTCACTGCACGACTTGAATCTTCAGTAGTGACTTTGGGTGGATTATATGTATTCCTTTGATTTTGAACTGGCATATACACCTGGAAAGGGGAATAGTATGGCTGATTGTTTAATTAGAAAAACACAGACTAAGTTGGTATAGGTGTCAAGTGAGAAGTGGATGATGATGAATTTACAGGAATAAATTCATGTGGTTTTTTAAGAGAGTCAGGAGAGGATGAATCTGGTTTCTGTAGTAGTGGAGTCTACACTCATGAGACAAATCATAGATAGGTAGTACGAGGATCTAGAGTATTTAGCCTTGAGGGAAATCATTAAAGTTGGGAAGACACCATCAAACTAGAAAATATATGAGGATGAGATCATCTATATGAAAATAGTGTTGTTTTGCCTATGAGTATGCGTGAGGAACTCATGAGAGAATTTCAATCTTCATGGTGGGTGGTACATCCTAGAGTGACAATGATGTACCATGAGATTTGACAATATTTTTGGTGGCTAGGAATGAAAAAGAAGATGGAAGGGTTCATAACATGATGTTTCACCTGTCGGCAGGTGAAAATAGTGCATCAACGTCCTGGATGCCTATTGTAGCCAATACCTATTATAGAATGGAAGTGGGATGACGTGACTATGGATTTCATCGTAGGAATTTCAAAGAATCATATGAAGAATGGTGGTATTTTGGTCATGGTGGATTGAATAATGAAGGTATCATACATCATTCCAATCAGAGAAACCATTATAGTAGAGCAGTTGGGTGTATTGTACATGATAGACATAATTCATTTGCATGGGGTTCCATGGAATATAGTTTCAGATCGTGATTCACACTTTACTTCAAACTTCTGGCAGGGATTACCGATGATGTTAGGTACATAGTTTCTATTATGTACTAGCTTCCACCTAGAGATAGATGGGTAGTTAGAGCGTACCATACATGTGTTATAGGATAGGTTGTGATCATGTGTTCGTGACTTAGGGGGTTCTAAGGAAAAGCACTTGGCTTTAGTAGAGTTCACCTATAACAACAGTTATCAGAAATTATATAGATTGAACCATATGTGGAACTTTATAGTAGACCTTGTAGATCACCGCTATGTTGGTTAGAGGTAGGTGAGTCAGAGCTATTTGGATCGAGTCTCATTCTGGAGACATTAGAGTGGGTACAGTTGATTTAGGAACGTATAGCTACGGATCTGTTTCATAGTTCCTTGAAACATGTGTTCTAGTTTTAAGAATCCCTGCTTCAAGGTGGTTTCCATTGGATTTAATCATGGCACCAAAAACGTCCAATAGTTATGTATCAAAAAGTGACCTTCTTTCCAAAGGCAGGAGTTTGTTATGTTTGAACTTTATGATACATAGGAAGATGTATTGGTCGAGAGGATGTGACTCATCACATGCTTCTGGGGGGAATTATTGTCCACTATGAGACTCTTTATATGTTTAAGATATTTTTATGAATCCTTATTAATTCAACAAGTATAACATAAGTTTCAGTTGAATTTGAAATCACTTATTAACATGTGTCAAATTTATAATCATCAGTATGTATTCGAGGTTCTACATCAATGGTATCCTCTCATATACTATTTAGAGATTTTTTTAATCAACATTATGATGATAATAGTTTTTAATCCACTTAGTGGGGAAATCTATTTTTTATTATCATCTAGGGAGATGAATGTTTTTTTGATGTTGGGAATGTACCCATGAAATGGTCTACCTATGTATCCTTGTGAAAGGAATCAAAACCATCAATTTTTGGTGCGGCTTAATGAGGCACATCATACCTTTTAAGGTCATGTGATAAGGACCTAGCCATAAGTTTTAATGTCATGTGGTACAAACATCTAAGTGAAATGATCTTAGTCAATGTTTAGTGTGCGACTTGTGACTAAGAATCCCAAGGAACTTGCATAGAATATGGGCTTCCATGTTAGAGTAGACCATGTTGGGAATATGGACCAAGAAGATACTGGTTGATTTGAAGTGTTGGGTTTGATCCTCAAGGAGACATCCTACATATCCCATGTGAATGTGAATCAAAGACAACCTAGTTTGATAAGTATCATAGGAGATTATAATCCTTTGAGAGAAATGATTTTGGACTTACTTCTTAAAAATTATGCCTTGGTGATCTGGGGGTGTAATTTGGGGCTTATTCATAAGGAGGATTCCCAAATTAAGGGAATTAGGGATGGACTCCTGAAGATGATATCCAATGATCTTAATCCATGATTAAGGCTTCATATGTATCTTGGTTTGAACAAAAATCAATGTTCTCATAGTTCAAGAAGTGTGGTGAATATGTTGTGACCATGAAAAATTTCTAAGGCCACACTAGTCATGCTCTGTGTGATACACAAGAGGATATCAAAGATTTAGAAAAATCACCCACACTCTTCCTCCTCCATTTGTGGAAGAGGGCACACATATATCAAAAACAGTGGATGAGGGAAATGCGATGAGCCTTCACTCTGTTTTCTTTACATTGGATCAGGGTCCAATATAAGGAATAAGGGATGAATATTTGGGGATTACATCAGGATGGTTGCCCTAAAATTGATCATAGTGGGGTGGATACTTATCCTTTTTTTAAAAGGAAAATTAGGTGTGAAACATAGCTTCCCAACTAGAAATTTGAGGTTTCCGATCTTTGATAAGGGAGAGGTCAGGACTCATACCCTTATCCTCAAGACCGAGAACATCCTAGCACTGTTCTTGAGAGAATGGTCCATGTGGCTACAGTTATAAAAACCCACATAAACTCCTTGAATTCTAACTTCATTGGGATACAAATGAGGGAATCCTATGACTGCAGATATAAAACCCAAATAGGCGACACACGAATGTGACATTCCCAATGTTTTGATATGTTAGGAGGTTTTGGTGGATGTCTCAACCGAATCCCTTTTAGACAAGGGAGCCAATGAATAATATGGTTTTCCATGAATTCCTTTGAAGACGGCTTGATGGCTTGTAGACTAAAGAGAATATGTGAATCAAAGAGGGGAACCCAATTAGATAAGGGCGCGTAAGTATGGTCGTACAAGTAGGCTTGAGCAATCTCATATTCACATAGGCGACGAAAAACCCGTATAATAATACTTGGGAGAGACCTGGATCAATCCTTTAAGAGTATTCACTAGTGATCCCAAATGTGGGGTGCTCATGTTACTATGAATGGATTAGGTGGCATGCAAGTGTTTCTGATTTTCGGGAGGTTGGACGCTTTAGGCGCATAAGTGTTATGGATTTAAAACACTAAAAGGACATAAGTCCTATTATCCTCCTTCAATTCCTCTACTTTAGGTGTTAAATAAGTACCTTGAATGTTTTGGAGGACTTGGGTTAAGCACTTTGGAAACTAGAGAAGCCATTTGACTATAGGAAAATTCTCTCGTACAAATTAAAACCCCAAATTTCAATTTATAGGAAAAAATAAGACCATGGATGAAAAGAGATTGGGCGTGCAAGTGACTTGCGCACTAGAATGTGGTATGCAAGTACCTTTTATGCTGACGATGTTTTGGCTAGACTAAGGCGAAACTTTGAATAATTTTCCAAAATAAATAATTCAATCATCTCCAGCAAGGGGGCGTGAAAGTGTTTCCATGTAGGTATCTTGGTTTCCTCTTTGGTGACATAGCCAAAATAATTGCTCTATACCGCGGGGGTTACGCCCCCGCACCCCTTATTGGGATCAATGTCAGGCTACAATCATGACCGTTTGGGCTGGTCCAATCCCTACCATCATTGACCCCATAAAAAATGTAGAGTCGCATTGTGAACTATTTGAGCCCGCTTTTGTTCATTTTGTAGAGAAGTGCATGGAGCACATTTCATGTTGTCTACAAAAGACCCCCAAAGAATTGTATTTGTTTTGAATGAAAAGAATCGTGTTCTAAGGTAACAATATTTCACTTTGACGTATTCCTACATTATTTGGTTAGATTTGTTGCTATGTCAAGTAAGGAAGGATAATATAATTTTTTCAAAGCCATGGTGCCTTACGAGCGTAGTTTGATTTTTACTAGGGTTATACAGACAACCCCAAAACCATTGTAACTTTTGATTTCTTATTGCTTAATATTACTTAAATCATACAAAATGTACGTTTAGTGAGTTAGGACTCAACATTTGTTCAGAGTTCCCTTTGTGGGTTCCCAATCTACTGAGTACCACGTCTCTTTTTCTTCGTAGTTTAGAGTCATGTATGTTGGACTATAAATGGATACTGTTTAAGGTCGAAATGATTTGACCATAAATTTTGAAATTAGATCCCAAAAATGTCTTAGCGTCTAAAAATTGCTTTATTATTCTTAAATATTTCCAAGGGGAATCTTGAGCCATGATTTTAATGGTCACCAAATTTAAAACTTTTATCAACATAAGGAGATTCTCCTCTACGAAAGAAGTTACCATTATTCGAAAAAATCATTATGGGAGTTTTGTTATGCATGGAAAACTAGGGAATATGATGAATAGCCAAATAGTGTCATCTTTTGATTGAAAAACCTATTATATAGGCAAATTTTATGCAAGGCCACCTAAGGGCATGTACTGCAATGTCATGAAAAATAGCTCTTTGGAATTTAGCAGTTTAATATTGATAGACAAGGGAAAATAAGATTTGGATGACTGAAGACCACATTGGGAGGTTTTTCCATGGAAAATAATTTTATGAATAAAAGTTCTATTTTATGCTGACATATGTCATGAATAGGAAAACCATTTCTATACAAACTTGGTGTATGAGGAATGATTAAAATTTATGAAAAAGGGTAATTTATGATAAATATTGTGTAGTTTTATGTCATGTAGTGAGACCATTGTACTACCCAATTTTATGTCATGCAGTGAGGACATTGTATTGTGCAGTTTTATGTTATGCAGTGAGGACATTGTACTATACTGTTTTAATTCATGTATTGAGAACAATGTTTGGATTTAATTTAAGTTCTTTAGCTATGACCAATGTTATGAGACTCTCCTAATTTCATGATATTTGTTTTAGAAACACACCACTATATTTAGGTATGTAAGAGAAAAATTGTAAACAGTGATTTGAGAATTTATGGAACCGAGGAAAGATATGGGAAAATGGATAAAATCATTAGAGGAAGTCTTTTCCAAGAATGAAGTTACTGTCATTTGAAAAACCCATTATGTGGGATGTATTATGCAGGGATAACTAGGGAATATGATGCTTAGAAAAATAGTGGCATATTTTGAATGATAAGCCTATTATGTAGGCAAATTTTATGAAAGGACACCTAGGGGAACACACTACATACTCAAGAAAAAGAGATTTCAGGAGTTTGACATTCTGTTGGTAAAAGCTTAAGAATGTTTATGGAGATTCATATTTTCTAAAGCACAATGTCTGGTTTATGAAGAAAGGTACCTTAATATAGAGAGAGTATTCAAAATCATGATTTCCAAATAATTGGAGGAATAATATTTCTATAAAGGTCTACACCAAAAATAGGGAGTACGGTGTTATTAGTTTTAGGTCATACAACTAGGACCAAAAATGGATACAATATACGATATGTGGTCAAGTTATCCAAGGTTATTACATATTTCTTTGAACACATGGAGAGAGAGAGTGATGTTTTTACCATGGTCTTGAAGACTTTCAGATCGAGAGAAAGATAATTGGACAGATATACAGAATGATTGTTTTAAAATAAATAATCTTGAATATTTTCATCAAACCATGAATGGGACAAAGACATTATAACCAAGAACGAAATTAACATCATTTGAAAAACCTGGTATGGGGGTTGTATTATGTAGGGACAACTAGGTAATACGATACATATCCAAATAGTGGTATCTTTTGACTGAAATGCCTATTATGTAGTAAAATTATGCAAGGCAACCTAAGGGAACATACTACATAGTCAGGAAAAAGAGTTCTGATATATTAGAAAATCTGTCACTAGAAACCATAAGAAATATTTTGAATATCTGAAAATATTCAAGATTAAGAGTGTGACATATGGAAGGGGTAATACTCAATGCACATGAGAAATATTTTAATCAATATTGGCCATGAGTTTAAATTAATTTACATGAATCCAACTCATATGTAAAAATGGATACTTTCTTCTCCTTCTAATTCTTTTTCTTCTTCTTTTTCTTGAGTTTAGGAAACCCGGAGACAAGGTTTTATATGGAATCAACTCAGCCATTACCTTGGGTGATCGTTGGAAATTCAATGGCTATAACTATATCCACTGGCCTTGTGGTGTTTTAACAAAAGAACAATTAAGTACAAATTAGTTTTCCAAAATTTATGTTATGAGTTACAAAATTATAAGATTAACCCTAACTATAATATAATGCTTTGAATTACTCATTTGTTTTGAAATATAATAAGGAATTCAAAACACTTTGAAAATATTTTAATTTTTTTGTAAATATTTTCATTTTATAAACGATGTTATAAATTATGTTTAATTTCTTCAAAATAAATTTTGTTTTTAATTAAACTAATTTTTCTATAAAACTAGTATAAGAATTATCATGAAGGGTTATTTAATTCTCAGATCGTAAATTGAATGTTAAAGGTTTTGTGTTTTTAAATAATTTGAGTTAAGATAAAATATAATTTATATTCTTTAGCCTTCTAAATTTTATGTGAAATTCATGTCTAAAAAGATATTTTTTATAAGGATTTAATAAATATATATATATATATATTTAAGACTTTTTGGTTTTTGTAAAGTTGTATTTTGCAATCGAAGGATGCATCATCGAACCTCATCCTGAAGGATCTCTTTTATATGATCTGGTACATGTAGGCTGCGCATAGTTCCCTATCCAAGGATGCATCATCGAACCTCATCCTGGCCATGACGTTCCGAGATTGGGTGAATGATAAGAAAATACCTTCATGGTACTTTCCCCATTGTCTATAAACAACAGGCTGAGAATTAGCTATACCATGGTAAATATATCCATTCTGTTGATAGGAATAGTGAAAGCCCATACTGTTTGACAATTCAAAAAATTTCTTGCACGTTTCTCGTAAGTTTGCGAAAGGATGGTACTCTCTCTCACATGCTTTGACGAAGACAGTCTCTAGTATCTCAATTATGAGTTATAAGATGTGAGTCCGTCCTTCCATCTTAGAATTAAGAAAATCCTCTAATTTATTAATTCCTATGTAAATATCTGTTTATTTAAGTTCTAGTTTTCCTGAGATATCTAAACCGAACACTCTGATACCAACTGTGAGGACCCGACTACAGATCACCCAGAGGTGGTGCCTTCTGAAGATGATGTGTACATTTTATCAAAAACAAGCACTGATAAATGAAACCTCATATCCCATCTAAAGAGTATCAATTGAGGTTCAGGTTCTGAGAAACCAGACACTTCTTTCATACTCCTTTAACTCAAACTGAAGCTTGAAACAAATTTAATAAAAAACGTAGGGTGAGCATACAAATTCCCAGTAAGGGGTTTGAAAATAAACCAATATATCATTTGAAAACATTATTTAAAACATTCCATAAAATATTTTTCATATAGAAGAGCTGTAACACATGTGACATATTATAAAAATTCTCAATTAAAATAACATTCTAATAGGATTACAAGGATATCAGATTCAAGTATGCATTCTCATTTGGGGTAAACAAATAAAATACATTAAAAACTTGTATGACATATGAATGTGTAAGCACCAATTAAAAAGAATAATCAGAGTTGCGTGTAAAGGTAATAACTTCATTTTTACACACTCACAACTAATACACTGAGTGCTAAACATATTTCAAGCCATAAGCTCTCACTTTCCTGATACACATATGTACTGGCTCCAAACAATAGATATTATTCTAATTGAATATCCATTTGGTTACATTATTATCATACACATAATGAAGGAGATGTATAATTCCAGACATCTGTGTCAAGGCATTGTGCAAAGACAAATTGGATAACTATGACTGGACCCCAACCCAGAGAGCATCTGTAACCGGACTCCAGCCCGAAGAGCATATGTAACCGGCCTCCAACCCGGAGGGCTGACTTTTTCTGGTCCCCAACCCGGAGGGCTTACTTTTACCGGTCCCTAACTCCGAACATTCTAGTCTAATACATTCCTCATATCTTATATCAGGTCATGTATTAATGGTGTCCCACACCACCTTGAATAATTAAATTCTATTTCATATTACTCAAGGTGTCCCATTCCATATTGAGTAATTTAATTTCTTATCTTATTATCATTTTATGCCACATGCATGCATTATTGAGTGCCACTTAAGAATAAAAAATGAAACCCCCTAATCCATAAACACATAATATGATAGATAACATTGAAATTAATGTAGTAAGTGTTTATTGAAGGCATACATGGTTCATTAGACAATCGTTGCACAAGAGACATTTACTAAAGCACATCAAATAGTGGGTTATAAGGGGTTTTCCATATGAGATTTTAAATTGATAACTCTTTGATTTAAAAACCATATTTCATGAATGAAAATTCATGTTACTTAATATCTTGACAGGTAGTGTCAATGATCAAATAATTAAATTTCATTACGAATTAACAACAATAATCACCACAGTTGACACAACATTATGTGAGATTAACAAGATCGCATGGTTTAACACAACCTGTGATAGTTTACATATATTTTGGTCAAAACTAACGTTTATCATATTTTTAAACAGAAAACACAACAAGGTCCATCAAACAATTCCCTTGGAAGATTGAATCATAATAATGCTCATATTATTAAGAATTTTTTAACCAAAACATGTTTGACATGATTTAGAACATACACTTTTACATAAATACCTCTAGGTTTTTCCAACATGGAGACTGACATTATTTAATGTTTTAAGTGATTAATTAATTCCTAATGATCCATTCATAAAATTAATGTGTTAGAAACTATAACTGTATATACTTACTAAGTATATATATATATGAGTTTCCAATCTTTAAAATACGTTTAATAATTTCACATTAGTAATAGATGCTTAAAACATATTTATTACACCTTCACCCAACCATGTTAAGTTATAATATATGTGACCGTATATACCAACAAAACTATAAAAGGTATTCACATATATATGTTGCATGAGAAAAGGGATTAGTCCTTCAAGTTTTCATAACCCAAAGGTATGAAGGACCTAGAATCGTGTATTTGAGGATTTACACCCAATATGTATAACTATACATGAATTTATACATTCATAAATTAAATTTACAACAAACACATGTATGTATATATATAATGTACATAAATTATACTTTTCTTGTATTTAAATAATCCCCCATGATTGTTCAACCTCTTTAACTCAACCAAAAGATTTAGATTTTGTTTAAGGAAATGCTTGTTAACTAAACAGAAGGATTATATGTATATATTCTGTTGAGTATATATGTGTATGTACTTCCAAAGAAACGAGACAAATGAAAAATTAAAACCTGTACAAGACAATAATCATGAGTATAAGTTAATTAGAAGAATATGATCCCCTTACAAGACATAAGATCTTAAAAATAAATAATCATTCGTGAAAAATAGTTAACCCTTACATTTAATAAATACTTCATAACAAGATTTAGTCCTTAAAATCATTAGATTGAAATCCAAAACTCATGCTTGGGTTGGAATACATAATCACATAGACATATCTACATAAAAACTAAAATTTTTCATAATAATATAAATCCATTTGAACCCAAAACATCATTTGCATCAAAGTATTTATTTAGAGATTGTAAATAAAATAGTTAATAACATAAAATAGGAATGGTTTGAGTTATGTGTATATGCCTGAATATACACTAAGTTTATTTTTGGGTTTTCATACATAAAACCATATTAAACGATAAAAAAATATAATCATCCACCTTAGAAATATTACTGCATATAAACTTTTATCCTGTAAAAAAACTAGATTCACCTTAGAGATGATATATATATATATGTGTGCGTGTATGAAC